>CM033642.1:57411318-58025134 GCA_019512145.1 Engystomops pustulosus
CATTTTTTGTGCTGAAAAACTCGGTTTATACACGAGTATATACGGTACTTACATTTTTTCTTACTTACCATCAAAGGAAATCTACCATCAAAATCCCTTATGATAAACCAGGGACACTTACTCCTAGATCCAGGTACTGTGACTGTGGTAATCTTCTTATATTTGTTATCCATGGCCTCCTTCCTTCTAAAATAAGCTTTTATGATTAAGCTTATGAGGCTGAAGGGCTTCCTTGGGGTGTTACACAATATCCTCAATTCTGTATATTCACAGGCTGTTACACTGTGCAGGAACACTCCCCCCTTCCACTGTGTGCTGAAACTTCATCTGTTGCTGTGAGAATACCTCAGGCACAGGGAAGGGGAAGTGTTGAGGAAGCAGAGGGTAAAGGAGAGACCGTGTAACAGCCTGTGAAGCTACAGCAGGGAGGGGCTCTGGTAACAATCCCAAGAACCCTTCAGGTTCATTAGAATAATGTTAAAACTTGATTTTAAAAGAAAGGCGGCTATAGATAACAAACATAAGATTACCACAGTCATGGTGCCTGGATCTATGAGCAAGTGTCCCTGGTTTATCATGATGGATTTTGATGGTGGATTTCCTTTACAGAATTGATAATTAACCATTTCCATATGTTTTTCCAAAACCTTGAATGTATAGAGTTTTATTGTACAATATACATTATTAGAGCCTTAAGAAGCTATTTTAGTCTAATCCTTTAACATGTCTTCTTTAAGGAAAATGAAATTCAATGATTCAGATTATTTCTTAGCAACAGCTAAACTGTCTACTTTTAGTAATCTGCACACATAATACAAAATATAATTACATAAGTGTTGTTAATTAAACTTAATGATCATCTTCAACAATTTAACCTTCTGCAAGAATTACTAAACTTTAATCATTTATTTAGCGCTTAACAGACAAAATCCGCAACAAAACATGCAATGCGTTATCAGCTAATTATATAGAGCAGTACACCAGCCAATTATTTTACAGGGAAAGCAATCAATCATTCACTAAGTTGTCTCTATTTAAAGGTTTACTAAAGCTATTTTACAAATACCCTCTTAGAAATATGGATATTGAAGGGGTTGTCCCAAGTATACAAGTTATCCCTCATCTACAAAAAAAAAGTGATAAAAAAAGTGATAACTAGCCATTTGTGAGGGTCCAACTACTTGGTTCCCCACTGATCATGAGAACAGAAGAAATGGGAATGGCTGAGCACATTGCTCGGTTATCTCCAACTGATCCCATATATAGTGAATAAAGCGGCGGCGCATACTCATCCTTTTGATCTATCCATTAGTCATAATAGGATCCCCCATGGAGGAGGGATAACATTTATTTGGGACAACTCCTTTAAGGCTGTGTTTACAAATTGCATTTGTTGACAAATTGAAATGCAATTCAATTGTGCTTACATCACATTAATGTTGCATTTACTTTCATGCTATGTAAATACTGTGTTAACCTAATGTAAATGCAAAACATGCAAACGGCTTGCATGTGAAATTATAAAGTGTCTGCACCAGTTTTGTGTCGTGGCTGCACGATGTTCGACAAGACAGAAAAAATGTGCAGCTGAAGGGGCGTGTTAGTGTTTAGTCTGCCTTTGCGCCACATTCGTTACTGATGTGTACCACAATTCTCTCTGCGCCTCAATTCTGCAGCACAAAAAAAGTGCAAGGTGCACCAGATTAATGAAGACCATGCACCAGTTCCGATGAATTTGGTACACTCTGCGCACTTCACAGGCAAGGTTTGCACTAGGCTTAATAAATGTGAGCTAATAGCTTGCTGGAACATCAATAGATAGCACTGTTATATGAAATCACAGCATACCTCCATGGAAAATGGGGAGGAGTACAAGTCCATGGAGACATGCAATGATTTTATGTGATCAGATATGTACATGAGGTCGATGTAAATGGGGCATATGGCATGGGAGAAGTAGATGGGAGGGGCTGGCCATTCAGGACTTGCCCCCTCTGATGCTGGGTAGGATAACAAAGATGATTTTATGGGGATGTGAGTGAAACAATTTTTAGCTAAAAGGAGGGTGGTATTTTAATTAATAGGGATCTATGGGAATCTGTCACAAGCTGTATTTGAAAAATGTGGTTCCCTTCAAATGTTTTAATAATCGGTTTTAGATCTTTAAAAAAGGCTGCTCATTAATTAAGAAAGAATTATCACGCTTCTGTTCATTTATGGAGTTCTGGATTCTTAAGGATGATAAAAAGCTAATACTTTTAATGCGTTTAAAGGTTTTTTTTAAAATATATATTACTTATGTGTCTTAATTCAATTGAATTTTCATTGTAAAAAGATAAAATGGAACAAAAGTCACTCACAAGATTAATTAGACCACAGTTTATTTGTAAATTATAAGTGAATACAAAAAAAAAAAAAAATCTTTGCTCCTGTAACTTATGTTTATGCATTACACTTTATGGAAAAAGTAAACAAAAATTTTATTTGTATCCTTAAAGATATTATTTTGCTATTACCATGAGGTATAGATATATTTTACAGGAACTGAATTTTCCAATGCTCAGATAAATAATCTATGGATTATCTACAAACATCAATACAGCATCTACACTACATATTATTTCACAATATAATATACTATGGAATGATGAATGCTTTAAGTCATGTATGGCTTAACTAATGGGTGCCTAGAAACCAAGCCATAGAGCAAACAACTATAGTCAATGGTCCACAAACAGTATTGATGAAGACACTTTATTACCAGAGGAATTGCTGTCCTTGTGTCACGGCATCCTTACACTGATTATAACAGATATACACAATTTAGCAAACAGCTATTACACGTTAGTGCCCAATGGGGAGTAGTTGACTTTCAACTTCACTTCCATTGTAATTTTACAGGAGTCCCCATAAATGACCAATCTTCTGCACTCTGCTGAATAGACACATCTACAAATACTACTCCAAAAAAATCATTTTGATAAACTCCCGTTAGACAGTAAAAACTACATCCTTACAGTTGTATTAGATTTCATTACAGTAGTTGAAATAACTGAGCCTTCTTAAAGAGCAGCCAGCCAGGACAGCCCTGGGCAGGTCAACCTTGTGAACGATACTTCTGTAGAGTGCAATTACAAAGTGCTATAATAATAAACAGGATATCACACTAAAATTATTAAACCAGTACCATATTAGGAAAGGTGAAAAGCAGGGTCAATTTTGTCAAGAGACACTTATGAAAGTATTTCTTCGCTTTTCTTCAAATGAATAGAATATACTTTCACAACTTGAGTCAGTAAATTACATTTTGCACTTCAAAGGCCCTTTATATTACTATATTACTTTCAAGTATAATAATTGAGATAATGGCTTGTTGCTGCATTTGTCCACAGAAGGCAGAGATATTTGGACCAGACTCGATTTTTCAAATCTGCCCTGTGTCACGATAATTGGTTATAACTTCAGAACACTTTAGGTGATTTTGAGAATGTTTTCTCGTGACACATTGTACTTGTTAGTTGTAAAATTTAAGTGATAAGTTTTGCGTTTCGGTCTGAAAAAAAGGGAAAATTTGGCAAAAGTTTGTACAAATTCTTCATTTTCCAAGTTTGAAATATTCTACTTTCCAGACAGGAAGTAAAACTACCCAAAATGCCTGATAATTAACATTTACGGAATGTCTGCTTTATGTGTAGATGATATTTCATGCATCCTCTCATTTTTGTAGGATGTTATGAGGCGCAGAACTTTAGGTGCGATTTTTCTCATTTTCATAAAAATCCCCAATACTCACATTTTGAGGGACAACTCAGCTTCCAAGTGACTTTGAAAGGTCTAAATAATAGTAAAACCCCATAAATTACCCCACTATAGAAACGTCACCCCTCAACATATGGAAAATATCTTCTATTGAGTCTATTAACCCTTTAAGTGTTTCACATGGGTTAAAACAATATGGACCTAATTAATTTAGGCCAAAACTGACAATTTCATCATAATTTCATATGTGGTGGTAAACTGGTGTATGGGCACAAAGGCCGGGCATAGAATGAAAGCAGCGCCATTCACAGCAGATTTGTATTGTCACATTGTACAAGCTATACATTTTTTGGTAATGCGAACATATGAGGGCTTATTATTTGCGGAAAGAGATACAATGTATAGATAATTATTCTGGGGGGGTCTTAAGCTTATTCGTGAGATTTTATTAACCATTTCAAAGGGGACACAAACAAAATCATCAACTATTATTTTTAGCACTTCCCCTCCCCCCACTCACCGTAACGTTAAAATAATATTTTATCTTAAGTCTCTGGTTCATTACAATTGCGGTGATACCTAATTTATATAGCTTTTCTTATCTCTGCTCAATTTTACTGCGCAAAACCAATATTGGAGGAAATCAGATTTTTTTTTTTTTTACCATCGACAACTTTTCAGGGCCATAACGTCTGTATTTTTCTGTTGTCAGATCTGGTTGAGGGCTTATTTTTTGCGTAAAGAGTTGTTCTTTTCAGTCCTATCATGTAAGGAAACATAACTTTCTTTGATGACTTTTTAGAACATTTTTTATGATGTGTTTGATGAAAAATTGTATATTACGGGAAGTTTTTTGTGTTTTCTTTTTAGGTTGTTCACCGAGCGGGTTCAATATCAATTTAGATTTATTGTACAGATTTAATATGGACGGTGATACCAAATATGTACTTTTTTTTTCTGTTTTATATACTTTATTTGCATTTTATGTGTAACTGAGGAGATTATGGGACTTCATTATTTCAATTATTCAATTATTTATTTAATTCTAATTATAAAATGACTTACTTTTTTTATTTTTTATTTTTTTTTTTTAATACATTTTCCACCTTGTATTGCAGTGTATAGTGTAAGTTGCTGAGCATGCTCAGTTACTTACAGACGGGACCTGCCAGGAGGCGGAACCCGGCAGGGAGAGAAGCCGTCAGCCTCTGGTCACTCGCCGGAACCCGGGGCTGAGGCAGGAGGGATCGGATCCCCCGGTAAGCCCGGTGCGCTCCGATCCACGGTGGGGACACTTACATGCCGCGGTGTGTAAGGGGTTGAACACCGGGATTGAAGTTTTTACGATCCCAGGTGTTAGTGCCGGGTCTGGGCTGTGATATCACAGCCCGACACTGGCACTTTCATTACCCGATGTAGAAAGGCATCGAGTCAGAAGAAGTACCCTTAATGACAGCCGTAGATTCCCGATAGAGCGTCATTAAGGGTTTAAAGGGGGATAATAGACTACATTTGAATGGATATTTATATACTTTATTTGCATTTTATGTGTAACTGAGGAGATTATGGGACTTCATTATTTCAATTATTCAATTATTTATTTAATTCTAATTATAAAATGACTTACTTTTTTTATTTTTTATTTTTTTTTTTTAATACATTTTCCACCTTGTATTGCAGTGTATAGTGTAAGTTGCTGAGCATGCTCAGTTACTTACAGACGGGACCTGCCAGGAGGCGGAACCCGGCAGGGAGAGAAGCCGTCAGCCTCTGGTCACTCGCCGGAACCCGGGGCTGAGGCAGGAGGGATCGGATCCCCCGGTAAGCCCGGTGCGCTCCGATCCACGGTGGGGACACTTACATGCCGCGGTGTGTAAGGGGTTGAACACCGGGATTGAAGTTTTTACGATCCCAGGTGTTAGTGCCGGGTCTGGGCTGTGATATCACAGCCCGACACTGGCACTTTCATTACCCGATGTAGAAAGGCATCGAGTCAGAAGAAGTACCCTTAATGACAGCCGTAGATTCCCGATAGAGCGTCATTAAGGGTTTAAAGGGGGATAATAGACTACATTTGAATGGATATTAAGTTTCTTAGTGTAGTACTAGCCTTAAAAAACACCTTATAATAATCCATATTCTGTCACTTTGAATACATCTTTGTTATCCCATAACCATTTTGTAAAACATTAAGTCTCATTGTAGAATGGGCGCCACTAATGGAAGGTACTTAAGTGTGCCAGAATACAAAGAATTGGACTAAGTGGGTTATTTGTAGCATGTCAAAGAACATCGCCCAAATACAACTATTTAATAATATGGTACAAGCTAAAGGATGTACATGAACATCATATTGACCATTTTCACCTGAATTAGGTAATTGGAATGCTGCCTTTTCTTTGGAACTAGATAGATAATGAGATAGATGATAGATTAGAAGAAAGAAAGATAGATAGATAGATAGATAGATAGATAGATAGATAGATAGATCTCAGATACTGTAAGTGTCTGAGAGAAGAACTGTTCAATGGCAACCAATCAGGGCTCAGCTTTAATTTTCCACCAACTGTTAATAAAACTAAATCTGAGCTCTGATTGGTTTCCATGGGCAACTACAACAGTTTTACCTCAGACATATCTTATACATCTCCCACAGACAGGAGATAGATATATATGAGATAGATAGTAGATAGATAGATAGATAGATAGATAGATAGATAGATAGATAGATAGATAGATATGAGATTGATTATGGATAGATAACAAGATGGATCAGGGCCCAATCATAGGGCTATGTTGGAACTAGCTTCTTGGGTGGTAAAGAACAGATACTTTGTACCTCCAAAGACTTCAAACTATAGCAGAGCGAGCGAACAATGAGGCCAAGTACAGAGATATCCTGGATGAAAACTTCGTCTAGAATCCTCTGGACCTCAGACTGAGCCTAAGGTTCACCTTCTAACAAGACAATGACCCACACAGCTAAAATAACAAAGCATTGGCTTCAGATCAACTCTGTGACCATCCTTGACTGGCCGAGCCAGAGCCCTGACCTAAACCCAATTGAGCAACTCTGGAGAGACTTGAAAATGGCTTCCACCAATGTTCACCATCAAACCTGAGGAAACTGGAGAGGATCTGCATGGGAGAATGGCAGTTCAACTAATAAAAGTCCCTTAAATTACCACAGTTACATATTGAAAAAAAGTATTAATAAAGTATATAAAACACAAAGAATTTACATATTTGGTGTTACCGTGTCCATATTAATTTGTACAATAAATCTAAAGCAATATTGAACCTGCGCTGTGAATGGCGTAACCAGACCTCAACCAGATCTGTCAAAAGAAAAAAAGTGCTAAAAATCCAAAATCAAATTTGTTGATTTTGAAATAGTTAATAAAATCTCATGAATAAGCTATAGACCCCCAAAATTAACTATTTATACAGTGCATCTCATACAGCCCTCAAATGTTTGCATTACTATGCATGCCCGGCCTTGTACCCATAAAGCAGTATACCACCACATATAGGGTATGTGTACACTCGGGTAAATTTGGTTGTCAAACTTTGCAGAGCATTTCATCATTTAATTCATTGTGAAAGTATAATTTTTGACCTAAATGAATTTTCTAAATTTTATAATACAGTACAGTACAACGGGTCAAAAGTCAAAATTATCGTGACACATGTCAGATTCTAAAAATAGAGTCATTAAAGGGAACCTGTCATCAGAAATTGGCCTAATAAACCACTTGCAGCATTTTGTCAAGTAGCCAAGCAGATTCTAGATGATGATTCTTTCATGGTCTGGTGTGGTGCATCATCCAGAAAATCAACTTTGAAGTGAGATCATATCTTTGTTAATCCTTGTGCTGAGTGGTTATGCTGATAAAACAGATATATTATGATATTGAAGCTCTGTCGCTTCTATGGCTGGATCACCGATTCTACTATCACATGAGTTTTTCACTGCAAGAGAGGAGGATGTACCGTAATCCCTGGGTTGTCCCTGAAGGCAGAATAATCAATTGCTGCACCATCCCCCAGCTGCTGTGTATGAGTGATCCAGCTCAGGTTGATTAGTCATGTCTTGACCAAACCGCCATTTCTAATTACAAGCTCTGTGTAATGTGTTTATCTAGGCAGCCAGCCTTACCCTGCTTTCCCAAGGTCCTGAATGTTATAATTGTTTTTCAGCAAAACCACTAAGCCCATGATTAACCAAGATATGATCCTGCATCAGCTACATCATTCTCAAGGTATGTTTGCTTCATAATGCATCAAATCAAATGGTAGGTTTCCTTTAAATGGGTCCAAATACTTTCTGTACCAACTGTAACTTTATTATTAGCATGGCTGTTTTGTGAAGGCCTCAAATGTGTGCTAAAAACATTAGGGAACAAATAGTATAATGAAAACAAAGGTACAGCTTTGACAGGCTTCATTTTAATAATGTCCTGTCTGCAGTTTGTAAAAATCTATGTAGAGGACAGAGCAAGCATATAGGTGTGCTGACAAAATTGACAAAAACTTTTTTTGGACGGGGATACCAAATTTGTATAGTTTTTATAATGTTTTCAATGCTACCATTTGTGTCGGACACAGTTCTAGTGCTCCTAGCTGTCTGGGTGAAAGTCTGCCTTAAAGGGGTATTCTCGTCTGGGCATTCACATTCAGTTTGATTAATCTGCCATAAATAAACATTTCTTTAATGATAATTTCTCATAAATGTAGTGATATGGTCCCTTAGAACAAGACTGTGTCCCTGGACACCTCTGCTGAAGCGATTGCACCAAGAAACAAAAGGTTTTTGTATATGAAATGTCTGGGAGCTACTGCAGGTCCTGTGATGATCGCTGAAACCAGGTGGTCAGTCTAAGGGACAATACGGCGACATTTATAAGAAATTATTTTCACACAGGAACATTTTTTTAATAACATCCAATTGAAGAAGTGTTAACATATGCCAAATGAATTGAATTAAATGTAAATGCCCAGATGGGAATACCCCTTTAATTAGTGAAGGGCACTGTGCCAAGCTCTCAGCACGAAAGTTTCCCCACCTGCGTGTCATAGATTAGTCATCACTGCTCTATCACATAAAATATCTATTTAAAAAAAAGCATTCTGAAATGTGGCTACAGAGTTTAAAAATGAGGTTCAAGTTGCAACGCACTATGGTCTTTCTATAGTGTGAAGTCATGGATGTTAGACAACCTCACCTCTATGGTTGTGCAAACAGTGATGGATGCCAATCACTTTTATGACATCTCAACATAGAAAGAGCAGAAATCTAAGTGGATATATGGCAAAGCTATATTGCATTTTCACTGTGTGTGTAGTTAGTATCAGCGTAATGGCAAAAAAAAAAAAATTATATTCCAGGATTCTAGTTGGATTTGGAACACTGGTGCACTGGTCTCTTTACTGAACACAGCACAGTCCATCTTCCCGATTTACTGCTGAACGGAAATTCTGTGCAGCAAATCCGAATTTAATATATGTGAGGGAGCTCTTGGTAGTTAACTTTTTTTGTTTTTAGTAAGAGATCAGCTGTAATGTACGTGGAAAGTCAAAAACATGAACACAAGACAAATATAGATTACATTGTTCCCTTTAAAATAAATGGTGAAGGTAACAGAGATGGAATATGTAGCTGCTTTTCAATCTGGTTGATACAGCATAGCCCTGAACATGAGATCCACCTTTATCTCTGAATTTCCAAATAAGGTATTGGAAAGTTGGTTTTAAAAAGCAAACACCCACTTTAAGAATGATCAGTTACAATGAATGAATCACAAACAGGCACAGACGCATGAGCATCCTCCAGAGGAATAATAAGCAGAGAGCAATTACTTCACATTACATAAAAAAAGCCTATTGACTCGAGTATAGGCCGAGTGTGGCAAATGCATTGGTCACAGCCCCTGTAGTATATAGCCTGCCTGTCCCTGTAGTATATAGCTTGCCAGCCCCTGTAGTATATAGCCAGCCAGCCCCTTCCCCCAATATAAAGCCTGTAGGGGAAAAAAAAGAAAAAAAAAGTGTGCTCACCTTCCGACGACCCCCCCAGCAGGTCCTATTCTATCCATCGTGGCTCCAGTATTGGTTCCCTGTACCCGTGCGGTCCGTCGCAGACATCGTGATGTTATTGAATTTTATTTTTAAAAAATAGCATACCGCCCCACAGACACATAGTGTCAATACCTGATGCTCGCCAGCACAGCCAGCTATGCCTAGACCTCTATCCTGATCGTGTTTGACAAAGGCCTGAGTGTAGGTCGAAACGTCACACCTTTTGATCACTTCTGTGTAAATAAAATATCACTTTCTGGCATCAAAAATCCATACGGAGTGCTTGAATTTACTTATATTTTGATCTTCATATACAGCTTGCACAGTGCAATATAGATGTCGAGCATGATCAGTGCATACTCAGTGGATTACAACTGGGTCCTGCCTGGGTTTACACAGTGCTATACAGATGTTGCGCATGCTCAAAGCATGCTCAGTGGATTACAGCCAGGTCCTGCCAGGAGATAGGGACACTGCATCCGAACTTCATTCTGCAGGCTTTGGGGCTGCCTTCAGAGGATCAGACTCTCTCAGTAAGCAGCGTAGGGGGTCCGATCCACTTCAGAAGCCCCTTACGAGTAAAAGGTTAACTCCCTATCCACTTCTGAAGCCCTTTTGGCATAAGGGGTTAACCCCCACGATTGGAAGAATCTCTGGTTACAGTAGGGTGCAATATGCAACTGACACCTGTTCTTTATGGTGCCCATCTCCGAACGTGAGCCATCTACTGCAAGCTATACTATTATGGTGAGTCGGGAAGGGGTTAAAGAGACCCTGTCAGGTCCATTTGGAACCCTAAACCAACTACATATCTGTATGGACTGTCGTTTAGTGTCCCAAATTGACCTGTATTACAGCTGTCTGTGGGTGCATTGTTAAAAACAAACATTTACACTCACCTAGATGTGAGTTTGATGAGTTTATAAAGATTTAGTCATGGGTACCTCCTCTTGCATTGCTTCAAAGAAGCCAGGATAATACGCAGGTTCATTATGCATGCACTAAATTGCGTCACGATATGCTATGCATGATTCACATGCCATAACAAACAGGCGCCGAGAGCTCTGAAGCAAGTGAAGTATAAATGTTTTTCTTTATGTTGCCAATGAGAAAACTCATACATGGCGATTTAAGACACTAGTCCATAAGGACCTGAGGGTGGTTTACTGTCACAAACCGCCTTGAAAGATTCCCTCTAAATAAGCTGGTACAACCCCAGCTATACTCCTTCTAGGGGATAAACCAGCAAGGGTCAAAAAATAAAGCACATTGATTGACTCCATATAGCAGCGAAATGGAAAACTCTGGAGAGCTCTGACTTTGTCCCCCTCAGGACCTTGATAGATTACACATGGCTCACCAATACATATGCTTGCTACTCCTCTCACCTTTAGGGTGGTGGCAGACGTGCCTTCTTGGCTGCGTTTGCAAACGCAAACCAAGCCCCACCCACCGATGCGGCCCAATCGTATCAGCGTTTCTATGGAAACGCCTGCGTTCGGGAAAGAGCCACCGGTGTTTTGCGTTAATTTAATGCAAAACACTGGCGGCTCGTTCCTGATCGCAGGCGTTTCCAAAGAAACGGTGTGTGTGACTTGGTCTGCGCTTGCGTTTGCAAACACAGCCAAGATGGCACATCTGCCATCACCCTTAGCGACCACCTATACTGATCTTGTACTAACTCCATTCTCAGGGTAACCCTTCCCAACCCTGTGCCCTCCCCCATTCACTTGTTCAGTTTGTTTAATACAGTAGCTGGCTATGCATCACCCTAAAATTACTCTTATGAGATTCCCCTGCGAGGGGCATACGTTATGCCATGACCTATTGTAAGGCACTGTTATGCTTTTAATTCATTAAAATTTTGTTGAAACTAAATAAGCTGGTCCGTGCCATGATTTGTAAGAGATCCTCACAGATGGAACCTGTTACCAACCATTATCCCACTAAACTACCAGCCCCCTCAGGTAAGCTATGACATATCCCTTCTAGTATTCCCTATTTTATAGTAAAAAAAAAAATAATCACTTCCAAAGTCACTTCTATAAGCAAATGAGCTGAAAACAGCAGAAGTGAGCCCAAGATGGTTCTATGGAATTATAAAGCCCAAGGCATATCCCGTTTTCACATTCAGTTTGATTAATCTGCCATAAATAAACATTTCTTCAATAAGAGGTTATTAAAAAAAATGTTCCTGTGTGAAGATAATTTTCCATAAATGTAGTGATATGGTTCCTTAGAAACGAGATAGCTTCCTCTGATACGGCCACCTCTGCTGAAGGGATTGCACAAATAAACAAAAAGTTTTTGTATATGAAATATCTGAGAATTACTACATGTCCCACAGCCGTCCTGTAGTAATGATTGCTGAAGCCAGGTGGTCAGGCAGGGCTCAATAGTTCATGTCTGGCCACCACTGCCTAAATGTGAGGTGGTCGTAACCGAGGAAGCTATCTCGTTTCTAAGGGACAACATGGCTATGTTTATGTGAAATTATCTTCACACAGAAACATTTTTTTTAATAACATCCAACATGGGTTATTTGTAGCATGTCAAAGAACATCGCCCAAATACAACTATTTAATAATATGGTACAAGCTAAAGGATGTACATGAACATCATATTGACCATTTTCACCTGAATTAGGTATAAGGAGCATATACACACACAAAAAGTTGTCACTATACAACAATGAAACACAAGTTGATGCTTTAATTATTTTAGACAACTTTTCAAACAAGAACGGTTTGAACCACAAGAGTTTTCTATCGTATTCCCAAGTGATAATGATCAAATGTAGATTCTTTCCGCTCCCCCCCCCCCTCCCGATCCCCTTCCGTCATGTTTTATTCTATGCAGCCACATTGTGTATATTCTTACACTCCAGTTGATTCATTTTATTGGCTTTTTAGCCTTTATTTGTGGGAAGTGTTTGCAGCTTTTGGTCAACCTGTGAAATTGACAAATCTATAGGATAAGTTTCTGTTTATATAAACTGTGATAGGTGCCAAAAGACAATATAGTAGAGTAAACCTTCATTGCTAGTTTATTTTGTTGCCACACTCATGAATTTTGGATCAATGAATACGTGCATGACAGATTTGCACTATTCCCTGAAGTTCATTATTGTCATTAATATATTCTATTTACATTAGGTAATGGGGTACCTAGAAAAAAATTATATCTATGGGTCCCTTGACCCATCACAGCGATGGCTATGAACTAGGGTGTTCATTTGCCGGGTCGGCTGCTTTGGGTCTTGCAGGATGCACCTGAAACCCGAACTGAAGGTTCAGGTCCGCTACCCTCTATCCCAACCTGTCCACAGTCTGTAATAATGATCCCTTATAGGCAGGACCCATAAAATAGCTACATCTTTTCTGCTTGTACCTTAAAGTGCAAGTTACCTGGCCAAAAATAGTTTTAGCACAGCAATAACCATGATGCCACACACCAAAACATGTTGTTAAGGTAAACCTAGCTGATAGGACAAGTAGAAATAACAGGATTTGATCTATTAAAAGCATTCTATTTGAAAAGAATATCTAATTGATCTACTAAAAGCATTGTAACAGAGACTTCATTTTAAGATGGCGCCAACATCGTGATCATAACGAAAACAATCAAAGCTAAAGAATTTCAGAAATGCATTATCCTGACGTCAAGGAAGTTCTCCAATCAAGAGACTACATGAGCTGGGCATTCTCCACCCCTTCTACTTCTTTCCTAATTTCTACATAGACTTGTGGATCCAAATAAAGTTCACACAGTGCAGATTTGCCACAGGCAATGATGTCATGAGTGAGATTTAAATCAGCAATTTGTCTGAATTATTCCTTACGACGTGCACGCATGCTGATTGATTAGAAACACGCAGCCAACGCACACTAAAATAAGATGTTTACTAATTACAAAAAAATATTTCTATAAGTTCTTTATGCATCCACTAGGCCATATAGGTGACCCAATATTCTACCCAATTACTATCAAACATTGCCAGCTCTCAAACCCTAGTAAAAGCAAAGTAGCATTGTGAAGGACGTTATATAATATATCTGTGCTTCCTAGTGATGTGTTAGTTTACAAGTGCACCGAGAAACTTTATAGAGTGCTATTAAGAAAAGGAGGGCTGAGCAATAAACTAGACAGAACACAACTACAAAACTTTAATTGTATGAAAGGATACAAGCTTTTATTTTGGGTAATGAAGTATACTTCAACTATAGCAAAATGTCCCTAAATATTGTCTCCCAAAGAGTAATTGGTCACAGCTAGCCTAGTTCTATTAAAACAAGTGAAGCATAGTATTTACATGTGAGATTTACTATGCACATTATATTGTACATAATAATATATCTTCCTGTTAATATAGCAATTAGGCCGGTAGAACAGGGAGAAAAGTTAAAATAAAGGAACACTGCAGAACTACCAGTGAGATAGTTTGGCAGAGGTAACAGAAAACACAAGATGTACCAAGCTTAATGTCTGCAGGTATACATAATCTTGGCCCTATATCCTGGCTACCAGGAGACTCAAGAAACCTGGGAGATATTATAACACCAAATGGGAAACTAAAAACAATAGAATCCCTAGCTCAGGATATTCAAAACACAAGTATAAACTGGCTGCAATATCACCATATCAAAGCAGCCCTCAACAAATCCCAATTCAACTTCAGCATAGATAATACCGATATTACAAAATTTTTAATATCTACGGACACCAAACAAAAAGGACTGTCCACTTTCTATAAAATATTAATGGATACCCAATCAGAGGCTATACAATCACACCTGAACAAATGGTCAGACAAGCTGAATACTATAATCAGTGAAAAACAATGGCAAATGGCATTCAGAATTCCCCCTAAAGTATCCAGATGTATTAACCACTTAGAAAACACCATAAAAATAAGATACAGCTGGTACTACACCCCACACAGATTATCCCGAATTTACCCAGACAACATCCAAACTTGCTGGCGCTGTCACAGCGACAACGCTGATATGTTACACATATGGTGGCACTGTAACCATATAAATAAATTCTGGGAAGCTATTAATGCTCTGCTGACTAAAATATGTATGTTCCCAATTCAGCTATCAGTCCTACAGGCCCTTTTCTTTATAGATTTGGAAGAATTCCCCCATACCCATCTAACAGTGATTACTCATGTACTTATTGCAGCCAAAATTAAAATTGCCAAATACTGGAAAGACCCCGCCCCACCACCTTTAGCAGAAGTCATTAGCTCAATAAATGAAAACTGTCTATATGAAAAAAACATCGCTCATTGTCTACATACGATCCCTAAATTCCTTAATAACTGGGATATATGGCTAAGCTCGTCATACAATACCATCAATGTATAATTATGCAATTCTTTTTATACAACCACTACAACTCATTGTTCATTCAAATTTGTCGCCAAGTTTATGTTCTTTTGGTTATTTGTTCTTCCTTTACGGTTTTCCGTCTACATTGGCTTATTGATATTTCCTGTACGATCTATGTATAACATCGGAAACAATTTTTTTTTTTTATGATTGCATTTTATTGAACATGAATGTATCATTACTCCTGGAAAATCAATAAAAATTAATGGTCAAAAAAAAAGAAACACGCAGCCAACGCACACTAAAATAGGATGTTTACTAATTACAAAAAAATATTTCTATAAGTTCTTTATGTATCTACTAGGCCAGATAGGTGACATATTCTACCCAATTACTATCAAACATTGCCAGCTCTCAAACCCTAGTAAAAGCAAAGTAGCATTGTGAAGGATGTTATATAATATATCTGTGCTTCCTAGTGATGTGTTAGTTTACAGGTGCACCGAGAAACTTTATAGAGTGCTATTAAGAAAAGGAGGGCTGAGCAATAAACTAGACAGAACACAACTACAAAACTTTAATTGTAAGAAAGGATACAAGCTTTTATTTTGGGTAATGAAGTATACTTCAACTATAGCAAAATGTCCCTAAATATTGTCTCCCAAAGAGTAATTGGTCACAGCTAGCCTAGTTCTACTAAAACAAGTGGAGCATAGTATTTACATGTGAGATTTACTATGCACATTATATTGTACATAATAATATATCTTCCTGTTAATATAGCAATTAGGCCGGTAGAAAAGGGAGAAAAGTTAAAATAAAGGAACACTGCAGAACTACCAGTGGGATAGTTTGGCAGAGGTAACAGAAAACACAAGATGTACCAAGCTTAATGAGAAATGTCTACTAGGTGAATAATAGCCAGCAAGAGGATGCGTATAACATAAATTAGGACACATTGATTTTTCTGTTTACATTTCAAAGATTACACCATAACACAAATTAATATTGATCGGGGCGACTAATGTTTGGTTAAGTAAATGAAAAATAAAGCAAATTACTGTTCACACAAGATATTAACAGGATACTGTCACTTTATGAATTCTTCACTACTTTTTCTCAGGACTGGAAAGAAACTGGAAGCTAAAAGAAATAAATTTCCTTATAGGTTTAAGATAAACACAAAGTATAAACCATCTCACATATATCTTGTAAAGTAAAATATCATTTATAAATATTATTTGCACATTTGAATTCTCTTTTTAATTTCTCTCTGTTTGATTGTTATGTGGATTTTGTATATTCAACATATGAAGGTGACATTTGATTTGTTTTTTCCCCACTATGACTCTGTTGTTTTATTGATTATGATAAGTTGTATTGTAGCCAAAATTACTGTTACTGAATTAAATCATATGTTTAAAGTACATGGTCTTCTTCTTCTATACAGCGGATGTTGTAAAGAGTCAGTAGCTTCTTTAACCCCTTAACGCCGCAGCCTTTTTTCGTTTTTGCGTTTTTATTTTTTCACTCACCTTCAAAAATCTAGAACTTTTTATTTTTCCATGTAAAGAGCTCTGTGATGGCTTATTTTCTGCGTAACAAATTACACTTCAAAATGGTGGTATTTAATATTCCATGCCATGCACTGGGAAGCGGGAAAAAAAATCTAAATGCAGTGATATTGGTAAAGAAAAACGCATTTGTGCCGTATTCTCGTGGGCTTGGATTTTACGGATTTCACTGTACTCCCCAAATGACATGTCTACTTTATTCTTTGGGTCGGTACGCTTATGGGGATACCAAATTTTTATAGGTCTTCATACATTTAAAAAAATTATGGAGCTTTGGGAGGTGTCGTTTTTGCGGATGTTGATGACGTTTACAATGTTATCCTTTTTAGGACTCTGCGATCTTTTGATCACTTTCTATAGAATTTTAAATTTTTTTTAAAATAGCAAAAAAGTGCCATTTTCGACTTTGGGTGAACCCATTTATTATAAGTTTCATTCACATTTCTTGACAGATGTAACAGGTCCTGACTCCTGGTGCCCCCTGATGATGGAGATAGGCTACCGTAGTCACATTGTCTGAATAAATTTTGATGTGTGAATTTTCCAGATATTGGGAGCTGTCGTTAAGGGCCACAGGCCTTGAAGGTATCTTCCTTCCAGATATGCTCCCCAACCTGGCAAGCCTGCATCTGTCTGAATGACCTTCACCGGCCAAGGGAGCCAATGGACCTCCCTTTTTCAGATGTTCCTCTTCTGTCCACCATACTAGGGATGACTTTATGGATGGTGGCAGATGGATCTTTAGGTCCAAGTGTAGATGATTTTTGTCCCAGGATGACAGAATCCAGTTCTGAAAAGTCCTCGTATGACTCTGGCTCCACTAGACTGAACCTATGCAGGTAGTTAGATCGCCCAACACTTTCATCGGCTCTCTTACTGTGCAACAATGACATTCCAGAAAAGATAAAATCTTTTGTATCATGAGACCCCTTTTTTCCTCCGGTAGGAAAGACAATCTGGAGGCTCGAGTTTAGTCGTGTACCTAGAAAAATAGTCTCTCTGCTGGGTGTGATTTTGGACTTTTCCCAATTGATGATCCTTCCCAATTGTTGTAGGGTTGAAATGGTCAGATTTCTGTGCAAGATCAACTCCTCTTCTGTTGTCCCAATTATGAAAAGGTCGTCCAGATACGGAATGATCTTCACTTTCTCCATTCTCAAATGGGCTATTATTTCTATTATAATCTTTGAGAAGGTCCTTGGGGCTGACAAGACCGAGAACGGTAAGGCCTTGTATTGGAATCTGAATATTTCCTTTGTTGGAGAGGGAACCGCAAACCTGAGGTATTTTTGGGATTGTAACAAATTGGTACATGGTAATAGGCATCTTTTAGATCTATAGTGCATAGGAATGCATGTCGAGGAATCAGGTTGGTGGCTGAACTGATCTTGCCCAACTTGAATTTCCTGTACAGAAAGAATTTGTTTAAAGACTTTAGGTTGAAGATGAGCCTAAAAGAGCCATTGTTTTTTTTAAAATCAGGAATAGAGGGCAATAATGTCCTTCCAACACTGCACTCTTCGGTACGGGTACTATTATCCCCATGTCTCGCAGCTTTATGACCTCCTGCCATAACTGAAGAGAGAAAGAACAACTTGGTAGATTTGTTACTACAAATTTCTTGGCAGTTAGTTCCAACTTGTAGCCATTTTCCAAAAGATAAAAGACCCAGGCCTTCGTTGTTATCTGTGCCCACTGCTGGTAGAATCCTAGGAATCTTCCCCCCACTCTGGCCATACTGGACTCCCAAGCTTTTTCAGCAGGCTATCTGCCTTTCTATCTAATGGATCCTTCAATTGTATTGAGTCTTCAAATGGGAGGTCTGTCTTTTTTGCAATTTTTGTTACCTGTACGTCTACTTCAGGGGAACTATCCCACAGACAAGAGTCTTGTTCGTCAAAAATTAGTCTATTTTTCAACTCCTGGGACTCGGAGATCCTATTTTCTGGTTCCCTCCATTGTTCTAGCATTAACTGTTTAAAGGTCTCATTAACTGGAAATACTCTCCTTTTTGTTTTTAGTATGCCAAAAAGCTCATCTTGTACTGATTTAGACTCTTCAATATCCTCAATCTTGAGCGTATCTTGTACAGTTTTAAGGAGTGCATCCAGATCATCAGAAACAAACATGTACTTTGATTCCATCTTAGTTGCTGAGGAAGAGGGAGGTGGCTCCATCTCAATTAGCTCTATATTAGATGTGGAAGCCTGTTCTGCCTCAGATTCCGACTCCGATAGGGTTTCTATCACTCTAGGTCTTTTGCAAGGTAGCTGTAATTGCGGAATTAATGCGGAAATATTTGAAGTTACTGACGTTTGGATTTCGCTTTTAATGAATCCTCTCATTTCATTCATAAATGATGTTCTTTCTTCTCACATTAATCAATCAATACATTCTTTGCAAACAGGTTTTTTGTAATTTGGTGGTAGTTTGTTATAACACATATTACATTTGCGAGAGGATGTTTTCTTTCTCTCCACCTCTTTAGTTCTCTCCTTTTCTTTAGGATCCTGCTAAAGAGATGGAGACCAGGGATTTTATGAACAAAAATTTTTGGTTAGGGAGGATAACCCCCCCCCCCCTAGTCTATTTTTCAACTCCTGGGACTCGGAGATCCTATTTTCTGGTTCCCTCCATTGTTCTAGCATTAACTGTTTAAAGGTCTCATTAACTGGAAATACTCTCCTTCATTTTGTTTTTAGTATGCCAAAAAGCTCATCCTGTACTGATTTAGACTCTTCAATATCCTCAATTTTGAGCATTTCTTGTACAGCTTTAAGGAGTGCATCCAGATCATCAGAAACAAACATGTACTTTGATTCCATCTTAGTTGCTGAGAAAGAGGGAGGTGGCTCCATCTCAATTAGCTCTATATTAGATGTGGAAGCCTGTTCTGCCTCAAATTCTGACTCCGATAGGGTTTCTATCACTCTAGGTCTTTTGCAAGGTAGCTGTAATTGCGGAATTAATGCGGAAATATTTGAAGTTACTGACGTTTGGATTTCGCTTTTAATGAATCCTCTCATTTCATCCATAAATGATGTTCTTTCTTCTCACATTAATCAATCAATACATTCTTTGCAAACAGTTTTTTTGTAATTTGGTGGTAGTTTGTTATAACACATATTACATTTCCGAGAGGATGTTTTCTTTCTCTCCACCTCTTTAGTTCTCTCCTTTTCTTTAGGATCCTGCTAAAGAGATGGAGACCAGGGATTTTATGAACAAAAAATTTTTGGTTAGGGAGGATAACCCTGGTAGCACTACATCCATAACCAGGGATTCCATGCCTCCAATCTAAAGAGAGCATCAAACAATTAGATAATTTCTAACCATAATGTATACTACAGGAAGACAAATCCTGACCTTATACAGAATCTTGCAGTAGACAAGACTGCACCTGTTTGATAAAAACAAGGTTTTTAGACATTGCATGGAATATTAAAGGGCTACAACCCAAAGTATGGTACCTTACACCCACTGGGGTCAGAAGTGTCACGACCGAGTCGGTCACCGCTGATGCAATCCTTAAGACCTCAGAGCAGCATGCACCTTGATCAGCGCTGGTGTCACGGTTTAGAAATCCTGTAGACCTGAGATCAGTGTGCTCCATTTTCAAATTTGTCGCCCTGCGCCAGTTTTCAGAGCGCCGCTCACGTTACTTCCGGTGCGACGAGGGCCACCGTAAGTCGTCATTCAGCTCCTGAGCGCGGTCCGGAGCAGTAAGATGGCAGTGCCAGGTGGCTTTGGCTTCCTGGAGCCGCAGGCAGAGCCAGCTGGAGACTGCGTGGGACCAGGAAGAGGAATCCCGACACTGATCACGGCCCACAGTCTCCCGGGTTAAGGTACGGGACCCGCTCACTTAAAAAAAACTCCCCCATACTGTCCCACTTGGAGGAGATAGGGAGAGAACTCTCCACTCCCTGCCCGTTTAGGGACAGGAAGCCACTGGTATGTGGATGCAGGGTGGGGGGTGTGTGTTTTAACCTCTCCGCTTCCTGTCCATGTAGGGTCAGGGGTCATCCTCCATGTGGGGCCGTCATGGGGGACGCCAGCAGAAAAACAGTTATATTTTTATAGATCAGGCATTTTCGGACGCTATCTTTTTGAAGCCGCCGCCGATCAGCAGGAAAACACCCGCAATTGGTGCTGGCCCTGATCGCGGGAGTTACCGGTAAGCCTTTGCTGCAATATGCAGCAAAGACTTACCGGCTATGTAGAGGGCTCAGCCCGTGAGCCCTCTCCATGCACCCGCACCCGGCATGTGACGTAATACTACCATCTTTAGAATTAAATGCCTAGGATTGGAGGGTCTTTTATAAAGGACTGGTGTATCGCTGGCGCCCCACATTGGATAAACTGAAAGGTTACAGTTTACGACCATGCATCTGGCGTAGAATTGAGCTATGACCTGCATCAGGAAGTGGTCCAGGCTATAGCCAAATAACTACCCTCACCCTTCGCATCTGCCCACTCCACATTCAGCCTACTTAGAGTGGAAGTGGCATAAGGTGGGGAAGGGGGTGGTAAGTTAGAGTCTTAATTAATGGCCTAACACCAACAACTCTGACTTTTTCAAGGCTTGCAATCTTAAATAACTAGTTTGTGAGAAGTTAACTGACCAAAAAGAAAAGATTTCAATTTCTTTCTAGGGCAATCATTTTCACTACGTTTATCTTTCTTGCATAACTGTGATTGATAGAAGTATTCACAAGTGGGCTTTAATACATACTCATACTTTTAATTGTTTTATTAATGGCGTTTTGAATAAAATTACAGCTGCGGGTGACTATTCCCTCTGGGGAATATGTCCCTGAAACAGGCATGGAAACATACCACACATCACTCACCCATGCCTCTGCCTGAATTGGCTTGATGTTTTCTAATAGTACTTCTTCATAATTTCCATAGTCACTAAACTTTACCACTGCTGTGGTTCCAGAAGAGTGTAGGGCTTCAACCTCAGCTCTGTAATACTGTAAACAGAGATATTTACATTAAAACAAAAATGTATTCCTTTAATAAAAGAACTCTTCAAATCATCAAATTTAGCATACAAAACAGGCTCCGGCAGTAGTGGCACTAGCACTAATGGCACTAGTTCTATTTGGATTGTAGGTCGGGATTTGGCTGCATGCGTCACCACATGGAAACAACACCCTGGAGGTATATAAGCGTGATTGGGAGAGTGGCCCGTCTTTCCTATTTTCCAGCTAAAGGTTTTGTGGCTCTTTCACAAATGTTGGTTTTCATTTATGTAAACAGAAGTGCTTCAGAGAGGCCATAACCAGAGCTACTTCAGCTTCATAGCACTTCTCACATGCCTTGTTCCTCCTCTGGAGCTTAATCTAGAATGTAATGTCACTGTATTCTCACAAATGTGTGCTGTAGCAGAGCACTGGAAATCGTAGCATGACGTCACCTGCTACAGGAAGCTCTGGGGAAGGAACAATTTATGTTAGATGGTCTGCAGGGGTTGTGTATTAACCAGTGAACCAGAAGCCTGGAGGAATTCTGGTTACTACCCCAGAAGCACTTCTGCTTCATTTATATAAATAAAAAAGCAACATTCTATAAGTGAAGGAGTCACAAAACATTTAGTTGAAGGTATGGATGTAATGCCAATGTTAAAGAGGACCTGTCAGGGTTATTTGGGACACTAAACCACCCAGGGGTCCTTATGGGCCAGTTGCTTAGTGTCCCAAATCACCCTTTAGAAAGTCACTTAGAAAGTGCCACTATTAAAATAAAAAAACATTAAAAGTTACCTGGTTTCAGTGTTCCCCGCCCCTGTGAAGTGGAGCAGTAAAGTCGGTCTACTACACCTCGGCTTTACTGGGCATGCACCGTGGTTGTGGTGCTTGCAGGGTGTAAAGTCATTAAAGTACTGCGCAAACATGGAAAGCACAGGAGATGCGTCTGATGCACCTCTACCCATCTCTAGTTGAGAATAATTTTTTTTTTTTAACAGCAAATAAGGGACTTCATAAAAGGAGACAAGGGGACTTAGTGTCCCAAATCACCTGGCCAGGTCCTCTTTAGGTTCGACGGGGCAGTTGGAAAAGTTTATAGGGGTTTAAGTTGATGGCAGCTTTCTTTTAAATCATGCAAAAACTGCTATTTTTTCGACAAATTTATTTTCAAAAGTCAATGTTTTATTAGAAATACATTTTCTGATAACATTACAACTGTAGTTTTGAGGTATGTTCATATCTTCTCCCACAATATTCCATTCTTCAAAATACAATAACATTTGCATAATCTCTATAATATAGCTCCCAATATAAAAAACGAAAATGTTTGGATTCATACCTTATTATCTTCCCAATAAAGAGCTAGACACTCATCCCCTGCTCTCCAGCTAAAGGTCGTGTAGACATTATCCAGAATCCGGTCTGGTTTTATTGGGCCAGATCGCTTTTTAGAGTTGTTGGTGTATAATAACATCTTATTTCGATCCTCTTGTGTTGAATTCAGATTTGATCCTATTGGCTTTATAGGGCCAATTCTTCGTCCCTTCTGTTCAAGTTCTCCATTTGGTAAATCATTAGCACCATCTTTTACCAATGTTACATGATAGTTAGAGGATTCCATATTGGCACTAAAAGTTTTCTCGTTTGGTAAACTAGTGAAAGTTTCACTGTTATTCGTCCGTGTTCTCCTGTCTGTATAGAATTCTGAATTGTGTCTTTGGTCGTCTCTTCTACCACGTTTTTGCTGAGCAGTTTCTGTAATATTCTGAATGCTGGTGTCTTCTCTGGTGTCAAGGAGGTTGGAACCTTTGCTGGTCCTACATTGCATAGTATTATCTCGTTTTTTAAATGTACCATCATTTTGGCAAGTAGAGGAAGAATGTGAAAAATCTTTTAATCTATCATTTCTTTGATATGGTCTTTCACACTTACTCCTGTCTTCTATCCATGGCTCGGAATTGTGTTTTTCAGGACCTCGACTTCTTGGAGGCCCATTATCTTCAAACTGTCTAGATGTATGTACTTCCCTTTGAAAACGAGGGGGCTTCTCATTTCTTGAGCCTCTAGTATCATTCCTAGAAAACTGACGAGACTGGTTGAATTCTTTCACTCCATTTTGCTCTAAATTTTGAACTCTGTGTTGTCCTTGGCTTTGAGGTTGAGTTTGTGGCTTGTTATCTGCAAGAAAGAAACACATTCTAAATTGAATTAAATGTATATATTTAAATAGGGACAACATTTGACTAGAATTGTTCCTTATGGGACACTTCTGTCTCAAAGGGGTTGATCTAAAAATAATAATAGATAGCCAATCCAGAGGCCCTTAATTCTTACGGATGGTCTGCAAATAGGTTCCAAGCAACACTAAAAAGATAATTAAAAAGACATCTACCACGAGAATGACTGTAGACTCAGGCTCATTTGCATACAGTCCTTCATCCTGGTGGTAGATGCCCTTTAAAGTGTCTGACACACACCATTACAAATGTTTCATTGTAAAACTTACCTCAAGCTTCAAAAAATATTTATAAAGGTAGGAAACAAAATTAGTGGGGCATAACAGTGTTATAAGTTTATACACCGTATAAATTCATAATTTGGAAATCGTATTTAACCCAAGGATTTACACTTACTCATAGACCCAGGCACTGTGACTGTGGTAATCTTCTTACATTTGTTATCCAAGGAAACCTTCTTTCTAAAATCAACTGTTTAAATTATGCTAATGCATCAGAAGTGCTATGGGAGGCTTTTCTTGAGCACTACTGTGCTGTCTTCACAGGCAGTAACACTATGCAGGACCCCCCCCCCCTCCACTGTATGCTGCTGCCGTGAGATTAGAGCAGGCAGAGGGAGGGGCAAGTGCGGGGGGAGCTGGGAAAGTGGGGAGGCATGGTCCTGCACAGTATATCAGCCTGTGAATCTACAGAACAGAGGGGCTCTGGTAACACACCCCAGACCGCTTTGGGCTGATTAGCATAATTTTAAAAGTTGATTTAAGAAGGAAGGAGGCCATGAATAACAAATATAAGATTACCACAGTCACAGTACATTTCATCTTGCTTAATTTTGATGGTAGATTCCCTTTAAACAGTCTCAAGCTTTTCTACAAACTTTGCATAAAATTAACAGTACAGGTGAATATAAGAACCTATGTAATGTATAAAGGGATTGTAATTTTGAAATCTCTGCTCAATCTGTATTGGTCTCCCAAGATGTAATGCAGTACAATAAAATAAGGGGCAGGTGTAAGCAGCACTCACCTCCTCTCCCCGCCGCGTGCCTGTTGTGCTACGGTACGGCGGTGTGAATGAAGCCCTAGGGCTTATTTTCAACTAAATTAGATGCCCTTTACATTAGCTTATTGATGAGATTATATTAACTCTTTATTAACTCGTGATTTCTGGTTTCCTTTTTTTTTTTTTTGTACACTGTTCCATAAAAATAATAATATGTCATCTTTTTTATATAGATCTCTATGATTATGTTGATACCTCATTTACATCAGTTTAAAAAATATTTTTACAATTTTTTTACAAACTAATACAGAGAAGATTTCATGTTTTCATATCTCCATCTTATAATAATATAATAATATTACCATAATATTTTATGGTTGACAGAGCTGCTTTAGGGCTTATTTTTTACATGTTTAGTTGTTCTTTTCAGTGGTACCATTTTGACACACACAACTTTTTGTGATCACTTTTTAGAACAGTTTTAGAAAGGAATTTTATGAAAAATTAAAATTTTTGGCTAGTTTTTCGTGCTTTTTTTTATACAACAAAAAATTTATCGTACTGATTGTTATTGATGCAGCGATACCAAATATGTGGGTTACTTTTACTTTATTAGAAATGTATAGGGGATGTTGGTGTTTAGGGGGCCTTTCACTTTATTTTTTATTAACAAGAAACTTTATGAAGTGTTTTAAACAGTTTATGTTTTTTTCATAAAGGTTATTCACTCAACACATTGTAATTACACTGCTGTATTACACTGTGCTATGTACTACACTGAGCATGCTGCATATGGTTAGTGTGTTGCAGCCAGGTTCGGGGAGGCAGTGCCAGATCCCGGCAACATCGCACAGCACGTGGCAGCCATCGGAGGAGAGGACCCTCTGGTAAGCACCACAGTTGTGGGGAGGGGGGGATGGAGATTTCCGAAACACTTAACAACATGGGTTAAAGTGATATAGATGGTGTCAGCTGTAACTTGGAGCCAGTCCCAGAAGCAAGACATAATAGAACTGCATATTGTAGGAACTCAGCTCCCGCCATGCAGTACTATTACGTGAAATGTCGGGAAGGGGTTAATAAAGTCTTACAATTTTCACTATTATTAGCTGCACAGTTGAGTTATAAAATTTTGTTAAATGTTTAGGCATGATGTCACATTGTACAACAAGTATGAGGGAACACTAAGCATTAAAATTTTTTAACAATACTTAAACTTCCCAGAGACTATAAAAGCATTAAACTGCTGCAGGTCAGTGCTCTCTATAAACCAGTAAACTCATTTAAGCCAACCATCAAAAATACAGTATAAAAGCTTTTCCTTGTGACCATGGGTTAAGGACATTACAGTTTTAGCAGAAAAAAAACATAAGGGGAAACATTGGTATAAAAAGTTATAACAGGTCATTACCTCCTTTCAAGTGAATCGCTGGTACAGATTGTTCAAAACACTTATTTTCTCTAAAAGGCTATTAATCCTCAAAATAGAGCACTATTCAGTGGTGTTACACATGTGTAGTTGTACTCTATTCTATTGTCTTTTGTTGTTTGCAGGTCTATGTTTGTCAGACTTATTCTTGAAAATGAGGAAGTTTCAATGAGCACTTGAAAAGGTTTTTGAGTCATGGTAATAAAAATCAGCCGCAGAACTGCTTCACTGAAAGCAATAAAGCTTCTATTACACAAGTAATCTACATCAGCCTAATTTATACATGACAGGTGTTTAATAAAGATAGATAGAGATACAGGCAGTCCCCGGGTTACAATACAGGATAGGGTCTGTAGGTTTGTTCTTAAGTTGAATTTGTATGTAAGTCGGAACTGTATATTTTATCATTGTAATCCCAGCCAGAACTTTTTTGGTCTCTGTGACAATTAGATTTTAAGAATGTTGGATTGTCATAAGAACCAGGATTAACACTAAAGCTTCATTACAGACACCTGTAACTGTTACAGCTCTTTATTGTAGTCTAGGACTAAAGGACTAGGGGATCTATCACCAGATCAAGGATTGTAAACCAAGCACACTGATAAAAAAGGTGGGGGGGGGGCGCACACCAGTATGTCAGAGAGCTTGGTTTACAATCCTTGATCTGGTGATAGATGTCCTTTAAGACAGTACATATCCGGGCCCGTCTGAAGTTTGTTAGAGAGCATTTGGATGTCCCAGAAAAGTATTGGGAGAATGTCATATGGTCAGTTTAAACCAAAGTAGAACTGTTTGGTAGAAACACAACTTGTTGAAACTGCACAAAAAGTTCTATTTCCGTGTATAATGTTGGGTGCACCAGACTCATTAGGAATGTGCGCCAGAAATCATTAATCTGCCACTTCCCTGCACTGGCCCGACAGAGTTCACCAATTTTGCACCTTTAACATAGGGTGTGCGGCAGGCTTTGCATGTTAGGTCAGGCCTACGGTCCGACTGAGTGGCACAACGCCCCCTAATTTATATTGCATGATGACTAAGGCAGTTGTGCCATAAAACAGTCGCATGTGACACATTTGTGGTGCAAACACTTCTTAAATACTTTGCACATTATTTTAGTTGTAAACTGCTTGGAAAGTCCATCAGAAAACTGGCGCAAAGCCCTTAGTAAATGTGTTTCATTGTGTTTGGAAAAGAGTGAATGGTGTGTTGCATTCAAAGGACACCATACCTGCTGTAAAGCATGGGGGTGGCAACATCATGCTTTGGGGTTGTTATTTTACAAAGGGACTAGGATGTGTATATGAAAGAATTATTGGGCAATGCATCAGCAAGGGTATTGAAGATGAAACATGGCTGGGTCTTTTAGCATGACATTGATCCCAAGCACAGCAACAGCGCAATGAAAGAGTGGCTTCATAAGAAGCATTTTAAGGTCCTGGAGTGGCCTAGCCACTAACCCCACAGAAAACCTCTGGAGGGAGTTGAATGTGTGCGTTGCCGGCGCCAGCCCCAAATCATCACGTTAGACATCTGTTATATATCCTTTGATACAAAGTATCGAGATTAACTTTTGGTATTGAACAAATACCAATTTTCCATCATAATTAAAAATCAGACAATGTGATTTTCTGGATTTGTTTTACCATTGTGTCTCTCATAGTTGAGGTCTACCTATGATATCAATTGCAGCCCTCATCTTTTTAAGTGGGAGTACTAGCACAATTGGTGGCTGACAATATACTTCTTTGCCATACTGTATACTGGCAGTTGTTCTATTCACTATCAATTGTAGAGAGGAGTGCTGTAGTTTGCCATCTCTAGCATGCCGGAAGAACTATACAAGGTGAGATATCAATCTGCTCAACTATTCCTGCTCTATACCACAATGCCCTTCGACAGGTTTTGCATTATTTGTTCTGGATGTTAAGTATAATGTAAGCTATTATCTCTATACTTAAGCTGCTTTCTCCACATAGGGATATGCAGACTTTTGTTAATTAAAACCCACTAGCAATCAACTTTGCAACACCTCATATATGACACAATTGTTAGTTTAATGTAGTGTGTGGTAGTGCTTAATACATTCCCCGCAGTATATAGATGTATATCTTTTACATTTGTCTAGATTAAGTGACAAGTGAAAGCTTCCAGCAAGTAGATATAAATATATATATTCCTGGTACAGTACATATATAACATTGAAAGTGAAAAGTAATATATTCATCAGTCATGACATTTTCCTTGCCTTGCAGCTCACAGTTTATGTGGTTATAAAGCTCTAGCAGAGGTTTGCATTTCATTAAAGAGGCATAAAAATCTATCAGCCAGAATATTTTTCGCACAGGCATGACTGTCAATAATAGTTTTGGGAAAAAACTCCAACAAATTGACTGGCAAAACTGATCTCGCAAGGAACAGTGCCAGACGGTGTTTAACACTTAGCTAAACTAGATGCTATAATTTGAGTGTCCACAGCGGCAATTATATTCTCTGGACATTGTGTATATCAGGGAGCTAATAATGTGCTTGGAGAAAAACTATTTGCTAGCTCATTCCCCTCACCGCTACACAGTATGACTTTACTTTACTCCCACAACTAATAACTTTTCTTTCTACAGATACTTAAATGGTGGATACATTTTAAGAGCAAAGTTTAGAATGTTCTAAATAGTCTGTATAACCTCAAAAACTACACTAATATGACATGGCATTTTAGTCTGCATTATGTAGCTCTTTTTTCATGTTTTCATAGTGACAGAATGCCATTTTATCTATTTTTTCAATACCTTATCATATATACACAGACCTGGAATAATGTACTGTATTTTGGTGCCTTAGGCAAGGCCAACATGGTCTGATGACCAAGGATACAGTAACTTGTAGTGATAACATAATATAAATCTAGTTATAGTTATATAAGGTTGCACAATGCAACAAATGTTCAATACTTCCATGTCCTTTATTCTAAAAGAATGACTGACATGCAATACTGATAGTAAACAGAAGCCCATTTGTTTACCTTCAGGTCCCAAAAATTTGCATGTATGCAAGTTCCCCTTCAGTATTGCAGGCAGCAATATTTTGGCCATTATAAAAAATGGAAATTTAGCAAAGGACAACTTACCTCCTAACTTTAGTGAACAGCAGTCTTTTATACCCCAGAAGAAATTATATCAGGTATAAGCCGACCCAAGTATAAGCCGAGGCCCCTAATTATACTACAAAAATCTGGGAAAACCTGTTGACTCTAGTATAAGCCGAGGGTGGGAAATGCATTGGTCACAGCCTCCTCAATATATAGCCTGCCGGACCCTGCCCCATAGCATATTAGCCAGCACCTGACCCCAGTATATAGCCGGCCACCCCATATCCCCCAGTATATAGCCAGCCCATATCCCCCTGTATATAGCCAGCCCATATCCCCCTGTATATAGCCAGCCCATATCCCCCTGTATACAGCCAGCCCATATCCCCCTGTATATAGCCAGCCTACTGCCCCAGTATATAGCTAGCAGCGAGGGAAGCCGGAAAGGTGGGTTTTGATATATTTTTTTTACTCGAGTATAAGCTAAGTTTGGGTTTTCAGCACATTTTTTTGTGCTGAAAAACTAGGCTTATACTCGAGTATATATGGCAAGTTGATCATACAGTGAGGAAAACCAATTGCCCTCCCACTTAAAAAAGGTGAGAGAGGCTTGCAATTGACATCATAGGTAGACCTCAACTATGAGAGACAAACTGAAAAAATCCAGGAAAACCCAGCGATTTTTAAAAATTAAATATTTTATTAGCAGGTAATGGTCAAAAATAAGTATTTGGTCACCTACAAACAAAAAAGATTTATGGCCCCCACAGACCTTTAACTTCTTCTAAGAGGCTCCCCTTTCCTCCACCTGTAGTAATGGCTTCTGTTTGAGGTTGTGGACAGGTGCCTTTTATATTGATAACAATACTGATTGTAAAGAAGTCCATTCGTTCACCATCAGGTCGCAATAATTTGCATTTATGCAAGTTACCCTTCAGTATTGCAGCCAGCAATATTTTTGCGACTATAAAAATGGAATTGAGCGAAAGACAACTTACCTCCTAACTTGGAAAAAGAGGGACAAAAGTTGTGGTGCAAGAGCAGCACACTTTAAAACCATAAACCATTCCCTTTTTCTAATCCTAGTATTCTCACACAGTATAATACCCCCTCTTAATGACCCCCATCCAGTGGCAGACCCACAATAAAATTGGCCCCCACAGCATGGCCTCCCAAAATGTATAAAGTCCCTTATATAATGCCCTCTAATGAGGCTCACCAACATATAAACGCCCTCCTTACTGTAGCACCCTCACATTTAAAGCCTGTTGCTTAGTCTCCCAAAAAAAGCACTTGGAGCTACTAACTAAAGTAACCAGCTCCTAGCGTTAACATTTTTAGCAGTGTTAACCTGCTAGTTTTATTGGAACCCTCCAATAAAGATAACACACTGCAGAATCCTGGACAGATCTTACAGCGGTCTACCATATTCATGAGGGCGTGGTCCGAGGAGGCGGCGACCGCCACATGAAGCCTGCCAGTCACCGCCGGGCTATGGCATTGGAGGGGCTTTCTGTGGAAGAAGGACCACCCCCTCATGAATACGTCGAACCGCTCGCTATTCCTAGAGTACAGAGCGGCAGTGTCTGCAGTTGTGCTAGGAGCCGTTTAGGTGCTTTTTTAGGAGAATAGTTCTTTTTTAAATGTTAGCCCCCATTCGCCCAATTTTCTGTGGCCACTGCTCATAACACTCCTCTTTTTCTTGGCACCCTACATACTGTATAATGCCCCCATTTGGTCCAATTAGTTAGCCCTTTATTTATCCTCTCTCCTCCCACTTGTTATACGCTCCCATTTTGTATCCCCTCAAACATTGGTCCCCACTAGAATTGCACATGCAGTGGCTGGATATCTCCCCCCCCCCCTCAATATGCTTCTGAGCCTACACTTCAGCGCCATATCTGGTGGTCTTGCCATAGGAGCAAAAAACCTGTGGATTAGGGTCTATAGCCTCTACAAGACACCATCATTGCAATCTTTCGGAGGCGTTTCTAGAACTTTGATTACTATTATTCAATCAAGGAGGTAGGGAGCTCGATCAAGTAGGCAAGATGGCCACCCTATTAATGTCCGTTGTTTGGACTAAGCACCCCATTGCCCTTTCAGCCCTTTGCAGTGCCCTGCCTCCTATCTCGGCACTTGACTCTCAAGCTTGCCAGAGTTCTTGTGCATGATGCCAGATAAGGTACTTTTTTGTTTTGTTTTACATAGTTCCCTTACTTAAGGTGGCAGATGTACGAGACCAGTCACTGCGCACTATTATACTCTATTCTTAAAGAGTTCACCACAGTACTTAACTTAACCCAAATTATAACCTTGTAAAATTCAAATATGCAAGAAAAACACATGGACAGCACCACTGCTTAATGGCCCTGGACAGAAATACCCAAAAAACATTTTAGTTCAAACTTGGAGACTGGGGGCTTCAGCGGTTGTGCTCTAATCATGCAAAACATCCAGCGAGATCTGCTATACAGTACTAGAATAAGTTGCTTCTTCCTTAAAAATTTATTTAAACATACAAGCATATACATGGTGGAGACCACCACCAACACGTGGGAAAGCGACGGCCGTTTTGGGACTGTGCGCTTCTTCCAGCTCCCAACTACAATACATGTGTACTCCTCTCAGATAAAAGTTCCCACACAGCTGATTAATCACCAGGGATGACACCATTTAGCACCCCCTTTTTTAATATATATCTTTGTTCTACATAGCACCCACACTGATTGCTTACAAATCCCGAGAGATCTCTTTAGCTCTCTTCCAGTAACAGAACACTATTATATCATAGTATAGTATTATAAGGGATCAACAGGTGCTTATTACCATTATCTTTTTAGGAACAAGATAAAGCCTGAAGCCATGGTAACATCACCCGCAATACTTCTACCACAAGCAAGGGGGCATCAATCATCAGTGCTCGCATACATTGCTTGAATAACCAATTCATCTGACTAGTGCAGTAACACTAGTACTCATAGGTCGTGGGCGGAGAAACTATACTCCAGAGATAAAGCGTAATTGTAAAGTTACTGACAAAAAATTGTTTTAGCACTATTAGCCTCTAACAATCCTGACATATCAACTCAACTATTCCTGAAGTGGGCAGGACTTCCTGGTTGTGACACCAGCTATAGACAGCGTTTCCAATAGAACTCGGGGCATCCACAGGAACATGCACCAACTACTCAGCCAATCCAGATACAGAATCTATGTTACTGCTCGTACAGAGATCTAGTGCAAGAGCAAGACAGGGAAGACACAGTGGAGCTCTGCATCACACAGTTATCCAGTACATCAATGAAAAAGATATATTAAGGATGTATTCACATGTGGTATTAACTAATGCGTTTTCAAACACATCAGGACATCTGAGAAGAGGAGATTTGGCTGATTACATAGATGTTAATATTATGTTTACAAAAGGCAGTGTTAACACTCAAATTAACATAATATTAACACACATGTTAACAGTGAGTTAAGATCTGTGTTTGCTAATGCAATGGCAACACATGTGTTGACACTGTGTGTACACACACACACACACACACACACACACACACACAGTGTAACCTCTCCATTAGACCACCTCTCTGAGAAGACCTCCTCCTGAAAATACTTTTTTAAATTCAATCAATTTTTCTTTTTTTGCCCTTGTACTCTATGGAGACTGCCTCCTATTTGCAGACCATTAGTTACCTGTACAAAGTGATCTGCTCAAAGAAGTAGCACTGTATATACACTGTGCTGTGTGTGCCGGATCTGACCCATTCATTAGAACTGATAGGGAGCCTGAGCTCTAGCTTTATTTGTGCATTGACACTTAGACACATTTCTACTTTATGCAAACTTTCAAACACAAACACCTCTGCTACATGCATCCCTGGTATGTAATTGGATGACCTGAAGCATGTGATCAGTCACATGCCTATGACATCATGGCAGGTGCTGCAGTTGCTGAAAAATTTTACTGATGCTGAAAGTGCATGTGCTAGTGACCCCTCCCCCCAGCCTCCTCTTCTCTGCTCCATCTAGCTACATAATCACATGGCAACTAATGTACACAGCCAGAGAGAAGGTACTTGCAGCTTCCTGCCTTTTAGCTTACAAATGGCTGCAGGTAGTTAATGAGTGTAAATTAGGGAATTGCTTATTTTGGTTCAGTGTAGAGCTGGGTAAAAGTTTTTATACTTTACAGTTACTCTTTAACACGTTATATTCCTGCAGCTTACAGCCAGAAACACTGCTGATAAAACTAAGGCTAGAGGTGGAAAAAAAACTTACACAGATATGGGTCCAAGTGACTAGACCATATTTAAAGATAAACTGGAATATTAATTCTTCTAAAAGTGAAGTGCTAAAAATACTAAAAAGCACAGGAAGACATTGATCTGAGAGAGAGTATAAGCGAAAAAGTACAAAATGCACAAACATGCCCATTGCACATGTGCAGAATATAAATTAAACTCCAGGATATGTTCTTGCATTGCTGGGGCATAGACATTCTGAGTGACAACAAATCACCCTATATTTAAGTTTTTTCTTACTCAATATCGGAACATCTATCTAATGTTTTACATAGTTATGTTTTACATAGCTTGACATCTCAACTTACTGTGATGAACATATAAGTACAAGGGAAATTCACAGGCCATATGTTCTCCTGTTCATCAAGTCACCCATATCCCTCACTTCCCCCCAGCCTCAGTGTAATTAGCCCAATAGAGCTAGCAGAGTGTTACCTTACCGAGCAGGTGGATGGCCTTCAAAGGATCTCCACAGCTGAATTGTCTCCATGAATCCTACCCCCCCCCCCATTTCCAAACAGGAGGCAAAGAGTCATTAACCCCTTAATGACCGCCCTATCGGGTTTTCGGCGGTATTAAGGGTACTTCTTCTGATGCGACGCTTTCTACGGCGGCCATCAGAAGAGTTTTCGGGACACAGGGTCTCGCTGGTGCCGGTGTCGGGCTGTGATCACAGCCCAGCACGGCACTAACACCGGGATCGGAAAACTCCGATCCGGGTGTTTACCCTTGGCCGCGGTAGATGAACCACTTCACCCGGCGTGCAAGTGTGTCCCCGTGGATCGGACCCCCCCGGGTGCTTACAGGGGGATCGATCCCTCCTGCCGCTGCCCGGGTTCCGAAGAGTGACCCGGGGCTGTCGGCTCTCTTCTACCGGGTCCTGCCTTCCTGGCAGGACCCGGCTGTAAGTAACTGAGCATGCGCAGCATGCTCAGTTACTTCACTATACACTGCAATACAAGTGTATGAGTGTAAAGGCTGAATAAGCGATCGGATGACGCTTATTCAAGCAAGAAATGAAAAATGTAAAAAGTAAAAAAAAAAAAATTCAATCTTTTTATATATAATAAATAAATAAATAAATAAAAGTCCCATAATCCCCAGTAACACATAAATGCAAATAAGTATATAAAAACAAAACACGTACATATTTGGTATCACCGCGTCCGTATTAATCTGTACAATAAATCAAATCAATATTGAACCCGCTCGGTGAACTACGAAAAAAAAACTCGAAAAACTTCCCATAATATACAATTTTTCATCAAACACCATCACAAAAAATGTTCTAAAAGTGGATCAAAAAAGTTACGGTACCTAATATGATACGACTGAAAAGAACAACGTTTTGCAAAAAATAAGCCCTCAACAGATCTGACAACAGAAAAAATACAGAAGTATGGCCCTGAAAAGTTGTCAATAGTAAAAACAATGCGATTTTCTCCAATATTGGTTTTGCTAGGAAAATTGAGCAAAATAAGAAAAACTATATAAATGAGGTATCACCGCGTCCGTATTAATCTGTACAATAAATCTAAATCAATATTGAACCCGCTCGGGAACTACGTAAAAAAAAAACTCGAAAAACTTCCATAATATACAATTTTTCATCAAACACCATCACAAAAAATGTTCTAAAGTGATCAAAAAAAGTACGGTACCTAATATGATCGACTGAAAAGAACAACTGTTTTCGCAAAAAATAAGCCTCAACCAGATCTGACAACAGAAAAATACAGAAGTTATGGCCCTGAAAAGTTGTCAATAGTAAAAACAATGCGATTTTCTCCAATACAGGCAGTCCCCGGTTACATACAAGATAGGGACTGTAGGTTTGTTCTTAAGTTGAATTTGTATGTAAGTCGAAACTGTATAGTTATCTAGTGTATGTTCCCGACAATTTTTTTTTTGCCAAGTGACAATGGGTTTCAAATTTTTGCGTATAGAACAAGAGATTTCATAAGCTTCATTGCAGACAATTTAAGATATTATTGCAATCTGGGACTATTTAAAGCATCCAGAGAGCTTACCAGAGGTCACAGTGGGCAGAGGGGTCCGTCTGTAACTATGGGTTGTCTGTAAGGCGGGTGTCCTTAAGTAGGGGACCGCCTGTATGGTTTTGCTAGGAAAATGAGCAAAATAAGAAAAACTATATAAATGAGGTATCCCGCGTCCGTATAATCTGTACAATAATAAATCAATATTGAACCCGCTCGGTGAACTACGTAAAAAAAACCGAAAAACTTCCCATAATATACAATTTTTCATCAAACACATCACAAAAAAATGTTCTAAAAAGTGATCAAAAAAAGTTACGGTAACCTAATATGATACGACTGAAAAGACACACTGTTTTCGCAAAAATAAGCCCTCAACCAGATCTGACACAGAAAAATACAGAAGTTATGGCCCTGAAAAGTTGTCAATAGTAAAAACAATGCGATTTCAATATTGGTTTTGCTCAGGAAAATTGAGCAAAATAAGAAAAAACTATATAAATGGGTATCACCGCACTGTAGTGACCAGAGATAAACATAAATATTTTTACGTTACGGTGAGCGGGGGGGGGGGGAATGCTCACAATCCAAAATAAAAATTGATATTTTGTTTGTGTCCCCCTTGAAATAGTATAAAATCTCATGAATAAGCTTTAGACCACCAAAATAAATTTATTTATAAGTATCTCATCCCATAAAAAAATAAGCCCTCATATGATCGCATTACCAAAAAAAAAATTTATAGGTTGACAATGTGACAATACAAATCTGTGTGGACGGCGCCTCCATTCATTCTATGCTCGGCCGTGCGCCCGTACAGCAGTTTACCACCACATATGTGGTATCAGGTACACTCGGGAGGAATTGGGCATCAAGCGTTGCAGGGCGTTCATCATTTAATATTCGAAAATGTCAATTTTGGCCTAATGAATGTATTTCAAAAAAATGCCATAGTTTCTAAATCGCAGTCATATTTTTAACCCATGTGAACACTTAAAGGGTTAATGGACTTAATAGAAGTTGTTTTACATACGTTGAGGGTGAAGTTTCTATAGTGCGGGTAATTTATGAGGTTTACTATTATTTAGGCCTCTCAAAGTGCACTTGGAAGCCGAGTTGTCCCTCAAAATGTGGAGTTATGGCAATTTCATGAAAATAAGAAAAATCGCACCTAAAGTTTGCACCTCATAAATCCTAGAAAAATGACCGGAAGCATAAAATATCATCCCAACATAAAGCAGATATTCTGTAAATGTTAATTATCAAACTTTTTGGGTAGTTATTCGGTCTGGAAACCAGAACATTTCAAACTTGGAAAAAAGAATTTTTACAAACTTTGCCAAATTTTCACTTTTTTTCAGAATGAAACGCAAAACTTATCACTTAAATTTTATAACTAACATGAAGTACAATGTGTCACGAGAAAACATTCTCAAAATCACCAGGATATGTTAAAGCGTTCCGAAGTTATAACCAATTATCGTGAGACTTGTCAGATTTGAAAAATCGAGTCTGGTCATTGAGCTGAAAACTAGTGTCGGTGATAAGGGGTTAAAACTCTTAAACCAAGACATTTATTAGGGACATTTAAGGCGTTATGGTCCACCTCAGCCCAAGGGCAACTACATTTTTGGATTTGTGATCTCCAGGGGATCAAAGTGGCCCAATCCCAAGGCTCTATCACCCTTTGGTCCAGAGGTATAAATATAGCAAATGGGTCAGGTTTGGTATCAATGTGATTCGAGGATTCACCAGATCCAGTGATACCGGAACCCAGACCCCAATACTTCCCCTTGAGAAGCTACTGTTACTCCAAGGTTCTGATTGTAATACCAGGTAGGAGGGACCCATGATCCCACCTGGGGTGGGCAGAGGTGTGTCTGCAACTGATATAATGAGACACCTCTGAGGCCACATTGTCTTTGTCTGGGAAGCCATTTTACCATGAAGTGCAGAGGAAGATCTTAAGGTGTGGACTTTCAGGTTCCATTAGGCCAACACACAAGGTAACTTACAGAACTACTGATACTTGTAGTGTTACCTTTGTCTTTTGAACTCTGCTTAACTGTATATATCAGTATTGTATGTATTGTTTTGTCTAGTGTGCCCTTAAGGCAATTAAATATAAAACTTAACCTGTGTTGCTCTTTTATCTCAATCCACGAATCCCAAACGTCTGGGTTTCTCGCTTATATACATGCTACCTGGATGGTTCCTCACCCTATATAATCCCGTTACAAACCGGGTTTATATTAAAGGAGAACTGGTGGCAGCTTATTTGGTGTGATACGATTCCGTTTCACTGAGACTAGTGAAAGGGGTGTCTGATTTATTGTTGCGCCATATCCAGAAGTTGTGTGGACAACTTTAAATCACTTCCAGCGCCTTCCAGTGACCTTGTGTACCCTTCAGGGGACCGAAACCTTGTGTACCCTTCAGGGGACCGAAACATCATGGTTTCCTTCACACTTGCTATTTAAAGGAATATGCTCATCTATCTTGTCATTCAGACCCAATGTGTTAGATCTAAGTATCCACCTTCTTTCTGAAGAATTCTATTTCTATCACCCCCTTTTGTGTTCGGGGTACATGATCGATAGCAGCAAATTGTAACACCTTGGCATGGGAAGTATGCTCTTTACAGATATGTTCAATCAATCTTGTGGCTCTTTGACCGATTTCATGTAATCCTTAAAATGATTCCCTTATTGTCATTCCAATGTAGAATCTTCCACAGTGGCATATTAAGACATATGTAGACTACATACTGAGTTCTACATGTTATCCAATACTTTATTTTAACATGATCTCCAAAGCGGACCCCCTTCATTTGTATCAGCTGATCGCAACAACTACAGTGCCCACATCTAAAGTTACCTTTTGGGGCTAAATCCTCGAACCATTTATTTCTCTGTTCTGGAAAGGAACTTTTTACTAAACAGTCCTTCAAGGTTCTCCCTCTATGGAAGGATATACATGGACCTTTTTCAGCAAAATCTTTATCCCTAACAATCATATGCCAGTTGTTCAGAATCCTCTTCCTGGTTGTGTTAGCAAGGGGGTTTATAGTCAAACACAAATGTAAATTGGACCAGTCTTACTGACTTTTACCAGATCAATCACTCCCTCTTCAAAGTGTTAGTTTGACAACTTTGAGTTTCTGAGCCCTTTTTTTGCCTTTTCTTTTTTCACGTTTGACCTTTCTTTTCGCTCGTGAGTTGTCAGCAATTCTGCTCTTTTTTGATAAATAAATGTAAAACATATCACCCACATTTTTCAACTACCGTATATACTCGAGTATAAGCCGATCCGAGTATAAGCCGAGGCCCCTAATTTTACCCCCCAAAAATGGGAAAATCTATTGACTCGAGTATAAGCCGGGGGTGGGAAATGCATTGGTCACAGCCTTCCCAGTGTATATAGCCTGCCAGCCCCTGCCCCAGTGTATATAGCCTGATAGGCCTTGCCCCAGTGTATAAACCCCCCCCCCCCCTGTTGTGCAGGACAACAATACCATTTTAGCGGATGGATCGCACAGAAGATCTACGGGGGCTGCCAGAAAGGTGAGTTTTGATTTATTTTTTTTACTCGAGTATAAGCCGAGTTTTGGTTTTTCAGCACATTTTTTGTGCTGAAAAACTAGGCTTATAATCGAGTATATAAGGTAATATGCAGTACAATGTATAGTTAAAAAAAAAATCTCAAATGCACTGAAGTATGTTAAATTTTTACAAAGTTATCACCAAATAAAGTTACACAAATCAAATAAAAATTAGGCTTGGTCAAAAGGTAAAACCTGGGTTTGTGATTTAAAGGTTAAAATATTTGAATACTACACTTACCTTCAAGTGAAAATGTTCCCATTTTGGACTCCAGAAAGTCAAACAGTGTACTGGGTGCAGAAGGTCGAGCATTTGATAATTCATCATCAACTTCGGCGCGCGTTCTTCCCCGCCCTTTTCCTTTACCTGTGGGTAACAAATTTGACATATTAAGAAAAACAAAACATCCATTCAAAAATTTGATACATAAAAATAAAATTTTTTTTGTTCCGTTTTTTAATTTTTGCATCCAATTTTTGGGGCCCACTCTGCTCAGTGTCAACCTACTTTTCCTCAGTCCTTAAAGATTTCAAAACTCTATCGTTGTTGACTGATGTGAACTTGCATATTTTCCACTATTATTCCATTTATTTATTTTATATGTATTTTGAACTTTATTTAGTATCAAAGGGGACTTGAATATGCAAATAAGTCCATTTCTGAGGGGACGGGATACCATATTTCAATGAAATAATGACAGGGTCTTATATGATTTTTTACTCTGAAAAATTGCGTTAGGGGTTACTGAATGTCTTCTTTTTTCCATAAGCAAAAATCCATATGTATTCTTTAACAGCATTTAAACATATTTATTCAAATATTATTTGGGATCCCATTTCCTTGGGATGATTGGTTCCGCCATTTTTATAAGGGAATGGAATAAAATAATTTATGAAATAAAAATGCTGCTGCTTGAACCAGCCAACAGCCGCCATCTTCTATACCAAGTCCAAGGTTAAGGGGACTGCAGAGAAGACTGTAGCGTGGGACCTGGCATTTTCCAGATAACAGACAAGAATTGGTCAATAAAGAGAGAATTAAAGTCGCATGTAGACAGTGAGTGTCTTAGGCCTGCCTGAATAAAAGGGTTTTAAGTGCACATTTGAAGTTGGGTTTTAGTCTAAGAGACTGGGTTAGGACATTCCAGGGAATTGGTGCAGCTTGGGGAAAGTCCTGGAGACGTAAATGAGAGATTTCAATTAAGGAAGAGAACGATCTAAGATAAACTGGAGGATCGAAAAGAACAGGATAGCCGATAGAGTGAGATAAGAGAGGAAAGGTAGAGAGAACTTTGTGGATAAGGGTGATTAATTTAAACTGTATTCGGAAGGTGACGGGCAACCAGTGCAGTGACTGGCATAGACTGGAGGAAACTGTATAGCGTTTGGTCTGACAGGCAAGCCTGGCTGCTGCATTCCGAATGGATTGTAGAGGAGAGAGTTTAGTAAGTGGAAGACCAATTAGTAGGGAGTTAAAGTTTTCTAGACAAGAGTGAATCAGAGCGACAATTAGTGTTTTAGAGGTTTCAACTGTAAGAAAAGGTTGGATTCTAGAAATGTTAAGAGGACATTGTTATCTTTACATTTTCACTGGATGTGTGTTTCTAGGTGCTACGGTTAAGAACATATGTAATTATGGCTTATTTTTGGGGGGTTGAGCTTATATTTCATCCCTACTATGAAAAAGGCTGATATAGTCTTCTAGGGCATACTTTTGGGGTAGGTGTTCTTTTTGAAGAAACACAGAAGCTAAACACAATTGCCTTACTACAATTTACATAAAATTCTAACATGCCAATCAGAGGTAATGCTCTCTTTATAAATAATGGGGCAGATTTACTCACTCGGTCCATTCGCGATCCAGCGGCGCATTCTCTGCGGTGGATTCGGGTCCAGCCGGGATTCATTAAGGCAGTTCCACCGACGTCCACCAGGTGGCGCTGCTGCGCTGAAGAGCATCGGAACGCACTCAAGTTCATCGTCCTATTCCTAGTGAAGGTAAGTGCAAGCTCCGCGACCCTTTTTTTTTTTTTTAATACGGCGGTTTTTCCGAATCCGGCGGTTTTTCCGAATCCGTCGGGTTTTCGTTCGGCTACGCACCCGATTTTCGTGCATACCAGCGACAATGCGCCACAATCCGATCGCGAAATCGGAAATATTCGGGTAAACGCGAATCGGGCCCTTAGTAAATGACCCCCACATGACTTTTATATATATTGTATATGCCAAAATTTAAAGTATAAACATTTTCGGCCGGTACAACAGCCTTTACAACAGTAGAGAAGAGGGAGATGCAGAATGGGGGCACCTGGGAACAGTACAACAGCACAATTTCAGGAGTACTGTTCCCAGGTGCCCCCATTCTGCATCTCCCTATTCTCTACTGGCCTAATGTGTTTGATACAGGTTGTTGTACCTGCCAAAAACGTTTACACTTGAAAATTTTGGCCATATACCCCAATAAAAACATTAATTGCATATTGGAGTGCTTGGATTACCGATGCCCCCCCCAATTTGTGACACATGAAAGCCGGCGCTATTGCAACACAATTCCAAAATTCGATAGCTTGCGACACAATCGCCTCCTAAATACCTTTTACACCATAATGCGTCATATTAAAAATTTCATGTTAAATTTCATTCTGGTGGAACACTAACAGACGTTTTATGTGATAAAGTTTCTTTTTCAGCTGTGGGATAGCATAAAGTGGGGAATAATACGTTTTGATAGAAACGCTATATAAAAAAGATCAATTTAATGACATATTCAGAATGAAAATCGAGAATAAAATCGTCCTGTACATAGTTCATTCTCTCTCCACAACCACGTCAAGAATAACGCAATTAAACTAGAAAAGCTTTATAACGTCAGCTACCAGAAAGCCAAGGTATTGTTTTTAATTGCTTCCTACTCATGTGTATGTGAATAGCAAATAATGAGTTTTCCTATAGAGACTGGACCTAATCCAAATCTTAAAAGGTAAAACAACAAAAATATTATAAAAATGCTTAGATTTAGGTCTGGAAAGAATGAAAGACCTACACACAATTTCTCCATTGCAGTGAAAGGTCCTCCAAGTTAAAGATCTCTAAAGCCTCATTCAGATGGCGGATATGGGGGCAGTGATCTGGTTGCTCAACTTCCTACAGAGGAAGGAAGGGTGAGGAGCCCTGAGGATCCAGTCCAGGCAAGCACACTGAAGCCTGAATGAGCCCTAAGACTGAATAATGTACATTGTATGTGCACTAAACAGGTTTGGTCATTGCCTCTCTTTAAAATAAATACTCAATAGAGGTTTTTCCCCTAACAACAAGAAGGAGGAGAAGTATTTTATCTACAGGTGTCCACCATGAAAAAAAAAAAAAAAAAAAAGAAATCATGACCCTATGTACCACTTTATGAATCATGTCAATACATGTTCAGTTACGGGGGAGTGAAGGGACTGCTTGGGTACAAAAATTTATTACATCTCCATTAACACATTGATCCTGTGGTTACAACACAAGTGGTGGAAAAAAATGCACAGGGTCTTTGCTTTCATTTAATTTTTCTTCGATTTACTGGCTAATTATCATGAAATGTCAGTCTGACATAAAATAACTAAAAATGTCTACGTTTCCTTTTCCGTTTTTAAATTCCAGGCATACAAATCCCATAACTCTATTTTTCTTTTGCCTTGACTGTACAAGGGGTTTATTTTTAATTACTAATAGGGACTGCAAAGCATTTGTGTACAACTGGTCTTTTACTTTATTTTTTTAATTTGTATTAAGTTTTTGTTTAGTATCAATATGGGGGAATTAGTCACTATGTGGTGATGGTGGTTGTGATGGTCTTGTAGAGCTGTATTATTATTCTTATAATGTATATCTGTATTATGCATCACTATATTTGTTCAGTAACAGCATGGTGGTAATATTAATAGCTATGTGTTCCTAGTACAGTGATATTATTGTTATATTATGTAGAGTAAATACAAGAATCTCTCAAAATTCCACTAACACCAGACCCGGATACTGGGGCAATAACCCAAAACCAGAGATCCTGTCCTAAAAAATTAACGGCTTGTGGATGAGATTCTCTCTACAACCATTAAGGAAATGAGCAAGAGGTAATGGCCTCTATCTCTAAGGTTACAGCTAGAAAGAACCCTCTTGCTATGCACATAAAAGGAATATGAGGCATAATTAATATTTAAGCCACATACCTCTCTATAACAATTCCATTCACCTCTCTGCTCTCTTCATGGTAACAGAGAGCAATTAAATAACTCCCAAAATATTAGTACGGTTATCCTCATGATTAGCATGTATGTGTGCAGGACATCATGAGGGAAAAGATGGAAGACCAAGTCTGTAGGATGCCCACATAGAAAATATCTGCCTATAAAGATTCTGAGGCATACAAGAGGTCATAAACGCAGAGTAATTAATATAGCACTTAACATATCCCATGCCACCTTTGTGTCACCACAGGCAGGGGACTTTACTACCGAGTCTTTATTTACAAACAATTTTCAGTATCTGTGTGACAATATATGTGGGTAATAACTCTCTATTGAGTTTTATATTCTATGTAACCCAAAATGCTACAACTTCTCTCATTAAAAAAACTGTTCCAATTTTTTTCCCCAGGGACAGAGATGGATTAGCAGGGTCCTTGTGTCCCCAAAATGCAAGAAAGGAAAGATCAGCTTTGCAGAAATAAAACATGGGTATATATGCTGTACAGACATTGTGATCACAGATACACACCTCGTGGTGGTGGCCCTGGAACAGGCTTTGGTTTGCTGCCAGCAAGGAGGAAATTTAAAGCTGCCTCCAAATTGTTGCTGAAGTCCATGAGTGCTTGCCTGGCTGCTTCCTTACTGAAGCCCATCTCTATGATATGTTTTAGAGCCTTTTCATCAACCTTTAATATAATAAAAAAAAAGCACAAAAGAAAAATCAGTAAACTCTGCATAATTTTCTATTTCAGTGCAATGTTCTCTACTACCCTGTAATCCTTGGCGATCTCCCAAAGCATTTAAATAAAGCAATCCACAGTATCAAAACGTAAAATCCCCAAAAACAAGATCATTTATTTAATGATGGTGCTCTGATAGGAAGGAACAGCAAAAAAGAACATTCAAACAACGTACACAAAGCATCTGTAGAAAGATGTAGTCTTTTTATTGAAAACATGAAATGACATCAAAATAATCAGAATTGGGCTTAAAAAAAAAAAGATGGAAAGATTTACTGTCGCTCTAACAAATTTGCACATTAAAGGGGAAATGTTATATTGATCTTGCAGTCTTGAGCACCGTATTTTTTCTCCCACTACAAGAACGCTTATTTTGTTGGTTAATGCTGGAGCAATTTTCAAATGCAATTACATTACTGAGTGACAAATCATATCTACCACCGTAAAAAGCTATTGGGATCAAATGGCTGAAAAACAAAAAAAAAAATCTTGGATAATTAGAATAGAAAATCTATTTCAGAAATGTACAGGCTAAGCATTATGTGGTGTTTTGTTAACATGTCCAATTGAAACATTATCACCATTGTGGCGCAGAGCTTGTAAAGCAGTTACAGTGTTAAAATATGTTTTCTCCAAAGCTACAAAATCAATAAAGAAACTTTTTGCTAACTGTTAGAAAATAATGGCCATATATTGTAAAGATATTACACATCACATCTTTATTAGTGATGCAGCTTACAATGTTATTATTCAAAGGGATTATACGAATAAGACAGGTGAATATGATAGGACTTGTCATAAAAGCCTGATCAGTAGGCATCCAGCACCGAGCAACTTTCAGACCTTAAGAGATCTTCAAGATCATTTGTGTCCTCTATTAAATTCTTTCATGAAATAATGCTACATTATTAAATTTAAAATGACTTCCTCCAAAAAATGTGTTCCAATCAAAATACTAAAGTGATCAAATTATTGTGGATTTAGGATACTTATTAGAATTAAGAATGTGTGTTTATTGCAGAGCATAGACATATTTGACCTGTAGAATACACAGCAAAAAGCCAGGTTTTCTCTCAATACATACCATGACTCTAAACCTGACAGCACTTTACAAAGACTCATTACATAAACTTACATACCACCAGGATGAAAGATTGTAAACCAAGCACCCTGATAAACTAATGTGTGCCACCTCTGGCAGGATCCGCTCTTTTTTAAGCTTCTTATGCCCTTGTTTTTTGGAGTTTTTTGTAAAGGCTTTAAAAATCGTGCAAATTAGCCTGAGGGGCTCCAGACTTTATTAACACCTATGGAGCCCAGACTTTGCATAAATTAAATTTTGTTTTGTAAAAATTAGCGCAAAGAAAAGCAGATCCAGCCAGAGGGAGAACACACCAGTAAGTTGACTTCCACATTGAAAGTACAAAGCTATAGGGTCACCCATCTATTACTTATGCTAAAGCTGCCGGGAGAGGTAGGTCACCTGACCCATCGGCAGAAGGTGACGAGACATGCAGTGAGGTCCCATGTTCTACTCGCTTCTGGCAGAACGGAAGGACAGATATTACAGTATGAACACTCCCTACTTCATAACCACTCCCAAAGCAGTGGTTGGTGGTGTGATGGTAAGCTAGCAGGACACAGGGCATCACATGAAGTGACCAGCCGGACTTGGTGGCTTTATAAACACTTTACCAGTGTAAGTACTATATGGGTGACCCTATTAAGTTATTGTAGTTACCTTGCTAAAATGTTGTATTAGTGGCCAACCCTATTAAATGCCAAACCAATTAAGTGGCACAGTGGGCCCTCACCAGCAGTAAAATAAAAAAACACATTTCTAACAAAGGCAAACCTTTGAAATAACCTGCAGCAGTAAATACCAAACTGCAGCTAGCAATATTTCTACAGATTACTGAGCTCACAAATAGAGATGTATAGAAATAAAAACACTTCCATAACATGGGATAATCAAGAGCTTGACAGCCATAAGTAAGTAATAATTGCTGAATATTCTCATGTCTCCCTGTGACAGAGTTTTCTCCCCTGTTTTCTATTCAGTTTCTGTTCTTCATAGGTGATGTAGAAGGGGGCGATTCATGTATTGAACAACCACCCTATTTTATTAACAACCATGAAAAGAAACCATGGATGTGCTAGGACAGCAAAACAAAGTATACAGTTAGATAACTTTACTTTCCTGTACAAGTCCTCTAATCAAGTTTTCAACACACATACATGTTTTAAATCTAGTAGAAAAATACAACTACTAACTATCAGGAAACTCCATTCTGACTGACAATTAACTTTAGACTGGAAACGGTTTCGCCTTCTGTACAGTTCGCAAGGACCAGGAAGAGTCTTCAGCTGTCAAAAACCGGAAACCCTAGAGAGAAGTTAAAGCAGTTTATTACTGCTTTCGGCCTCTCCTTTCCTGGCTGTATAGTTTTAGGTAGTAAATAGACTGATGACACCTCTATTGACCCGGCAATGCTTTGAAAGAAAATGCTAAACAGAGTTGCTTATAGCTGCCCAATTATAGTCAAATACTAGTAAAAAATAAAAATAAATAAATACACATATAGAATTATAAAGATGAGTGTGAGCATGTATGTCCACTTTAGGAATATGTACAGTCGCATTTACAATCAAAACATTTTGCACAGATCCCTGTGAACGGAGAAAAGCTGGATGCTGTGATTGGAAATTTTCACCATGTGCTTTTAAATATACACTTGGTAACCTAATGCCAAACTACAGGAGCCATTGTCTGTTGTGGCAATTTGCCTGAATAGCAACCAACTGCAGCTTGGCTTCTATTTTGCAACACGTCATTAACATGAACTCTGATTGGTTGCTATGGTCAACAAAGGACTTTATTAGTATAAGACATTATGTGAGTTAATATTATTAAGGTATTAGGTCATCTCTGATACTCCAGTCACATCTAGACCATTATATAATCTCAGATGGCTGCAGATCTCAATGTGACTTGAGTATCAATTTAGAGTATCAGAGATAATATAATGGTAATCACACCCAGAGCAGTAGTCTTATATATGCCATTAGATCACCTCTAACACTCCACTCACATCCAGATCTCTCCACTTTTATATCATTTCAGATGACTGCAGCTCTGGATTTAACTGGAGTTTCAATCTGTTGTTATATCTGGAGTATCAATCTGCTGTTATATCATCTCTGATATTCCAGTCTCATCATGAGATGCCTTCTTATATCTGCAAGTAGGGGATACTTCTTGAATTATCTCGTAAAATGGTCTAAGGGTTGAGAAGAATACAGTGACTATTTATTCTGAGCTTAGTAATTCATTAACAGAACACCAGAACTACAATGAAGAGTGCCACAGGGGCATAGCAGAGTGAGAGCTATCAGCACCTTTGGTTGTTAGAATGGTTGTTAGAAGGACAGGGAGAAAAGCTATAGATCAATAAATAAAACTTCATAAAAGTATTTCCTTTTTCCTGAACCACTGATCTCCTATGGTAGGCAATGAAGTGGAATCTCTATTAAGAGAAATTTGTTAAACACTGGAGAGCAAACCTGGCTATAGCAATTATTGTCCAAAGGACAACTACACTTTGCCGCTGAGAGGAAAGCTGCAGGGAATTGATTTATTAAATGGAAAAAGGCTACAGTGGTATTCCCACGAAGGCAATATTCTTACAAATACTCAAGATAACAAACTAACAAGTTCTGTAATTCACTGTTAGTAACAAAAATACAGTATTTCACATATAATTTAAATCTGCCCTGGTGTACACAATTTTAGTTGCCCTGGGTTGCAATTGTATATCTTCTATCTAGGGTCAGACAAGGCAGATTCTTCTAATGAAAATCTCCTTTATACTCGCTGCAGTGCTCTCTGCCTCCTGCCCTTCCCTAGTGCATTCCACGAAAAGCTCACACACACTGCTGCGGCATACAGTGTGCAGAGACTAAATCTACTAACTACAAGCAAGATCAGATCTTTATAGCAGGGGACTGTGTGTTTTATAGCTGAGGTGTAGCAGAGACTAAATGTGTCATTGTGCGTTATATTCATCTCATACATCTTATTATCTAGGATTTGTCTCATCTCTCTTTTTTCTATGTGTCAAATACTACGGTAGTAGATTGTTCAGAAACTAAATCAAACTGTATATAAACCCTGTACCATGATCTAACCACTCTGTCAGCACACAGCATTTCAAACAGCACTAGAGGAATCATGAAGTGTCTTGTTAGAGAGTCCGCACTCCAAACTCTAGGAGCTAAAACAGCAGTACAACAGAGTAAAATTGTTACAAAAGGGGGTTTAACATTATCTTTATTTTGTAAACCTCACTAGGGGATTAAAATTTGAGAACTTTCTTTCATGGGAAAACCCCTTTAATGGTAACAGTAAGCATCTTTTACCAGAAAGCTATTTTCCATGCTAGGGTAGTGCTATAAAAGTGACGGAATCTGACCTGCACAGTGGAAAGTGCCTTCTGCCTTGGGCTTAATCAACTGCATAGTGGATCAATGGATGATCATTGGTGGTCCCAAGTGTCAGATCCTAATAGTATTGATGCCCTCTTTAATTGTACCTTAATCAAATGTTTATCCATTTCCCAAGTACTCATGTTTTTATGTTCTATGTAAATTCCCTTTAAAAAAAAAAACAAAAGCTTACAAGAATTCATCTACAAGGAAGAACTGTAGCTGATATGCCATTATTCTATGTGGTTATAGCTCAAATATCATGATATGTTGTTTATGACTGAAATCATAATGATGAAATACTACAAAACTTTTTTTTATTGGATAAGACATATAAGAATATTTCATGTCAAACTTGCACCAGGCTTTTCATTGGCAATGCAAATTAAGCAACTTCTATGCAGATAAAAGAACATTTTTACACTGTTTAGAAGCAGAAGCCAATGAATAACAATGCATGTAACAAATGCTCGATGCAACCAGCTCTGCGATGCCAGTATAATATGCCAAGAGCTCTGTTCAATCTAAATAAAGAAAAAGGGAAGCAATATGGAATAGAGACAACGTGAGGAAATATTTGTTTTCCTTGTTCAGTGGATAAACCTTACCAGCTCACGATACACTCCTTCTGATCTAACTTCGCTTCTGATTATCTTCTCTCTCTGGAAAGATTCCCTATTTCGACTCCCTCCAGCAACAGCATTGAGATTGCTTCCAACATTACCACCTCCTCCGAACGTCTTGGTCTGAAGATAAGAGAGGTTGTGTTAAGGTAAACAACTCCCATATAAACTCATCCTAATCATTCAGACATTATACGGAATACAACAAATCCTCAAGTTACTGGTTTTTTTTTCAATTGATTCCTACAAACTGAAATCTAATCGTTGCCTGCTTCAGTCTTGTCAGTATTTAAAGTAGTAAAAAAATATGTTATATAATGTTCACGATTATGAGCTACCCTGAACTGAATTATGACAATAAAAGTAAATGGAAAACTATATAGCGGGATATAAAATAACACAAGCGCAATATCCAGAGGAGTTTTACGCTGAATCCAAGTTTCTGCCGCTTAACCGCCCAGCCGTATCAACAGATGCCAGAGAATGTCATCACTTTGTCAATAATTGTGTCCAGCGTCCTAATCAGAATATTAATGCATGGATTATTAGGGTTTATTTATAGAAAACAAGGATGAGGTTTTGGCATCCAAATTTCCTACGCCAGCCAGTAAAACAACATAAATTTATAGGCCCATGTTTATCAAGCAGTGTACGCAGGAGGACAGCAAATAAACACTGCAGTCTCGAGGGTCCATATCATCCCGAAACAGGATGAATAACATGAAGCTGATGTCTCGACATATAACAAATGTATTGACATATCAGATGTATCTGATTATTTAACTCCTTAAGGCCGAGACCCTTTTTTGTTTTTTGCATTTTAATTTTTCACTCCGCACCTTCAAAAATCTGTAAACATTTTTATTGTTCCATGTACAGAGCTCTGTGATGGCTTGTTTTCTGCGCAACAAATTGCACTTCTTATAGACAGTATTTAACATTCCATGCTGTGTACTGGGAAGCAGGGCAAAATTCCAAATGCAGTGAAGTTGGTGAAAAACCGCATTTGCAGCGTTTTCTTGTGGGCTTGGATTTTACTCTGCATCCCAAATAACATGTCTACTTTATTCTTTGGGTCGGTACAATCTCGGTGATACCACATTTGTATAGGCTTAATAATGTTTTTATACATTTACATAAATTAAAACCTCCTGTATAAAAATATAGATTTTTATTTTGCAATCTTTTTCATACTTCAGTGTACAAAGCTGTGGGTGGTGTGATTTTTTGCGACTTTTGATGACGTTTTCAATGCTACCATTTTTAGGACTGTACGGCCTTTTGATAATTTAGCAAAAAGTGCCATTTGCGAATTAAGGTGCTATTTTCCGTTACGCTATTTTGATAGCTCGGGTATTTCCGGACGTGGCGATACCTAATGTGTTTAGGATTTTTACTGCTTATTTATATGACTTTTAGGGAAAGAGGGGTGATTTGAATTTTTAGATCTTTTTAATATAATTTTTTTTTTAAACAAAATTTTTTTTAACTATTTTTCAGACCCCCTAGGGTACTTTAACCCTAGGTTGTCCGATGTTCAAATCGTGCCATCTTTTTGAAGCTGCCGGCAGCTTTGCTAGCACTGATCATGGGTATTACTGGTAAGTGTTTGCTGCAATATGCAGCAAAGACTTACCGGGTATGGAGAGGGCCCAGCCCATGAGCCCTCTCCATGCACCTGCAACCAACACTTGATGTAGTACTACGCTTTTCAAACTGCTGATTGAAAACAGGCAGAAGGGACGGATCCTCCATTCTCCTGATTCTAGTTCCATATGTAGGAAGTGAATTCCAGACTTATATGCTATATAATATTCATACAGCCCAGGGACCATGGCAGTCTTAATACGCCCATAATAGTTAGAGTCAGATTAGTGAATGCAAAGTTTTTCAAATCGCTGCATTTTTTCTAAGCCATACAGCTGGGCCATGTAAATTCAGGCAATCATGCATGTGCATTTTAAGAAGAAAAAAAAATAAAGGAATACCAGTATCTATGGAAAAGTCTATTTTAGGTTCATTAGCTATAAGGTTAGCTACTCAGGTAAACAAGAATCTCAAACCTCTTTGCTTTTTGCCACTTCAGCAATGGCAGCAGTCCTCTGTTTTTCAAACTCATCATTCTCCCCAATGGATCTGGTGACACTAGGAGCCTGCAGCGTTTTTCGGCTATCAAGTTCCCTGCTGTCAACTGAAGTAACAGATGCACAACGCTGAGGGGTATAAAAGGGCATTATCAGTGGTCAACATATTTTCAGTGAATTGCTGGACTTGTACTACACTTAAGCTATGGAGATACAGCCAAATGTCATATACATAATAGAACAAACAGAAAGATAGTAATAAATTATTTATAACTGTATTCATTAAATTTGCACATAACTGCACCTACTTTTTCACATTGTAGACTACTACATTGCTTGAGAACGACAAACTTTATTATTTAAAGATCTTTATTATTAAACATATTAAACAGCTTCTATGTTTACTTCGAGTGGAAAGAAATCTGTCCGTGGTCATGTGAGTGACATGACAACGGCACCTGACAACGGACATGACAACGTGTCCATCACATGACCAGGGACAGATTTCTATCCACTGGAAGTAAACATCAAAGCTTTCTATAGCAGGACAGCAAGCAGAGATCTAGAAAAGAATTGATACAGAAAGTATATTAGAAAATTGTATAACATTTCATTACATAAACAATATCAAATATTTGCTTAAAGTGGACAACCCCTTTAAAATAAAACCAACAAAAGGAGCACTGCCTATATTGTTTACTGTACATAAACTGAGCAAATTTAGTGGTTTTGTGGTTAAACTATCTCTAGATTTACCAAAATAGGTTTTTTCATGTTTTATAACACGAAGGTCACCGATTAGACATCGATAAACCTATGCCAAGAATTGGTCATCCCTATGAAAATTGGGTAGGGGTCGAAAAAGCAGAACCAACATAGATAAGCTATGAAGTGGATGTGAGGCAGACGCAGATGGCTCCATCCACCGTTTACTGCCTATATCAGAGAAGTAGGTCTCTGCTCTTAGCTCTGCACATCCAGTTTTCATTTCATACTGCCGACCTAGCTTCGTTGTGTGGGACTAATGCCAACAACTACTGTAAGCTTGGTAAAGCACATGTACAAAACTTCATTTTTAGTTGTTAAATTGATAATTCTTTTCAATATCCATGATTTCAGTTTGTTCATTTAAAACATTCAACATATAGTACAATAAAACCACGCAACAGATCTAGCGGGACAGTCCTGGATTTTGGGATGCGTTCCAGTCAGAAGGAGGCATGTCCAAGGACATCAACCCTATCGGCGCCTGCCCCCATTTCTCTGCATCATCTCTGTGCCTCTTCTGCTGCTGTGATGATGTCATCCTGCCTGCCGGCTTCAGGGCTGTACACAGACGTGCACTGCAGCTTTTGTCCCTCGTTCCGAGTTGCAAAAGATGGGAGGACTGACCACTATGATGCAGTAAAAGATTGTCATGGACAAAGCATCAGTTCTGCCCATAGTAACCCTTTAGTTATTTAGTCTGAATTTTCAGATCATCTTCATGTTCTACATATTCCAAAGCATTCTAGTAGTGGAACAGTACGAGAACTATCCTACCTGTCCAAAAGGCACAAATGGTGGAGGTCCTCCTTCAGTTCCAATATTGCTTCGACTGTGCTTTGATAAACTCTAAAAAAAAATAAAAAGAGATGGTAGGGAAAAAAAACTGAAAAAAAAACCTTAAAATAATGCTGATAATTTCTGTTTATAGTAAACTAAACATTTCTATAGTAATTTCCATATGCTGCTTGCACTGTCAGAATTACATTTTGGTTAACATCAGTCACTATTATATGTAAAAATGTGATCCAAGCACACAATAAGCAGTTTAAAGGAATTTAATAGGATATACGGCCAATATTCATGTAAATGTTTTCGGCTGGTGTAGCAGTGAATATTCTGTATAGAGGAGCCTAGGCAAGGTACAGCACTTTGTACCTTCATAATGATCTTTATCCCATTGTCACACCATATTTTGTGTGAGTTTAAAGGGAACCTGTCACCAGAGTGTCAAGAGTATCATGTCCCTTGATAAAAATAGCAAAGTACTGTAAATACCAATATTCTGTGTCTGTGTTATATGGTGTGTGAAACAAAGTATGTATGTAAAACTTTACATGGCTCCCTGACAGTTATTCCTGAAAAGTATAATTTTAAATGACAACTTATGTCTGCTCTGTAAGATATTCACTGCTTTCCTGGGTCCTGGCCATCCTCCCCCTGATGACATTGTCAGCTCACTGTAGACAGACAATCTCTATCAGTGCAAGGACAGTATGTAGTAGGGGGCGATGGGCAGGAGCCAGAAAAGAGAATGCTCGGTAGCGGTGGAGCCGCGTCGTACATTGGGACCACCCGAAGGTGAGTATGTAAGTTTTTTTTTTTTTTAAAGTGCTGAGCAAATTGGGAGTTGGGCTGGCTGTATACTACAGGGGGGGCTGGCTATATGCTGGGAGGCTGTGACCAATGCATTTCCCACCCTCGGCTTATACTCGAGTCAATAGGTTTACCCAGTTTTTAGTGGTAAAATTATACTTGGGTCCTTAATTTCAGGTACTTTATTTCAAACACCATATAATGCAGACATTAAAAAAAAACACAAAAAAAACATGTTTGGGATATACAGTACTTTGTCTACAGCAACCTGCTCCCTTTAATTTTGCCCTTCAAAAGAAATTTTTTTAGGACTTTTACTTTTACAATTATTGAATAATAGAGAATGGCTACCGTGTGTTTTGTAAAAGGTTATTGCACACTGCCCTAAAAAAATAATCATAAACAATAAGTAATGCCTTTTAGACTTTCATATTGGCTGGAGCATTTATCAGACATTTCAGACATCTTGAACCCTTAGGTGCAGAAATTCATGTAAGCAATGAATTTGATTCATGTCTCCCACTTTGAGATCAATTCCTAGATTCATACATAGGGCAAATTAATCAAATTGATTTGAATAAATCATCAAGCCCTAGAACAAAGAATATAATATACCATATAAAAAGTGATTGGCATTTAGTAAAATAGAGTAGATGCAATTTAAAGACAATTATGATCACCTGTTCTAGGCCCTCATCATAATTCTATAAAATAATTGCCAATATTAATCTCCAATTTCGAGGCCCACAACTGTATGATATTCTGAATCTTCTCAGATTGCTCTATAGCAGGCATTTATTGTGAACAAGACCAGAACATGTTATAATTTGCCAGAAGAAAATCTTTCAAGCCTTCTATACTGAAGGAGCAGAAGCAAATACAGGTTTTACTATCCACAGCTGCAAATACTGTACAAGTCATTACAGGGCACACTCTGCAGATTATTTGAGTATCCAACCAATGTGACAAACCTATTTAGCAGAAACGAAGGATGCAGCAAAATAAATTGCAGTCCGCAATAGACATCTCTTAAACTCCGGAGAAGTATTTCTATTAATTTAGAGGCAATATAAAAAGATCATATTGGAATTCCAGAGATTTTAGATTTGGGATGCTTTTCCTGCCTTGCTACACTAGTAACCTTCTCTTCTTGGTAGCTATGTGACATGCATGCAAAAACCTGCTTGAATAGAGCCATAAATTGGGGGAAATGGAGGCAGTGGCTGTAGCCAGCGACTTACACATTACTTCTTTCAACTGCATTAGATGTATATTTATCTGTCCCTGTTCAGATGACACACATTTAACATACAGTATTACAGGCGGAGGAGATAACCAACACAAGTCACATCAATTTTTATTTCTGGCTTCATATGCCTATTGAACGGGTGACATGTGTCTATTTACAAGCAGGGTACAAGCATGATATTTTCTTACCAGTTCAAATGTCATTTTTATATTACATTTCTGGAATATCAAAGTGAAAAATATTTTAAAAGAAGACTGTATACGTAAGGTGGTCACTGTAGTACAATGTATTTATACAGGAATATTTCCCTCAATATAGTTTATTCCCAGAAAATTGCAGCAGCCTCACCTCAGGTTGCACAGGAATAAAATCATACATTGGTGGCCACAATGCAAAGCAATGGGATGTATCTAAGAAAAAAATCAGTTAGAAACGCAGCCTGCCTTGTATATGCATAAAATATCATAATTAGGCATTGCTTCATTGCTCTATGGCCACAAATGTACATTTACTACTTTCAATGACTTTACAAAGCACATTTGATAAGGGAACCTGTCACCACATTTTCACACATAAAGCTAGTGACAGGTTCCAAAAGAGCCACCCTTCTTTTAGCGGAAAATTGCTTCCCTTACATCCACAGAAGTCAACTTTATGTTATATTCCTTGGCATCAGTGAAAGCTTGTTCTGCTTGGCCAACCCCTCCCTACACATCCCCATGCCTCTTCTCAGCATGTCATGTGACCAGGGTGACATCATTACAGGGCCTTTAGCCTCCTGTAAGATAGTGATGGGAATTCTGGCTCATTGGATCACTAAGAAGAGTCGCTAATTATACAACAATGCAGAATGTCTTATCCCTCGGCTATGACTTCATGTTGGTGCTTGATCATCAGCTGCCACAAATTCATTGTCCCAGCTCTGTAGCATCACGGTGAGCATTATTCTCTATAACGTCACAGGGATTTTTAAGATGCCACTACAGGTTTTTTTTTTTAATGTGTATTCCTCTATTCAGTGTGCTCAGCCGCAGACAACACACACAGAAAGCTTTTCTACAGCATCAACATGTAAACTAATAGGGCAGCATAGTGGCTCAGTGGTTAGCCCTACAGCCTTGCAGTGCTGGGGTCCTGGGTTCAAGTCCCATCCAAGTTAACATCTGCAAAGAGTTTGTATGTTCTCTCCGTGTTTGCGTGGGTTTCCTCCCACACTCCAAAACACACTAGTAGCTTGATTAGATCGTGAGCCCCATGGGGACAGGGACTGATTTGTCAAGCACTGTGTAGCTTGACACAGAGCTTTATGTGTGTTATATAAAGGAATAATAATAATTATTATTATAAAGCAACAGAGGCTTAAAGGTCCATCAGGAGGTGCACAACAAAGCTACTTTTTGATATCCCGGCATCATTGATTATTACTTTATTATTCATTTTGTTACAAACATTTTGTTTTTATTACACAATTTAGTCTCAGAGCTCCTTGGGAAGTTCCTTACACTTCACCAACTCCCAGGGCATGCGCCAGTCTGCTTCTGGAGTTTTAAAGGGCCAGCGGCAATAATTGGTTCTGTCCAGCTACCAATTCTCATAAATTCACAGCCCCTTCCTGTGTTCCCTACCAGATCTTTGTGCCTCATAGCCCTAGAGCAGTGGTGGCGAACCTATGGCACGGGTGCCAGAGGTGGCACTCAGAGCCCTCTCTGTGGGCACCCAGGCAATCACCCAGCACAAAAGTCTCCATTCAGGACTCAAGACCTGAAACAAGGAGATGAGGACCGTGCTCGATTATCATTGTAGGCCCTTCTCCTTGACCTGTGATTCATCCTGTTAAGGGGACCTTAGAGGGAAACTACAATAATAATCCAAATTTCTAATTCTTTCTACTGTATTGGTGTCCTCAGGACGCCAGTACGTTTGAAACCTGTGAGTTAATTTAAATTCACATTTAGCACTTTGTTAAAAATATGTAGCTTTTTCTTGTAGTTTCGGCACTCGGCACCTAAAAGGTTCGCCATCACTGCCCTAGAGAAAGCTTGTCTGATGCCATGTGCAATTATCCTGATTTCCAGTTGTGACCTCGATTCCGTTCCAGACCTCACTCCTGTGCTGCCCTTCCTGACCTTCTCCCTGACTCTGATCCTGTGCTGCCTGTCTCGACCTCCTGCCTGTCCCCAACCACGACCTTGCCTTACAATTCTGCACTTGTTCTTGGCCGCCACCGCGGACAAAGTCATGCCTGTGGAATGAGCTGGTAGTACCACCCACAACAAGTCCAACCTTTTCTGTGGCAAGCTCTGGTGAAAACCAGGTACCACTTAGGCCTCTTGCACACTAGCGTTGCGTTTCACGTCAGGGTGCAATGCGTGAAAAACTGACGTTTTGGCTGCGTTTTTGTTCCATTTTTCCTTGGAGTAATTTGCGTTTTTTTTGCGTTTTTGGCGCATTTTTGACGCGCGATTCAATGGGAGACTCGAGCATTTTTCAAAGGGACCATGGTTTGGGATTAAAATGTGTTATTTAATTGAAAAATAATGTCTTCTGATAATTTGCAAACATCTGCGATCTATTCTTCACTGTTTAAATACATCTGCAATGTGTTCTTCACACATATATATTGTTCTTCACATGCTATTTTGTTCGCGCCGTTCCGCGCGTATCTCCCGACAAGTAAGCAGATGTGCCGAACATCTGTAATCTATTCTGCACTGTGTTCTGCACTGTGTTTTTATCTTAAATGATCCTGTGTTCACTGTGTTCACTGTGTTCACTGTTTTTATTCTATTCTTCACTGTTCTTCACTGTGTTTTTTTAATTAAATGATCGTTCGCGAGCAGGGGAAATAATGTTATTCTGGTCACCTAGCAACCCTTACGTTTAAAACGCATTGCACTCGCAATCATTGCAAGTGCAATGCGAGTGCAATATTATTACTTTATTATTCATTTTGTTACAAACATTTTGTTTTTATTAGCTTTTTAAGGCTCATCTTCTGTATACTATGGTGCAGAAGTCGAGTTAACCCTGTTACAAGTGTCTTAGATGCTTGTACAGGCAATCAGGCTATCAGCACATTATAATGAATGGGGAGGAAAATACACATATACTGCCTTACTGTAGAAAATGGCACTTTTTTGCCATTTAAAAAAATAACAAAAACTATAAAAAGTGATCAAAAGTTTGTAAACATAATTGAAAACATCATCAAAAGTCGCAAAAAATGACACCACCCACAGCTCCGTACACCAACGTGTGAAAAGGTTATTAGCGCAAGAAGACAGCAAAATAAAAAAAAAAAAAAAAATAATTTTGTACAGGAGCTTTTAATTTTTGTAAATGTATGAAAACATTATAAAACCTATACAAATTTGGTATCTGCGTAATCGTATTGACCCAAATAATAAAGTAGACATGTCATTTGGGGAGCACAGTGAAAGCCGTAAATTCCAAGCCCACAAGAAAATGGCGCAAATGCGTTTTTTCACCATTTTCACTGCATTTGGAATTTTTTCCCGCTTTCCTGTACACGGCAGTGAATATTCAATGCCACCATTATGAAGTGCAATTTGTTACGCAGGAAACAAGCCATCACACAGCTCTTTACGTGTAAAAAAGTTATAGATTTTTGAAGGTGGGGAGTGAAAAATGGAAATGAAAAAACAGGAAAGGGCCCGGTCCTGAACCGGTTAAAATAGCCCCATGGGGATAAATCTGCACAGGGTCTTTTCTTCTCTCTCCGTCCTGGCCGTCAGCTGCAGAAAATTCCCGCTTTGCTGCCCTGATGAAAGGTCATGTGATCAGAGCCCAGTAATCCTGTATGCACTGCTCCGATCACATGACCAAACACCACAATGCCTCACACACTGATAGAGAGACCTGTGCTCCTCTCTCTCTCTCCCGTATTCAAGTCTGTAAGGATGGAGGAGGGGCTCTCAGCTATCATGTCTGCCGGGATCATACAGCACAAAGTGTGGACACACCGCTTCCTATGCAGCCTCCTCCTGTTTTCAGCTCTGAAGTCCAGACCCCTATGCTTATATTATGGAGGAGTTAGGATCTTTTGATAAAACATCTGCCTTCACCACAGTGAGTAAATGTATAGAATTAACTGTGTGTATTATAAGTGTATCCAATGTATCTGGCACAGAATATGACTCTGGAGTCAGACTCTGGTCTATTAACTACCAGGTTTAATAAACCTCCCCCACTGTGTTAAGGCATCATGAACATAAATACGTCTGCTCTGTGCTGGCCACAAGCAACGGCCCCTGTCCTATTGTTTGCAACCCATGACTGCCCGGGAAGCAAAGCCAAGAAGGAAAAAGACCTGCCCTATATTTTGTGGTGCAGCAGTCGGCACATTCCCAATGATGCACTATGCACTGTGTCCAACAGAAGTCAATGGGGCTAGGAGTATTATGAAGTTCTGCAGCAGGTGAGGTGTGTATGATGAGGTTCACTTTTCTAAAACCCTCTCTGTAAACAACATAGAGTACCGGTCGCCTGTGCACACATCCCAGGGGGATACAGTGAAATCATTGACGACATTTCCAGGATTTCCAAAACAGAGGGGGCTCATAGGCATGCAGGGAAGATGCCACGTTCCTCCTCTTAGCATGTCTGTGTGTACAGATCACTGGTAACAGTAATCTAATGTGCTCTTACCAGCCGATCCCTGCTACATGTCACCAGTATATAAAAAACACCAGGGAACACATAACTTGTTCCTTGTTAAAATTTTTACATGGGGCAGAAGAAGTAAAAGTAGAAAAATGGAAGAATTAAAACACCTTCCTATCCCCGCCCCCATCCCCAGTAAAAAAAAAAAAAATTAAATAAAAATGAATGAAGGCCTGCAGCATTCACCACCACCTATTCTGGGGGCCTATATTATAATGTACCAACATTTTAAATTCATATGCATATGTATTATTGAAAATATCATACTACTCCTCAGCTAAAAATACTCCTCAAATATGGTAAGAGGAGTATATTTACTCTTCTGGAAAAATAAATATTATTGCAGCCTCTGCTATAGAGCAGAATAAAGGGTATATCGAGCCAAATGGTGGCCAAGTCTGCAAAACAGGAGACCCATTTGGCCTCTATTGTGTGAATAGAGCACTATAATAATACAAATAATAATTCCTTTATTTATACAGCGCACACAGCTTACACAGCATTACACAGAGCTTGCCAAATCAACCATGAATATATTTTACATATACTACTAGACAGGATTCCCTGATGCATACAGTGAAAAGAGACTACAAACTTCGTGTGAAAACCATGAAGCTACTTTCTCTAGAAGACATGCAGACAGAGCTGTTTCATACAGACTAGCTTTCCCATTTGTCTATTAAATCCTTACAAGATTTATGCTTCCTTCTTTAGAAACTGCTCTTGCACTCATGATTAGAAGGTTATAGGCACAAGTAACAGTTTACCCTATTAAACTGCCTTGTCATCAGCAAAACCCATTAGTGCCATTCACCCGCAAAGGGCATATCATATAATGAAAATGTACACTGATAAAGCATCGTGGAAGACAGCGGCCTGTGGACGGCTTTACCAATATACTTAATGGGTTCACCTGTCAAGTTATAAAGATACAAACATTTTCATGAAGCGACACGTTGATGTAAGTTTGGTAACGCGAGTTGGTTTGGCTACAAGAGGTATTAGGACATAGTAAAGGCCACTACCACCAGGATGAAGGATTGTAAACCAAGCACTGACATACTGGTGTGTGCACCCCACTGGTAGGACATGCTCTTCTTTTAGCTTTGTTATGCTCCTATTTTCACAAAAGCAAGGCTCTAAATATTCTTATAATGATCCTAAAGGTGCTCTGGGCTCCATAGCTGTTAATGGAGCCTGAAGCCTCTCAGGATCATTTGCATCATTTTTAAAGTCTTAAAAAGAAAAAAACAGGAGCATAGGAGGCCAAAAGAAGAGGAGATCCTGCCAGAGGGGACACACACTAGTATGTCAGTGTTGGTATAGTCAGTGGGCTATCATGATAATCTATGGGATATTTGAAGAGTTGAGTCCTTTCATGAAATACAAGGTTCTTGAGTGACATTCACTCAATTTATGGTGGTGCTTTGAATCTCCTTTGTGACAAACAGCAATTTAGAGGGAACATTTTTGCCTGACTACTTGCAGCAGGGCCGCCATCCTATGGGGAATGTTACTGCAATTATTTTGGCATCCTTACAGTTAGGATAATTATCATTATCTGTGGGCACCAAATGAAAGTTATCCCTTAAAGGGGACAGCAGGGAGAGTGACCGGCAAGGAAGAGACACAAGAAGCACACATGTAGCAGGTGTTCAAAAGGGTCTCATAGTCCTGTCTTCAGACTTCTTTATTTAAAGGAATTTCTTGGTTTCTCCCCCTTACAGGCTAAGTATAGTGTTCCACACACACGTTCCCTTGTTTGTCTAGCAAAATGTGTTAAGAGCAAGGTAGGAGTGTCCGAGTCAGTAGCTGTATCTCACAGTGACCACACGTGTCTATTTACATCTGAAGGTCACTGGACAACTGCTGAAGTGGTATAATTGGCAATATTGTATTCACAATTATTAATTTGCTTTCGCAGAGTCAAGTGGGACTGAGCTCAAGCCCCCCTCCCCCTGTTTTCCAATCAAAAGGGAGGCCCCAAGGAGCTCATAGTACCCACAAAACTCCCAGCAGTGTCTGTTGCCATCAGTCTGAAAAAAATGTGAAAATCTATACACACCTTCCGGCTTCTTCTCCCCGACCCTGCGGCTCAGTCTTCTCCTCTTCCAGCCTGGAGGCATACACTATGACATGCCGGTGTCGCAACCGCGTGACCTCATGGTGTATGCGCCCAGGCCGGAAAAGGAGAAGACGAAGCCGCAGAGAAGAAGATGTAAAAGTACAACTTCCCCTCCCCCCCCCCCAAAAGGGCCCTGCTTTGGACATTACATTAATAGGGGAGATTTATGTAAAGGGGCCATCTGCTGTGGGCTGGGGGCGGCACGAGCAGGGGCTATGTATATACTGAGTGGGCACATGCCGTAGAGTAGGGTCGTTCCAAAAGAGTTTAGCTCATCATGGCTTTAGAATGTTTTGTTAAAAAAAAAAAAAAAAAAAAATTGTGTATGCTATGTTATGTGGGAATGGACGCCGGTGGCGGTGACTGATCTTCCAGCAGAGGCCCCAAAATTCATAGTTGTGGCCCTGACTGGCAGTATTACAATACACAAAACAACTTTCTTTTACTCAGAAATCTTGTATAGTTTTGTGGAAAAAAACAAGTTTTGAAAAGAGGGAAGTAAAATTGCTCCCTTTAGTGATGTATTTTCCCTTTCCTTAGGCTGTCAAGATTTTTCTTATAGAAATCCAAGACAACATTTTGGGCAAATGGCCACTTAAAGTGGTAAAATAGATTTGAGTGACAGGCTAGTTCAAAGAAGGTTCTGCCCCAGAGATTTTATAGTCTACTAGGGCAAGTATTAGCAGAAATCTGCTAAACCTAGGCACTCAATCTGCACATTTATAAGTAAACTAAGATATTCTGACGTGGATTCTGAAAAAATATTACTACTACCAACATTTATTTTTACATATAGATTTATTTTTCGTTTCCTGATGAGGCCCCACTTAACAAACATTTCACTTCATGCAATAAAAGGACAGCAATCTGTAGTCTAACAGTGGTTACATCCAATTGAAGAAATGTATGTATGTCGCATATGAGGTAAAGTAAATGTGAATGCCCAATTCATCCCAGCCTTTATCTAGTTATTTCATACATTAATCATTATAAAATCATCTTTTCTTTATTATGTAAATGAGGTTGGTCACATGGAAAAAGAAAGTGATGTCACTGCTGTTACCCCTTCCCTTTCCTCCCCTGCTCATGACTGTGTGTAATGTATAGTAAAACATTGCTGATGTCTGTGCTGCATCTGCTGACATGCTCTACCTCCTAATACACGTGTGAGACACAGACACCAGCTACACATGTACCCGACATGTTCTGCTATAACATGGCTGCCTGGAGCTGTTGTATCTCTCCTTTACACACACACGTTGCAGGGTGCGCCAGCACCAGGAAGCACATGGAGGGGACATTACAACATTATACCTCACATCATTATACAGGCTGTCGGTCATGTGTATAGGAGTATCTCATACACACAGGCTGCAGGGAGCGTGGCCGGCATGAAAATATATTTTGTTTCGGGGGTTAATTTGCCTGATGGGTTCTCTTTAAGCTTTCCTAAAAATTTAAAAGAATTTTGATCTCATATTTAAATATTAAATGGTGCGAGGGTTGGCAAAAGGGGCTCTTAAACGATAGAGACGATTTATAAGCAGGTTAAATCATATAAATTGCTCAAAAAAAGGAAGCACCTTAAACAAACAGAAAGAAATTTCTCTTGTTATCATGCAAATATAACAAACAACAGCTTTAAAGTCGATTAGCAAGATAACCCCAATAAAGCAGAAGTTCTGTAGGTGGTGACCACAGACCATTTTTCTGTTTTGCATACTTTTTGGCTGTTTTTTGTCACTTTTACATTTTGTATTTGCACTCATCCCTAGAGGAAGTATGAGGCAGAGTCACACAGAAGCCACAGAAGTTTCTCAAGTAATGCTGCTCATCCAAAATGGCATATCAATGCAAGCTATGGCAAGACAGTTGGCCTTGTGTGTCAGTTCAGTGTCAAGAGAGTGGAACAGATATCAGGAGACAGGCCAGTACACATGAGCTGTGGAAGGGGCATTAAGGGGGCAACAACCAAGAAGCAAGAACTATCTTTACCTCTGTGCAAAGAGGAACCAGAAGAGCACTGCCAGAGCCCTGCAAAATGTTCTTCAGCAGGTCACGAATATCCATATGTCTGCTCAAACTATCAGAAACAGACTCTATAAGGGTGGTATGAGGGCCCGACGTCCAGATGTCGGTACTGTGCTTAAAGCCTAAAACTATGGTGAGCAATTGGCATTTGCCAGAGAACATCAAGATTAGCAGATTTGAAGCTGGTGCCCTGTGCTCTTCATGGAAATGAGCAGGTTCACTCTGAGCATATATATGGAATAGTCTGGAGACACCCCATGCTGCCTTCAACATACGTCAGCATGACCGGTTTAACAGTGGATCTGTAATGGTGTGGGAGACATTTTTTTTTAAATGAAGGCCCTTCACAGTCCTCCATGTGCTAGCCAGAGGTAGTCTGACTGCCATTAGGTACCAGATCCTCCGACCCATTAGGAGACCAGTAGGTCAACAATTCCTGAATGAGGAAGACACTGTTGCTACGGACTGGCCTGGAATTGGACTGACCAGCAATTTGATAGTAAAAGTGGAGATGAACAAGGGATTGAAAATCTCACCCTACTTTTTCCAATCCAGCTCCAGGCCAGTACAAGAAAGTGTGCAATTTCCACATACAAAATATGCTCAGGTATTTAGCCATCCTCCACCATTTCTCTGTCAGTGTCTCACAAATAGTGCTGCATTATATGGCACAAGTGATTTCAACATTAAGCAATAGTTGTAATTCTTGATTCTTAACAGTTTCTTAACATCATTTCCATGATCCATACTGATAACGTTAATTTCTAATAAAATAATGACAAAGCAAATGAAGGAAGACTGCCAGTAAATTAACTTGTCTGCCATTACAAAGCACTGCATAATGCATCAAAACATCTTAGCACAGCTTATCTCCAAACATTTTGCCTGGAATGATTATTTCGAGTTACAAAGAGTGACAAGGCCTTTCATCTCTTGCCGGGTCTGTAGTAGTTACAAGGCATTCCAATAATTACATAACATTAGCAAATCTTACTGAAGTAGACTGCAAAATAAATAGACACACTACTTTTATACTTAAAATTCTAATTCCTTCCTAAGAAGGTTTGCCTCAAGGGATAAAGTTTACTTACAGATCCCACAAAAGTACCGATTCCCCTTTAATTATGTTGCCCAAGTTAATTGGAAAATGCAGATACAACCATTACCCTTCCTAATTGAACTGAACGTGGGGGGGGAGGGGGGTCCCTTCCGTGACTTTCCAGGCTCGTGTAAAATCACCACAGTTACCACATCCTCTCAGTGCAAATTAAATAGTCTCTCTAAACCCATGTACATCATTTGCACTTGTGTAAATTAATAAAACAGACAATTTAGGGATTTAAAAACACACTTAAAATATGATAGTCAATATTCAGAGACAATTCCGGCCTGGCAAACCAATTAGTCAAAGTGAAATCTACTACATGGAAACCTCTACTGTATTAAACAAAACATGTTTATAGCTCCACTGTTACTGGCAAACAAATAAGCTTGTCTGCAGGAGCGGGGGCTTGTGTTAATGCTAATGAACGACCATTAAAATGAAGTGAACGTCAGTGAAATTAACAGGAAGTTTTTCTATTGATGGAAAAGAAAGCCTTGACATAATTCAGAAACCTGAAAGAATTTATGGTAATTTTTTTTTTTTTGTGTACAAAGAAATGGATGTTATATTTTGGTTTCTATGTGATTCTTAGGTAACATAAAATGGTATATCTAACTGCAAAAGGACAATAAAAAAGGTATTGTAACAAGTGGCTTGTATAACATACAGTACACTACTGGTGTAAACATATGGAAATGGGTATATCCAGGTCAACTCTAGGTTTCCACTTTCCTTTAAAAAATGCTATATTGTTGTTTAATTTGAAAATTGTAAAAATGTCAACTCCAAGAAGAACATTTTATCCCTTTGGTGCAACATACCTCTACCTACAAAGAATTAGGTTTACTGACATTTTACATACACCGGGAGCAGTAAAAATATATAATTTATGTCTCACTATTTTAGCTGTGCAGGAGTGGGAGAAAAGAAGGTTTTTTTTTGTTCCCATAAAAGCGGCAGTCAGGGGAACCAAAGTGTCAACCAAGCCCAAAAGTATATAAATAAGTGAATTCTTCATCACTTTCTCATATACAATGGGACTATTTGATCCCTGTATGCTCAAATTATAAATTTGAAGTAAAAAGTACCCCCAATGCATTTGTATGATCCTTCTAATTGCAAATACAAACTCAGATATAAAAGAAAACTATAGCCCTGATTTTACCAACTTGGGAGAGCAGTTACATTTCTAAGTTATAACTTTATTGGGGCAGATTTATCAAGCTGTCTGAAAGTCAGAATATTCTTAGTTGCCCATGGCAACCAATCATAGCTCCCTTTTAAAATATTCATGAGCACTGGTAAAATGAAAGCTGAGTCATTATTGGTTACCATGGGCAACTAAGAATATTCTGACTTTCAAACAGGTTGAAAAATCTACCCCATTATATATTACTTAAAGTAAAACTGTAAACTATAAACACTTTTGCCTAGCCCTGCAATAAGCCAAAATAAGCAATTCTCTAATTTACTCGCAGCCATTTGTCACCTAGCAGGGTAGAAGCTAACAGTTACCTTCTCTCTCTGGCTGTCTTTGGTTGGTTGGAGAGTGGGTGAGTGTTGTTGGGGGGTTATTAGCACATATACACTCATGATCAGTAGCGGGAGAATATCAGATCCGGTAACATGTAAAAAGCTTCAGGACCAGCAGTGGTGTCATAAACATGTGACTAATCACATGCTCCAGGTCAACAATTTACATACCAGGAATGGTATGTAGCAGAGCTGTTTGTGTTTGAAAGTTGAACATAGTAGAAATGTGTATGTATGAAAGTGTGAATGCACAAAGACAGAGCTCAGGCTCCCCATCAGTTCTAATGAGTAGCATCAGATCCTGCACACACAGCACAGTGTGTATATAGTGCAACCTCTTTGAGCAGATCTCTTTTGAGCAGAGGTGGTCTTCTGGAGAGGTGTCATGGTGCGTTCACAAGTGGCAGTAACACATGCATTTTCAAACACATCAGAAAAGCTGAGAAGAGGAGATTTGCCCGATTGCATATCTGTTAACATTGCGATCACAAAACACATGCTTTAATGCAAAGTTTACGCATGCATAAAGCATGTGCTTTTTAGCACAAAGTTTACACAAAGATCAAAACTCTAAGACATTGGTGATCAGGTATTAAGAATCTGCTTTTTAGTTGTATTTTCATTTTCAAGTATGAAAAAGCCTTTATCCTCTAGCAGTAACTGATGTTTTTTTTTGTTACATCTGAGATTTTATGAATAACATGTTTTTTTCCTTTGTTGGTCAATTTTCCCATGAAAGTTTTTATTAATAAAAGTTTATCCAGTTTTATTGCTTACCAAAATATGTAAATTGATCACCGTTACCCAGGTTTAATGACAGATGCAGAGAGTACATGTACTTTTGCAAAATGTCCTACTGCATTCGGCATTCAGACAAAAGGATGGAGGGGTCTCACGTCAAATGATTTTATCTCCTGAACCGTAGAAACACATTCTGGTGTCAAATTAAAGAGGAGACTCTCCGCTTTAGGGCTCATTCAGACGGGCAGGTCTGTTGCATGTCCGCAAAAAATGCTGATGTATATATCCCTGTGCAGTGCGTATTATATCCTCATCCCTTTTTTTCATGGCATCCATTTTTTTTTGCGCAAGAAAAAAAAAACAGATGAGTTTCTATTCTACTTCCTGCCCTGCCCATTTCTAGCAACATTTTAGAAAAAATAGACTGCATATGGATATCATCCCCGTGCCACACATTTTCCTTGTGAATCCACTGACTGCTTTGGAGGTCCTTGGTCCAAAATGTGACAAAGACATTGTGCACACTTTGACTTTTTTTTTTTTTATCACAGTCTGTACATCCTTGAAAAAAAAAACACAGGCATTTGAACAGAAATCAAAAACACAAATATGTTACTAGATGCCACGGCTCACAAGACATAACCTTTTGATTTGCGCTGCCGTCTTGACATCAATAAACCTGCTCAGGTTATGTGCAATTAGGACGTTTATAGCTATATTGCAGACGTGAAGGGGTCAATGGTACACAATATAACTTGGGCAATAATGATTACAAACACACATATTTTATATGGTGAATACCACGGATTGTTGTAGAAATTACATTTAATCCTAACAATAGCAAACTAAATCCAAAAATATGCACCCATTTAACCTTAATAAAAAAATATATGGTGTATTTGACATAACTGCAGAATTGTAAAAAAAAAAAAACAAATTATAATATATATTATATATATAATATAGTATATAATATAACATATATACACACACACACATAGATACACACACACATATTTATGGCCTAAAAGCAAGGAGGTAAAGCTGAACAGTTGAGTTCCTGGAATTGCAATCACTGCACACCATAATCACTGCACAGAACACATAATAAAAATAAACACTAAAGTAAAAGGACCGAACAGAAATAAGAAAGATAAGTGTAATCTGTTTGTAAGAAATTAAATTACCCACAGGAAAAGCAATGATTTTGATCAGGGAAATAAAAATAGCTCAATGGAATAAAAATGTGTGTTCAGAAGCATGGCAAATCCAACAGGCACAATGTGATGATTACACCTTGATTTTTGCCTTTCCTTTACCAACAGTGCACAAATATATATACTTTCAATTTAAGCATAGTAAGATAAAGTGATTATTTTTTTTCAAAGTCACTTCTCTGACATTTTACTTACATAGGGACCATAGATTCAAACTGTACTATAGGGTTGCACTGATACCAGAATTTTGAGTGCGATATGATAACATGGAAAAGTATACCGATGGTTGATACAGATACAATGCTTTTCATGTAAAGAAAAATAAAAAGCAAAAAAAAAATGTTTATTAAAACAAACTTTTTTTTTCTCTTGATGTACACTTTATAGCCCAATAAACATGTTACCTTCAGTATATGGGTCAGTATGTTGAGCGTGATACCATATTCCTAGATTTTACTAATTTTAACTTTTAAAGAATAAAACATAATGTGAAAAAAAATCCATAGTTTTTACATCACCCTCTTCCAATAGGTATAATACTTTTGATTTTGGCCTTATTATTATTAGCGGGAAATGCTGTACTTGACATTAGTACCATTCTGGAGTAGATCCCTTTTTGGGGTTGGACAAGATAGGTAAAACCACATATTTTTGGCCTTTTTTTATGCCGTTCATCGTGCAGGTTCACTAATGATATATTGACACTGTACACCCGTATTATGGACCTGGCAATACCATGTGTGTAGGGTTTCTGTGATGATTTGCACTATTTTCCCCATTATATGTGACTTATGTGTAATGGGAGCATTTGTATTTTTTTAATGATTTTATTTATTATTTTTTAAAAAATTTTATAAGCTCCACTATTGGAAATGAACAAGCAATCATCAGATTTCTTGTTCATAATATTACCCTGCAATACATGAGTTTTACAGGCTATTAGCTCAGTCAGATGCATCTAAGATAGAGACGAAGATCCTGCCTGTGTGAGAGGATCCTACAGGTTCTGACAGTGAGAGCAGGGCATCAGGTAGGATGTGTTTCATACCTTTCAGGATCAAACTTTCTTAACCCTTTCAGGACCACCATGTCTTTTAACCTTAAATCAATGCGAGATTAAGAGAAAAATTCCTTCTGGGGGTCACGCCCTCCAAAGCCGCGGAGGGGGGAGTTGGGGAACCCGATCATGGGGGAAAAAGAACTGCATGCTTCAGCACTTCAGCAGTGGAGTTCGCAGGAATGTTGAGAAAACATCTCTCACCAGCACTTCATTAGTAAGTGTATGCTTAAACACTGAGTGAGCTCCGATCGCGGGTGTGTTATACTGGGATGCTGCCAATTACTGGCTCAGCTCTGGTTAAGAGCTGAACTGGCATCAGCACCAAGGTGGATATATCAGTCACTACAGGGCCGGCGCTATGGGTAGGCAAAGTGGGCAATTGCCCAGGGACCCCTGAAAGAGAAGAATCTCTTCTTTCATATGAATCTTGAATTGTGTTTCTAGGTACCAGGTATCCAGAGATAATAATCAGGTTTAAAATGAGAATATCATGTGCGATTTCTATATATAAAAATCACTTCCGATGGCGTGGGTTAACAGTTAACATCTCCGTTTTCCTAAAACTTAGAAACACAAATTTGGATTCACATAAAAGAGGAGACGCTCTTCTTTCATAGAAAAAAAGAAGTGAGGTTCTGTGTCACAGAGCCAGAAATACAGCCCCCTGAAGTGTAACACCCCCCCCACCTCCAGATTCTTAGCCATCAGGCTGCAGGGAGCATTTGGTGGACACAGGAGCTGCTGCACCTCACAGATAATGAAAATATTCACTTTATATATTACTACATTTTGATAAGGAATAATATCAATAAATGTTTATGTTTTTAACCCTTCTCTATGCAGAACTATCTAAGAACACAATTTCTCTCTTATTGCCTTTAATTTTTTTGAAAAAATTGACTGATATGATGATCATTCAATCCTTTTTGTCTAATGTCGCTATTATATATTAACACCGCAACCCAGAACATTTCCATAAAGTTATATGTAACACCAAAAACACACACATGTTCCGGAATAAAGTTTTTATTTCACACCGTCCTCCATTATTACTCCTATGTTATGACGCTCTCACTCACATTCTTATGAATCGCGGAGGGTTCTGTTATTGTGCGGCTAATACACTAAACGTGACTTTTATTATCTCATTAGCCTGGTTTATGAATATATAGTTATTTATTTGGGTTACCATTGTGTAAGGGAGCATACAATAGATCTGTGTGACGCTCAGTGCAATTTTCTGCAAATATTGTTTGGTGTCCCCTGTGGATTTAACGTTCCCTTTGCTGCATATTTTGGTGAATATCCACATGTGGGGTCTGTATGATCTCCTCACATCTTACTGTTTTAGGAAATGTTAATTTCTAAATGCATCGCCTGGTTGTCTGCTTTCAAAATAATATAGGGTTTATGGCGCCTTTACTTTTTATTCTGTTTTATTGCTATATTTTTCAGGTTGTGACTGTCTTACAATTTCTACCTGAAAAGCAGATATTTAGTTATTTCAGTTTTAGTGATATTAGGATGATTTATTCATGTGAACATATCAATATGAGGCATTTGTGAACTCTACACATGTCCATCTATTACATTTGTGAACATAAATATTTTCTGTTTGGAGCACTTTTTTGCCATCAAAGTCTAATTTAAGTATTTTTTATAAAATGTTTCAGTTTGAATCAAAATTGCATTAAGGCGCCTGTGTCTATAAATTCCTTAATGCAATTTTGAAAATGGGGCGTGTCTGCTTTCACAAAATATGTAGTTTGCTGCGGTTTACTTTAATTCTTTTTGCTGTAATTTCGTTTTTATTTGTAAAAGTAAAAATTGCTCTGGACAATAACGCAACAAAATATCCAGAAATGCCGGCCGGTGAAAGGGTTAATACCCCTTGGTTGAATTATCATCTATCGCCTGTCTGTATATCTTTCATCTATCTGTCTAGTTATCATCTACTATAATCTGACCATTTATATCTCACTTTTTTTCTATCCATTTTACAATCAATCTTCTATTTCTCTTCTACCATATTTATCTCATATCCATCTACTGTATATATCTACTGTATACATCACCTACTGTATATATAATCTTCTTTATAGTTCTGCATCTAGAAATCTCTATCATCTTTCATATGTATCTTCTCTAATAATAATTCCTTTATTTATGTAGTGCACACATATTAGGAAGCACTGCACAAAGTTTGCCAGATCAGTCCCTGTCCCCATGGGGCTCACAATCTATTCAACCTACCAGTAATTTTTTGCAGTGTGGAAGGAAACCGGAGGACCCAGAGGAAACCCATGCAAACACAGAGAAAACATACAAACTCTTTGTAGATATTGACCAGCGCTGCAAGGGTGTAGTGCTAACCACCGAGCCACTGTGCTGCCCATCAATCTCCCTATCATCTATCTCTGATAAAATTCTACCAAATTACAGTTTGTTTTACCATATAAAAGGACCTTGTTACTGACTGTGACTTGTCATAAATTAGTTTTATTTTGGGGCCCCACTTTGTCTAGAACCGGCCCTGCATCACTAAACATTAACTAGTAGAGCTCACCGCACACGATAGACACCCCACCACTGAGCATCACCGGGGCTGAAGAGAATATCTAACACAAATCAGTGCAGTACAGGAATGCGGATTACCTCAAGCGTCACCACAGTGACAGCACACAATCTCCCAGCTCGCCTAACTTACCACTCCTTTGCCTGCTCTGACACACAGTTTGTGCTTTCCGTCTGATAGAGCGGTGATCACGTGGAGTGTAGAATGGCAAGAAAACCTGGTATCAAATTTCAATGCATTGTGCACCCATACTCTGCAATACATTCCAACTCTGCTGCTCAAAAAAGTAAGCAGGGTACACCAGTGTCTAGTACTAAAATACTACACCATGTAAGGAAAAATAAGGATAGGAAAGTAGATACAGCTGCAAAGTATATATTTTTCTAACCCTGCATGGGTAATATGGTAGGAATAAAAGGAACTTGATGATGTTTCTAATGACTTAATGGAAATTTACCCCTTCATCCCTTATGAAGCAGCGACACTGAAAGTATCCTTAAAGGGAACCCGTCACCAGGAGACCCATTTTTAGCACTCCCCCAGTCCCCACAGAGCATAGTACATGCACTGCCAAAGTGTTTTTGTATAAAAAAAATTGGTTTTACAGAAAAAAAGATATGTTATATTGTACCTTTCATTAGCATCTGCTGTGTGACTAGGCAGTTGTCAAATGGGAGGGGCTGGAAAGGAGCAGTTCCCCCCCACCCTTGGGAAACTGATCCTCCATGTGACCTTTTCAAATATATGAAAAGCCCATCACTGGGCTTAGCAACGCCCCCTGCTCCTCTACAGCCAATCCCGAGTGTGGGGAGTTATTCATATATTTGAAAAGGTCAAATGTTTCCCAAGGGTGGGGGGGGAACTGCTCCTTTCCAGCCCCTCCCATTTGGCAACTGCCTAGTCACACAGCAGATGCTAATGAAAGATACAATATAACATATCTTTTTTTCTGTAAAACCAATTTTTTATACAAAAACACTTTGGCAGTGTATGTACTATGCTCTGTGGGGACTGGGGCAGTGCTAAAAATGAGTCTCCTGTTGACAGGTTCCCTTTAAATTAACATCCTCCTACCAGTAAAATAATTTCCCAAACAGAGGAATTTTAACCCTATTACCGGTGTGAGGGGTAAAATTATGTTGACAGGTCTTCTTTAAGTCATTAGAAACTTTAGGTTCCTTTATCCAACAGCTGTCAGGACAGTAAACAGAGTTACAGAAACTGGTTAAAGAAGGAAGGCAGGAAGTTACAATCTAAGCTAACAAATGATTCTGTTATCCAAAACTGTTATGTAAATAAAATGGCACCCTGTACTATTCTTTTGATGATTTGGGCTATCTGAACTAGCAGAATTATTATTAGTATTAAAAGACCTCACTATAAATACAATGTACTGTATGTGGTTGTATTAACTTTATCACATGTCTGTAAAATTTCCCTAAAAAGACTAAATCATCCCACAGCCTGCAGTAAATACTTTCCGCTAGGACTGCCTGCTCGGAGTAAATCGGCAAGCACTGTTATAAAGGGCAATAATGGATGCATGCTTCCAAAATGATACTCATTCTCTGCCTGGAAGAGTCGATTTAATAACACATCCAGCAACAAGAACTCAAAGTGATTTGTGTTAGCCTCACCCTCTGCAGCTCCCATTTTTCTATGAGCTGTTCCACTTCACCTCCAAGCACGACCATGTTGGTGTCATCCAAAAGCAAGCATCCATTTTTCACTTCAACAGTTCCTAATAGCTTTATTTTTGTGCCAGGTGGAGTGTTCAAGCTAGCAGGGAAGAAAAAGAAGTAGAATACAATTAAAATGTTGGATTTTTGTAAAAGCTGCCAAGAAATGCAATAATCAATTCTAATTTTCTTGTAAATGCATACAAAAACAAACGTAACATTTAGGAAACAGAAGTACATGGCCCGCGAACATTGCAATCAGCAGTTAAAGTATATAATGCAACCATTTAAGATTTACTTGTTGGAAAATACTGTATGTACAAACACATTAGAAGCAATTACTAGGTCAATGAAGTTATGACAGTAGAACATATGGTAAACCTCATCATGCAAGCAAAACACTACACAAGCAATTATTGTCTTCTAAAATAGAACGACTCTGCGCTTTCCTGCAGCATTTATTTCATACATTCTACAATACATGACAACAGTCAGCACTACTGAAGTAGAACACGATAAAATGAATGAACTTATAGCCCAGCATTTATGTTACTATGGTAGATATTCTCCTATTCCACAAAGTAGATAGTCTAGCAAACAAGAAGAGAGGGAAATAAAACTGTCTTCAAGGTATTTAAAATAAAATTGTATTTACTGTTTTCCATCTGCAATGTCGAATCCCCTTACCGTGTGATTCAGGCGTGTGATGGGCAATGTTGGTGGGATTAATGGGCATAAGGGCAGTTCACTTGCCCCTAGTAGATCCCAATAGCTCCCGCCCTTACAAGGGCATTCTCTTGGCTTGCCCTAACAACAGGTAATGCCCCATTGCATACACTGTATTTCTCTGACTTGTTTCTTCCTCCACGCGATTCATCAGAGTGACTTAAGAGTTTGAGGTTAAGAGACCCTGATTCTATATAGTCTTCTGACCAGGTTAGATAGGGCACACTGTGGGCTGCAACCCCGTAATGACAGCTGCAAGTAAGGATTCCATATGGTGCATAGGCTAGCGCCAACCTGCCAAACTAGTCAACATTTCACACGCCTTAATCACGGTAGGCAAGATATCGAAGGTCCCATCAGAAGGTGGCTATTGTGAAGACTTACAATTGACAATTTTAACTGGACTACGGCCAGGTGCGGCTTTAGGAAACATTATAACGACTTCCAACACTTAGATAACATTTCATCACATTTACTATTGGTGCTATTTTATGTGGTTTGAATAAAGGTTATGTTTTACACACTTCTATAACTCCGCTGTTGGTTTTGATATTTGCAGATTGAGATACTAAATCACTTATTTGTATGTGGCTTCATTTGTACGCTGCGGTTTACCAAAACCCCTGCTGACAGTGTGGACTACTCACAAAAAGAGGCATCATCAGTACATACACCCTGGCCCCTCTCTCCATTCAATTTATGCCAAACTTTATCTGCATATGGAGTAGAAAAAGGCACAAATCCGCTCTCTGGGATGTAAGGGACTCTTTCGCAGCCCAGGGTACCCTTAAACATATGCAGATGGGCAGAGATGGATTAAGTCATGTATCCTTATATAAAAATTATTCAATTAATACAGTATTAATTAATTTTAGAGTATTTTCACCCTCATCTTTGCGGTTTTATGCAAACTATAAAAATGTCATACTTTGTTAGAAGTCAGGATTAGAAGAGAGCAATGATCACAATGATTTTAATTTACTATGCAAAAGTTTAAGTTCCTACAGATCTTTTCCTGGCACAAACTGGACATAGATTGAAGACAATTCTAATTTGGATATTGCATTTTTTAACATCTTATTCAGTGCAATGAAAAAAAAAAACAAAAAACCCACTATATATCACTTCTTACATACTCTACATCCTGGATTTTTTTTCTTTCCAATGAAGATATTGCTTGTGATACAAAATTAGTAGTCCACTGTTTAATTACATTTTTGCATTCCTGACTAATTTATCAAATAACACCTTACAACAGAGATCTGAGAACCTGGTTTGCATGCAAAGTATCAACTCATGCGATTCAAGCCTTTTGTCCAGAAAACCTTAAGCTGTGGATCAGTCTTTTTGTGAGTTACATGTGATTGAATATTCAATTACCAGTTATATTTGATTTTCTGCAGGTGTAAAATTTCAACACAGGTTAAAGTTAGTCAACCATTAAGTTTTCCAAGTCTGAGAACTGAACATCCTTTTTTAAAAGACCTATAGAATTTATGTGAAATCCAAACCAGTCTTGTATTAACACATCAGCAAGAGCAACAGGGCTGAAAAGAACCAGGGAGCTAGAAGAAATCAGAAGACAATCCTTAGAGAATGAAACATACTAATGGTTTCTTATCCAAGACGCTGCTGCCCTCTTCCTGCAGAAATTACAGAGAGCTGCCAAATGTCATGGGATAGGGAACTTTTTTCAACACTTTTTTTTAAATGGCAAAAATAAAAGAGTATGCGAGCACAGAGAAAGTTTCTCAGTCACTTAGATTGTTAGATACATACAGATTAAGGTTACAGAGCTTAAGCTAAGCTGCAAACATAGAAAAAATAGAACCTTCAAAATTTGCAGCTAAGCAGTCTGCTCATATGTGTGGACGTGGAATCCATTGCAGTGTGTGGTAACCCACAGAAAAACAGGTAGACATCCATTAGTCGTTGAAACAACGCCTAGCCTACATCCTAAAAGGGTGATTTAGTCTTATTGGTAGCCCTTTAAATAGTCAATAACAGATCTTCTTTCTAGCGTATGCCAAAGAAGTTCTCTGGCATCACCTGGATTTTTATAAAATGAGGGCAGAATAACTTCTTGATTTCTATGGATGTCTGGGACTACCTTAAAGCTAACCTGTCACCGCTGTTCCAAAAAAATGAAACTAAGACAGGTTCCCATAGAGCCCTTTAGTCCTAAGGGCACCCATTTATCAACTAACACTGGCGATGCATAGAAAAGCAAAAAATCACATTTTATTCTGTACCTGGTAACCAGGGAGAACCCAGCGAGTCCACGTGGGAGGATCACCGCGGCTCGAGTCCTCGCCTTCCTCTGTGCACATCAGCCAGCGCACACCTCCTGTATGATTTTTCCTACATCGCACAGCCGAGTTCCCATGCACGCGCACTGGCTGCCCTCAGCTGTGTCACTGCTTATCAGTGAGCAGGAAGCCAGGGAGCTGCGTGACATAGGAAAGATGGAGGTGTGCGCTGGCTGATGTGCACAGAGGAAGGCGAGGACTCGAGCCGCGGTGATCCTCCCACGTGGACTCGCTGGGTTCTCCCTGGTTACCAGGTACAGAATAAAATGTGATTTTTTGCTTTTCTATGCATCGCCAGTGTTAGTTGATAAATGGGTGCCCTTAGGACTAAAGGGCTCTATGGGAACCTGTCTTAGTTTCATTTTTTTTTTAAACAGCGGTGACAGGTTCCCTTTAAGTAAGAAGCTGGGATCTAATTTTAGAGTAACTATTTGCGGAAATGTTAAAGAAAGGTTCCTTTTAGGCTACACTCTTATTAAGGTGTGAAGGGATCTTTCATAAAGGAATCGAAGACTATCAAGAGATATCCTGAACTTATAGAAGGACAAAGTCTGCTTCGTGCTTTTATAAACCTACGGACCCATCTGTGTTCTGTGAGGCGGAAGTAAAAGGAAGCACTTAAAATCAGAAATTTGTACCTTCAATGTTGTATTAATCCTTTGGAATGGCCTCCTGAAGGAAATCTACGCATAAAACCAGTGTCAGGAGTCAGGACACAGAACAAAGGGTAAGCAGATAAGACGGGAGCAGTGAAAACTTTTCATGGCTTCACGTGCTGCATGTGGCCTGTGTGCACAGCTTGTGCACCTGTGATCCTCCTTTTAGTTGAGACGAATGTGGCTGCACTTCCTGTACATGCTCAGGAGTGAAGCTCCTTTGTGATACATTAGAGGAATAAGAAGCACTGATAGATTGACCAGGAAATCAGGACAGTGACCATTTATGTGGAGCTGGAGTAGAAGCTCTGGAAATTGAGGAGTTGGAAGTTTGGCTTACTGACTCTACAATGTTGCTCGTGAGGGTCAAGATAATTCCAGCTTAAGAAACCCCATTTATGATTTTTGGACCCCTTTAGAAATGGTGAAATCAAAAAAATCTGGGTTCTCTTCAGCCCAAAAAAAAATTTTTTTTCGAATAATCAAAGGTAGTTCTGGGGACCAGGTTCCACCTGGTTGACAAAGATAAGATACAATGGTCATTTTGTAGGATTTTGATGAGAGAGAGCGCTTTCAATGTCATGCAAACTCCTTTAATTCCCTGGTATTTGAAGGTTTGCTGTGCATCTTTGGACACTGGGTCCCCTAAATAAGTTTGCCTGGCAACACCACTCCACAACCAGACTGACTTGCATCTGCTTGAATCGTTATAAGCGGAGAGGGATACCATTTCATCCCTTTCTGTAGATTTTCTGATTGAGTTCACCAATTAAGAGACAATTTTACCTCTGTTAGTATGTTCGTTCTGAGATATAGGTGATGAGGATTTTTGTTCCCAACAACCAGAATCCACTTCTTGAAGGACTCTGGAATGATTCTGACTACAATATATGCATGTTCTATGCAAAGCTAGATGACCCAAGTTAGATTAAATTGATATTCACAAATGTTCTCCAAATAATCTGACTGAACTAGAGCTACTTGCCAAGAATAGACAAAAATTCCAGCCTCCAGATGTGCAAAGCTGGTGGAAACATCCTACAGTGGGGGCTTAATACATATGCACATCACACTTTTTTATTTGCAAAACCATGTATCATTTTCTTTACACTTCACAATTACTCGATATTTTATGTGACAGAGGACCATGAAGTTTCAATTAAATATATTTTTTAGACTGTGGCTCGAGGGTATTTGTCCATATTATTAGACTTGGTTTTTGCTCTTATAGGATTTACATTTACAATGATGGGGATAAAGTCTGGATAAGTACATTGCACAAATAACATTTTACATTTCAAACAGGGTTGTCAGTAAAAATAGTAATATTTAGAAATGGCATAGCATCCATTTATACACATTCTACAGACATGGCTATCAGTATACTGAAGTCGATTTTCAACACTTTGCCAAATTGCAATGATATTTTTCAGATTCATAATTGCAAGCCTACAAAAATTAAATGGTACGTGGTTAATGGTCTGGAATGTAACATTTTGCCGCTCAGCAGAGAATTTATCCTGTAGAGTCATAAATTATTTGGCTGCAATTGTAGCAGCCAATCTGTACATTGGTAGTATGGATCATAATGAAAAATGCATGCATGTCTGTAGATCCTCTTCTCCTTCACCTTTTCTCTATTCTGCAGAAATATCTTATAGCAAACACCATGTTGCTGAATAACTTCGAAATGTGCTGAATTCAGCAAATCTTGGGTTTGTTTTCAAGGACACATCTGTAATTTTTGATCATTTCTATGCAAGCCACTTTCTGGGCAGCAAACACTTTGGGACAATAGCCAGGTTTTCGTATGCCTATTTTATATAATGAAAATAGGAGATATTAATGAGCTAACAAAACGGATTAAGTAAATAATGCAGATGGTCAAGTTTATCACTCATCTTAATGCTTTAGGGGGCTACACTGTTTGCAAGAAGACCCATCTAATCTCATTAGAAGGCTTGTATGCAAAGACAAAAGGATTTGCTATTTGGACATCTTGCTCTACAACAGTAGTATCATGATAGGATGAGGGATATGGTAATAAGAGACAGGGACCACAATATGAGAGGGGAGATGAGACAGGGACCACAATATGAGAGGGGAGATGAGACAGGGACTACAATATGAGAGGGGAGATGAGACAGGGACCACAATATGAGAGGGGAGATGAGACAGGGACCACAATATGAGAGGGGAGATGAGACGGGGACCACAATATGAGAGGGGAGATGAGACGGGGACCACAATATGAGAGGGGAGATGAGACAGGGACTACAATATGAGAGGGGAGATGAGACGGGGAGTACCAATATGAGAGGGGAGATGAGACGGGGAGTACCAATATGAGAGGGGAGATGGGACAGGGACTGCAATATGAGAGGGGAGATGGGACAGGGACTGCAATATGAGAGGGGAGATGGGACAGGGCTACAATGCAATGTGTTTCAAAACGCAATGAAAGCGTATAAAGTAGAAAACAACCACCCCCCAAAATAAAACAAAAGACAAAAAAAACAACATTTAGTCCCTTGTCATGAGATATAAAAAATGCAGGTACCTGCTCCTATAGTTGTTGGGATTCCAGCAGCCACAGACCCTGTGTTTTGACCATTTTCCCCTAATAGGTTGATCGAACATAAGTGTCTTTAACCCCTTTAGGGTCACATTTATAGTTATTCTGCGGCTCCATTTTTTATTCAGTCTTTAAAAATCTACAACTTTTTATATTTTTCCGTTTACATAGCTGTTTTTCTCCAACAAATTGTACTTCCTAGTGATGGCATTTCTTATTCCATGCCGGTTACTGGGAAGCTGGAAAAAAACTCCATGCAATGAAATTGTAAGAATTCCTTAAAACCCATGCAGGAATACCAAATTTATATTGGTTATTATGTTTAAATGCATATTTATTTTTTAATTTTCTTCATTGTCCCCTATGCCGACACCAATAACTTTTTCATCAGCGCACGTGTGTGAGGTGCCATTTTTTGTGATGACATTTTCATTGTTACCATTTTGGGGACTGTACCTTTTGATCACTTTTTATTAAAAAAAAATGTAAGTGTTGAATAATGTTACAGGGTTCTTTGCCGGGAATAACCATTCACAATGACAATTTTTGTTTGCACTTTTTGATAAGTGTTGTAGAATATATACTGTGGCTTTTACCATATGTTGAAACACACAGCCATTCTTTTGCTCCAGCATCGCCTCTCTGACAGTTTACAATTCTCAGATACCAGGACTGAAAATTCGAGTGCTCCAGAATCTGTGTAGGAGCCCCATGACCCTATGTTCAACGCCAACCGTGTGAGGTGGTGAAAACTGTGCCAGAAAACTGCTGCTATGCTCTTGGTAAAAGTAATTAAAAACTGCAAAGAGAAACATTTATTTTTGGTGCTAATCTGTGGCTGAGCGGGTATAGAAATTAGCTTGGAACTGATTGCAAAGTTTGAAGACTTTTGTTTTATAAAGTCGCAATTTCACTATAGAAACACGACATGAATCAATTAGGAAAAACTGATGATAGATGTGCCCCATAGAGTCATTCACTGCAGAGGAGGAAGTATTGGCAACTCCTGCCAATTGGGTTGGAGCCTCTGGTTTATTTATGAAAACCAAATTCTTCCATGTAAGTACATGAGCGATGTAGAAGTAATATTTCTCATACTTTATGACACTTATAGTGCTTTTCTATTGTTTGTAAAAGATCTTGAATTTTATGGAAAATTTAGTTTTATCTTCTAGGTACACTAAGGGGATGGTCACTTCTGATGGAACACCCCTCTACATCCTCCAATCACATTCCCCGTTAGATCTAAGAGGTCTACATACCTGGGGCTAATAGGGGTCTAGAACAGAAGGAACCTGCAAGTTTTATTAGGTTTATAAAAGCTAATGATAAATTAAGAGGTGGCATTTCTATTTCTTAATCAAATTTGTTGGGATGTAAATGGAAAGGAAACTTCGTTATATGATATGATGGGAAAGGGAATAAAGCAGTACCTTCCTGTTATCTCAATGATTGAATACATTACAGTCTGGGGACAATAATTTTATGTGTAGAAATCACTCAAATTGTGTTCAAATTTCATACAAAAGGGGTACATAGCCTCTAGTAGAATGACTAATATTTACTTCTATGAGGGTTAAATAGGTTTGTTCAGTAGCCAGGGCAGCTAGAACAGGAAATCTATAGTCTGTCCCACAATCCAGGATGTCATTTCCGGGGTTAATGAAACCTGGAGGAGGACAGAACAATGTATGTGGGAATATGGTGTGTTAGATGTGGAAGATCTACATAGAAAGATTTTACATTTTAATGATTGTAGATTGTGGCTCTATATGGCTAAATGCACTTACATATGATTATTGCTGGGTTATTTTCTTTTTTTCTTTCTTTCTTTTTCTAATCTTTTACATTTTGGTGTATTTGTGAAATATATACGGTAATACGTATTGTTATAAATTATTAATTTTCTTATTTTTTTTCTTTTCCCCTTTGTATCACATAAAATTGAAATTAAAAAAAAGAAAGAAATGCATCTATCCTTTTGAAACAAGCTTTAAGACCTTGTCATAATGCTGGCTGAAGGAAGGGGGAGGTAAATAATTGAAGGGAGAGGGAGTGTTGTGCAATGTACTGTATAAAAGGAATAAATACAAAAACAATGTTTTATTTGTTTTTCAAAATGCTAAATACTTTTAAAAACTAATATGTCTAATTATGACATTTGTGATAAAAGATGCTGCCATTCAGGAAGTCTGATTTACTTTTGGGCTGCCGATGTAGTCCCCCATTGTGCCAGTTGACGGGGTCACGGAAGTCAAATACCCTATTATTAGACATTTTTTCATTACCCTGTAGAGACCATAATAAACTAGTTAACACTTTCCCAGACTGAAACATAACAAAAAAAAGAATATCATTCTTCAACGTGACAAAGAATGCGCTTTTTAATTCCATATGCTAGTAAGCACAAAATGCGATAAATGTAGCAATTATCTAATGGGCGTTTACCTTCATTATATGAATGTTGCACTTAAAATAATGAAATATAACACTGAGGCATAATAGAAAAAGTGTAAAAAAATAAGATTTACAGACCTGTAAGTGAATTAGATGGGATTAGAAAGGAAGCTGTATTCTTAAGTGAATATCTGACCTTCCCACCTTATGCATTTTATAGTCATGAACTTATATATCCAATATGTTAATGGGAAAGAAAACAACACGATTCAGTTTCTCTCTAAAGAAAATTGAGTTAAAACACACAATGAACATTTCAGAGGGAAACAACTCCATAGAGGAAAAAGTGCACATTAAGAAAAATGGTAAAAACGGACAATGGCTTTTGGCTAAATATGCTCTACATAACTTAGATAACAGCAATTTGTCTCAAGTATTTCCTGTGCCGTGTACATATTATGGTGTATACATTTCTAGGTTATTTCTGTTATTATAGAAGCAAAACAACATAAATTAGTGCTCATTTCACATGAAGGACACAAAGAGCACTAGACTAACCCCACTCGTTCTATTTAGAGCACAGCTCGTCTAAAGGGATCTCAACAGAACCACCTTCACAGCAAACATCCCACAGGCCAGCCGGCAGTTACCCTGTCCAGTTCTAATATTATGATATGTTCAACATAGGGAAAGATTTTTGAAAATTGGAGCACCATTATGTTATTTCCCAGTGTAACCAATTAGGGCACAGAAAATAATAGATATCGACTCCTCATAATGAGTCACAGCTTCACTTTTCCTTTACATCACTTTGGAAAAATCTCCATTAGGACAACATCATATTCTGTAGTTCCACAGATCAGCGTTATATTATCATGTGTAGATTACAATACTTGGAAATGATGATAAAAGTAGGACATTAGGAGACCATTACCGTGACTTATAGAGAATTTTATTTGTCAGGAATATTTATCGTAAACTGATGTGTGACATGGGGGACAAATGGCTCTTCTTTCTTATTGGCAGAGATACTCACATTCCCGTCACATCTGTAAGATACCTTCTAGTTTCTTTGCAACAAGAATTTTTTTTTTTCATATAAAAATTATCCATAGAATATATTTGTCAATATATGACTGTATTTTCCCCAATATTGTCAGAAAAACACACTTGCACATCTGAGGTTGGTAACGCCATAGTGGAGGCTTTGCTATTTTTAAAATATCTATATTGTCTATGCCTCCTATGGGGAGTATACATCATCATTGTTTTACCTTTATATGGATATAGATATACACTCACCGGCCACTTTATTAGGTACACCTGTCCAACTGCTCGTTAACACTTAATTTCTAATCAGCCAATCACATGGCGGCAACTCAGTGCATTTAGGGATGTAGACATGGTCAAGACAATCTCCTGCAGTTCAAACCGAGCATCAGTATGGGGAAGAAAGGTGATTTGATCGGGAAAAGTTCGTCTCGAATAACGAGTACCCGAGCATTTTAGTGCTCGCTCATCTCTACTGGTGTATGTAAGTGCATTGTCTTGCGACACAAATTGAAAGTTCAATCCTGCGCTCAGTCCGAATCTGTCAGATTGTCTGATGGCCCACCCTCCAATTTTTGTCGCATGAAAGCCAGCGCAGCTGCATCACAATCCGATCGCATACGACACAATCCAAGTGCAAACCCCTGTTAAATACCTGTCAAGCTGCGCAAATCCCAAAAAACGTGAATAGTACGACGAAAGTGCAATCAGTGACCCTTAGTAAATAATCCCCATTGACTGTAGCTTGCAGACTTAGTCTCCTCACACTAAGGCTACATTCACACTACCGTATGGGAGACGTATATACGCCCGTCGTATATACGGCCGATATACGTCCCCCATAGACGGCAATGGGCACACAGTGGTCTACGGGAGCGGTACAGTGCAGCACACGTGTGGCACCGTACCGCTCCATACCCCAGAAAAAGATAGGACATGTCCTAACTTTCTCCGTAGTACGGCGCCGTGCGCCATAACTTCCTATGGAGAGGGGCGGGGGTGAGCTGCGCTCACCTCCTCCTCCTCTCCCCGTGCACTGCCGTTGCCCGCTATGGTACGGTACGGGCGGGCAACGGCAGTGTGAATATAGCCTAAGGATTGCCGGCAGGAAATGTCTGTGTGTGATCTCATCTTGGAATGCAGGGGGAAGGGGCCAATGCAGAGATATTGTGGTGTGCAGACAGGAGAATATATTAATGAGAAGAATGTGCAATGCCTTACCCCAAGTCAGAATATTTACATTCGGATCCAGGGATAATTGAGTTATATCTGTGAAATGCTGCAAAATGTATTTTTGTTAATAACAGTAAATTCACACGGCTGTCTGTGGGGACGTACATGCGGCCGCAAATTTGCGGCCGCATGTATGTCCCCATAGACGGCAATAGCAGCGTGGTGCAGATCCGGGCCGCACACTGCAAAAAGATAGAGCTTGCTCTATCTTTTGGCGTGTGCACGGCCGTGCGCCGCTAATCTCTATGGAGGGAGGAGGGGCCACCTCCTCCTCCTCTCCAGCACACGGCGGTATGCCAGCGCGGCGGGCATACCGTGTGTGAATGGACCCTTATCCTGAGTATATTTAAGATTAATTTTAATTTTAAAGGGTGAAAACTGAAGAGTTAAATGACCCTCCCTGAGTGAGTCCACAACCTGTTGTTTGTTATATATAGATAATCATCTTGGTTATCTTTTTCTTGGAATCCTTTTATTCTTGTACACTACAAATTAAAAACACTTCTCGCATTCCCTAATAGCTCAGTGTTATTATTATTGTTCTGGTTAGTGAAGGTCACTTGTTTGAATCAAGAAGAATGCTGCAAATATCTCAGCAGTCTCGAAACGTTTTCAAGAGGTGCATGCTTGCAGTTGCACTTTATTATCGCTCTGTGCTTGAAAAATCATGGAGGGGACTATAAGATAAAGCTTCTCAATAGAGGGATATTTTGTACTTAGTTCTTTTATTCTTAGTGCCTAGTGGATTGCAAGATCATAATTAACTACAAAAGTTAGGTAGACAAACAGGTATCGGCCTCTAGAATGTTCACCCTCGTTGTAAGACTATTGGTTGGATGAATCATTTGGCTCTGGGAGGAAACAATGTTTTGGGTTCAGAGGAGCATGCCCCATAGCACTCTGTTGCCTTACGTTTCCTATTAGAAAATGAACTTTGCCTCAGGTGAGAACAAGGTTTAATCATCAGAGAGGACAGGGTTTTTTCTATGAGAACTGTCAATCTGTGGAATATGTATGTATATATGTATATGGTGAGTAGCCTGGCATCTTTCTGGAGTAGCATGGAACATATAATAAGTGGAAAAATCATAACTAACATATGAACACAAAGTTTATGGTCTGTGCTGTGTGAGCACTAAGGGTTAATAACTTTTCAGCACAGAGCTGCTAGTGCCAATAACAAGGTGGGGACTGCAACATGAGGTGAAGAGAGAGACAGAGAAAGATCTGTAGAATCCCAGACTGTAATGAAGGAAATGATAGGGAACAGAGGAGATCTTCTAACTCACTATTCTGTGCAGGAAACATCTGTATCCACAGTACTGAACACATGCAGCTCTGCTGCATAGACATTGAGAGAGCTCTGTCACATGATATCCTCTTTGTGAGCAGGGAGCAGCAACTATTTCCCTCCCAGGAGTCAGACAAATAAACAAATCTAAAGACTCCAGGGCTTGTCAGCACAGGCAGTGGAAGGAGCTACGGCAGCACTGAGATAATCTGAGGTGCATAGCAAAGAAACTGCTGAATATAGGTAACAAAAATAGAAGCAAAGTCATTGTACATACCAAAAACTATTGATTTGTGGGGAAAAAACTTTTCCCCTCTGTATTGTGGAGCCCACACATACCAAAACAGGTACAGAATATGTGTACACTACATGTAGATATGTAGACTTTCAACTAGTGTTGAGCAGACCCAAACTGCCACGTTCAAGTCCCTGCAGAACATTGCAGGTTAGGGTCCCTAAACACAATCCCAGACTTCAGCCATATGACATCATAGGGGTAGCTGTTTCTAGGGAAAATGGCGACACGCACTCCCTTGCCAGGGTGGGTGTTACCAGTGAGCAGAACCATTCTGGTTGGCGTTTGGGTACCCGAATCAAACTTTTGTTCAGGGCTCGGACAAACCCGGTGAACCCAAACCTAGAAGGAACCACTCATCACTACTTTTGGCCCTCTAATTGGAGCAGAGCTTTCACTGTGAAATGACAAGAATTATTTAATGCATCTAGACACTGAAAAATCTTTGAGCCATAAAGAAGTGTTGAATGCAAGAAGGTGGTAAATACCTTTAGTAGCATTTGATGTTTCACATGTTCTATTACTCCAAACTAAGCTTAGGCTGGCTGCACACAAACACTGGAGATGCAGTTTGGCCTGTAGATAGGGGCCCCTTGCGTCATATTTGAGTATGATGCAAGGACCCCCATATGTGTGTTAGTTCGGTCTGCAAGATTGGACTAACATATAGATCAGTTTCCATAGGCTGAACATGTTTGTGTGCAGCTGGCCTTAGTGAGTGTTAGTGTTGTAAGGCTTAAGGGGTGTTGGCATCATATCAAGTGTTACATATTGCTCAAAATCTTGAATTTAATATTGGTGGAGGCCTGACCTTTCAGAACCAGAACCCACTGTACAGGTAGCTGTCACTGACCCTCAGATGGAAGGACAGAGAATCTACTATGCAAGGAGAACTTAGAATAGGATCCAATCTTCAGATACAGGACACTCATACTGAATGTAAATTGCTGCAATGTATGTAAGCATGCCCATGTGTACTGCATGGGTCTTAAAGGGAACCTGTCACCAGGAGACCCATTTTTAGCACTCCCCCAGTCCCAACAGAGCATAGTACATACACTGCCAAAGTGTTTTTGTATTAAAAATTGGTTTTACAGAAAAAAAGATATGTTATATTGTACCTTTCATTAGCATCTGCTGTGTGACTAGGCAGTTGCCTTTTGGGAGGAGCTGGAAAGGAGCAGTTTCCCCCCACCCTTGGGGAACAGCTTCTCCATGTGGCCTTTTCAAATATATGAAAACACCCATCACTGGGCTTAGCGACGCCCCCTGCTCCTCTACAGCCAATCCCGAGTGTTGGGAGTTATTCATATATTTGAAAAGGTCACATGTTTCCCAAGGGTGGGGGGGGGGGGAACTGCTCCTTTCCAGCTCCTCCCAAAAGGCAACTGCCTAGTCAAAAAAGTAGCACAAATATTTTTTTTGTAAAGAATAGCCTGTGGTATCTTCTCAGTATCACATTGTCTGACTTATAATGATATTGAGTGGTTGATGAACATGCTTAATACTATTATTGACTGGGATCAAAACATCGGTATTGGAAATGAGTGGAGCAGTAAAAATCCAGGAAATGTGTGGGATGGAATATGATACCAAATCATTATATAAATCTTTTAAGACTATTTATATAATGTGCTCAAATGTCTATAACAGCAATAATGGTTTTGGATTATACGTATTGTTGTTTTAGTGATTCACCTTTTTTTTTTAACTTGGTTGCCTTGAATGTTTAATACTTAGTCCACAGCTTAGTCCTTTTTAATGTGTTGATTCATTTTAAAACAACGAAACATACAGGAAGGTTTTACATATTTTATATATTTACCCCTTAGTGACCAGACTTATCTATGCCTTAGGCTGCATTCACACGTTCGTGTGATTTCTCCAGTCCTGTATTTCCGTGCTGTATGAATACGTATATATGTGACAATTTATCCGTATACATGTGATCTATGGTATCGTACGGTGTGCAATAAGGCCATGTAGATGGATGTCCGTATTGCTCATTGGGGTTGTATGCTACCTGTATATATGTGTTGTGAGAAAGCAGGCTAAAAGAGATTTTCTTTGCAAAATGTCAAAATCTAATGTATAAGTCATTAGTATAAGATTTAATGGGGATAAGACACATGACAGCTCCACCAACCACCTGTTAGCAGCAATTCTAGTTTATTTCATTTTACGTTAACACTGTGAAATATTATTGCATTTACCCCAACCAAGCATTATAATCAGTTTTCTGTATGCTGCAGGAAAATCCACTATGGTTTAACCTCCATAACAACCAGCCTACATAAATTAATAGGCTGGTCATTGTCAAGGGTATATGGTGAGGGCTTGTGGAAAGTGACAGCTGTGTTACACAGCAGACAACTACCGGTAACTGCCTCGGTCGGTGACGACGATACCACGAGAGAGTAACTCAAAGCTAAAAGGGGATATACACTTATAAGAAAAATAATTATATGGAAATCTGCAGCATAACCCAGTTAACATGTATAATGGTGGCAGCAATCCTTGGTAACTCAACTATTACTTGTTAACTGACAAGATGTCATCTCAATATATTCGTAAATCAGAGTCCTCCATGGCACATGGCACATGACACAGTTTGCTCATCTATGATGGCTCACACTGGAATGCATTATTTCTATAGTAATTGTATACAACTGTGCAGCTCCTGGATCGGAGAAGGGACCATGAAGGCGCGGGCCTGCTGTTCTGCGCATGCGCAGATGGCAGGTTCGTCGGACAAGGGCATGCAGCTACGAGGAGCTGCGTGCCGAAGATTTTGGGTAGGAGGAACAAAGAGGCTACTGGGGCGTGGAGTAGCCCCACCGTGTAGCTTCTAGTTATCAAAAAAGTGTGGGGACATGAGGATTAGGCCTTAAAAGTGCTATCCTCACATCATATTGATCCACCTACCACACGATCTACCTTTATAGGTAGATTCGCGGTGGTAGGTTCCCTTTAAATGCCCCAGGGGGCATTTTCCATGAGGTTGTCGCTCCTCAATGACAACACGGGGAGCAACGATTCCCGAGCAAATGGTGCTAGCAATGATTGCAAGTTTTAATTAGCTCCCACCAATCACAGTTGTTGTGTTTGGACCAACCATGGATATAATTTTGAGGGTCAGCCAAACCCAAACCTCAATAGGTACGCTCATCATTACTTGTGACCAATTCAAATGTGCAAAGGTTGTCAGACAACAACTTCTTATGGAAGTTTTTATTGTTGAAAGTCTCTGAATTTAGGATAATGGGATTGTACGGAAACCCTAAGAAGATTCATGTCTTTGATGGTAGTTTTGTCTGTTACAATATCACTTTTACTATCTCTATGTAAGACAGTTTTTTGTTTTGGATGTAAGAATAATTTTTTGAGTTTTATCTTTAAAATTACTTTAATCTTTTTTATTTTACTGATGTGAAAGTTATTTTAACAGTTTGAGAGGTGCAGATATATATGGTTTAATTAAAGGTATCTCTTCAATTGCCAACTTTCTAAAAGGACTATGAAATTAGTCACTGACTATACATCAAAATGATGTTTCAACTATCTATAAAATTGCAAATATTTATGACAGATATTGAGTGGAAATTCCTGAATTGAATAAATTAAACTAAGGATTTTATATCTAGCAGTCTATGCATTAAAATACTATATGATACAGTTGGAAAAGTAAAAAAAACAAAAATTGACTGAGAAAAACAAGAGAAAGATAAATCTGGAATGGAGCAATAAAGGGAAAAATAATGAAAATCTTTAAATAAAAGTTAGAAATTTGTGTGTAAGCAGGATGCTTTCAGCAAAACAAAATCAAATAGAATGAGCCAGCTACAATGTGAAGCACAGGAGCTGTCTGAATATACAGAACATTATTTGTTAAAAAATGTGTATTTTTAAGCAGAAACAAACAATTTATTTAATCTAATCCACACAAAATGGCAGAAAGATAAAACCTCCTTCTACAGTGTATGTATTAGTCTTGCCCTGCTGACCATGAGTACCTAATGCTAGGGCTTTACTGACCTACTGTTAAGTATAAATTAGAACTAACTGCCTCCATTCTTTTCTATAGTCAGAATATTTTCAAAGGAGGTTTTAACTGACCAGATCCAAAGAGGAAGTGTAAGAATGTATATCCCTGTCTAAGGCAATTAAAGTACTTTATGCCCCCACAGATCACGAGCGCGGGGGTTCATCGGTGATATGGCCTGCACAGAACACGAGAACTGGTGGTCCAATGTACCCCGTTGGAGTACGGCACTTGACAATCTTCATCAGCTCCACAAAGATAAACAGGGCAGTCCGGCATCGGACTCTTCTGTTCTCGTGATCTGTGGGGGTCTTATCACTGAGACACCCACTGATCAGCAAGTTAGGCCCTATCCACAGGTTTCGTAGGAAAACCCCTTTCACCAGACTAATAATCTGATATATTCTTTTAAATAAAATGTCATTGTTTAAAATAAAACAATTTATGGATGACAAAGGAAAGTAAAGGGGTTTACTTCAAGGGATATTCTAGGATTTTGTTTTTATTTAAATTTCATTGGGTATCTGAAATTAACTGCTAATTGTTTGAAGGACAAACTCTATGACTTTTTCATAGTCTTCCAAGAACAGTGCTGCTCATTTTATGGTGGCAGTGATTGATATCGCACTGCAACGTAATTGCAAACAGGTTTGGGAAGGAGCACTTACTACAGTAACTGCTGATTGGTGTGGGGTTCCAGGTGTCATACTTCTGACATTCAGATATTGATGACCTAAAATAGGGATAGCTGAAAACACTTGAAAATGACCTGAATCTTTATTGTAAATCCATTAAAGGTACTGTAGGCAACAAAAACGTGTTTTAGATCAAGTGATTACTTGATGCCATCACTTGATACACTTGATTTTTGATTAAGAATAAAATTAGTTTTTACTGCTGGACCTCACAGGTGCTTTTAGAAACCGTATCAGCTGATGGCTTTATTAATTACATAATGTGGTCAAAGATCTTTATAACATATATAAAACGGATAGAAAACTGTCCTCGAATAATTCTTTATGCAAGTTAACATAATGTTTCAAACTTCTACTAAACACATATTCTAAATAGATTTTTTACCACGGCAATCCATTCAGTACAAGTGTGTGCAAAAGAAAAGCAATTAGCAATACCCAGAGCTGCACATACAGTATCTCTGGATTCATAAATGCATTCACTTGCTTACATAAATTGTTTCAAAGAAGACACAGGTTAAACAAACAGTAGTTCTTTGATTATAAGCTCATTGTATGCTGTGCCTCATATTTTGTTCTTTCAAATACTGCTCTTTATGATCTGCAAATTGTAATCCTCTTACCTTCCTCAGAAATAAAGCAGTAATGAGCAAACATTTGGAATGACTGAATAAATCACTCTCAGCGTGCAAAATGTAAACCAATTTTTAAACCGAAAATTGAACATAATTGGAAGGGAAGTGTATTAGAGTGTTATAGTATTGTCTTTCCAAATAATCAAATAATGTGCATTTTAAGGGTGCAAAGTGCCAGCTTAGGCTACATGCACAAGACTTGTGCCCGCTGTAGCCTAGCACGACGGGCACATATCGGAGCCGGGGAGAAGAGGAGGGAGTGACCGCTGCTTACCCCCGCCCTTCTCCATAGTGATGTATGGCGCACGCAATATTCCTGAGAAAGATAGGGCATGTCCTATCTTTCTTACGGCTACGGTACAGTGCCACAGTGCGGCCCCGTGCTGCCATTGCCATCTATGGGGGACGTTAATACATCCCCCATACGGTCATGTGAAAATACCCTTATATAAGTTAACAGTGCGCATACCCAGCACAGCCTGCAGCTGCTATGCTGCGACAACACTGAGCCCAGTATGCAATCTCATACTGGCACAAATAGCTAATTCTTATCTTTAGTATCAAACATTTTATTTATCAGTAAATTCACCTCAAAGATATATTTTAAAACACCCCATTCATCATCCAGCACCTGACACTTTGATAATTCTGGAGCAGCAAGATTGTCTAACTCTGCACTGCATTGGGCCTCAGGAATACGACCATATACCTCTTACACGGTGCAGTGAACCTCTTACGCGGTGCAGTGAACCTCTTACACGGTGCAGTGAACCTCTTACACGGTGCAGTGAACCTCTTATACGGTGCAGTGAACCTCTTACACGGTGCAGTGAACCTCTTACACGGTTTCGTAAAAATAAAAAATATATATATAAAAAAAAGGAATACGACCATATACAAGTGGCCATAAATACGGCCTTAATGCAGCCCCATGTATTCCAAAGGCATTATGGCCATCCATGTACATGACCGTATTGTGCATGGTACCATACCATGAGTAGGACATATAAAAATATAGAGTATGTCCTATTTTTCACCATATTTCAATTCTGTATAGCCTATAGAAGTCAATGGTAATGTGTAAAATACAGGCTAAATACATGCTGTATATGACTGTGCACTGTATGCTGCCGTATAAATATTGCTGTATGCAAAATCAGTGGGAGGTGCATTCTGTCAGCCTGCCAATAGTCAGCCATCCATCATTTACCAGCCCACCATATTTTATACGGATCTGGTACGGCTACGCTGACATACTGTGCATACTAGTGATAAAGAGGGAATACAGTGCTCTCCATGTATAAACAACAAGGGTTATGTAAAAATGGGGAGGTGTTGGACTACTACCAAGATCAGTGTTACTTGGTAGCGGTAATGTACCTGTTGTTCACTGTTGGAGGGTACCTGATCATAAGTGTCAAGATAGAGTGTGGGAAACCAGAAGGGGTATCGCGCTGCTATTTATAATACACAAATATTGACAGAATAAGTGCATGTTTTTTGTAAATTTCTCAACAAAATATTTATTTTACAAATGCTCCAGAAACATATATATAGGGACAGAGAAAATATTCGGGGAGAATTTCCCCTTCTTCAGGTCCGAGTTGTTTGGTTCTATGGTAGGTATGCATAGAAACAAGGACAATTACTGATTTAGACAGTAAATAGACATGGTACAGTACATGGTAAACAAACAGAATCTTTTTACATAAATAAATGAATAAATAGGCATTTTCTTAAAACATATATATTTATTTTTACATGAATAGGTACTTATTATAGACAGTGCTTGTATATAAGGCAAAAAACAAAAACAGAAAAAAACTCATATCTGATGAAAACATACACTCACTGGCCACTTTATTAGGTACACCTGTCCAACTGCTCGTTAACACTTAATTTCTAATCAGCCAATCACATGGCGGCAACTCAAGCATTTAGGCATGTAGACATGGTCAAAACAATCTCCTGCAGTTCAAACCGAGCATCAGTATGGGGAAGAAAGGTGATTTGAGTGCCTTCAGAAACTGCTGATCTACTGGGATTTTCACGCACAACCATCTCTAGGGTTTACAGAGAATGGTCCGAAAAAGAAAAAGCATCCAGTGAGCGGCAGTTCTGTGGGCGGAAATGCCTTGTTGATGCCAGAGGTCAGAGGAGAATGGGCAGACTGGTTCAAGCTGATAGAAAGGCAACAGTGACTCAAATCGCCACCTGTTACAACCAAGGTAGGCAGAAGAGCATCTCTGAACGCACAGTACGTCGAACTTTGAGGCAGATGGGCTACAGCAGCAGAAGACCACACCGGGTGCCACTCCTTTCAGCTAAGAACAGGAAACTGAGGCTACAATTTGCACAAATCAATAGTATAAAGAAAGCGGAGCGGCACTCACCGGTTGCGTGCAGAGATACTTTTATTGGTGGTGTTACAGAGCAAACGGGCCTGGCACGGGCCCTTTCGCGCTGTTCTAGCGCATCATCAACCAATACGTCACCCTCTATAGCGCCGCGCACATTATATGCGTCGGGCCGAGAGGTGGCGTCATGGCAACAAGAACAACAATAAAACGTGACAGTGCAATTAAAACACTACCTAATACATTTTAAAAACATAGGCAGGATCTGCCAAGTCAAGGAATACTAGAGTTTTATATCAAATGAAAGAGTAATACAGTTTAACACCGGGTGTAAGTAATAATGGACGGAAATGTAAGTGCGGTCACGGGACAGCTGCAAGGGATAGATGACTGTGAGGTAGACCGAGTGTAGGGGTAACTTTTATAGGAAGACACTCAGGTCATTCCTATCGTTCAACCCCAAAACAACCGGTGGCGTCAAACTGGATTATGTATTTGACTCCTGCATAAGCAATAGTTGACCCCTGTCGCCCCCTACTGGACTAGCCTGACTAGCCTTAACATGCTCGATCCCAGCAAACATCAACCACTCCTGGGTCTCCCCCATGCTGTTTCTCACATGTTCAATGAGTCGGGGCACCCTCCCCTGTGCTGATCGATTTGTAATGTTCCTGACCCTCACATTAGTTTACGTATAGTCTTCCCAATATAAAAGAATTTACAGGACAAAGATGATGTAAACTACAATGTGGATTTGCAAGAGATGAAAGTTCTTACTTTGTGTGAGACCCCACCAAGACAAATAACTTAAGTTGACTATTGTGGTTGCAGAATCTGCAAGACCACCATCTGAAGTTCCCAATCGGGACACTCTTCTCTACCAGTCTGATCATGGAAAAAATTGACGGTGTACAATTGTCTTAACGTATGGTAGGCAGCGTCTGAAGGCTACAACACCGACGCTGGTGGGTAACCTCCTCGAGGTGGGGGTCCTGTTTTAGGATGCCCCAATTCTTGGTGATAGCCTGGCGTATCGCTGCTTCACATGGGCTGAATTCGAAGGAGAAGGTAAATTTTTTACCTCCATTAGCCTCACCTCCGTCTCTATAGCCCCTAACACTCCGCTTGGTCCTCTTCCTAGTGTTGTCACCTAGCAACTCTTTTTGGGACAACGTTAAAACCTTACCGTAAGCTTCAGAGACAATGGTGTTCGGGTAACCTCTGGCCACTAATCTGTCCCCTAATTCTCTAGCCTGCTGATAAAATCGGTTGTCATCACTATTAATACGTCTAAGCCGTAAGAATTGTGCGTAGGGCAGTCCCTTTTTTGTGTGGAATGGGTGATAGCTATTGAAATGAAGGAGAGAGTTAGTAGCTGTCTCCTTCCTGAAGGCCGAGGTGTGTAGCTCACCTTGTGTCTCAAAGACCCTGACATCTAGAAATTCGAGGGCTTTCTCACCGTACACTGCGGTGAAGTGCATATTCATCTGATTATTGGCGTTCAGGTAATCCACGAACTCAAAGAACGCCGACCTCGTACCTTCCCAGACGATAAAAATATCGTCCACATAACGATGGAATGCCTTCACGTTTGAGGCAAAAGGATTGCCCAGAGAGTAGACCAGGCGATTCTCGACAAACGCGAGAAATAAGTTAGCAAAGGTACAGGCAACAGGAGTGCCCATCGCCGTGCCCACTCTCTGGACAAACCAATGGCCATCAAACATGAAGGCATTGTGGGATAGGACGAACTGGAGACCCTCGCAGACGAACTCCACAAATGGGGTACTTTTGTTGGCATTGGTAAGGAGGTGGTGGATACACTGAACGCCTAAGTCCTGTGGGATGCGGGTATATAAACTCTCCACATCGATAGATGCCAAGGTGTAACTATCCTTCCAAGATATATCCCTTACTACTTTAAGGAAAGAGTTGGTGTCCTTCAGATAAGATGGCATATCGCTGAGTGTGGGTCGTAGAAGCCAGTCTAGGTATTGAGACAGGGGTTCAGTAAGGGAGCCGATTCCTGCCACTATGGGGCGGCCAGGGGGATTATCCAACGACTTGTGTACCTTAGGTAGGAAATACCATACCGGGTACTTTGGGTTAGCGGGTAAAAGTTTGATGGCCGTCTGTTCAGATATGACACCTCTTTCAACGTTCTTCCTAAGGAAAGAACGTAGGAGGGTTTGATACTTCAAGGTAGGGTTGGACGCTAACGGGGTATATGTGATAGTGTCCTTCAATTGTCTATCCGCTTCCCGTTTATAATATTCCCTGGTCATAAGGACCACGTTGCCACCCTTGTCCGCTGGCTTCACCACAACATGTTTTAAAGATTGGAGCCAGCGCAAAGCTTGTTTTTCACCTGCCGATAGATTCTCGCAAGCCGTGGGATAAACAAGAGCGGTAACGTCATTTTTAACGCAGCGACAAAAAATGTCAATGGGTGAGCCAGCGGACAAGGGGGGACAAAACGTGGACTTAACTCCCTTTTTAAAGGCTTCCACCTCAACTTCCAAATCCGGACATCTGTGATCCCCTCCCTCTACAGACTCGGGGGTATCTTCAAGACTTAACAGACATTCAATGACAGGTATATCAAGATGGGAGGTGGCGTCCGAGGGAGAGAAACCCAGAGGGCCGACCATGACTGGGATCTCGCCCTCTTTGCGGCCCCTTGTAAACCCACCGGCACCTTCCCCACTCTGAAAGAATTTAAGCAGATTTAGTTTGCGCATGCTCTTAAACAGATCAATTTCAAATTGAATAGGGTCAAACACATTGGTCATAGCGAAGTTAAGGCCTTTTCTCAAAAGTGACACACAATCATCTGAAAGGGTAAGGTTAGTAAGGTTAATAACATTATTGTCCTCAATGTCCTCAGTGGTGAAGGGGGAACAGGGGGGACATTGGAACCCCTTAATGCTAGGGGGGTGGTGGGAGGCGAGGTTGGACAGTTGCTCTGGATCATCCAAGAGAACTTCTGGATGGGCCAGATCAATTGTGTCAGGGTAAATAGAGTTAGTAGGTGGGCCATGGTTAGTGGGGGCATCACCTGGGAATTTTATCGCCACGACACCTGTTTTCTCTTCCGATATGGGTATCGGTTTCTCTTTCCTCCTTCTCCCCCTCCGGATGCGCCTCCTAATCCTAAAGGTCGGCTCGTCAGATGGTGTCATCTCCATCTCACTCTCTCCATCATGTTAGGAGTCCTGAAGTCTGGGGTCCTGTTCCTTACTGTCTACATCGGACATACTTGAATCAGACTCAGTCGTCCAGAACTCTGAATTTTTTGTCTTTCTTCTCTGGCTCTGGTTTCTTTTTCTAAGGTTTGTCTTTTTGTAATATTCCGTCAAAGATCATGTCTTGTTCAAAGTCAATTTGTCTCGTACAAACTTATCTCTTTCTTTTCCTTTATCTCCATTTGAGTCACTACTAATTTCTTCTCGAGTCTTTTAGAAAAGTTAATGAAGGCATCTCTCCCATCTGGTCCGGAGTTCTGTCCTTGCCTTACAAAGTTCGTTGGGTTATGTTCGTGTACTCATTTCATTCGGCTCATGACCAAGCCGCATCAAGTTCAACGAGTGCTCCAATGTATCCTTCCACCTACTGATAAGGTGGGTCCTCAACACTACTGGGCCGGGGTCTTATAAGTCCTAAGTGCCCCTTGGTACCCGATGGCTCTCACTGTAGGACTTAAGGGTGATTCGTCCAAAAAAGTCTGACCTCCTGTCAGCTAAGGAGTGGACTCGATGTTCCAGAGCTTTTGTGCTCATCATGAGCAAGTTATCCTTGTTATTGCATTGCTTGAAAAAAGCACCCGCATCTTCTCTGCCCTGTACTTAATGACACCTCTGGCGTTTTCTGTACCTGCCATGTTTTTCATACCCGGAGTATACACTCATCCAATCGACCAGTGGGGGTAACCGAATGTGCTCAGGACAACGTGTGTAAGGACATTCCTGAAATGAATATAGAGAGAGTACAGTGTCCCGGCACCAAACGAACCTGCGCCCCAGTCCGGTTTCCACGGGTGTAGTCCGTAAGCCGGTACGAAGCCCAATAGCACGATCTATTCGGTGGTGCTCGCTTGAGCAAAACAGCAACTCAAATCAATAGTATAAAGAAACGGAGCGGCACTCACCTGTTGCGTGCAGAGAACTTTTAGTGGTGGGTGTGTACAGAGGCAGACGTGGCCTGGCGACGGGCCGTTTCTCCCTGGTTCTAGCGCATCATCAAGCCAAATACTCACCTCTATCGCCGCGCACATTATATGCGTCGCGGGCCGGAGAGGTGGGCGTCATGGCACACAAGAACAAATACAACAAAACGTGACAGCTGCAATTAAAACAACGGACCTAATACATTTTAAAAACATAGGCACGGATCTGCCAAGCAAGGAAATACTTAGAGTTTTATATCAAATGAAAAGAGTTAATATCATGTTTAAACAAACCGGGTAAGTAGTAATAATGGACGGGAATGTAAGTGCGGTCACGGGACAGCTGGCAGGGGGATAGATGAACTGTGAGGGTAGACCGAGTGTAAGGGTAACGATTTTATGGAAGACACTCAGGTCATTCCTATCTTCAACCCCAAAACACCGTGGCGTCAACTGGATTATGTATTTGACTCCTGCATAAGCAATAGTTGACCCCTGTCGCCCCCTACTGGACTAGTAGTGAAGCAGCGTACGCCAGGCATCCACCAGAATTGGGGCATCCTAAACAGGACCCACCCTCGAGGAGGTTACCCACCGGCTCCGGTGTAGCTTCAGACGCTGCCCTACCATACGTAAGACACTTGTACACAGTCATTTTCTTCCATGATCAGACTTGGGCTAAGAAGAGTGTCCCGATTGGGAACTTCAGATGTGGTTCTTGCGATTCTGCAACACAATAGTCAACTTAAGTTATTGTCTTGGTGGGGTCTCACACAAAGTAAGAACGTTTCATCTCTTGCAAATCCACATTTGTAGTTTACATCACTCTGTCTGTCCCTGTAAATTCTTTTATATTGGGAAGACTATACGTAAACTATATGTGGGTTCAGGAACATTACAAATCGATCAGCACAGGGGAGGGGTGCCCCCGACTCATTGAACATGTAGACAACAGCAAGGGGGAACCCAGAGTGTTTGATTTGCTGGAATCGAGCATTGTTAAGGCTAGCTCCAGTAGGGGCGGACAGGGGTCAACTATTGCTTATGCAGGAGTCAAAATACATAATCCATGTGACGCCACCGGTGTTTTGGGGTTGAACGATAGGAATGACCTGAGTGTCTTCTATAAATCGTTACCCCCTTACACTCGGTCTACCTCACAGTCATCTATCCCCTTGCCAGCTGTCCCGTGACCGCACTTACATTTCCGTCCATTATTACTTACTTACCCCGGTGTTTAAACATGAATTACTCTTTTCATTTGTGATATAAAACTCTAAGTATTCTTGACTTGGCAGATCCTGCCTATGTTTTTAAAATGTATTAGGTATGTTTTAATTGCACTGTCACGTTTTTATTGTATTTGTTCTTGTTGCCATGACGCCACCTTCTCGGCCCGGACGACATATAATGTGCGCGGCGCATAGAGGTGACGTCATTTGGCTTGATGATGCGCTAGAACGCGCGAAACGGCCCGTCGCCAGGCCCGTTCTGCCTCTGTACACACCCCAATAAAAGTATCTCTGCACGCAACCGGTGAGTTGCCGCTCCGCTTTCTTTATACTATTGATTTGATTGCTGTTTTGCTCCAAGCTGAGCACCACCGAATAGATCGTGCTATTGGCTTATCGTACCGGCTTACGTACTTACACCCTGGAAACCGGACTGGGCGCGCAGGTTGTTTGGTTCCGGGACACTGTACTCTCTCTACTACAATTTGCACAAGATCATCAAAATTGGACAGTAAAGATTGGAAAAACGTTGCTGGTCTGATGAGTCTCGATTCTGCTGCGACTTCGGATGGTAGGGTCAGAATAGGAGTACACAACATGAAAGCATGGATCCATCCTGCCTTGTATCAAGTTCAGGCTGGTGGTGGTGGTGTCATGGTGTGGACAATATTTCATTTCTTGGCACTCTTTGGGCCCCTGGTACCAATTGAGCATCGTTGCAACGCCACAGTCCTGCCTGATATATTGTTGCTGACCATGTCCATCCCTTTATGACCAAATGTACCCAACATCTGATGGCTACTTTCAGCAGGATAATGCGCCATCATAAAGCTGGAATCATCTCAGATGGTTTCTTGAAATGACAATGAGTTCACTGTACTTGAAATGGCCTCCACAGTCACCAGATCTCATCCAATAAGCAACTCTTTGGGAGTGTGGTGAACGGAGATTCGCATCATGGGATGTGCAGCCCACAAATCTGCGGCTACTGTTGATGCCATCATGTCATATGGACCAAAATCTCTGAGGAAAGCTCCAGAACATTGTTGAATCTATGCCACGAAGAAATGAGAGCAGTTCTGAAGGCAAAAAGGGGTCGCCAACCCTTACTAGCATGGTGTACTCTAATAAAGTGGCCGGTGAGTGTATATCACTCAGTTAATAGTACAATATTCATATGACCCCAATCGGGGCTTCATATTGACGTTAAAACAAATTGTAAGTTAATTGTGTCAGGAGTCGTAAATGACTGACCGTGTCTGAGCGCGTAGAATTTGTGACCAGAGGTCAGCTGGGGCGATATTAGTAGAGCTGAGCCTATTTAGTAAAAGGAAGTAGAGAGAGTGAAGGGGAGTGTCAGCAGTATAGTGGTGTAATGAATAGTGTTTCAGCAGTGGGTGGGTAAATTAGCCGTTATGACTGACCTACTCTACTGGCGTTGCATACTGTCAAACATCCTGTATTTATGCCAAATACAGCCGTATATACAGAACAGAAAAGACCAAACGGTTGTGTGCATGAGGCCTAACTTTGAGACACTGATTGGTCTCCAGCAAATAGATGTCATTTGTGGACATATCTGTGTCTATTTCCATGAAGCATCATTCCACATTATCTAAGTCGGCATAAGTTTTGAGAATTACACAAACATTATATTTTACATGACCTGTTGCCATCGGTTTTATGTGTGTTTGTCAGATGTTTTTTATCACTTCACACAATACAAGTGCAATCATATTATGAGTAACAAAAGCTTTTTTGACAGAATGAGTTAATGCAGCAAGTCAATATTTACAGTGTTGACCCTTCTTCTTCAGGACTCTGCAATTCTCCCTGGCATGCGCGCAATCAACTTCTGACCAAATCCTGACTGATAGCTGTCCTTCTTGCACAATCGATGCTTGCATTTTGTGACAATTTGTTGGTTTTTGTTTGTCCACCCTCTCTTGATGATTGACCACAAGTTCGCAATGTGATTAAGTATCTGGAGTTTCCATGTCATTGACCCAAGTGGGGATATTTTATCATATGCTGGGCGCTCGTATTTTCATAGTCTGGATTCCTCCTGTGTTTTTTTTGCAAACTGTATGCAAGTTTTCATATGTCCTTAAAATGAGGAGATGCTTCGTTGTGCACACAATGCCATAAATCCCCACTGGTTTCGGGCTGCAGGGATAGTTGACTTTGTGAACTTTTTCTAAGCTATTGTTATCTTGGAGGTAAGCCATGGTGATCTTGGGGCTCTTCTTTACCTCTCCCACCAAGGCTTTTCTCCATCAATTCTTAGTTTCCTGATTGTCACATAAGGAAGAGTTGTGGTTGTCCCAAATTTCTTCCATTTAAGGATTATGGAGGCAACATGCTCTTAGGAACGTGAGTGCCGCGAAACTTTTTTGTGGACCTAGGGAGGAAAGACCATACCAGGGATCGGCAGAGGTAGGTGAGGTAGGGGGTCTTGGAGTATCGGGTAAAAGTTTGATGGCCGTCTGTTCAGATATGACAACCTCTTTCAACGTTCTCCAGGAAAGAAGTAGGAGGGTTGATACTTCAAGGTAGGGTTGGAACGCTAACGGGTATATGTGATAGTGTCCTTCAATGTCTATCCGTTCCCGTTTTACTATTCCCTGGTCATAAGGACCACGTTGCCACCTTGTCCGCTGGTTCACCACAAAATGTTTAAGATTGGAGCCACGCAAAGCTTGTTTTCACCTGCCGATAGATTCTCGCAAGCCGGGGATAAACAAGAGCGGTAACGTCATTTTTAACGCAGCGACAAAAAAGTCAATGGTGAGCCAGCGGACAAGGGGGGACAAAACTGGACTTAACTCCCTTTTTAAAGGCTTCCACCTCAACTTCCAAATCCGGACATCTGTGATCCCCTCCTCACAGACTCGGGGTATCTTCAAGACTTAAGACATTCATGACAGGTATATCATAGATGGGAGGGTGGCGTCCGAGGGAGAGAAAACCAGAGGGCCGACCATGACTGGATCTCGCCCTCTTTGGGCCCCGTTGTAAACCCAACCGGCACTTCCACTCTGAAAGAATTTAAGCAGATTTAGTTGCGCATGCTCTAAACAGATCAATTTCAATTGATAGGTCAACACATGTCAGAGCGAAGTTAAGGCCTTTTCTCAAAGTGACACACAATATCTGAAAGGGTAAGGTTAGTAAGGTTAATAACATTATTGTCCTCAATGTCCTCAGTGGTGAAGGGGGAACAGGGGGGACATTGGAACCCTTAATGCTAGGGGGGTGGTGGGAGGCGAGGTTGGACAGTTGCTCTGGATCCTCCAAGAGAAATTTGGATGGCCCAGATCAATTGGCGGGAGGTAAAGGGTGAATAGAGTTAGTATAGTGGTGGGCCATGGTTTGTGGAGGCATCACCTGGGAATTTTATCGCCACGACACCTGTTTCTCTTCCGATATGGGTATCGTTTCTCTTCCTCCTCTCCCCTCGATGCGCCTCCTAAAGGGGCTGCAGATGGCGTCATCTCCATTTCACTTTCTCCCATTGTATTTGAACCCGATGTCTTAGGATCCTGTTCCTTATTCATCTCGTCGGACATACTTGAATCAGACTCGGTAGTCCAAAATTCTGAATTTTTTGTTTTTCTCCTTCTCTGGCTCTGGTTTCTTTTTCTAAGGTTTTGTCTTTTTGTAATATTCCAGTCAAAGATCATGTCTTGTTCAAAGTCAATTTTGTCTCGTACAAACTTATCTCTTTTCTTTTCCTTTATCTCCATTTGAGTCACTACTAATTTCTTCTCGAGTCTTTTAGAAAAGTTAATGAAGGCATTCTCTCCCAATCTGGTCCGGAGTTCTGTCCTTGCCTTACAAAGTTCGTTGGTTATGTTCGTATACTCTATTTCATTTCGGCTCATGACCAGCCGCATCAAGTTCAACGAGTGCTCCAAATGTAATTCCTTCCACCTACTGATAAAGGTGGGGTCCTCAACATACTGGGCCGGGGTCTTATAAGTCCTAAGGCCCCTTGGTACCCGATTGCTCTCACTGTAGGACCTTAAGGAGTGATTCGTCCAAAAAAGTCTGACCTCCTTGTCAGCTAAGGACGTGACGCGATGTTCCAGAGCTTTTGTGCTCATCATGAGCAAGTTATCCTTGTTATTGCATTGCTTGAAAAAGGCACCCGCATCTTCTCTGCCTGTACTTAATGACACCTCTGGCGTTTCTGTACCTGCCATGTTTTCCATTACACCCGGAGTATACACTCAATCCAATCGACCAGTGGGTGGTACCGAATGTGCTCAGGACAACGTGTGTAAGGACAGTCCTGAAATGAATATAGAGAGAGTACAGTGTCCCGGCACCAAACGAACCTGCGCTCCCAGTCCGGTTTCCACGGGTGTAAGTCCGTAAGCCGGTACGATAAGCCCAATAGCACGATCTATTCGGTGGTGCTCAGCTTGGAGCAAAACAGCAACTCAAATCAATAGTATAAAGAAAGCGGAGCGGCACTCACCGGTTGCGTGCAGAGATACTTTTATTGGTGGTGTGTACAGAGGCAGAACGGGGCCTGGCGACGGGCCGTTTCGCGCGGTTCTAGCGCATCATCAAGCCAAATGACGTCACCTCTATGCGCCGCGCACATTATATGCGTCCGGGCCGAGAGGTGGCGTCATGGCAACAAGAACAATACAATAAAAACGTGACAGTGCAATTAAAACACTACCTAATACATTTTAAAAACATAGGCAGGATCTGCCAAGTCAAGGAAATACTTAGAGTTTTATATCAAAATGAAAAGAGTAATATCATGTTTAAACACCGGGGTAAGTAAGTAATAATGGACGGGAAATGTAAGTGCGGTCACGGGACAGCTGGCAAGGGGGATAGATGACTGTGAGGTAGACCGAGTGTAAGGGGGTAACGATTTATAGGAAGACACTCAGGTCATTCCTATCGTTCAACCCCAAAACACCGGTGGCGTCAAACTGGATTATGTATTTTGACTCCTGCATAAGCAATAGTTGACCCCTGTCGCCCCCTACTGGACTAGCTAGTAGTGAAGCAGCGATACGCCGGCTATCCACCAGAATTGGGGCATCCTAAACAGGACCCACCCCTCGAGGAGGTTACCCACCGGCTCCGGTTGTAGCCTTCAGACGCTGCCCTACCATACGTAAGACACTTGTACACAGTCAATTTTCTTCCCATGATCAGACTGGGCTAGAGAAGAGTGTCCCGATTGGGAACTTCAGATGTGGTTCTTGCAGATTCTGCACACAATAGTCAACTTAAGTTATTGTCTTGGTGGGGTCTCACACAAAGTAAGAACTTTCATCTCTTGCAAATCCACATTTGTAGTTTACATCTCTTCTGTCCCTGTAAATTCTTTTATATTGGGAAGACTATACGTAAACTATATGTGGGTTCAGGAACATTACAAATCGATCAGCACAGGGGAGGGGTGCCCCCGACTCATTGAACATGTGAGACAACAGCAGGGGGAACCCAGAGTGTTGATGTTGCTGGAGATCGAGCATTGTTAAGGCTAGTCCAGTAGGGGCGACAGGGGTCAACTATTGCTTATGCAGGAGTCAAAATACATAATCCATGTGACGCCACCGGTGTTTTGGGGTTGACGATAGGAATGACCTGAGTGTCTTCCTATAAATCGTTACCCCCTTACACTCGGTCTACCTCACAGTCATCTATCCCCCTTGCCAGCTGTCCCGTGACCGCACTTACATTTCCGTCCATTATTACTTACTTACCCGGTGTTTAAACATGATATTACTCTTTTCATTTTGATATAAAACTCTAAGTATTCTTGACTTGGCAGATCCTGCCTATGTTTTTAAAATGTATTAGGTATGTTTTAATTGCACTGTCACGTTTTTATTGTATTGTTCTTGTTGCCATGACGCCACCTTCTCGGCCCGGACCATATAATGTGCGCGGCGCATAGAGGTGACGTCATTTGGCTTGATGATGCGCTAGAACGCGCGAAACGGCCCGTCGCCAGGCCCGTTCTGCCTCTGTACACACCCCAATAAAAGTATCTCTGCACGCAACCGGTGAGTGCCGCTCCGCTTTCTTTATCTATTGATTGATGCTGTTTTGCTCCAAGCTGAGCACCACCGAATAGATCGTGCTATTGGCTTATCGTACCGGCTTACGTACTTCACCCTGGAAACCGGACTGGGAGCGCAGGTTGTTTGGTTGCCGGGACACTGTACTCTCTCTACTACAATTTGCACAAGACTCATCAAAATTGGACAGTAGAAGATTGGAAAAACGTGCCTGGTCTGATAGTCTCGATTCCTGCTGCGACATTCGGATGGTAGGGTCAGAATAGGAGTAACAACATGAAAGCATGGATCCATCCTGCCTTGTATCAAGTTCAGGCTGGTGGTGGTGGTGTCATGTTGTGGACAATATTCTTTTCTTGGCACTCTTTGGGCCCCTTGGTACCAATTGAGCATCGTTGCAACGCCACAGCCTGCCTGATGTATTGTTGCTGACCATGTCCATCCCTTTATGACCAACATGTACCCAACATCTGATGGCTACTTTCAGCAGGATATGCGCCATCATAAAGCTGGAATCATCTCAGACTGGTTTCTTGAAATGACAATGAGTTCACTGTACTGAAATGGCCTCCACAGTCACCAGATCTCATCCAATAAGAACTACTTGGGAGGTGGTGAACGGAGATTCGCATCATGGATGTGCAGCCCACAAATCTGCGGCACTGTTGATGCCATCATGTCATATGACCAAAATCTCTGAGGAATGCTTCCAGAACCTTGTTGAATCTATGCCACGAAGAAATGAGGCAGTTCTGAAGGCAAAAAGGGGGCGGTCCAACCCGTTACTAGCATGGTGTACCTAATAAAGTGGCCGGTGAGTGTATATACACTCAGTTAAATAGTAAAATATCATATGACCCCATCGGGGCTTCATATTGACGTAAAATTGTAAGTTAATTGTGTTCAGGAGTCGTAAATGACTGACCGTGTCTGAGCGCGTAGAATTTGTGACCAAGGTCAGCTGGGGCGATATTAGTAGGCTGAGCCTATTGTTAGTAAAAGAAGTAGAGAGGTGAAGGGGAGTCAGCAGTATAGGTGGGTGTAATGAAAGTGTTTCAGCAGGGGTGGGTAATTAGCCGTTATGACTGACCTACTTACTGGCGTTGCATACTGTCAAACATCCTGTATTTATGGCCAAATACAGCCGTATATACAGAACAGAAAAGACCAAACGGTTGTGTGCATGAGGCCTAACTTTGAGACACTTGATTGGTCTCCAGCAAATAGATGTCATTTGTGACATATCTGTGTCTAGTTTCCATGAAGCATCATTCCACATTATCTAAGTCAGGCCATAAGTTTTGAGAATTACACAAACATTATATTTTTACATGACCTGTTGCCATCGGGTTTTATGTGTGTTTGTCAATGTTTTTTATCACTTCACACAATACAAGTGCAATCATATTATGAGTAACAAAAGCTTTTATTGACAGAATGAGTTAATGCAGCAAGTCAATATTTACAGTGTTGACCCTTCTTCTTCAGGACCTCTGCATTCTCCCTGCATGCCGCAATCAACTTCTGGACCAAATCCTGACTGATAGCTGTCCATTCTTGCACAATCGATGCTTGCATTTTGTGACAATTTGTTGGTTTTTGTTTGTCCACCCATCTCTTGATGATTGACCACAAGTTCGCAATGTGATTAATATCTGGAGTTTCCATGTCATGACCCAAGGGGGATATTATCATATGCTGGCGCTCGTATTTCTCATAGTCTGGATTCCTCCTGTGTTTTTTTTGCAAACTGTATGCAAGTTTTCATATGTCTTAAAATGAGGAGATGCTTCGTTTGCACACAATGCCATAAATCCCCACTGGTTTAGGGCTGCAGTGATAGTTGACTTTGTGAACTTTTCTAAGCTATTGTATCTTGGAGGTAAGCCATGGTGATCTTGGGGCTCTTCTTTACCTCTCCCACCAAGGCTTTTCTCCATCAATTGCTTAGTTTCCTGGATTGTCACATTAAGGAAGAGTTGTGGTTGTCCCAAATTTCTTCCATTTAAGGATTATGGAGGCAACTATGCTCTTAGGAACCGTGAGTGCTGCAAAGAAACTTTTTCTCCTGCATAAGCAATAGTTGACCCCTGTCGCCCCCTACTGGACTAGTAGTGAAGCAGCGATACGCCAGGCTATCACCAAGAATTGGGGCATCCTAGTGAAGCAGCGATACGCCAGGCTATCACCAAGAATTGGGGCATCCTAAAACAGGACCCCCACCTCGAGGAGGTTACCCACCAGCGTCCGGTTGTAGCCTTCAGACGCTGCCCTACCATACGTAAGACACTTGTACACAGTCAATTTTCTTCCCATGATCAGACTTGGCTAGAGAAGAGTGTCCCGATTGGGAACTTCAGATGTGGTTCTTGCAGATTCTGCAACCACAATAGTCAACTTAAGGTTATTTGTCTTGGTGGGGTCTCACACAAAGTAAGAACTTTCATCTCTTGCAAATCCACATTTGTAGTTTACATCATCTTCTGTCCCTGTAAATTCTTTTATATTGGGAAGACTATACGTAAACTATATGTGAGGTTCAGGGAACATTACAAATCGATCAGCACAGGGGAGGGGTGCCCCCGACTCATTGAACATGTGAGACAACAGCATGGGGGAGACCCAGGAGTGTTGATGTTGCTGGGAATCGAGCATGTTAAGGCTAGTCCAGTAGGGGCGACAGGGGTCAACTATTGCTTATGCAGGAGTCAAAATACATAATCCATTGACGCCACCGGTGTTTTGGGGTTGAACATAGGAATGACCTGAGTGTCTTCTATAAATCGTTACCCCCTTACACTCGGTCTACCTCACAGTCATCTATCCCCTTGCCAGCTGTCCCGTGACCGCCCTTACATTTCCGTCCATTATTACTTACTTACCCGGTGTTTAAACATGATATTACTCTTTTCATTTTGATATAAAACTCTAAGTATTCTTGACTTGGCAGATCCTGCCTATGTTTTTAAAATGTATTAGGTATGTTTTAATTGCACTGTCACGTTTTTATTGTATTGTTCTTGTTGCCATGACGCCACCTCTCGGCCCGGACGACATATAATGTGCGCGGCGCATAGAGGTGACGTCATTTGGCTTGATGATGCGCTAGAACGCGCGAAACGGCCCGTCGCCAGGCCCGTTCTGCCTCTGTACACACCCCAATAAAAGTATCTCTGCACGCAACCGGTGAGTTGCCGCTCCGCTTTCTTTATACTATTGATTTGATGCTGTTTTGCTCCAAGCTGAGCACCACCGAATAGATCGTGCTATTGGCTTATCGTACCGGCTTACGGACTTCACCCGTGTGGAAACCGGACTGGGGCGCAGGTTGTTTGGTTGCCGGGACACTGTACTCTCTCTACTACAATTTGCACAAGTCATCAAAATTGGACAGTAGAAGATTGGAAAAACGTTGCCTGGTCTGATAGTCTCGATTCTGCTGCGACATTCGGATGGTAGGGTCAGAATAGGAGTACACAACATGAAAGCATGGATCCATCCTGCCTTGTATCAGTTCAGGCTGGTGGTGGTGGTGTCATGTGTGGACAATATTCTTTCTTGGCACTCTTTGGGCCCCTTGGTACCAATTGAGCATCGTTGCAACGCCACAGCCTGCCTGATTATTGTTGCTGACCATGTCCATCCCTTTATGACCAAATGTACCCAACATCTGATGGCTACTTTCAGCAGGATATGCGCCATTCATAAAGCTGGAATCATCTCAGACTGGTTTCTTGAAATGACAATGAGTTCACTGTACTGAAATGGCCTCCACAGTCACCAGATCTCAATCCAATAAGCAACTCTTGGGAGTGTGGTGAACGGAGATTCGCATCATGGATGTGCAGCCCACAAATCTGCGGCACTGTTGATGCCATCATGTCATATGACCAAAATCTCTGAGGAAGCTTCCAGAACCTTGTTGAATCTATGCCACGAAGAAATGAGGCAGTTCTGAAGGCAAAAGGGGGTCGCCAACCCGTTACTAGCATGGTGTACCTAATAAAGTGGCCGGTGAGTGTATATACACTCAGTTAAATAGTACAATATTCATATGACCCCATCGGGGCTTCATATTGACGTAAAATTGTAAGTTAATTGTGTTCAGGAGTCGTAAATGACTGACCGTGTCTGAGCGCGTAGAATTTGTGACCAGAGGTCAGCTGGGGCGATATTAGTAGCTGAGCCTATTTTAGTAAAAGGAAGTAGAGAGGTGAAGGGGAGTCAGCAGTATAGGTGGGTGTAATGAATAGTGTTTCAGCAGTGGGTGGGTAAAATTAGCCGTTATGACTGACCTACTTACTGGCGTTGCATACTGTCAAACATCCTGTATTTATGCCAGAATACAGCCGTATATACAGAACAGAAAAGACCAAACGGTTGTGTGCATGAGGCCTAACTTTGAGACACTTGATTGGTCTCCAGCAAATAGATGTCATTTGTGACATATCTGTGTCTAGTTTCCATGAAGCATCATTCCACATTATCTAAGTCAGCCATAAGTTTTGAGAATTACACAAACATTATATTTTTACATGACCTGTTGCCATCGGTTTTATGTGTGTTTGTCAGATGTTTTTTATCACTTCACAAATACAAGTGCAATCATATTATGAGTAACAAAAGCTTTTATTGACAGAATGAGTTAATGCAGCAAGTCAATATTTACAGTGTTGACCCTTCTTCTTCAGGACCTCTGCAATTCTCCCTGGCATGCCGCAATCAACTTCTGACCAAATCCTGACTGATAGCTGTCCATTCTTGCACAATCGATGCTTGCATTTGTGACAATTTGTTGGTTTTTGTTTGTCCACCCATCTCTTGATGATTGACCACAAGTTCGCAATGTGATTAATATCTGGAGGTTTCCATGTCATGGACCCAAGGGGATATTTTATCATATGCTGGCGCTCGTATTTCTCATAGTCTGGATTCCTCCTGTGTTTTTTTTTGCAAACTGTATGCAAGTTTTCATATGTCTTAAAATGAGGGATGCTTCGTTGTGCACACAATGCCATAAATCCCCACTGGTTTAGGGCTGCAGTGTATAGTTGACTTTGTGGAACTTTTCTAAGCTATTGTATCTTGGAGGTAAGCCATGGTGATCTTGGGGCTCTTCTTTACCTCTCCCACAAGGCTTTTCTCCATCAATTCTTAGTTTCCTGGATTGTCACATTAAGGAAGAGTTGTGGTTGTCCCAAATTCTTCCATTTAAGGATTATGGAGGCAACTATGCTCTTAGGAACCGTGAGTGCGCAAGAAACTTTTTCATTACAAATCGATCAGCACAGGGGAGGGGTGCCCCCGACTCATTGAACATGTGAGACAACAGCATGGGGGAGACCCAGGAGTGTTGATGTTTGCTGGGATCGAGCATGTTAAGGCTAGTCCAGTAGGGGGCGACAGGGGTCAACTATTGCTTATGCAGGAGCATTATTGTATAAATTGTATTTTCTAATAGTTTTTTAAATTAATTTGTGATCATCGCTCACTAAGAGTTAACAATAAGACACTCCCACATTTGCCATTTAAACCTGTTCACTATGGAATGCACATTGCTTGAGTAGAAGGTGGTAACACACCAAAACGTCAAAGCCAGTTTTGGAATAAACTCTTCTTCACTTTACTTGCTTGGATTAGGAGTGCTGCGTCATTTTTTGGAATTTTCTACATCTAATATTGGAGATATTGAATTATTATTTATTGGACCTGGTGCAATGTGACAAGCTTTATCTTTGACTAAAGCTATACCCACAAAAGTTATTTTTAGTATCCCTGACGAATAAAACTTTAAAATTGAATACTAAAAAGAGCAAATACAATACAAAGCTAAGTGACCCAGTATGCTTAACTGTTCTTCAAGTTTGAAGTTTCGATTTTTATTTAATAGAATAAATTGCCCTTCACTTCTTTCCATATCTTTTTTTATTTTCAGATTTATTTTTCATTTACTTTGTACACCCTAATTTACTGCATATTTTGGTAATTTCGAAAATAAGTACAATTTTACTACTACTACACTTTTAGATTACAAAAAATAAATAGGAAGTACATTTTCTGGACAATTAAATGCACTTTAACATGAAAAAAATGGATTTCAAATATACAGTCAAGTTTTTGTATAGAAAACTCTGCTGCTGGACATAAATCTTTACAAATATTGGAAAGTCAAAGTGACAATATCATCTAATTTTACCTTTTTCTTTTTTATTTCAATTACAATTGATGGACTTTTAACATTTATGGGAAGCTTTGTGGTGTCCTGTACAATACATTAAAAATCTATTTCTATTTTGCCATTCTTTACTGACCTTAATGCTTCCATTTCTTGTGCTCTGAACATCAAGTTTAACATATTTTTTTCTTGAATATAAATAAGTTGGAAGAAATCTACACAAGAATATTGATAGAGAAAAAACAATTTGCATAGGTGCTTTCATGTAAAAATGGTTATTTATACTATTTTATCAAAAACTTTATTGAATACGTTTTAGGATGATCGTATCTCAAATTCTATTTAATTAATTATATTGTAATTACATATTAAAATAAGTATGCAAAAAAGGTAAACAATATAAAAAATATAAAAATATAAATATTCAAATCCCACCCTTTCCCTATAACCATGTAGAAAAGATGAATAAGGCTTTCTAATACAGCTGATCTAATGAAATATTTAGTACATAAGGTCAAAGTCGTAATGGCTTAAAGGGATATTCTCATCTGGATATTCACATTCAAATAATGTAATTAACCCCTAAGAAGCAAGTTTTTCGTAAATGTTTCACTCCCCACCTCAAAAAGTATGCTCCCGAAGTGCAGGAACTGTGATGTCACCAGATTTTTTCTAGTGCACAGTTCAAGGTGGTGCACCACATCTCTGTCTGACATAAATGTGGCGGCTGGTGTGATTACGCACATGAACGCCCCTTTTTGCAAGATTGTGTCACACGTGCATAGTGCAGCTGCAAACAATACTAGCGTGAACACTTCATAATACATGTGGAATTAGTTTTACGCCAGAACTCTTCCGTAGAACTGCATAATAAATGTGCCCCATTCTCTTTACATATAAATTCCTGGGAGTTACAGCATGTTCCTGGCCGTCCTGTAATGATCACTGAATGAATGAATCTACATGGTTGTGCAGACATTAATAGTCACTGTGCCAGAGTGCAAGGGCGTGGTATCCAGGGCACTATCATTTTTAAGGGACAACATGGCCAATTTATGGTAAGGTATCTGTACACAGGAACATTTTTTTTAAATAATGCAATTGATAAAATGTATGTTTTGGCAGTGAATAAATTAAATGTAAATTCCCAGATGAGAATCACCCCTTAAGGATACAGGCAGTGGACGGAACATTGGAAGTTCTATGAAGATCCACCCTCTTATATAGAGGAGGTCATAAATGAGATGTGTGCAAAAACTAGGAAATATAAACCTTTTCACCAATATGAAAAGGTGAAGTATCATTTCCAAAATACTACTTACATTGTTTGTAAAGATGATTTCTTTCTTATGGGTCTTAATAATGCCTCAAGTGCTTACCGCATGCAGAAATGGGACTCGGGAAAGGGAAGATAAGTATAAGTTTAGTATTTTGTGGCTTCTTCTCAGGGACTGGTGGCTGTATGTTATTGGCTGCTGGTCAGTTGTTTTCTTACAGGGGGCTGCCTGGCTGTATACTACATGGGGGCTGCAGGGCCTTGCTGTATACTACAGGAGGCTGGTGGCTATATACTACATGGGGGCTGTCTGTCTGTATACTACATGGGGGCTGGCTGGCTGTATACTACAGGGGGCTGGTGGCTGTATACTACTGGGGCTGGTGGCTGTATATACTGGGGCTGTCAGGCTGTATAATACAGGGGGATGGCTGGCTGTATACTACAGGGGCTGGCTGGCTGTATACACAGGGGGTTGCTGTATACTATACTACAGGGGGCTGGCAGCTATAACTACAGGGGCTTCATGCCATATACTTCTAGGGGGGCTGCTGTAATCTACAGGGGTGGCAGGCTATATACTACAAGGGGCCGGTTTCCCACGGGTGTAAGTCCGTAAGCCTACGATAGCCCAATAGCACGATCTATTCGGTGGTGCTCAGCTTGGAGCAAAACCACTCAAATCAATAGTATAAGAAAAGCGAGCGGCACTCACCGGTTGCGTGCAGAGATACTTTTATTGGTGGTGTGTACAAGGCAGACGGGGCCTGGCGACGGGCCGATTTGCGCGCTGTCTAGCGCATCATCAAGCCAAATGACGTCACCTCTATGCGCCGCGCACATTATATGCCGTCCGGGCCGAGAGGTGGCGTCATGGCAACAAAACATACATAAAAACGTGACAGTGCAATTAAAACACTACCTAATACATTTTTAAAACATAGGCAGATCTGCCAAGTCAGAAATACTTAGAGTTTTATATCAAAATGAAAAGAGTAATATCAGTTTTTAAACACCGGGTAGAGTAATAATGGACGGAAATGTAGGTGCGGTCACGGGACAGCTGCAAGGGGGATAGATGACTGTGAGGTAGACCGAGTGTAAGGGGGTAACGATTTATAGGAAGACACTCAGGTCATTCCTATCGTTCAACCCCAAACCCCGGTGGCGTCAAACTGGTTGTATTTTTGACTCCTGCATAAGCAATAGTTGACCCCTGTCCGCCCCCTACGGACTAGCCTTAACATGCTCGATCCCAGCAACATCAACACTCCGGTCTCCCCCATGCTGTTGTCTCACATGTTCAATGAGTCGGGGCACCCCTCCCCTGTGCTGATCATTTGTAATTTCCCTGACCCTCCATATAGTTTACGTATAGTCTTCCCAATAAAAAGAATTTACACGGGACAGAAGATGATGTAAACTACAAATGTGGATTTGCAAAGAGATGAAGTTCTTACTTTGTGTGAGACCCACCAAACATAACCTTAAGTTGACTATTGTGTTGCAGAATCTGCAAGAACACATCTGAAGTTCCCAATCGGGACACTCTTCTTCAGCCAAGTCTGATCATGGAAGAAATTGACTGTGTACAAGTGTCTTACGTATGGTAGGGCAGCGTCTGAAGCTCACAACCGACGCTGTGGGTAACCTCCTCGAGGTGGGGGTCCTGTTTTGGATGCCCCAATTCTTGGTGGATAGCCTGGCGTACGCTGCTTCACTACTAGTCCAGTAGGGGGCGACAGGGGTCAACTATTGCTTTGCAGGAGTCAAATACATAATCCATTGTACGCCACCGTGGTTTTGGGGTTGAACGATAGGAATGACCTGAGTGTCTTCCTATAAATCGTTACCCCCTTACACTCGGTTCTACCTCACAGTCATCTATCCCCCTTGCCAGCTGTCCGTGGACCGCACTTACATTTCCCGTCCATTATTACTTACTACCCCGGTTTTTTAAACATGATATTACCTTTTCATTTTGATATACAACTCTAAGTATTTCCTTGACTTGGCAGATCCTGCCTATGTTTTTAAAATGTATTAGGTCATGTTTTAATTGCCCTGTCACTTTTTATTGTATTGTTTTTGTTGCCATGTCGTTTGCCGATCCTAGGCACTCCTGGCCAACGCGATCAGACCTGTGCAGTCCCTAAGACTCATATGTCGTCCCTGTTGGTCTAGGTCTTTGGCTTGATGATGCGCTAGAACAGGGCGAAACGGCCCGTCGCCAGGCCCGTTCTGCCTCTGTACACACACCACCAAAAAGTATCTCTGCACGCAAACGGTGAGTGCCGCTCCGCTTTCTTTATACTATTGATTTGAGTTGCTGTTTTGCTCCAAGCTGAGCACCACCCGAATAGATCGTGCTATTGGGCTTACGTACGGCTTACGGACTTACACCCCGTGGAAACCGGACTGGGAGCGCAGGTTCGTTTGGTGCCGACACTGTACTCTCTCTATATTCATTTCAGGACTGTCCTTACACACGTTGTCCTGAGCACATTCGGTACCACCCACTGGTCGATTGGATTGAGTGTATACTCCCGTTGTATGAAACATGGCAGGTACAGAAACCCCAGAGGTCATTAAGTACAGGCAGAGAAATGCGGTGCCTTTTTCAAGCAATGCAATAACAAGGATAACTTGCTCATGATGACAACAAAAAAAGCTCTGGAACATCGCGTCACGTCCTTAGCTGACAAGGAGGTCAGACTTTTTTGGACGAATCACTCCTTAAGGTCCTACAGTGAGAGCAATCGGGTACCAAGGGGCACTTAGGACTTATAAGACCCCGGCCCGTATGTGTGAGGACCCACCTTTATCAGTAGGTGGAAGGATACATTGTACACTCGTTGAACTTGATGCGGCTTGGTCTGAGCCGAAAGGAAATAGAGTACACGAACATAACCCAACAACTTTGTAAGGCAAGGACAGAACTCCGGACCAGATGGGAGAGATGCCTTCATTAACTTTTCTACAAGACTCGAGAAGAAATTAGTAGTGACTCAAATGAGATAAAGGAAAAGAAAGAGATAAGTTTGTACGAGACAAATTGACTTTGAACAAGACATGATCTTTGACTGAATATTCAAAAAGACCAAACCTTAGAAAAGAAACCAGAGCCAGAGAAGAAAGAACAAAAAATTCAGAGTTCTGGACGATGAGTCTGATTCAAGTATGGTCCGATGGTAGACGAGTAAGGAACAGGACCCACAGACTCAGCCTAACATGATGGGAGAGAGTGAGATGGAGATGACACCATCTGCGAGCCCCTTTAGGAGGCGCATCGAGGGGGAGAGGAGGAAGAGAAACGATACCCATATCGGAAGAGAAACAGGTGTCGTGGCGATAAAATTCCCAGGTGATGCCCCACAAACCATGCCCACCCGCCTATACTACACTTATTCACCCTTTACCTACCCTGACCAATTGATCTGGCACATCCAATTTCTCTTGGAGGATCCAGAGCAACTGTCCAACCTCGCCTCCCACCACCCCCTACATTAAGGGTTCCAATGTCCCCCCTGTTCCCCCTTCACCACTGAGGACATTGAGGACAATAATGTTATTAACCTGTACTAACCTTACCCTTTCAGATGATTGTGTGTCACTTTTGAGAAAAGGCCTTAACTTCGCTCTGACATGTGTTTGACCTATTCAATTTGAAATTGATCGTTTAAGAGCATGCGCAACTAAATCTGCTTAAATTCTTTCAGAGTGGGAAGTGCCGGTGGGTTTACAACGGGGCCGCAAAGAGGGCGAGATCCAGTCATGTCGGCCCTCTGGTTTTCTCTCCCTCGGACGCCACCTCCCATCTATGATATACCTGTCATGAATGTCTTAAGTCTGAAGATACCCCCGAGTCTGTGAGGAGGGGATCACAGATGTCCGGATTTTGGAGTTGAGGTGGAAGCCTTTAAAAAGGGAGTAAGTCCACGTTTTGTCCCCCCCTTGTCCGCTGGCTCACCCATTGACATTTTTTGTCGCTGCGTTAAAAGACGTTACCGCTCTTGTTTATCCCCGGCTTGCGAGAATCTATCGCAGTTGAAAACAAGCTTTGCTGGCTCCAATCTTACAACATGTTTGTGGTGAACCAGCGGACAAGGTGGCAACGTGGTCCTTATGACCAGGGAATAGTAAAACGGAACGGATAGACATTGAAGGACACTATCACATATACCCGTTGCCCAACCCTACCTTGAAGTATCAACCCTCCTACTTCTTCCTGGAGAATCGTTGAAAGAGTTGTCATATCTGAACAGGACGGCCATCAAACTTTTACCCGATACTCCAAGACCCCCTACCTCACCTACCTCTGCCGATCCCTGGTATGGTCTTTCCTCCCTAGGTCCACAACTGGGAGCGCAGGTTCGTTTGGTGCCGGGACACTGTACTCTCTCTACTACAATTTGCACAAGCTCATCAAAATTGGACAGTAGAAGATTGGAAAAACGTTGCCTGGTCTGATGAGTCTCGATTTCTGCTGCGACATTCGGATGGTAGGGTCAGAATTAGGAGTCAACAACATGAAAGCATGGATCCATCCTGCCTTGTATCAACGGTTCAGGCTGGTGGTGGTGGTGTCATGGTGTGGACAATATTTTCTTGGCACTCTTTGGGCCCCTTGGTACCAATTGAGCATCGTTGCAACGCCACAGCCTGCCTGAGTATTGTTGCTGACCATGTCCATCCCTTTATGACCACAATGTACCCAACATCTGATGGCTACTTTCAGCAGGATAATGCGCCATGTCATAAAGCTGGAATCATCTCAGACTGGTTTCTTGAAAATGACAATGAGTTCACTGTACTGAAATGGCCTCCACAGTCACCAGATCTCAATCCAATAGAGCAACTTTGGGATGTGGTGGAACGGGAGATTCGCATCATGGATGTGCAGCCCACAAATCTGCGGCAACTGTGTGATGCCATCATGTCAATATGGACCAAAATCTCTGAGGAATGCTTCCAGAACCTTGTTGAATCTATGCCACGAAGAAATGAGGCAGTTCTGAAGGCAAAAGGGGGTCCAACCCGTTACTAGCATGGTGTACCTAATAAAGTGGCCGGTGAGTGTATATACACTCAGTTAAATAGTACAATATTCATATGACCCCAATCGGGGCTTCATTATTGACTGGTAAAATTGTAAGTTAATTGTGTTCAGGATGTCGTAAATGACTGACCGTGTCTGAGCGCGTAGAATTTGTGACCAGAGGTCAGCTGGGGCGATATTAGTAGCCTGAGCCTATTTGAGTAAAAAGGAAGTAGAGAGGTGAAGGGGAGGTCAGCAGTATAGGTGGGTGTAATGAATAGTGTGTCAGCAGTGGGTGGGTAAAATTAGCCGTTATGACTGACCTACTTACTGGCGTTGCATACTGTGCAAACATCCTGTATTTATGGCCAGAATACAGCCGTATATACAGAACAGAAAAGACCAAACGGTTGTGTGCATGAGGCCTAACTTTGAGACACTTGATTGGTCTCCAGCAAATAGATGTCATTTGTGGACATATCTGTGTCTAGTTTCCATGAAGCATCATTCCACATTATCTAAAGTCATGCCATAAGTTTTGAGAATTACACAAACATTATATTTTTACATGACCTGTTGCCATCTGGTTTTATGTGTGTTTGTCAGATGTTTTTATCACTTACAGAAATACAAGTGCAATCATATTATGAGTAACAAAAGCTTTTATTGACAGAATGAGTTAATGCAGCAAGTCAATATTTACAGTGTTGACCCTTCTTCTTCAGGACCTCTGCAATTCTCCCTGGCATGCTCGCAATCAACTTCTGGACCAAATCCTGACTGATAGCTGTCCATTCTTGCACAATCGATGCTTGCATTTTGTGACAATTTGTTGGTTTTTGTTTGTCCACCCATCTCTTGATGATTGACCACAAGTTCGCAATGTGATTAAGATCTGGGGAGTTTCCATGTCATGGACCCAAAGGGGGATATTTATCATATGCTGGCGCTCGTATTTCTCATAGTCTGGATGTCCTCCATGTGTTTTTTTTGCAAACTGTATGCAAGTTTTCATATGTCTTAAAATGAGGAGATGCTTTCGTTGGCACACAATGCCATAAATCCCCACTGGTTTAGGGCTGCAGTGATAGTTGACTTTGTGGAACTTTTTCTAAGCTATTGTATCTCTGGAGGTAAGCCATGGTGATCTTGGGGCTCTTCTTTACCTCTCCCACCAAGGCTTTTCTCCATCAATTGCTTAGTTTGCCTGGATTGTCACATTAAGGAAGAGTTGTGGTTGTCCCAAATTTCTTCCATTTAAGGATTATGGAGGCAACTATGCTCTTAGGAACCGTGAGTGCTGCAGAAACTTTTTTGTTACCTTGGCCAGATCCGTGCCTTGCAACAACTCTGTCTCTGAGCTCCTTGGGCAGTTCCTTAGACCTCATGAGGAGGTCTGAAATGGTCTGAAATTCACAGTGAGCTGTGAGGTCTTATATAGGCAGGTGTGTGTTTTTCCAAATCAAATCCAATACGTTTACTAAAACACAGCTTGACTCCAATGAAGGAGTAGAACCATCTCAAGGAGGATCATCAAGGAAATGGACAGCATGTGAATTAAATATGAGCGTCACAGAAAATGGACTGAAAAGTTATTAGATATTTCAGCTTTTCTTATTTAATAATAATTAGCAAAAATATCTACATTTCAGTTTTTTTCTGTCAAGATGAAATGCAAAGTATACATTAACCACTTAGTGAACACCCATACGGATTTATCTGTCGGTCACTAAGGGGCCTTGGGCTAGGCCGACGGGTTTCTCTGTCGGCCTAACCTAAGGACTGAATGGGCCCCAACAAGAATTACGATCCAGCGCAAGTGGTAGTTCTATAGCCCTCACTGTGGATACAGTGCTCTTGCATATGTGATGTTGTACTGTCTATATTGGAGTCAATGAAAGTCAGAAAAGATTTTCTACCACTTGCGCTGGATTGTAATTCTTGTTGGATTTTCCCCTGTTGGACATGCTGGTCACGTGGAGATCCAACCTGCCAGAGTGAAAGTCTTCCTTAAGAGTGCTTTACCGGGTGAGCGTTGCTAGCTTTCCATGCAATTTCTTTTCTTTAAACTGAATGTCCCCCCCCCCCTGCAGGGAAGAGCAGTGCCCCAGCTGTCATATGACAGCTGGGACCCTGCTCTAACAGTCCGACTGTTAACTCTTCAATCCCACGGTTAATGCTGTGACCGCAGGATCGATGTACCTGCAGAGGGAGGGAGCTCCCTCTTCCTCTGGCACCCCACGATGCAATCTTCAGTGCCGTCTTCAGTGCCAAGCAGCTGGAGACCTAATAAGGGTTAGGGGCTGGACCGAGCAGATGTATATGTATCTGCCTAGGCTGACACTTCTAATGCACTGCAATACATGGTTATTGCAGTGCATTAGTATGAGCTAGTGATTACATGATCATTAGTCCACATACTACAACAAGATGGATTTAGACAGCACTATCCAAATAGAGACAAAAGATGATAAGTAATGGGTGTATGCCCATGAAAACTGGGCATCAGGTCCTTCAATTGTAGATAAAAATGAAAAAGGCAGCACAAGCAGAGAAAGGTTCACTGTTTGGAGTCAAAACTTTGCTCTTTAACATGGAATAAATCCACCAAGGTATTTCCACACTGGTGTGCTGCATTTTTATCTAGTTTATATACTAGTCATGTAAAAAAAAAATGAAATTAAAAAAAATGTCCCAAAAAACCCCTAACAGATATAAAAGAAATAATAAAAAAGTAAAAATAAGTAAAAAAAACACAACATGTTAGGTATCACCGTGTCCCAAAATGTCCGATCTATAAAGATATAAAAATTGTCCTGGCAGTGAACCCCGTAGCGAAAAAATGTGCTCGAATGTTCGAATCGACACTTTTTTGCCGTTTTGCAACACATAAAAACATAATCAAAAGTGGTCTAAAGGTCGTGCAGTCTCCAAAATGGTAGCAATGGAAATGTCAGCTCCTTCCTGAAAAAATGACACCTTAGTCAAACTCGTACTTCTAAGTGAAAAAGTCAGGGTCAGAATATGATAAAAGTAATAATTTTTTTTTGGTATATAAGTTTTTATTTAATAAAACCTATATAAATTTGGTATCCCTGTGATCGTACCAAACCAAACAATATATTAGAGATGCCATTTGGAATATACATACAGTGAAAGACGTAAAAAAAGAGCACACAAGAAAATGGTGCAAATGCGGTTTCTTGTCAATTTTAACCGCATTTGGAATTGTATTTCCACTTCCTAGTACAAGGGATGGAATATAAAGCACTGTCACTAGGAAGTACAATTTGTTTTGCAGAAACAAGCCCTCATACAGCTCTGTACATGGAAAAAACAAAAAGTTATAGATTTTTGAAAGTGGGTAGCGATAAACAAAAAGTAAAATGGAAATAGCCCATTAGTAGTAAGGGGTTAAAATGTCCCCAGTACCCATGATAAATGCTTACAAATTCTCTGGGATAAGGATTTTTGGTACTTGATGCCACATTCACACGTGGCATTTTGGTTACATTTGGAAAAGAAATCCAAAGGCTCCACTCGTGATCACATATTTTGGTAACATTGTGTTTCCAACACGTTAAGTAAACACAAAGTAAATGGAATCTTACCTCAATGTGCGATCGCAGGTGGAGCCTTTGGATTTTGTTTCAAAACGCAACCAAAATGCCATGTGTGAACATGGCCTCAGGGGCTCTACAACACGTCACAGCACCTGAAAACTATCCTGCCCTACAAAAGCTCAATGCCTCCTTCCCTTCCTCGCTGTGCCATGTGCCCTGACAGCGTGTTATATCCTCTTACTCGGAAAAAACGTCACAATATATTGTTAGATGCATTTTCTACTTTTATTCAGTTTATGTGGCTAAATGAATGTATTACTAATGAATATTAGTGAATTCCAAATCAAACTCTCATTTTGTTTGAATTTCTGTAAAATACATAAAGGGTTTACAAGCTCCTAGGGTCCTACCTGCTGTTTAGAATAGTTTGAGAGGTGAAGTTAATAGAATAGAATAGAAGTTGGGTGATATGTGAGGGCTTTCTATTAACAGAAATCCCAAATCCCTATAGAAATGAAATGGTCCCTAAAATAATTGATTCTAAAATGTTCTTGAAAATTTGAGAGATTGCTGTTTGATTTATGATCTTCTAGTGTCATAATAAAACAAAAGGACACTTCTAAAATGGCGTCAACACAAAGCTGAGATATGGTAAATGTTAGTAACTAATTTGGGTAGTAAGACTAGCAGTTTGAAAACCAGATCATTTTGAAGTTTGAAATATGAATTTTTCATAGATAAATGTTAAATATATCAACCAAAATTTCCCACTATTTTGAAGTACAAAATGTAATGGAAAAACAAACTCAAAAACACTTGGATAAGTTAAAGCTTTCTAAAGTTATAACCGGATAAAGTGACTCATGCTGGTTTTGAAAAATAGGCCTTGGTCATCAAGGTGCAAATGAGTTTGGTTACTAAGGGGTTAATGAGCAAAACAAATGAACTTTGTTGGTCTTACTAATTGGCTGCAATGAAACAAAGAGTGGAAAATTTAAAGGGGTCTGAATACTTTCCATACCCACTGTGTGTGCTAGATTTCCTTCAAATTACAGCCAAAACCACATTAAACTGTACATGTATAAATATAATCTAAACAATGGTTTTTTCCTGGCAGAACTTGACACTAGAGGCCAGCAAACTGGGCATTCACCCCCTGAAAGTGGAGAATCTCTCCTTTCAAATGAATCAAAAATTTTGTTTATGTGTTTATGTGCCATGGAACCAGAGATATTCACATTTAAAGTTAGAAGTTAGAGTTTATATATAAAAATCACTCCCGACGGCACTTTAACGGTTAATATATCCATTTCCCTGACACCTAGAAACATAAATTAGACTTTCCTCTTTCATAGGAAAAAAGTAGACCCCTGAAGTGTGACCCCCTCCAGATTCTTAGCCATCAGGCTGCAGGGAGAATTTGGAGCATACTGCACACAGGAGCTGCTGCACCTCACCATGGAAATATTCACTTTATATGTTACTACATTTTGATAAGGGATAATATAAACTAATGTTCATGTTTTTAACCCTCTCCTATCCAGAACAATCTAAGAACACACATGCTCTCTGATTAGCTTTTATTTTGTAATCGTTTTTTTAGGAAATTGACTGATACGATGAACATTCTCCTTCACCTTATGTGGCTACATATTAACACTGTGACCCAGAACATGTCCATAAAGCGATATATAAAACCAAAAACACACACATGTTCTGGATTAAAGTTTTTATTTCACACCGTCCTCCATTATTTACACCTATGTTATGACGTTCTCACTCTTATGAACCACGGAGGGTTCTGTTATTGTGTGGCTAATACAATGCTGCACATCTAAAAGTGACTTCTGGGGCCTCACTTTTAGTTTTGTCAAGGGTCCCACTTTGTCTAAAACCGGCCCTGTGTCCTGGAATCTTACTATAGCTTAGTAGATTTAAACATTAGGCTACAATTTCACATGTACTGTACTGGTTTCTCTTCAAAATAGTCAGATGTTTGCTGCTAGTCACAGACACATTTGGAATAATACTAAAAGGTATGTTTGGCAATGAAAAAAGATTATGCTCACAAATTTTTATTTTTAAAAATCTTTGCCAGCGTCTAAAGAAATAAATAAATAAAGAATTAATTACTATGGTATTTGCCAGGAAACTAATAATTAATGTACCCCAACGTCATTTGTACAATGATAGGGTATATTTAAATGCAGTTCCATTGACCTCATTGCTTGTGGTCAACGATTCTCTCTTTACTTTCTTTCGCTTTTTATCATCCTCCCTTTTTCCTCCTAATCTGCTTTCCACCCTGAAATCACTACTAATATCCATGTACATGGACTGGTCTACTTAATATCTCCAAGTTTGTTGACATGTAAGGAACCCTTCAATTATTAATGTGACTTCCATTTGCTCCAAGCCTGGCTAATGCTTGACCTCTGTTATAATTCCATTGATTCATGACATAAATAGCAGAGTAATTTTTGTCGCAATGCTACTAGAAAAGGTTAGCTCCTGCTCTGGGCAAGACAGTCATCAACAAATGTTTTAAAGGACACTCGCTCTCAAGTGCCAACTTCTTTCCATTGCTACAAAAAAAAGTGCCATATTTAATTTATAGCAAGCTAATGATGACTAAAGTTACATGAATAATGGTGACAACTTTAAATGCATTAAAAAAAGTATGGTCCACTTTAAAAAAACATAATATTCATAGAACGTAAGTAAGCTCTTATGAGCAGGGCCCTCACTCCTATCGTTCCAAATGAATAAGGCCTCTTGCACACTAGCGTTGCGTTTCACGTGCGTGTGCAATGCGTGAAAAACTGACGTTTTTGCTGCGTTTTTGTTGCATTTTTCCTTGGAGTAATTTGCGTTTTTTTTGCGTTTTCGGCGCATTTTTGACGCGCGATTCAATGGGAGACTCGAGCATATTTCAAAGGGACCATGGTTTGGGATTAAAATGTGTTATTTAATTGAAAAATAATGTCTTCTGATAATTTGCAAACATCGGCGATCTATTCTTCACTGTTCCGCGCGTATATTATCTCCCGACAATTTAGCAGATGTGAAGAACAGTGAAGAATAGAATAAAATCATTGTACACAGTGAACACAGTGACCACAGGATCATTTAAGATAAAAACACAATGCAGAACACAGTGCAGAATAGATTACAGATGTTCGGCACATCTGCTTACTTGTCGGGAGATACGCGCGGAACGGCGCGAACAAAATAGCATGTGAAGAACAATATATATGTGTGTAAAGAACACATTGCAGATGTTTCCATACATCTGCAATGTATTCTTCACACATATATATTGTTCTCAAATGTATTGTTGTTTCGCACCGTTCCGCGCGTATCTCCCGACAAGTAAGCAGATGTGCCGAACATCTGTAATCTATTCTGCACTGTGTTCTGCATTGTGTTTTTATCTTAAATGATCCTGTGGTCACTGTGTTCACTGTGTACAATGATTTTATTCTATTCTTCACTGTTCTTCATTGTGTTTTTTTAATTAAATGCTCGATCGCGAGCAGGGGAAATAATGTTATTCTGGTCACCTAGCAACCCTTACGTTTAAAACGCATTGCACTCGCATTGCACTTGCAATGATTGCGAGTGCAATGCGTTCTTGATGCATCTCCATAGACTTGAATGGGGCGTGAAAAACGCGCGTGACCCGCAAAAATAGAGCATGCTGCGATTTTGACGCGCGTGCAAACGAACGCAAGCACGCGCGTTAAAAACCACGCTAATGGAGAAAGACCCATTGAATACAATGGGACAGAGTGCAATGCGAGTTCTGAGCGTCAAATGCACGCGCAGAACTCGCGCGTGAAAAACGCCAGTGGAGAAGGGGCCTAATTGTACTCTGTAATGTAATATTCTATATGGCGCTATATAAATAAAAAATATTATTATTATGATTATTATATTAATGCTACATTCGTACTGACCAATACTGTAGAACTATTTCATTGTTAAACCCATACAGTACATGCCAATAAAAATATTCCAATTTAAAACTACTATGCAACATTTCTATGCACTCAAAAGCCATTTTTAGGAAAGGTTTCAACTTATCGCATTAAAACAAATCCTTATTGCTCTTTTGGAAGAAAAAGAATAAAAATGGGACTCTCAGGGTGATTGAAAAACAAATATTTTTTTACTTTGTGTAATAGTTTGTGCAATATTAGTAAAACATAAAAACTCTATACATAGATGGAATAATTGTAATGATATGGACCCACTGTAATGTTTTTAAGAAAAAAACATTTATTATAATAACAAAAAATGCAGAAAAACACAAAGAACAAGTAGCAAACGTAACATTACAGGGCAGACTGGCAGGGTCCAGGCATGGCAGGCTTGGCTGGATGCAGGGGACCAGGCATGGGAGGCTTGGCTGTATACAGGAGTCCAGGCATTGGAGGTTTTTCTGGAAACAGGGGTCCTGGAATGGCAGGCTTGGCTGGATACAGGAGTCCAGGCATGGCAAGCTTGGCTGGATAAAGGGTTCTAGGCATGGCAAGCTTGCTGGATACAGGGGTCATTGCATGGCAGACTTGGCTGGATACAGGAGTCCAGGCATGGCAGACCTGACTGCATACAGAAGTCAAGACATGGCAGACTTGGCTGGATACAGGAGTCTAGGCATGGTTGGCTTGGCTTGATCGGAGTCCAGTCATGGCTGGCTTGGCTGGATAAAAAGGTCTAGGCATGGCAGGCTTTACTGGATACAGGTGTCCGGGCATCACAGGTTTTTCTGGAAACTGGGGTCCTGGCACGGCAGGCTTGACTGGATACAGGAGTCCATACAATGGCAGGCTTGGCTGGATACAGTAATCCAGGCATGGCAGGCTTGGCTGTATAAAAGGGTCTAGGCATGGCAGGCTTGGCTGGATACAGGAGTCCTGGCATGGCAGGCTTGGCTGTATACAGGAGTCCAGGCATGGCAGGTTTAGCTAGATTAAGAGCTCTAGGAATGGCAGGCTTGGCTGTATACAGGAGTCCACGCATGGCAGGTTTAGCTATATTAAGAGCTCTAGGAATGGCAGGCTTGACTGAATACAGGAGTCCCGGAATGGCAGGCTTGCCTGGATACAGGTGTCCAGGAATCACAGTTTTTTTCTGGAAACAGGGGTCCTGGCATGGCAGGCTTGGCTGGATACAGGAATCCAGGCATGGCAGGCTTGGCTGGATTAAGAGGTCTAGACATGACAGGCTTAGCTGGATTAAGAGGTCTAGACATGGCAGGCTTGGCTGGTTACAGGAGTCCAGGCATGGTAGGCTTGGCTGGTTACAGGAGTCCAGGCATGGCAGGCTTGGCTGGATACAGGAGTCCAGCCATTGCAGGCTTAGCTGGATACAGGAGTCCAAGCGAAGCAAGATTGACAGGATACAAGTGTCCAAGCAAGGCCGGTTGGCAGGCAAAGCTCCACATAACTGGCACACAGCCAGAAATCGGAGTCAAGCACTAGTCAGTATAATCTGTGAGGCAGGATTATATGCGGTCCAGGATTTTATGTTTTTACCCACCACAGCAAAACAGCCCTGAGTCTAATTACCAGCAACCTATGTTTCCTTAGATGAAGGCAATCAGGGTGTGGTTAACATGCCTGTAAGCAGCTGGTCATGACACCCACAGAGTCAGTTTATCACGTTATTGACACGGAATGGGGAACGGTGAAGAAAGGTTAGTGACATCTTAATGAGTAAGCCTCCTTACAACTATGATGAAATGTGAATAAAAAGTGATGGAACTTGGCTAGGTCATTAAGGGGTCAAAGATGGTATTCAAATAATTACAATAAAATATTCTAGTCTACAATAGCCTTTAAATATTTTGTAAGCCAAAGTGAGTGATTTTTACATGTCATCAATATTTTATGATGATAACAGCCTCAATTATACGGCTGTGAAATAGCATAGACAATTTAGATTTCAGCCAGAACACTTTCAATTTTCCTTTTCCAGTTACAGACTTACACAAGATTGCCTCTTGATTTTGCTCAAAGTTGATTTTCCTCAAAGTGAAAGATTGTGTTGCTCTGCAATTCGTACACATAATATGATATAATAGTATGAAATAACTACTCTCATAAATATAACTAGCCAAAACAGGAAGTAATTACTGATTACCTGCACAAACAATATCAGCAATAACGTGTTGTTGTTTTTCCCATAGATAAATATTGAATGTTTTTAATATATGTATTGGCTTGTGCTCTAGTAACCCTTTCATGTTTACTTACGTGACCATTTGGTTCTACACTGTCTTGGAATCATTATTCCAGCACAACTTTGACAAGGCCCTTTTTCATTTTGTATTTCCATTTTTCACTCCTCACATTCAAAAATCTATAACTTTAAAATTTTTCCATGTAAACAGCGGTGTGATGGCTTGTTTGCTGCAAAATAAATTGCACTTCATAGTGATGGTATTTAAAATTCCATGCCTTGTACTGGGAAGCGGGAAAAAAATTCCAAAGGCTGTGAAATTGTTGAAAAAATGCATTTGCGCCATTTTCTTGTGGGATTGGTTTTTATGGCTTTCATTGTGCTTTGAGTCGGAATGATCATAGGAATTCCAAATTTTTAAAAATTAAAACCTTCCATACAAAGAAAAATTTCTTCTATCGCCATTTTCTGGCACTAATTCCTTTTTCATACTTTGGTGCATGGAGCTGTGTTAGGGGTAATTTTTTGAGGGATGAGTTGATGTTTTCTTTCCCACAATTTTCAGGGCTTTTTGACCTTTTGATCACGTTTTAATAATTTAATAATAATAACCAATGTTGCAAAATGGTGAAAAATATGTTTCAGACATTTGTGCGCTATTTTCTGTTACAGGGTTCAACGCAGAGAATAACAGTTATATTATACCACAAAATTGGGGATCAATCTATGCAACCCATACACAAAGACGAGTCCACACATAAAAAATACAACATATTTATAATCAGATAAAGAGATGTGTACATGGATAAAAAATTGCTTAATTGAGTATTAAATACATTCAAGGTTAAAATCAATTAAAAACCTTTGAAATTGGGGTACCAATACACATAACACTTCCAAGGTCAGGGCAAATGATAGATATATAGTATTTCTCTAACAGTGTCACTAGTAATACAATATCCCCACGCATATCGCCTGATTCACAGTTTTCTCCAGTGGATATTAGCGTAGTATCAGTATGAACCTTATATACAATAGTTGGCCGGGTGGAAAGCAAGGAGAAAGTGGGTACAGTGCAAGCTGGAATGCAAACTGGAAATGGGTAATACCCACAAACCTCAGCAAGCGTTCCAATAACCAGGAAATGGCCATGCTCGGCCATCTGCTCCATTCATCTCCAAACCCCTTTAATATTTTGTCAACACAAGTCTAAATAATGCAAACTGCAAAAACTTCTGAACTTTCAAAAATGCTGATGCTTGCAGATGACCAAAAATTGAAAAGTAGCAATGAACGTAGATGACCAATACATGAAAAGGCTGCCACTTACCATTTTAACTTCTTTGGAAGCAACACCATGCTCCTACATACTGACCTAGTTTTTGTTACAAATTAGATTCTGGAACCTTCTAAAGATGTAAGTTAGAAATGTCAACAGTGCATGAAACAAATGATTCTTTCCTGTCACACGTTACTAATGACACAGCAGAGGGCCCATTTGCCAAAACAATACATGTATTCTTTGAGCCCTATTTAGTAATTTGAAGGCAGTTTACCTGATCGTGTTGTCACAGTCTGTTCGGTACCTATCTTATAATCTTACAGTGGTTAAATGATTAGATTAGAACCCACCTGCAACTATAACTTATGAACAAGAAACGCATTAAAACATCTCAACATGTAACACAACATACAAAACCCAACTAAATCTAACTGTTGATTTAACTGCGGTCTACCTTACCAAAACTGTTGCACTTACCTGATGTTTATCAGGGCAAATTACAGGAATGAAACATTCTTGTCATACCACGAGGGGGCAGAAACTTACTATAAAGAGCCCTTGAGAAATAATTCCTTTATTATCTAAACTCTTCTTGGTAACACAATCCATCCCTCTAACTTCTCAGGCACAGCAGTAAACTAAAACCAAAATAATCGACCCCCTTCTCTACAAAGCTCTTTTAAAAGTTTTAGTCATGGACCAATTGAATTACAAGTTGTTGTTCTAATATGTGGATGAAATCAATGCATTTTTTTCTCTGTATATTTCCATATTCTGTAGTGAAGGTAGTGAAAGTGATTTGACTTGTCAGATGAAAATAAATAAATAAATCTTAAACCATTGCCTTTTCCATTTATATATTCCACTTCTAACCTAACAATATAAAATGCTAATGAATAAATATATTTTAAATATCTTTTTTTTGTATGTAAAATGAAAAAATTCTAGAAAGCTGTAATCTAGAAAGCAACTCACAGAAATCTTAAAGGGAGCAGAGGTTACTGCAGAGGTTACAGGGATACTGTGAGACACTGCTGATTGTGGATCTTCCTTGTAAACTGCTTGTGATGAGAGGAGGCTGGCAAACACAGAGAAGTTTTTCATTTTCTGACAAACTTGTGGTGAGTACTGTCACATTCTGTTACAGTTCTTAGATCACACTGAAAGGACTCCAAGTATGAAAACTTGGTAAAATATAACTTTTATCATTTTTAAAATTGGAAATTTATATTACAGACCACAAAAAACATATTTTTTATAATGCTAGTTGAATGGTATAAAAATCAATTTACAAAGCAATGGTAAATGTTGGCTATATTTCAATCTAATTTTATAAAAATAGTAAAGTTTAATACATAGCATGTACCCCAGAATGGTTCCTATAAACTCTACCACCCATCCTGAAAAATATAAGAAGTCATTCAGTTACAGAGCAAGAAAAAAACAAATATAAAACATTTTACTGGTACTAAAGACTAATGAGTATATTCAGTATGTCTGCTCATAAGAAATCCATGTTTGGAAGCCCAACCAGGATCAGATCCTACAGTGAAAAAGCATAATGGAAAGATTTGTTTATGTACTGTGTTTAGAATATATTTCTTATTTCACTTATACCTACCTATGCAATATAGTGCAGGCAGTCCTCGACTTAATTTACTGCATTTACTGCAATGATCCTCTGTAATAGTTATTAAAAGTTATCTGCAATGAAGCTTTATTGTTACTTCTTGTTTTCAAAATTATGAAATTCTATTGTAACAGTTACACACTACTTTGTCTGGAGTTACACTTACAAAATATACCATTTCTGACTTAAAGAGGTTTTACCTTAAAACAAGTGATGAAACCCCCACAGATCACAAGAGCGGTGGAGTCGGTTGTGCATGGCTCTAAGGGGCTCTAAGTACGGTACTTGGAAATCTCTGACAAATCCATAGAGATGAATGAGGCAGCCCAGCCACGAGCAACCAGCTTCTCAGCTCATCTATGGGAACAACAAGACATCTGACGGGAAACCCCCCCCCCCCATTCTTGTGATCTGTGGAGGTCTCATCACTAAGATCCCCACCGATCTGCAAGTTACGATAGAGCCTAACTTGCTTCATGGGAAAACCCCTTTAAGAGCAAACCCACAGAACTTATCTTGTATGTAACCTGCAGACTTACACAAGAACCAGAAAATCCAAGTTAAACTGACCTTAATTATATGCTGCTTTCAGATTGTATAGTTCACATGAACTTAAAAGACACATTCAAAAATATGCCACATACTAAACATTTTTTACACATGTTCATGTAAAGTTAAATAAGCAAAAAAAGAACACTGTCTGAATCTCACTGTAATGCTGGAGATATTTTAGAATTTGACTTTGAAAATATTTCCATTTGATCTCATATTGCACGTAATATAATTTATTTTTTGCTACATTTCTTTCTGTATAAAAGCTTATAGCTCAAGTACACTGGGTACTAAGCAAAAGACCCTGGTTGCTATTGAAAGAGTACACTTTTTAATTTCGGTTAGCTACTGTTTGAATAGTATCACTTTCCCTTTGCTATTGTTCTCTATTCTATTTTCCAACAAAGTAGCATTCTCTAAATTAGTGATCTTGAAAGATCTAGGATACTAGAAACTCTTTAAAAGGAACATTCGGTTTCATGCAGAAATAAATAATGAGACGAGAGTGGAAATTTAAACAATCAGCTGCCAGGCTTTTGAATGTGGCTTTGATGCTTATAAAATATCCGTAAATTGTAATATTTGGGTAATTTCTCTTCTATTTGTTATTTTTCAGAAAAACTATTGACAATGGAAAACAAGAAAATTGGCCAGGTAGGAATAATGGGATGACGTTTTTCATTTGAGTCTCATCAGCTCAATGTGTCACTGTATTGAGACTAGTTAAAGGATATATTCTCTGGGAAAGAATTAAATATTATTCAGGAGGAAATTACTTGCACCGTACCTTATGATTAGGCACAGGCAGATAAGTAATTTCATGTTGCTGGGCTTCAATCATAATGTACTGGTCTCTTCCTATGTAGAAAAGACATCCAATGGGCACCCTAAATATCCTGGGCCCAGTCACGGCAGGACCCTTTGCAGCCCCAGCACTGAGAAATAAAAAAGATAAACATAATCTTTCATTCAGTTTGCAAATGTTTTTCTGTTTTTGTTTGCACATGGTATTTCATTTATAAAGAATTATAGTAAATAAAACAAATATTGCTCTAAAAGATATCAGTGTTATGCTGTTATCTTTATTGTATTAATGTAGCTTATAAACATGTATCTTTGAATGTTACACAATCATAGTTGTTATTCACAAGCTCTACAGTAAACTAGTCAAGTAAACGACTGAGAGTTATCCAGCTCCTAATAGTCTAGTATATTTGTCCATTTATTTCATTTTATTACATTTACAGATATTAAACATGGTGTTATCTACAATAGGCCATGATCCCCCAAGCTAAAAGCAAAGCTACGATACTTTCTGATGTAAATGAATATTTAATACCAAGCTTAGCTCATAGTCTGATTGCACAGATTTAATATTAAAGCTGTAATTTTTCTGCGCTCAGACTTTAATTTTTATTCATGCGACATTTTTCTTCAAATAGCTCTTTTAAACTGCTTATCTGTTCAGCACAATGCAGTAAAGTTACAAGTGATTTAAAGTTTTACTGTTAATACTTTTACTTTAAACACTGTATTAATTTTTTTTTGCCTCTTTGGATGCATTATGTTAATGTAGATTAAGTGACTTGTAATACATTTAGATAAAGAAATTTATTGAGAAATTGTCAAATAAATTACTTACTGAAAACATTAACATTGACAGTAATTATAGTAAAATGTGCCATTATATACCCTGTAGAAATTGCTGATTTAGTAGTTTCCTCCTATGACGGCAACATTTTGAGTCCATTCATTATATGGTAATATACATTAAGGATGCAGGACTGCCATTGTAGACTGAATGTTCACATTTATATTAAGGTTAAGTTTTCCATATCATAAACTGCAATTTTTTAGTGACTTTATAGCAATACCTTTACGTCATAGGACTCTTAATGACATACTGTACAATAGACTGGAAGTCAAATCATCCTTATCTTGAGTCAGGATGTTACCAGTCAAACCAAATGAAAGTATTTTGTAGCTAAGTTTGAGCAAAAAGAGCTGAATGATTGTGTCAATTTCTAGGGTAAGGAATATGGAAATACGCTTTCCGAGGTGGGATAAATAAAACGATACCTCCAGTGCTACCTGAATAAGATAGCTCCTCATACAGTAATATCGGAATTACAAGAAGTCTGGTGACATCATTATTATGATCTGGATTGAGTGGAAGGAAGGCCCTGCCCATGAGGGCTCACAATCTATTTGGTTAGGTATAGGGTAGTTTGGTTATTACTTGTTGTAGGCAATCCTAAACAAATGGATATTCAGGTTATGTTTGTAGGTTTGGAAGTTCGACAGGAGAAGTCCTTGAGATGGTTGTGAGAAGAGTATATGGTAATAGAGTGAACCATAAGTTCTTGTGAGGAACAGAGATTATGTGTAGGACAGTATTGGCTGATTATTTCAGAGATATATGGGGGGGATAGGTTTTGATAAACTTTATTATATAGTGCCACCATATTCATCATAGTGCTTTACAGATTATGGGGGAACGTATGAAAATAAAATAAGACATTACCGAGTAAAAACAAGATTGAGGACTCAAAAGAGCTTGCAGTCTATGAGGGTAAAGGGGTGACACAAGAGGTAAAAGTGGTTGTATAATGGCCCAAGCATTCTTTATAAGAGAACAGAGTAAAAATAATGTAATCAATAAAAATGCTGCTGCCGTAACCAGGCATCAGCCACCACCTTATATACAGAGTCCAAAGTCAATGGGACTGCAAAAAAGCCTGAAGCTTGGTATCTGCTGTGTGCCAGATAACATACAGGAGGAGAACACAGGATGAGTTAGTAAAGAGAGAGTTGAAGTTTTTTGCAGTTAAAGAATGTGAAAAGCATGCGTAAAAAGAAGTTTTAAGAGCATGTTTAAAGTTGTGGATGTTTTATATTAATCTGACAGTCAGGAGTAAGGCATTCCAGAGAATCGGTGCAGTTTGGGAGAAGTCCTGGAGATGTGAGGCTTAATCAAAGTAGAGAATAATCCAATTTTCAATTTTCAAGAAATCAATGGATTTAATCCCCTAGTAATGTTTACACAATAAAGATAATTTTTAATCCCTTACGTTACAATTTTACTTAGTTTTATTGCTCTTATCACTCCCTAGGATGGTCAGTGTAAGACTCCAGAGTGTTGATGGGCACTAGCTGAGCAGACACTTCATGATTCCTCTGTGCTATGAGATGCTGTGTGCTGACAATGTGCTTAGATTATCAGGGTACATGGTTTATATACACTTTCATTTAGTTTCTGAACAGTCTACTGATATCTGACACATAGAAAAAGAGAGATGACACAGAAAAAAGACATGAGATAGATATAAGGCACAATGGTACACTCAGCTCGCCTGCCTCACCTAATCAATAAAACACACAGTCAGCTCTGCTGTGTTACCCCCTCTCCTTGGATTAAAACCTTATCTTGTTTGTAGCGCTGCCACTGTCTCCTCTTCAGGCTGCTGATAAAAGTGTAGAAGCATGTGCTGCTGGAACCAGGAAGTGCCTGTCACAGGTGTCCCTGTGATTCATGCCTCTGATCGCAGGCATACCAGTGCCCTCTCCATGGCCCTGCTCCATCCCCTCTCTACGCTCCTGCTCCTGTTCCCGTCCCAGCTAGGCCGTGCGTCCCTGCTCCTTAGGGCGAACGCGCCGGCACTCGAAGATTTGATTGCCTCTGGCACTTCCAGGTTTCCCATAAAGACCAGCTGCTCCCATCAACCCCAGATCTTTGAGCTCATTGCCATAGAGAAAGCTTCCCTGTATTGTTGTTCCTTGCTACTTGTTCCCATTTCTATTCCCGTCCCCGTTCTGCCTTGATCTCCAGTTGTGACCCCGGACTTGTCCTCTGACCTTGCATCTCTGCCGCCTGTCCTGACTACCTGCTTGTGCCTGACTCCAAGACTTCCCACTGTTCTTTTATCTTGACATTGGCTGCCACCACGGGCTAGTCGCACCTGTGGAGCGACCTGGTGGCACAACCCCGCAGTAAGACCATCCTGCTTTGCGGTGGACTCTGGTAAAGACTGGGGGTCACTTAGATTCTGGTTCAAGGTGTTGGCTAGTACCATCTCCCGTGATGGTCCAGGTGATCCACTGACCCCGAGCCCTGACAGTGCCTGTGTCTGTAGTGTGCTGTCTGCCTGCTACCCCTACCCCTTCTCCTGCAATACAAAAGAACTTAGAGTAATCTACCCAACCACAGTCAGGATTTTATGGTCGGATCCAGGGACAACCAAATTGTAAACACCAGGGCTATTGCTCCTTGTTCCCATTTCCATTCCCGTTCACATTCTGCCTTCATCTCCAGTTGTGACCCCAGACTTGTCCTCTGACCTTGCATCTCTGCCGTCTGTCCTTCTTGTGCCTTGACCGTGAGCCCTGACAGTGCCTGTAGTGTGCTGTCTGCCCCCTACCCCTGCAATACAAAAGAAGCAAGAGTAATCTGCCTTCATCTCCAGATTTTGTGACTCGGCGCGCTGATAGTGGCAGCAGAGGGGCTTATTCACAGTGCTGGCCGAACATTCAAGAAGCGCTATGAATAAGCCTCTCTACGGCCGCTGTCAGCGCGCAGCACCGCATCGCATAGAGCTGGCAGCGATTGCACAATACATGCGCTGCTGCCGGCGACAGTTACAGGTCCCTGACTGACAGGGGCGAGAAGGGGGTGTGTCAGCCGGCCCCTCATGAATACGGCCGACTGCTAAGGAACTTGTACGACGACCCGACCTCTTATTTGATAAGAGCTCGGATTGTTTAAAACTAAGTATAAAAACACAAATTTTAATAAAAATTCAATAAATATAAAGGGGCTGGGGACAGGATGAGGGGGAGCTAATTTGGTGGGGGTGTTTTTCCCGGGTGACAGGTCCTCTTGATGGAACAGAAAGCACTTTTCTCCTGTTTACTAGAATGGATTATCACACAATTTAACCTTGCATTGCGAAAATAAAGTGGTCAACTAAATCAATACAGTAACTGCAGTAATAAATAACATCAGTCAGTTAGATTCTTTTCTTTAGGTTCTGTTTTCACTCTGATTGTGTGTGGTTTAAAAGGAAAGCAAAAATAGCAAAGGGTAGAGAAAGCCATAACCATGTTGTGTTATATGACATAATGATAATTGAAGTCAGTTCAATTTATTTTGGATTTCTATAAAATAAAATATAAGCAGGAATATCTATAGATCAAAACTCGGTAACTTGTCAGTATACACTAATTATTTATTTATTTATACTTACTTATTTATTGCATTAATTTATGTAAGCAAAATCCTGGATTGTTAAATATAAATAGGTTTGGTTCACAATAACTTATTGTACGTAAAAAAACTGATGTGCACATCCAAGATGTGAACTAACTCTTATACACAGATTCACATCACATTTTCACTGCATGCAGCACTACTTTTGTCCTCTTAAAAGTTCAACCAAGGAGTAGGGGGAATGGATAAATTGAAACAGAAGTATGGACCGATTTGCATAATCTGCATAATCTGTAGGTGCTATATACCGTATATTCTCGAGTATAAGCCGACCCAAGTATAAGTCGAGGCCCCTAATTTTACCACAAAAAACTGGGGAAACCTATTGACTCAAGTATAAGCCGAGGGTGGGAAATGCATTGGTCACAGCCCCCCAGTATATAGCCAGCAGCCCTCAGTATTATACAGCCAGCCCCCTGTAGTATATAGCCTGCCAGCCCCTGTAGTATATAGCCAGCCAGTTCCCTGTAGTATATAGCCAGCCTGCCCCTGTAGTATATAGCCTGCCAGCCCCCTGTAGTATATAGCCAGACAGCCCCTTCCCCCAGTATATAGCCTGCCAGCCTCTGTCCCAGTATATAGCCAGCCAGCACCAGCATATAGTCAGCCATCCCCTGCCCCAGTATAAAGACTGCCTGTTTCTGCCCCAATATATATTAAAACCCCTAGACCCTTATGTAGGCAGCCCCCCGTCCCGTTATGTAGGTGGCCCTCGACCCCATTATGCAGCCGGTCCCCCGCCCCGTTATGCAGACAGTTGATTAAAAAAATTAATTCAAAATTCACCTTCCCAGTGCCCCCGCAGGTCCTCTGTGCAATATGTTTGCTGCCAGCACACACAACACTATTGCGGATGACATCAGAGCCTGTGATTTCGCACGGACCTGCCGCTTACCAACGCATCGCACAAAAGACTTGCAGGGGCGACGGAAAGGGGACTTTTGATTTTTCTTTTTACTCAAGTTTAAGCCGAGTTTGGGTTTTTCAGCACATTTGTTGTGCTGAAAAACTTGGCTTATACTAGAGTTTATACGGCAAATAAAGAATTATTATTAATTATTATTATTACAAAGCCATCAATGTTATTTTGCTATAAGACAGTGTCTAGACCAGTGATGGCGAACCTTTTAGAGATCGAGTGCCCAAACTTCAACAAAGACCTGCTTATTTATCGCAAAGTGCCAACACAGAAATTTAATTTGTGATTTATACTCCCTTCTCTATCACAGTTTTCATTGATACCAGCACCCTGATGACACCAATATAGCAGAAAATAGTCCCAGGTAGAGCTGTCACTTTAAAATACCTCTTTGCACAGCAAGTCCTGGGCTGTCTGGGACTGCAGGAAGATACCTGGAGTCATCTCTGGTGATGGCCTGAGTGCCCACAGAAAGGGCTCTGAGTGCCACCTCTGGCACCAGTGCCATAGGTTAGCCATCACTGGTCTAGACCCTATTTGCAGTCTCTGCTGTGACCAGCACCTTAGGTAGTCTACTCCACAGTTTCACTGTTTTTATAGCAAAGAAATCCATCTGTCCACTCTGGATATGATCTCTACTTTTCATAAAAAAAGGTTAGTTTGTCCCTAGTAAAACCATTTTGACTATCACAAAATTGGTGTACATATATATGGAGAAAATGTAGAATGTAGAAAACATGTAATATGTCCATAAAGCATATTTTTATTATGCAAAACATTAGAAGTAGAAGCTAAATATCAATACACGTGGCACTTCTGAATTTGTACTAACCTTTCCCTTAAAGTTATCTTTGTACACAGTAATGTTATAGAAATTACACCAGAGTTCTTAGATTCTTTCTAGTATTTCCTTTGACGTAAAATTTACATAAAGCTTATCAATAAATGTAACTTTCCCAACACGGCTCTTAGGGGTAACAAATCCTGTCCCACTAAAAGCGCACTCACATGCAGTTATGGTAAATAATTAGATTTATTTTGTCATTTATATCTTGGAATTGTAGATATCAAGCCTACCTACTATAGATAAAAGACTGGATGCACATTCTGTGACATTTCATCTATTTACTACACATTTTTTTACTAAATAAATGCCTTTTTTCACAGATTTTTTTTTTTACAAGTCATAGCAAGTTCCATTTAACAGCAATCATTCCATTCGTCATGCCTGCTTCTTCTATATCCTAGGTCTTGTTCTGTGACAGGTTTTTTTTTTTATCGTAGGTAACACAGGGCTGATTGAGAAGTTCTTTACTGCTGAGCTCCCTTTTTTAGTCAGATTTTCTTAGCTTAAGTTGTGCTTCTGAGCAATATGCAACCTCAGCAACCCATTAAATGTTACAGGGAATCATTGCTGAGCTCCCTTTTGCTTTGGGATTTGATGTGTGTAAAAGATGACATTTTGAATTGGCTTGATTCAACCACAAGTTCAAAAAAGCTTTTAACTTCCAGAGTGACAGTTTACAGATTCTATTTCTATGCACAAAACATTTTATCGAAATCATAAATTGCTTCAGCTATATGTAGGCTTTTTGAATGGGAACACATTACTTCTAATATGTGTGTTTCCATTTTGAAGGCTTATTTTGCTTTAGGGAGCTACTGTTTGGTATAATTGCATACTAAAGTAGTAAAAGGCATGTTTTCTTTTTTTTTTTTTACCAAAAGTAACCACACACTTTAAATAATTGTCTATGTAACTACATTTTCTCACTTCCTGCAAGATAGTTAGAGATATTTACCAAACTTTTACCAAAGTTTGTATAAAAATGTTGGATTTTGTATTGCTTACATAAATCCATCTGAAAACTATTCTGATCGGAATGAAGAGGAGATGGGGTGACTATCTATAGTTTGCTTTTTTATATACTAAGTGGTTGATTTCCTTTAACTGATATTCTAGGCTTAATAATAACTAATGAGGTTTTAGTTAGATATGTTATAGTTTTAAACAAGTTAGTGCTTTTAGATATAGAGTAAAAGAACAACAACAAAGCGATTGTCTATACACCCATATTTCTTATTGCACCCCCACTATATGCCTAATGGGTTATTTACAGTGGCATCTCGGGTGTACTTTCACAATAAATGCATCAACTTATGTCAGTAATGTATCTACATCATTTTATTCATGTCTCTATGGCATCCTCGTTGATCAGTTTTCACATCCAGATTCACATCCATGTCCTACTGCTAGTCAGGAGGAACATTGCACCAAGGCAGCTTAGCTGCCTGTACATAGCAAAAGTGGAGCTACGGGCAGGGTCTCTTCTGCCAAACAAATAGCAGCACACTACAGTTTTGCCATAATCACCATTATTGTTGCACCATCACCTATACTGTATGAATCTGTCTCTTCAGCCTGTTTATATTTGTTAATGTCACTAATGTATTTCACACCATAATTGTAATGTAATGCGGTCATTTTTTTTTTTGTTCAACTGTATTTTTATTGAAGATTTTTGTTATTTTTCCATTGAATACAGTAGCAGTAGTCAGTAGTGTCTCATTTGTCTGGAAAAACTCTTCAACAGCCGTGATCAATGCATCTCTCTGTATTGGGTTTTTAATGAGGCTTTCATTGAGTCTCAAGTGGCACATTTTTGAGGAGGAGAAAGTGTCCTTCAGGGTTAGGATAAGGGGGGCATGGTCAGACCATGTTATTGGGCCCATCTCTGCACGTAGCATCGTGCGCAAAACTTGGATTGAGCCCAAAAGAGGTCCATTCTTGTGTGTGTTTTGTGAGGAGCAGAATAAAATGAGAAAGATTTTTCCTTAGGATTATCGATTCGCCAGAGGTCGTATAGACCATACTGCCTTATCAATGCTCGGAAGTCTTGGGTCAGTTTCCGCAGTTGGGGCGAAGGGGAATTACCATTCAGTGTCAATCTGTCGGTGAAAGCTGAAAAGGGCATGTTAAAGTCTCCCCCCATTAGGATAGTCGCCTTAGGTAAAGTCATCAGCTTTTTAAAAACCCATCTTAGGAAACGTATCTGACCGGAGCCGCTTGTAATGTGCCAGGATCTGACAGCACTGTGGAAGTCTGAAATGGGAATGAGGGGGTAGTAGAACGGCTACCCCGCATCTTATTCTTTTGCGTACTGCCTGGTATGTCCTAGGATAGTGACCTCTGGTGAAATCTAGGGAGCCCGTGGAATCTAAGTGAGTTTCTTGTAGGAAGACTACTTCCGCACCCTGTGTTCTCATTTCTGTCAAGGCTAGCCTTCTTTTGCGGGGAGAGTTGAGACCCTTAACATTTAGAATCATGATTTTATTCATCAAACCTGTAGGGGATGAACCACCAGCTATAGCAGGGCTTACCCGTCTGGGGACCCCAAAAGACCAAAACGAGAACCATCAACTCCTCAGTGCGTAGTTGTAGGGCCGTGGGGCCCGAGATCCAACCTGTTGGGGAACAGAGGGATAGGGGGGAAGGAGAGAGAGGGGAGGGAACACAAAGACAACAAGACATAAATATTACCAACTCTATGGGTCTGGCCCCATTGACGGTTGCCAGATCAACTAGGGTATGACTGGGTTCACGGAGGCTTTTCTGCAACCGCGTACCTGCGTACCCTTTTAACGGGGGTAATCCTACAATAAATGGGGGTGGAATGTATAAAGTTCGATCATCTACGAACAAGCTCTTCCTTCCTAACACCTTATTGCAGGAGGAAGAAGTAGAACCCGGTTGTGGGTCTGGAGCCTACTATGTGGAAGGCACCGGGACAGAGTTGTTAAAGAAGAGGGGTTCGGCCCCTAGACCTCACTCCGGGGAGTCCCTGGGCGGGCTTCTAGTGGGAGGGCGCCTTCTTTTATTGTTTACTGCAGTCCATTCTGGTTGTGGAGACGGGGGCGGTGGGGCTATCTCCCAGTCAGCTATATCCAGGACCTGCAGATCTAAGGCCTTACAGAAGCTGTGGAGGTCTGCATGAGACTGCAAGGGAAGTGTCTGGCCGTTGTGTGAGGCTATCAAGGTAAATGGAAATTCCCAACGGTAGGGGATATTATTGTCCCTTAGTTGTGCCAGCAAAGGTTTCAGTTGTCTCCTTTTATGGAGAGTTAACCAGGATCAGCATATATCTGGATCTTTGTCCCAATCAGGTCAAGGGAGTCGATCTTCCTAGCTTTCATTGCAATACGCTCTTTGACTTCATAGTCCGCTAGACGGCAGATAATGTCTCTTGGTCTAGTGACTGAACCCTTTGGGCCCAGGGCCCTATGGGCTCTATCAAATTTGATCTTGTGCATAGCCTGCTCTCCCAGAACTTTGTTGAACAGTTCCTCTAGAATTCCCTTAACATCCTCTGGGCCCCTGGATTCCGGTACCCCTCGGACCCTCAGATTATTTCTTCGACCCCGATTATCTAGGTCTTCCAGATGTTGGCTCATGTCTCTCATCAGGTGTGCCTGGGCCGCAATGTTATCCTGTAGTTGGGTCACGTATGTTCTAGTGTTATCATGTGCAGTTTCTAGGCCATCCACCCTATCCACCAGGAATCGCATATCTTCCATGATTGAGCATATTTGATTGCGGAGGGTGGTTTTCACATCCTCTATCATATCTTTGAAGTCAGATTTGGTGGGTAAGCTTTGAACGATAAGCTGTAAATCTGGAGGCAGCCAGTGAGGATCTGTTGTTGCAGGTGGATCTGAGTGGGTAAAGGTGGCTGGGGTGTTCTGAGTGATCAGATTGGTAAGCGATGGGGGTCGCCCTCAAGTCTTCATCTGGGTATGTAAGCCATTCAGATTCCTGGGTAGAGCTTGCTGCTGCTGCGTGGTGCTCCTTCCCTCTTTTTTCACCATGTCTCTGCGGTTGGGGCGTCCCAGTAAGACAAGCTGACGGCCTCATAACAGGGGCTACCTCATTGGGCGTGTGATCCCGACCACTTCTCATCCTCCCAGGGGACACCCCTCCTGATGCTGGCGTAAGGGGGGTCCAGTCCCTGGGGGGCTCTATGGTGCTTGTGGGCACCCTTTCAGCTAAGTGCTGCCGGGAGACTTTTGGCAGGGTTGGTGATCGGGCCTGTGGGGTTACGCTCCCTGCCTCATTTTCTTCACATTCCTTCCTAGTTTCTGGGCTCAAGGTCTCCACACCTCCCCCTCTCTGATGGCTGTGTAAAGGGAGAAGCGGGGCCTTTGCTTGCTGAGGGACCACCCGCTGGTGCTTGTGGTAACTTGCCTGTGGTGTCTGGTTCCCATACGGCAGCTGGAGGGCGTGCTGGGGAGGGTTGCCATCTGGCCTCCTTCATCTGCTCTGTGTCGCGCTGCAGTGGCGGGAACTCGTCCTCGCTCCGCTCCCAAGATGGCGCCCGCTCTTCTCCGTTCTGGTATTGGGTCTGTTCTGGAGGTTCTGCATCCCGTCCGGCTGAAGGTAGCTTATGTAACCGCTCGGCCCCTGGTACCTCTGTCGGCATTGGGATCTTCGGTGGCTGTTGGTTCATTGCGGCGCTGGTTCAGCGTGTCTGCGGCGAGGGACCGCGCGGTTGTGCTGCTGCACGATCCTTAGCCACCTGCTACGAGGTCACAAAGCAGTCCATCGTTGCCGCTTTCCGGGGGGCAGCAGGGGGGGAGTCCTGTCCCTTTTCTGGGACCCTTTTTGGCTTGTGTAGTCAGGGTTCTAGCTGCTTATATAGCTAATGATAGGTATAGGCAGCAGGAGCTCAGGAGAATGCGTCTTACTCCATGCGGTGTCAGGCCACGCCCCCTCTAATGCGGTCATTTTAACCGTATTGTGCTGTATCGCAATGTCCTATAGCTTTGTTTTTCTGCAACTAAGGAACTAGCAACATGTAATAACGTACCTCTAGTAGTGTATGTATGTAATTGGAATGTAAAGCCTATCTCTGAGTGTAAAAATTGCCAGGACACTATGTACAAAAGAATTTCTCCTCCAGGGGATCAATAAAGTACTATTATATTATATCATATTGTATCAAGTATAATGGGGAATCCCACAAAGGAATCACCAGAAGGCACACAAAAATTTTATAAATCACAAAAAATTTAGACCTGCACAAGTATTACTGAAGTGTGCCGGAAACACCTCAACAAGCTTTTTGCTTAAAGCCTCATCAGAAAGCAGAATAAAAGAAGTGCTTAATGGTCCCATTATAAGTATATGAAAAATAGATGTAATTAAAAACTACTGCTTAGTTTCCAAAACTCAAGCTCTAATGTAGCTACATTATTAGAAAAGCAGAAAAGTTATTGTTCTTGATAAGTCACAATGGAAAAAAAAGGGGATTGAATTTTTCAGACATGCAAAAGTGTATATTTAGTAATTACAAGAATTGTAGCTTAAAGTGTCACGACTATGACAAGGTAGGTGTAGGCGTCATAGTTGTACACAACTCAACATTTATGTGACATAAATCTGAGTCAGAGTATAGAGATTAGGTTTTGAGAAAATGTATCTTTCATGCATTTTTTAAGACAAATGCTTTAAAATATAGAGTCATCTTTAAAGGAGTTTGCAAATTTTCAATACATCTCTTTAGACATGTTTTTGCCTCTTTTTCAAAGCTGCAGCATATTGTATAATTTTTGCCCTCTGCTCTGCATGTTACCCTCTTCTTAAACAGACTGTTCCTCTTTGTAGAGACACTGCTGGACTTCCAGGCGATGTTACTCTCAAAATACAGTAATAAGTAGAATACTGTCAAATGAACACAGGGTTGGACTGGGGGCCTAGGGCCCACCAGTGAAATTGATCTTGGGGGCCCGCGTATTGCTACATGGGAATATTCTATACAAATCAGGTTAACTGACTTTCAATTTCCACATAAGATGCAGTGTGAATCAGCCAGGTTGTGAAATCAGCAGAAAAGAGCTATTTAAAATTAAAAAGTCTTTTAATCCCTTAGTTGAGACAAGGGCAGGGGAAGCAAAAAAAGTGACTTTGTGTGATTGAAAGTGCCAGGTTGGGGTTCAGCCAATGAGTGGCCTCCTTGACCTCCCATCGTCCAAGGTTATGTGACAACCCCCAGCGCCTTCTGATCAGACACAGGGATCAAAGCCTTGAACAACGTGGGTATCAGAAACCTAGTAAAAAAAATTTTTTTGCCATACCTGCCCCAGACCCATTTGGTTTCCAGTATTCATAAAAAAAACCCTTTAACGTTGTAGTCCTTTTCCATTTATGCCTTTTTTACTCTATGCTTTCCAATTTTTCATTTTGAGGCTACATGCAAGCACAAGTTTTCATTTGTTTTCTTTTTGTTTTTTTGCGGATGGCCTTGACTTATGTCGTTTCAACTTACAAACGACCCATAGTTATGAACGGGGATCTCATCAGCACAGAAGCTTGGAAGTCAGGAATCTTCTGCACGTGTGATCCCAGTTCGGCAGCTTAACTCTCATCAAGGACAGAACACACTGCCAGTGCCTCCTGATGGAGATTGCAGGATTTTCTTTCTTGTAGCGCAGGCCTCAGCTTCAGCTCTGTTTCCTTCTGCAAGCCACTGCTATATGTGATTCCAGATATCCAAGGACGCTTGCACAATCTTACCAGCGAAGTGTCATTGGATACCCGCAATCGCTTGCAGACGGATACAGTACTGAAGCCGCTGCCTGCACTACAAGACAGAAAAGTTATAAAGATTGTGCCTCAGTACAGTACAGTCAGTTCTTTGTTACAGTGCCTCTGTTAATCATGTGCTGCGTCTTCAGTATGCTCTTCAGAAAGCTGCTGCCCCGCGTATTGCGCACACGTCCATGGTTACTCTCAATCTATTGGTTTGCAGTAGGAAACATGAGATATATTACAGGAGAAACAAAGGGCCCTATGTGCTGGTGAAAGAATGCCCAGGTGTTTTATGATCTCACAGGATGTCACCAGCGCATGCGTCCTTAGTTACCTTGGTTACTGTACATATTATAGATACAGCAATTACAGTGAACACAACTGGTCACCATTTTAGAATAACAGCAGTTTGTGTACTGTATGTGAAAGTGTGTTCTGATTCTGCACATTTACAAAATATACCAGATTCGACTTGTATACAAATTCAACTTAAGAACAAACCTATAGTACCTATCTTCTACGTTATGTGCGGACTGCCGTTTTCTAATACCCGTTTATTTTTTATAGTTCGGTTTACAGAGTTTGGTAAAGGTGTAACTTTTTGTGGGATAAGCTGATGTTTGCATTGATATCACATTTTAAAATCTATAAGCGTTTGATCACTTTTTGTGTGGTGGCCTCCTAAACAGGTTATTTGTATAAATACAAGTGCATTACATTTCACATTAGTATATTCCCATGTGAGAACTATAACTCCCAGCAGTTGAAAGAGATTTACCATAGCTTAGATTAACTATACACAAAGTTTTTACAAAATGCATACTTTCCATTATTCAACACACAAATATATGAAGAAAAAGTGATCAAATAGTTCTATGTTTCTCAAAATGGTTACAATGCAAACATCTCATTCGCAAAAAGTTAAACCTTACCCTTTAAGCCATGGACAGACAGTGCAGAATTGCTGTGGACATCCACTATGTTGTTATTATAAATTGCTGTCGGACCTTGTGCTGAGGCCAACCCGCAGGAGCCTTGCCCCATGTGTCAGTAGCCCTAGGCACTTTACAAGTAGTGGTACGTTATCCCTTTTTTGTGGGCAGCCAATAGGAAGTGACTGCCAGTGCTGCAAATACGACTAGAAACTGCTCTAGCAAACCTGGGGCAGTGGATGCGCTGCCCTGTGACAGAGCCTAATATAAAGTAATGGGGCTTTGAATTAGCCAGTCAAAAACCAGCTAGCTCACAGCCCCAATACAAGCTCATGTGCATGAGGCCTTATACTTTGTCATCTAAATGCTAGGTGACTACAGATATGTTGGTAACATCCAGGCTGCTTTAAAAAAAAGAAATGATATATGTTGCTGATTGTTTAGAGAGCAAAAGGTATGACAGCTTCTGCATAATTGATATGACTTGTAAAAAGTTATGTACATGTGCTCTCATACATGTACTTACTTAGCTGTGACATGCAGGCAGATGTAAAGATGTCCTCTTATTTCTCAGTCCCAGGACAGCAGTGAAGGGTCAGGACTTGAGCACATGGAGAAAAACAGCTTCTAACAAGCTGTAGATGAGGACAGGGCACAGCACATGCTGCAGGCTATGGATGTCATCTTTTTTGGCTGCCCTGGATGCTGTGCAGGGAGCCCTCCCCCGGCCTGAATGCTGTGCAGGGAGCCCTCCCCCACCCGTCCTCATTGACCCGACTTCTTCACTGACCGGGAACTTTGTTGCAGCCTCAGAAAGATTTGAGGAGAGTGTTCTATAGATAATTTAGAGCAGCACATCTCTGTTTTTATAGTGATTGCTACCTCCAGGTCCCACTCGACTCTGCATCTCTGAAGCTGCAGTGTGTAGGAACCTGGTGCAGTACACATGCAGAGCGCTCCAGGACAGCACAGCCCTCTGGTCCAACTCATCTTCCTACAGCATTTAGGCGATCAGGAGTAAGGTGCTCACAGTAAGTGCTGAAGGGAACTACTGAGTGCTGGAGGCAGATGAGAGACTCGTGGCTCTAGGTCTCGGCGATCCAGTAGGTGAAATGGTTGACAGTCCTACTGTATGTGCCTGCTCTCAGTAGCAGAAACTGGTTTAGCCCTAGCAACCTGGGAGCAGGCACACGGCACAGGCACTGGTACTGCATCCTAAAATAGGGGGCAAAGCCAAGAGGTGTCGGGGCCCACCGGTGTGACACCGGTGGGCCAGTCCTGCCCTGAATGAACATAATGGGGCCGATTTACTAAGGGTCCGTCTGACGCATTTTCATTGGGTTTCCTGACGATTTCTGTTTTGCGCCGAATTGCCCCAGGATTTTGGCCCACATGATCGGATTTTGGTGCATTGGCGCCGGCTTGCACTTGACAGAAATGGGGGGGCGGGCCGTCAGAAAACCTGACAGATTCAGACAACGTGCTGGATTTAACATTTAGAATTGTGTCGCAAGACACACACTTACAAGCACCAGGAAAAAGCAGGTGAACTCGGCAGACCTCAGCGCAGAGGCGACAGATGCAGGAACTCGGGCGCATTATCTTTGTGAATAGCGCCAGACCTGAATCCTCGTCGGACAAGGCACTGCGGGATCGCCACAGGACCGGGTAAGTAAATCTGACCTAATATGTTCCCCTTCATGCCAAGGATAATAAAACTTCCCCACTGTCTCCATATATGGTAAAAAGAATACTGATTCCCATCTACAGTTGTGTCCCTATCTCCAGAAGTACAAGGTATTAATAGGTTGTTTAACCTGAACCTGTATGTTTTTTTACTGTAGCATAGCTGCTGAGCCCTTAAAGGGCATTTGCACCCATTGAACTTGTTAGTTCAACTTGTTAAGTGCCAAAATTAAGAGAAAAAACTGTATTACAAAATAAAACTATCTCCAAAATTGTATAGCAAAAGAAGTTTTAGTGAACACAGCTCCAGCAGTTGACATTATAGTTGTATACCACACGGTAAAGTGATTTTGACACTCGGCGATTAAATGCACTTCTGAAACACTTCTGTCAGACTGTGTATGTTAAATGTTGCGACCGTGTATCGTAATGCCCCCTTCAGTGACAAAATTTGTGTCGCATATACTATAGTACAGCTGCGACACAAAAGGGTCGAGTGCGACAAATATGTAGTGCAGATCCTGCTTACAAGAAGTTTGAACATGAAAGAATGTGCAATGTCCATCTAAAGACTTGGCAAGGACTTCAGTAAATGTGCCCCACAGTGATTTGCTGCTGTCTGTGTTCAGGGGGTTGCGCTGCTTTCAGCAGTTGTGACGCTGGAGAAACCAAGAAATATACTTTCATGATGCCATGACTACATATAATACTCTTTTAAAAGCTTTCTTTATGCTGAACATGATCAAAAAACAAGATATGAATGAAGTCCAAGACATGAAAATAATGGTAGCTTGGCACATGCGTAATGTGTAGTCTTGAATGGACCCTCCTGCCATTTAGGGGAGGCACTTTGCTCCCCAATGACATCATCTGGAGGGACAACCCTCCCCAAAATGGTGTTGTGCAGCACCAATAGCGGGTGTTTTTGGTTGGGGTCCAACGGAAATCACAGTAATGTTTCAGTCATTATGACCTTTTTCAGGCTGCAGGAGGGTATTGAAGAAAGAAATGAAGCATTTTTCTACAGGTGGTCATTACTCTGCAAATTTACATCTCCTTCACGCGCTTTTAGCAACAGAAAGGCCTTGCCTCTGCTTTATTGCTTTACGTCGTTATCTTTTTGTAATCCAGGTCTGAAGAAGACCTCGGTGACCAAATTGTTACTTTATCTGAGGATTGCTAAGCACCACTGTTAGCATAAGAAGTGATGCGTAACATTATGTAAAGTGAAGTCCAAGACATGGTTTATTGTAAAATGACATCAACATTTTCTTCAGTACTGTTAATATAAACTAGTATAATTTATAATAACACAATAACACAAATTTGCATGGAAAAGAAGGATCATTGATTAAGATTTTTCTTCACTTTAAGTGGGTTGGCCACTCTTTAACATAAATTGCCCATGTGCCATTACTGCTTTATTAATATTCCCTGAATGTTCACCAATTGATTCATCATCCCTCATGCTTCCTTTATTGCTGCGTGTAGACTCTCTCTGCACTCTGCATAGACATGTAAATAAAGATCCTACACCAGTGGTGGCGAACCTATGGCACGGGTGCCGGACGTGGCACTCAGAGCCATCTCTGTGGGCACCCAGGCATCAGCCCAGCACAGAGTTTTCCAGAAACTTCCTGCAGAAAGAGGAAGTAGGTGTAGACAGGGCTGGATTATCTGGAGCTTCTGCCCACGATTCTTCTTTCTCTGGGCAGAAAGCTACAATGATTATCTGAACATCCCCTCCTTCCTTTAATGGTATTGGGGTCCTCTCTCCCTGTGTCTGTCAGTGAGAGGGACTGAGAGAAAAACAACACACTGGAGGCTTCTAGGGTTGCACGATGGTTATATCATAATTTCAAATGGTTCAATAGCAGGTTTCTGTTATCCATACGTGATGTCTGTGATCAGTCCATATTGTATCCATTTTTTTTATGTCCGTACGACATCCAATTTTTTACACATGCAAGAAAAGCTAAAAGCTATTCTACTTCTTGCCCTGCCCAGTTGGTTGCCTAGTAACATTAAAAGAACAAACACTCTGCGTATGGATGTCATACATGTGCCGTCCATTTTTTTGCAGATCCATTGACTTCTATATTTGTACGTGGTCCGTGTGCGAGACAATATAACGCATGATGCAATTTTTTCTATGAAAAAATAGACATGTGAACAGACCCATAGGAAACAGTGGGTCCATTTGCCATCTGCGAAAAAAGGATAGCATACGGACATCAAAAGCGCCCAAAATGAGCCCTAAATTACACTATTTGGTATAATATTTTATTTTAACATTACTAGGACAACCTTTACAACATATATACTAAACTGTCATAAAACACTGAAGCTCTCCTGGTAAATCACTGGTTGACCTTTACTGATTGCATGTGTTTCAAAGGACATGCAAATGCGATAGACTGAGCCCCGCCGCCAGATGTTTGCATTGCATTTCTAAACGTAATGTAAATGCCGCATGTGACCACGCCCTAAACCTTCAGATAATCCTTTTTTTCTTTTCTTGAAAGTATTGTATTGGTATAGAGTATCGCAATACTTTTTTGGGTATCGTATCGCACTCAAAATTCTGGTATCTGTGCAACCCTGGAGGCTACCATTATGGACAGACTGAAGGAGTGATAAACAGGGAGTTGTATAGAGATGCAAAGTGCAGCATGTGGATAACAGGAGAAGGCTGGAGCTCTCACATGAGGCAAAGGTACAGGTACATATGCATGCAGAGACATGTCTAATGGAAGAGATTTATTGAAAAGTGGCCAACCCCTTTAAGATTAAGTGCACACATCTGTGGCCATGTGACCCACCAAAACAGCATCTAGCTCATAGAGGTGCATTGGGCATGTGCATCTGGGTGGCTGCACCACAAAACATATACAGAAGATCCTATTCCTGCCAAACCTCCATAAACATGCAGTTTATTGCAATATACTTAAATATAATGCATGTACTTCTTGTGCACAGCCCTAGATTGGGAAAGATTGTAATGATATTACTTACCTGTAATAGATCTGCTAGTATTCTTTAAACACTATTGTATCTTCTAGTACCTAGGCGTGTGAAATTTCTTTTTCCAATTATTGAAATGAACAGCTTATGTAATCTTTTTACAGAACAGCGTTATTACCATTTGATACAAAGTTGGTTTCACAAAACCCGGTATTACCAGCTTTAATATGGAATAAGACAAGGTGGCTTATCTTTCTCATTAAGTCGGATACATTTAATTCAGTAAATCTCTGTGAAAGGAAAGTTATAGATGAGTAATATGTAGTGGATGAGTAATATGTAGTAACTTGAGAAATGTGGAGGAATAACATAATGTCATAATATAAGAAAGGGTGTAGTGGTTAAATCTGGCATTCATGGAAAAGAAAGACATACACAATACACCACAAATATGTAACTTAAAAAAAAAATTCTATTTCCTGGGTTGCCAACATAACTTTATAACAGACAAGTGGATCATAGACAGATAATCTTCAGATGTACATGGAACAATGTTGTTTGCTTGCTCCATGATGGGAGTAGATGATCTGTGACCATGATCTTTAGTAAATTCTGTGTTCCAATGTTATCTCAATATATAGGTGTTACCTGTCATTGTAATCCGGATTGTGCTGACACCAAGGTGCCTGCTACTAAAAATCTTCTACAAATGGTTTAGTTGCAAAAGTGAAAACTAGAATATTATATGTTTTATACAAATTAAAATTAATTACACATATTAATATACACATAAATACTAGCTTATTCATAGGGAACCTCTGCAATACATATACAATGGATGACAAAACTTTACATATGAGGCCTCTTGAGGAGATAAGTGGGCAGCATGGTGGCTCAGTGGTTAGCACTACAACCTTGCCGCACTGGGGTCCTGGGTTCAGGTCCCATCCAGATCAACATCTGTAAAAAGTTTGTATGTTTTCTCTGTGTTTGCGTGGGTTTCCTTTGGGTCCTCAGGTTTCTTCCCATACTCCAAAAATATGCAGGTGATTAGATTGTGAGCCCCATTGGGGAGAGGGACTGCTTTGGCAAACTCTGTGCAGTGCTATATAAATAAAGGAATTATTATTATTATTTAACTTTATCTCCTAGGTCTGTGTTACTGCTGTTTAGTTTGATCATGGCATCTGAGAGAGTAATTCAACTTTTGCTTCAGGCAAATCAGCTTTTAAAGTTTAAACATGTATTGAATTTAAAACATTTTTTAAAATGTAAAAAACTCAGAAAAAATCAAATCACTTCACTAACATAAAAATACAACAAAAATAAATAAACAAATAATAATGTAAACATATTAGGTGTCCCCAGCCATTTGTAAATGAGTTTTTAGTGTATTTGTCGATGCAGAGGTTTAAGGTCCATAACTTTATTTTCTGGTGTGTAACTACAATATCATAGGATACATTTTTTATTTTTTGTCATTTTTATTTGGTGTTTAAAGTGGTTCTCCAGCCATATTTTATTTAATGAAGTTCATCTGGCTAAATATAGTACCTTGCTAATTTAAAGTAATTTAGTAAGTTTAGCCATTTATTAAATATCACAATCATTGTATTATACTTAAATGACTTGCTTGACTTGTTGCAAGCCGCTCATTCACTTGTATAACATGAGCGCCAGGTCTCATGTGAGTGGAGAAAAGCATGATGGGACTTGAAGTCTCGAGGAGGCATACCACGGCCATCTTGGAGCTACAATCAATGTCTGCAGAGAAAAGGTATTAAAAAGATAAGAAATAAAGTAAAAGGGCTGCTCTGCTGTCATGAAACATGCTTAGACAGTAATATATTATTCCCCCGACTAGTCAAAAAATATTTTTACATTCAATGGCTAGAGAACCAATTTAATGCTTCAAAAAGTGAAAACATACATTTTGATGTTTAATACTTTTTGTTTTTCAAAATAAGAGCCCCAGTTAGAGGGGAAAACAATCCCCTCTGGGGTAGAGAGGTCTGAGGCAGAGGCTGAACAAGTGCTTTGTAGAAAAGGAAAGAAGTAGTAATGATCAGTTCTGTCTTTTATCCTGCTGCCCACGTCACCTGGAGAAGAGGCCTGCTCCTGTCATCTGTGCTGTTGAAATTGCACACAACATGTCTTTTGGGACATAACCCCCACCATCTAAAAAGTCATTATCAGGTTAAAATATACAAATCAGAACTGTAGAACACTTGAATGACTTTTTATCACTAATAAGGTATACCTGCGCTGGCTGGAAAGAGTTAATATTAGAATGCTTTAAAGGAAATCTACTATCCAAATAAAGCATAATAAACCAGGAGCACTTACTTATAGATCCAGGCACTGTAACTGTGGTAATCTTCACATATTTGGTATCCAAGGCCTCCTTTTTTTTTCTAAAATCAACTTTAAAAGAATAATAATGTGTCTCAGGGGCTCCGGTGGTGTTACCAGAGCCCCTCAGTGCTGTAGCTTCACAGGTTGTTGCAATGAGCAGAGCAGGTCTCCCCTCCCACTGCAGTTTCTGCTGTTGCTAGATTTCACAGGAAAAGGAAGGAAGGAGAGTGCAAGGATTGGTTGAGACATGTTCTGCTTTGTGTAACAGTCTGCGGACCTGCAGCACTGAGGGGCTAATTATTATTTGAATTTATCAAATCATTAAAATGAATAAATTCAATTAAATCAAAATTTTAATTGGAAATTTGAAAAGTTGCCTTTAGAAGGAAGGAGGCCATACAAGAAGATTACCAGTCACAGTGCATGGATCTATGTTTGTTTTGCTTTCATGCTTGATTTTGATGGTGAATTTTCTTTTCAGCTATAACAGGGATTTTGTAACAAGTGGTTTATTTGCTATCCCTACAATACAGGTATATTATGAAAAGCAGAGGGTGTTCTAACATGCAATGAAAGTCATGCATATCATCTGTAATGGAGATATTAAGATAGACTATTGTGGTATTGTGATCGATAATTGTCTTTTAGAAACTACACATCTGACATGTCTAGGCAGCAGTGAGTGAGATTATAGGTATAATGATCTTGTTTCTCAGAGGAACTTAGGCAGCTGTGCATACAGTGTAAATACAGGGAAGATACCATCCGCTCTAAAAAAAAAAACTCATCTGGCACTGAATGGTGGAAAATAAAGCGTATAACATACAAAGTATATTTCTTCAATGTCAGCCATCAATCATATCTCCTTTTCTTACCCACTTATTCTGTGACTGCTTGACAATATTCAGCATCAATTATAGGTGAAGGTTTACATTCTGTAAACCAAAGGTGCATTCTTACAGTTCATAAGAATTTATAGATTTCCCTTATTTTTCACTATTAATGGATACTATTCTTCAAGTTCAACACAATGTTATTACTAAGCCGACTTCACAAATTAGTAAGTGATTTAACAAAGCCATTTGGCATACAGCAGCGTTGTGGCAACATCTGCAAACTTGATTGACACATTTTTAGCTACATTTTAGCAACATAAATACAATATAATAAATAATAAAAAGTGAGACCAAAACAAGTTGTTTTTTTTAACTGTATCAAACATTTATCACGTATCACACAAAAGCAAAATAATCTGAGGATCAATGTGTCACATTAAAGCTTGTCAGTGAGAGATATTTGAAAATGCAGGTGATGTTCTGAATGTGATGTTGAAAGGATCAGAATGTGTTTTACTCATTGAAAGCATAAACAGGCACGCTGCCCTTCAAACCCGGGACACGGTGACAAGCAGGAAATGGAAACTGATTACAAGATGTGCAGAAGCCAGTCATATACACTTTAGAACTCATCTGAAGAGATTAGACTCTTATAGACCTTTTAGAAAATTCCAGGCATGACACTTAGAAAGCTGATGTACTCTGCTATATCACAGCTAGTGTTTGTCATATTGCACAGAAATGTTGTTTGCATGGAAATAACACTGTGGCCTCTAGAAATCGGGAACATGATTGAACACTTGTCAAGTAAGAGAAAGAGGTGTAGGCCCTAAACAACCCATAAACCGCTGTTCCTGACATATTGCCCAGGCTGTCCTAATCCACAGCGTAGAACTAGTCCAGAAAATAAAAGAACACAGACAACATATAAATAGTCACAAGCAAAGTCAAACAACATATCAATAGATACAAGCAAAGTCAGAATAACTGGGTCAGAAACGAGAGGCAAAAGAGAAGTCGGAAAACATAACAAGTGTCAAAGTAAACAGCAATATATCAAAGCAGAAGCAGAACAACTAGTGCCAGGAGATTAGTATAATCAGCTCTGATTGAATTGAGGAGTTGCAGGACACTCCCTTCCAGCACCTGATTGGCTCGGCTGTCCATCATTCATCACACACCTGAAACATACATCAGCTCAAAGACAACACTACCCAGCTTTCCATAGAGCACATACAAGGCAAGCTCAGAACTTCGAAGCAAGAACCCATTTGGAGATTTCTGAAACCACTGTTGTTGGTTGTGCTTTGTGGCTGAAGTTGGAGCACCATAGAAGAAGTCTTCTGGTGTCTATTTAGATGGGATATTGGTGTTTCCTTGATGGTAATAAGGACCAAGAAATGCAGGAGAGGTAGTGAGATATATTGATCTTGTCACAGTTTAATTGAATGCTTGGCAGTCAAGGTTCTACAAGTGAGGCACACTTTATTTTGCGGTATCGTTCTCAGTACACATGTCATCATAGTGCTTTGTTGTTCTAGTAAACTCCAACTCAATAATGATTCTTGAGTACATGCTAATATGGAAAACTAAGGTACAGTATGGGAAAGGGAAGTATGAATGACCCCAAGTGCCAGGCTTGGCGCTAGCTGTCAGACTAGGTAGGTGGTGGCGAACTCACCTTGCGACATCCCGGTGGGCTAAGGCCCTGCCTAAAGCAGATAAACCACCCGGGCGAACCCACTATCAGGAACTTAACTGATGGTCCCTGAGGGACCCTACAAAATGACAAGGAGAACCTACTTCGTCTGGCAGCTGCTGGATGGTGGAGCGGACAGGTAACCGGAATACAGATATAGGTCAGTGTTCACACTGGTAACAGAAACCGACACAAGACAGACAGGAAGGTGGGGTGACGCAAGGAGATAAACGATACTGAGGGACAAACAATACATACCAACAGACAAGCGAAGTCAAACAAACCGGGTCAAAACCAAGATGACGGCAAAGGTACAGATTCGTATAGGGAATAGAATGGTCAGTACGCAAAGCAGAAGTCAATACACAGAATAGCAAAAAACGCAATGGCAAGAGCACTGGATACACAGAGACACTGCAATAACCAGCACCAAATGAAGGGCCTGGGCAGAATATAAGGCAGTAATGGACACTACGTCCAGCACTGACTGGCTCAGCCGTCCATCACTCAAACCGCAGCTGCAGGCAAAACAAGTACAAAGACACACCCAGCTTTCCCAGGATCAGAAATGGACCTGTGTGGTTTTCCAGCAAGAAGCCTGAAACCTGATCCCATCAGTACAATTTGCAAGTTCTGACAGTGTAAATAGGTTACGAAAATAATTTTACAACTGATATCAAATAAAACTGTAGAATGGCAAGTAAAATATTTCCATATTAAAGAAGATACACAAAAGATAACTTTGAAAATAAGGAGCTGATGTAATTTGTTACTGATGAAATTTAGAGAAAAAAGACCTACATATACAATAATCGTTTACTCTTACCCCAATGTTATTGTTTTGCTTTTCATCAATAGGACGGTGTATTATAGCTACTGCAATAATATTGTTTTTAGGGTTTTTGCTTTTTGTGTTGCTTTTTCAGATTTCTTTGCTTTGCCATTATATAGTTTATGTTTCAATCCTCTCTCTGACACACAGATATGCCTTTACGGTGTCTGAAGACAGATTGTCAAATAGTTTTATTGTACAAGTCTATTTAGCTGGGCTCCATGAAAGACAGATAGTGAGTGTATTGATGTGTATGGGTGCGTGTGTGTCTCCTCTTTACTTTTATTTTTGAAATATTATCTTTTTGTTCCCGTTCTAAACAAAAATGCTTGGAGAATATTCTGAGATAAAAGTTGCTATTTCTGTTTAGGCCTTTTGGCAATGGATGAATCAAAGCAGAAAAACTGATGAAAGCATGATCATTCTCCCCATTTAAATCTTTGAAAGGAAGTGGTGAGTGCCTCGAATAATGGGATCAGTGACCGTGCAGTCTCACTTGATCTCACTTTATTTTGGTGCCAAAGTCTATATACATAGCTTCTATTTGAGTTATTTTAGACAATTTATCCTGGATCCTATAATTACATTGATTAGGCTAATTAAACATCCTGAAGAGTGACAATTAGCTTCTTTACCTTTCAGGAAGCTTTCACTGCAAATTAATATTAGACCTGTTTTCCTTTTCCCCACATTGCTGGCAAACTACACCTTCTTACTAGACAAGAAGTAGAATTCCTTTTACTAAAACTTTGGCAAGAAAGATGTTAATTGTGATTTGCTAATGAATAGCATTTATCTTTGTAAATTGTTAATTAAGAAAGAATGTTTGGTTTTCAACAAAGTTATGATAAATTTAGAAACCTGTTTATGGTATCAAGTCTTATATAAAGGTCTTATTTTTATTGCGATGACCAAAGGCCGGTGTCTTCAAAAAGAAGCAGTTCCTATCAAATACTAAGTTTGTAGTGTCCTGATAAATCTATCATCAGAGGAACAATCACTGTATGATTACTCATCTACACAATCTAAGGCCTCATGCACATTCCCTGTTTCCCCGAAAATAAGACTTATGACTGTCTTATGTTAATTTTTGCTTCTAAAGAAGAACTAGGTCTAATTTTCAGGGGAGGTCTTATTTTTCCATGAACAAGAATTTACGTTTATTGTTGAACAAAAAATCAACTTCTCTAACCTCCTTATGACTCTCCAAACTCTGAATTTCATGCTGTATTTCTTGTGACTCCTTTTCTATTAGGATCATTGGCCCCAATCTCTCATGTTTAGTAAAAGCACTTTCCATAAATGACCCTTGTTATCCTGGTAGCTGCCGGTATCACATTTGCAGCACAACAGTCAGTGATTTAATTCCATGAATTCTTCCCCATGTCACAACCTTCTGCAGCATCTAAAAGGGGGAGCTGTAGCAATGACTGCCGCTAGGTCTTATTTTCAGGGGAGGCCTTATATTTCTAAGCCCGAACAAACTTGTACTAGGTCTTATTTTCGGGGGATGTCTTATTTTAGGGGAAACAGGGTAGATGTGCAGAGCATATGGGCTAGTCTCACTAACTGCAGCCAACTGATTGAGTCAGAGCATTCTTTTAGGCAAAATCACAGTACGGTGCATGCACCATGCCTCACTGCATTGTGAACATGCTGTCTGGCAGCTCTGGTGAGCTCCACTCAGTTTCCACATGTCAGCCAGGCCACCAACTATAACAAAGTGTTTTAAACCGAACATGCATACAATGTAGAGTATCACTGGGTAGTATTGTTTTAAAATTAAGTGTATAGTCAACTGAATTTTGCAGTCAGTTTAAAGTATAATGAATATGGGTAAACTGACTTCACAACAATCTTAATCACTCATAGAAATTAGACTAAGAAGATAATAGGGCACATTTACTAAGCACAGTGCAAACTGCACTAAATGCAGTTTGCCTGTATAACATGCATCGTGCACCAGATTCAGGATTTCTGGCGCACGTTTTTCATGATTCTGGCGCTCCCTGCACAGAGTGTACCAACTAAATGTGCCCCAATATTCTGTATAAATACATTCCTGATCTGGAATAAAATATTATTAATTCATAATTATAAATAATTTTCTAATAAATTCACTGATTGGGTAACTAATGTGGACATGTTGTTGTGTATATTTTTTAATTAATTTTTCAATTTATCTTGAATATATAATATATCTCATTTACAGTACAAGGTTGTACAGGTGTCACAAGCTGTGTAAGTCAATTAGAAAATTTTACAATCACACATTTCTAATGAAACGTTTGTTGCTTAACCCCTTCCTGCTGATGCCCTTTTTTAATTTTGTGTTTCCATTATTTTCTCCTGTAGTTTAAAAAGATAAAATCTGTAACTTTTTTATTTTTCTGTGTATGGAGCTCTATAAGGGCTTTTTTTTGCATTACAAATTGTACTTCCTAATGTCAGTATTTAATATTCCATGCCATGTACTGGGAAACAGGAAAACTATCCAAAAAACTTGACCAAAAACACATTTGCACCATTTTACTGTGGGCTTAGTTTTTATGGCTTTCACTGTATGCCCAGCATTGTTGGAGCATAGTCCAACAATGGAGACTTTCCAGGAGTAGGCGGATGCTTTAGTCCAAGTCTGGGAGGAGATCTCTCAGGCAGTGCCGTAACAAGGAAAAACAGGGCTCTCTAGCAGGCTACTGCATGGGGCCCCCTTTCCCACTTAAAAAATATACATATTAGTATACTCACACATGTGAGTTACAATCACATATAAATACACTCATGTGCACACACAGCATATACATACATACAGTGCCATATGCAACATACTCACATACAGTGTATACAGACACCATATACACATCACAGATACTGCATATATACATCACAGTATATGTAATATACATATCATGCTGGACAATTTGCAGTACAATATAGATATAATGGTGCACATCCTCCATTCTTTATTGTGTCGGATGACGGGGCCCGCTGACACTGTGGCCCCATAGCGGCTACTATGGCTGCTACTGCTGTAGTCACGCCCCTGCCCTCAGGAGACCATCAGGAGACCATCCGCATCCGCATCAGGACTCTGACAGGGCATTGTAGGGAGGTCGTACAGACAGGTGGAGGTCACACATAATATTGAGCCTTCTTTTGTCTTGTTGTACAGACATAACATCAAAGTTGGATAAACCTGTAGTGTGTTTTTCCATTTTAGTGTTGTGGGTGACTCTAAATCCTGGTCTCCATTTGTTAATGAATTTGATTTCCACTGATGATTTGTTTGTGATTTTGTTGTCAGCACAATCAACTTTGTACAGAACAAAGTATTCAATGAGAATATTTCATTTATTCAGATCCCGGATGTGTTATTTGAGCAGAATATAGATCTATCTATCTACATTGCCCATGGAAACGGCGGCATATTTGGCTGAGATAAGTAGACAGTTGGAAGATTGTGAGGACTACAAAAAAGTACCACGAGACCCTAAGTTTGATTTGAAACGTAAAATTAGAAACATTATTGATCATGCAGTGAAGGAGAATGTTATTAATGACAAAATGGCTAAATATTTAATTGTTGAACATCCTGTGACATCTGTCATTTACATGTTGCCTAAAATACATAAGTCACTGGAATCTCCTCCCGGACGACCGACTGTGTCCGGGAGTGATTCCATTTTTTCTAAGATCACCATTGTTTTGGATAAAGCTTTACGTACATTTGTCACTTCAAGCTCCTCATATATAAGGGATAATTCAGATTTTTTAGCAAAACTGGCTGAAGTAAATTTGAGTGAATACAATATTATTTTAGTATCGTTTGATGTAGTATCGTTATACACTTCGATTGACCATACACGCAGTATACAGGCAATTAGAAAAAATTGGCTATCTCTCCATACATGGCCAAAGAATGTGCATTGATTATTAACTTGCTCGAGCTGGTATTATGTAACAGTTACTTTTGTTGGTAATGAATTCTATATGCAGCTACGTGGTGTAGTAATGGGGGCCAATATGTCCCCCACCTAAGCTATTATTGTCATGACGATTTTAGAGGAGGATTTCGTCTATGTATCTCCCCACTTCGGTAAGGTACTGAGGTGGTGGAGGTACATAGATGACACCTTCCTCCTCTGGACAGGAACTATGCAGGAATTAACTGACTTTCATCAATTCCTTAACCAAATTGATGATGATATCAAATTTACTATGGTGTGGTCTAAGTTGGAAGTTTAATTTTCTAGATGTCCTTGTACGTTATACGGAGGGTAGTATTTCTACTGATTTATTTGTGAAACCCACAGACAGGAATAACCTATTGAGATTTGAAAGTAGCCATCCAAAACCTATGCTCGAATCCTTACCATTGAGCTAATTTTTGAGAGTGATGAGGATTTCAAGCCAACCCTCATTTATGGAGAGAAATTTATCCCTTATGGAGAATAAATTTAAATAGCGTGGGTACCCAAACAAGGTTATTGAATCAAATAGGAAGACGGCTGTAACCAGAGATCGTAATTCTCTATTGAAATTAAACAATAAGGCACATACTGTGAGGAGAATACCATTTGTCTTGACCTATAATGATTTGAGTCCAGAAATTGCTAAGATTACCAGGCGACATTGGTCGATTCTAAACAGGGACCCAATGCATATAGTGGAGTTCTCCAACCCACCGATCTTATCCTATAGAAGATCTAAAAATTTAAAAGATAAATTAGTCAGAGCTGATGTTGGCCCTCTAAGGATGTTAACCCAAACTGGCTTATGGGGTAAAAAACATACTGGGAGCTTCCCCTGTCGATCGTGTATCAACTGTTCTCATATGACTAAAGGTGAAAACTTTGTGCACAATGGCAAATCCTTAAAATAAGACACTTTTTGGATTGCAACAGTGATTTTGTTATTTATTTATTTATTAAAATCTCCGTGTGGACTTGCTTATATTGGTGGAACAACCTTGGACTTTAAGACCAGGTTTTGCCAACATAGGTATTCCATAAGAAAAAACAGACAGGATCTTCCTGTGTCAAGACACTTTTTTGAAAAGGGACACACTGAGGCACAACTAAAATTTACTCTCATTGACCATGTACCCCAATTACGCCGACGTGGCAACAGAGAAAAACTGCTACTTAAGAAAGAATTACGGTGGATTTATGAATTGAACACCCAAAGAACTAACGGTCTGAATGTTGACTATAACTTAGGCAGTGTATCTTAGATTGCTTGTGTCATCCTGTTGCTGTCACTTCAGAGTAAACATTGATTCCTTTTTTATTTATTTTTCTCTTTTTTAAAAAAAATTTAATAATATTTAGAAGATTCTCTTTATTAATATATGTTTTCTTTTTTTCCCAGAATGTTTTCACTTTGCAACTAATTGTCACCATCACTGAAGAAACACTTGGAAACTGACATCTCTGATTTTTTTTACTCCAATACAGTCGGCTGTTTTTTTGAGCTTGGGCTCAATTCATGACTTTTTTCTATGTACAGCATTGGGTCTTTTCCCAAGTTATGGGTTATTATTATTGCCGTTCTCTTTACATAGTCGATCCACAATACCCTATATACAGGAGGTTGCTGTGGATGCCTTTGGTTGCGACTTACCTCATTTTTATTGGGGCGAGTGTTGCACCTTTAGCACACCATGTGTCTGACACTGGCGAACCTAAGGTCCGCTTCGGAGTCAGTGTAGACCATACTGGGGGGTAGATTCCCTTTAAGAGACTCACTATGATTATTATCTTTCAATACTATACTGACCCGTTAATGCTGTAGTTTTTATATAATAAGACTGTGTAGTCGGTCTGTTTTGTCACCATTTTGCTGCATTCAGCTATATTCCTATGACAGCGTGGGCTGTCCTCACCCCTAATTGCCTCTGTGATCTCACTCTGAGACTGCACGTGCACAAAACACTGTTCTCGGTCATGCACAGTCTACAGTGAGAGACACGATTCTTACATTCTGAATGTTTATGTTGATATAAACATTGAGACGCTAGGTACCGATAACTTGTTTATGCACCAGCTGATTATGTGACTCTGTGTTTTATAATTGTATTCATGGCCTTCAGCAAATCCTTTTTGTATTACACTCACCGGCCACTTTATTAGGTACACCATGCTAGTAACGGGTTGGAACCCCTTTTGCCTTCAGAACTGCCTCAATTCTTCGTGGCATAGATTCAACAAGGTGCTGGAAGCATTCCTCAGAGATTTTGGTCCATATTGCCATGATGGCATCACACAGTTGCCGCAGATTTGTCGGCTGCACATCCATGATGCGAATCTCCTGTTCCACCACATCCCAAAGATGCTCTATTGGATTGAGATCTGGTGACTGTGGAGGCCATTTGAGTACAGTGAACTCATTGTCATGTTCAAGAAACCAGTCTGAGATGATTCCAGCTTTATGACATGGCGCATTATCCTGCTGAAAGTAGCCATCAGATGTTGGGTACATTGTGGTCATAAAGGGATGGACATGGTCAGCAACAATACTCAGGTAGGCTGTGGCGTTGCAACGATGCTCAATTGGTACCAAGGGGCCCAAAGAGTGCCAAGAAAATATTCCCCACACCATGACACCACCACCAGCCTGAACCGTTGATACAAGGCAGGATGGATCCATGACACTGGAGCAGCCTCTGGGAAGGCCGGTGGAGACACTGGAGCGGCCTCTGGGAAGGCCGGAGGTTCTGGAGCGGCTTCTGGGAAAGCCGGAGGAGAACTTGGAAGCGGTGGAAGCAGCGGCGGCCGGCTGGAGTGGTTCTTGGAAAACCGGATTAGAGCTTGGAAGCTGAGGAAGCACGGCGGCTGGCTTTTGGAACACCGGAGCCAAGCGAGGCCGACATGGAAGCCGGACTTGAGGTTGCTGGCAATCAAACAGCTGCAGAGGCATGGAGGAAGGCTGGAGTGGCTCTTGGAAAGCCGGAGCAGCACTTGGAAGCTGCGGAAGTAGAGTCTATGGTAGCCGGGAGTCTAGCAGGGTGCAGGGTGGTAACCCCGTTCAGATCCTTTCTCCAAGAAAAAATCAGTTGAGACTGCTTGGAGAGGACCTCTGCCAGTAATTGGTCTGAGTCATTAGAACAGTCCATGTCCTTGACGGGATCCGTGGCCTTGGCGGGGTCCTTGGCCGGATCTTGCTGTAACGGGTGACACAGACAACGGAACTAAAAGTCTCTATGGGAAGAGTCCGGAGGGAGGAGTCTGTGGACCAGTGGACCCTCTGGACCACCGCAGGAGATGGTATGAGGCCGTGGTGGCAGCCAAGGTACAGGGATGTGCAGGAAACAGTCCAAGCCTGGGATGACAGCAGCAACACAGAGGAACACTGGTAACGCTGGCACGGACTGCAGACACCGCTGGACTGGAACCCTGGAAGGCACAGCAGGAAGCGTATGGGAACGCTGGAGACGGGAGACACGGAGGCGTCTGGAAACGCTGGAAGACAGGACACACCAAGAGCATATGGGAACGCTGGAAACACACAGAAACACAGGAAAGCGTCTGGAAACGCTAATGGGCTTTCTCTTCCACAGGAACGGCTTAGGGAAGCCTGGCATGGAAACCATAGGAGATCCTAGGAGAAGATCCGGCAGGGAGAGAAGGGAGGTGCCAGATTATAAGGGCGAGCCAGATTAGCAGCAGCCAATCAGGAGGACGCTGGCCCTTTAAGGCTTGAGAAGTCCACGCGTGCGCCCTCTAGTGGTGAGAGCATGCGACTGCAGGCAAGGAGATATGCGGCCTACATGTCGGGAGCCGGAGCACAGACAGGAGCCAGGAGAGGTAAGTGAGGGCAGGGAGACGGGGACCGGCAGGCAGCGAAACACGGGTGTACCCGCAATCCGCGACATGGATCGCGGGAGCACCCGTGACATTTATGAATTGAACACCCTAAGACCTAGCGGTCTGAATGTTGACTATAACTTAGGCAGTGTATCTTAGATTGTTTTTGTCATTCTGTTGCTGTCACTTCACAGTAAACATTGATTACTTTTTTATTTATTTAGATTTAGAAGATTCTCTTTATTAATATATGTTTTCTATTTTTTCCCAGAATGTTTTCACTTTGCAACTAATTGTCACCATCATTGAAGAAACACTCGGAAACTGACGTCTCTGATTTTTTTACCCCATTACAGTCTGCTGTTTTTTTAGCTTGGGCTCAATTCATGACGTTTCTCTATGTACAGCGTTGGGTCTTTTCCCAAGTTATGGGTTATTATTATTGCCGTTCTCTTTACATAGAGGATCCACAATACTCTACATACAGGAGGTCGATGTGGACGCCTTTGGTTGTGACTTACCTTATACTTATTGGGGCGAGTGTTGCACCTTTAGCACACCACGCGTCTGACACTGGTGAACCTAAGGTCCGCTTCAGAGTCAGTGTAGACCATACTGGAGGGTAGATTCACTATGATTATTATCTTTCAATACTGTACTGACCCGTTAATGCTGTAGTTTTTATGTAATAAGACTGTGTAGTCGGTTTGTTTTGTCACCATTTCGCTGCATACAGCTATATGCCTCCTCTGACAGTGTGGGCTGTCCTCACCCCTAATGCCGCTTGTGATCTCACTCGAGACTGCACGTGCGCAAACACTGTTCCCGTCATGCACAGTTACAGTGAGAGACACGATTCTTACATTCTGAATATTTATGTCGATATTAAACATGGAGACGCCAGGTACCGATTACTTGTTTATGCACCAGCTGATTCACAACTAGGTCATGGACTCTGTTTTATAATTGTATCATGGCTTCAGCAAATCCGTTTTGTATTATATGACCACTTTGCACTTTATAACTACTTGTCACATATCAGGAAGTTTCCTATTGAAATTGTATTTCTAATAGTTTTTTAAATTAATTTGTGATCATCGCTCAGAAGAGTTAACAATAAGACACTCCCACATTTGCCATTAACCTGTTCACTATGGAATGCACTTGCTTGAGAAGGTGGTACACACCAAAACGTCAAAGCCAGTTTTGGAATAAACTCTTCTTCAATTTACTTTTTGGATTAGGAGTGTCTGCGTCATTTTTTGAATTTATCTACATCTATATTGTAGATAATTGAATTATTATTTATTGGACTGGTGCAATGTGACAAGTTATCTTTGACTAAAGCTATACCCACAAAAGTTATTTTGTATCCCTGACAGAATAAAACTTTAAAATTGAATACTAAAAAGAGCAAATACAATACAAAGCTAAGTGACCCAGTATGCTTAACTGTTCTTCAAGTTTGAAGTTTCGATTATTTTAATAGAATAAATGTGCCTTCACTTCTTTCCATATCTTTTTTTATTTTCAAGATTTATTTTTCATTTACTTTGTAAACCTAATTTCTGCATATTTTGGTAATTTCGAAAATAAGTAGCAATTTTACTACTACTACCTTTTAGATTACAAAAAATAAATAGGAAGTACATTTCTGGACACATTAAATGCACTTAAACATGAAAAAAATGGATTTCAATAATACAGTCAAGTTTTTGTATAGAAAACTTGCTGCTGGACATAAATTCTTTACAAATTGGAAAGTCAAAGTGGACAAAATTCTAATTTTACCTATTTTCTTTTATTTCAATAATTACAATTGATGGACTTTAACATTTATGGGAAGCTTTGTGGTGTACTGTACAATACATTAAAAATTATTTCTATTTTGCCATTCTTTATGACACTAATGCTTCCATCTTGTGCTCTGAAACATTCAATTTATCATTATTATTTGAATTGAATAAATAAGTTGGAAGAAATCTACACAAGAATATTGATAGAGAAAAAACTATAATTGGATAGGGCTTTCATGTAAAAATGGTTATTTATTACTATTTTTATCAAAAACTTTATTGAATACGTTGATGAATGTATCTCAAATTCTATTTTAATTAATTATATGTAATTACATATTAAAAAGTAGCAAAAAAGGTAAACAATTATAAAAATATAAAAAATAAATATTCAAATCAAAATACCTTTCCCTAACACCATGTAGAAAAGAATGAATAAGGTTTTCTAATACAGCTGATTAATGAAATATTTAGGACATAGGGCAAAGTCGTAATGGCTTAAAGGGATATCTCATCTGGATATTCACATTCAAATAAGTAATTAACCCTACAGAAGCAACGTTTTTCGTAAATGTTTCACTCCCCACCTTCAAAAAGTATGCTCCCGAAGTGCAGGAACTGTGTGCACCAGATTTTCTAGTGCACATAGTTCAAGGGTGTGCACCAAATCTTGTCTGACATAAATGTGGCGGCTGGTGTGATTACGCAAATGAACGCCCCTTTTGTGCAAGGGAATGTTGTCCACAGTGCATAGTGCAGCTGCAAACAATAATAGCGTGGAACACTTCATAAATACATGTGGAATTAGTTTTACGCCAGAACTCTTCCGTAGAACTGCATAATAAATGTGCCCCACTCTTTACATATTAAATTCCTGGAGTTACAGCATGTTCCCTGGCCGTCCGTAATGATCACTGAATGATGAATCTACATGGTTGTGCAGACATTAATAGTCACTGTGGCCAGAGTGCAAGGGCTTTTGATCAGGGACAGCTATCATGTATAAGGGACAACATGGCCAAATTTATGGTAAGGTATCTGTACACAGGAACATTTTTTTTAAATAAATGCAATTGATAAAATGTATGTATTTGGCAGATGAATAAATTAAATGTAAATTCCCAGATGAGAATCACCCCTTTAAGGGACAGGCAGTGGACGGGAACATTGGAAGTTCTATGAAGATCCACCTCTATATGAGGAGGTCAGTCATAAATGAGATGTGCAAAAACTAGAAATATGAAACCTTTTCACCAATATGGAAAAGGTGAAGTATCATTTCAAAATACTACTTACATGTGTTGTAAAGATGATTTCTCTCTATTGGGTCTTAATAATGCCTCAAGTGCTTGACCGCATGCAGAAATGGGACTCGGAGGGAAAGGGAAGATAAGTATAAAGTTTAGTATTGTGGCCTATCTTCTACAGGGACTGGTGGCTGTATGTTATTGGCTGCTGGCAGTTGTTTTTTTACAGGGGGCTGCTGGCTGTATACTACAGGGGGCTGCCTGCGATATTACAGGGGGCTGCCTTGCTGTATACTACAGGAGCTGGTGGCTATATACTACATGGGGGCTGTCTGTCTGTATTCTACATGGGGGCTGGCTGGCGTAGATACAGGGGGTGGTGGCTGTATACTACTGGGGGCTGGTGGCTGTATATACATGGGGCTGTCAGGCTGTATAATACAGGGGGATGGCTGGCTGATATTAAGGGGGCTGGCTGGCTGTATATACAGGGGGTGGCTGTATACTATACTACAGGGGGCTGGCAGCTATATACTACAGGGTGCTGGCAGCCTATAACTTCTAGGGGTGGCTGTAATCTACAGGGGGTGGCAGGCTTATATCAGGGCTGGCAGGCTATATATACGGGGGTGCAGGCTACATACTACAGGTGTGGCCGGCTATATTACTACAGGAGCTGACAGGCGATATATAGAGGTTGGCGGCTAAATACTACAGGAGATGACAGGCTATATATGGAGGCTGGCAGGCTAATATACTACAGGGGCTGGCTATTAAACTTCCAAAAACATTGTTGGAAGGCCCCACCAGTTTGCGCCCAGGGGCCCCCAATACCCATTCAAGCCCTGGGGATTTCATTTCTTTGCATGGAGCCTAGCAACTAAAATTATTACTTCAATGACTATCATTTGACTCATGTACCAGGTAGTAATACAACAAAAAAATCTATATTATTAAATAAAGTTAATGGGTTAAATGATAGATCAATATAAAGTTATGAACTTGTTTTTTGCTTTTTCATAGTTATTAGTTAACTGTAAAATGTAACTGCTTCTATTTGGATTTAAGAAAATAGTCTTTCTGCCAGTAATAGAGACAAAACGACTTAATGTTTGGAAGATTAAAGTTTATCTTTTTTGGGACTTGGTAATCCATTGTCTATTTAATTGAAGTTATTTCAATGAATGTCTAATGGATTCAAAGTCAATCCTTTTCTGGTGTAAAGTGATGCATATTTTCTTCTGAAATATATCCTAAGCCATTTTTCTTTTAATTTCAAGGACATTTAGATATTGCCAAGACTTGGTATTTAGTAATACCACAGTATAGACTTAAAAGGAACGTCTGTGTCAAAGACTATTCAATTGAGAATGCAATAAAAAAACGAGTGAGAGACTTGATAAATACAGTATGTAGGGGCCTTGAAATTACATGTTCAAATAGAAGTGTATTAACATTACTCAATTAACATTTAATACAGCAGTAAATGAAAGGTGAATATGGTAGATGTAATTTTCACTCATGTAATATTCTTACATGTTTTTTCTTTTTTGTACTGAACTTCCTATTTATTTATTGTCTGTTAAAGATATTTATTGTTCTTGGCCATTCTATATTCTGATGAAAGCTGAAGGTATATTTTGTTGACTAACAGCTTTATACGTGTAGACTTATAAGATTATATAAAAAAAACTAGACGTAGTCCTCTTTGTCGCACTTAAAGGGTTTTCTGTCTCGGCATTCACATTCACTTTCACTAATCTCCTATATAAAACATTCTACAATTGGTATTATTAAAAAAATGTTCCTGTGTGAAGAAATTTTCCATAAACATAGTCTATGTTGTCCCTTAGAAACGAGATAACTCCTCGGTTATGAATCACCTCACATTGAGCAGCAGTGGCCAGACAGCTATTGAGTCCTGACTGAGCTCCTGGCTTCAGCGATTCATTACACACAGGACGCCTGTAGTGTAGGACTGCCAGTAACTCACGGACATTTTATATACAAAAACTTTTTGTTTATTGTTGAAATCACTGCAGAGGTGTGGCCGTATCCGAGGAAGCGGAAGCATATAGTTTCTAAGGGACAACATGGTACATTTATAGAGAAATTATCTAACACAACAGGAACATTTTTAAATAACATCTAATAAAGAAAGTTTATTATGGCAAGAGTTAAAAAAACTGAAGGTGAATGCCAGTGAGAATCCCCTTTAAGGGAGGGAAACTGTTGTGGAAAAGTCTCTTGGAAGAGTCAGGGGATCCTCTGGACCACCATGGGAGATGATGGAGAGCATAGCACGCAACCGGGACGGAGTCTAAGATCGTGGGACACCTGGTCTTCGACCAGTGCCTGCCGCAAAGCGGGGATGAGTGTTGCTGGGGCAGGGTGCACACAGGTATTCCACGGATGCGGACTAGGCTGCGGTGGCAGCCAAGGTAGTAAGGAGGAAGATTGCAGGGACACAGTCCGAGTCTGGGATGCAGCAGGTGACAGCTTGGAAAGATGAGCTGCAATAGGACCACAGGGACTCTGGCAACGGGACAGGCAGACAGGAACTGGTTACACAGAGCAGAGGCAGGACGGTATAACAGGAAACGAAAGCAGGTACAGAGGACAGGTACAGGTCAGAGGAACACTGGTAGCACAGAGAACACGGAGAAGAAGACGAGAAACACTGTAGCACAGCAAGTAGGAAGATGTAACACAGCAACACTGTAGGGTTACTCAAGCAGGAAATGATGCTGGAGATATCTGTGCGAGAGGAAGGAAGGAGTAGGGGCCGGTATTATAAGGGTGAGCCGTATTTAACGAGTGCCACATCAGAAGGCGCTGGCCTTGAGTCTGGGGAGCACGGCACGCACGCCCTGGGGAGGTGGGAACGCCCGCATTAGTCTAGTTGGAGCCGGAGCAGAGCCAGGAGCATGGAGAGGTGAGTCCAGGGAGTAGGACCAGCGGGGTAGTGACATACGGGATAACGACAGCATGGAGAGAGGGGAAGGTTGTGCCCGTGATACAGCCGGCAATGGATGCCAGGGATGCGTTGTGACACTAAATAATCGTCCAGGTAAGTGAAGTACTTTATCTGCAACTCCTTTATAAAAATGGCATAGGATAAGAGTGCAGCATCTGGATGTGAATGTAGCCTCACAATGATTAAGCGGCACAATTGAAAACATTATTACGGTACCTCATATAAGCTTTTCCCCATTCTTAGCCTCTTATACTATAATGATAGGACAAACGATACCTCCATTCACAGCCAGAAAGTAGGCAATGAGTTAGTAGGATGAGATGATTGCGGCACTGGATGGACTGGGAGTATCAACAGATGACATAGGCAGTTTATATCTCATATTACCTAATATATCTCACGTGTACCTCAATATTTGTACTTTCACATAGTACCTCACTTACTTAACTGAATATTACTCAATAAAACCGCATAATATAAAATTACATTATAAACTCCATATCACCCTAGATATTACCTATATTTCCTCACATGACCTCACATAGACCTTGCATATTACCTCTACATTATCACCTCAGATATGTTCTCACATATTACTTCACACATAGCTGTATTATACTCATTGCCTATAGCAAATGTCAAGTTCAGAAACTGATATTAATGACTTGTGGAACACAAATAGAAAACTTAGCTTTAATTGGGTGCTCGCTGCCACAGCAGCAGCAGAACAATGGCTCCTAAAGATAGTGGTAAAAGGATATCTACACTTCTTTAAGCTTTTTATGCCCTTGTTTCTTCAAAAATGCCATTCAAAAATTATGAAAATGAGCCTGAGGGTCTCTGGGTTTCAATAACCGTAATGGAGCATGGGGCCCCCTTAGACTAATTTGACATTAATTTGTAATTCTTCTTTTTGTGAAAAACTAGGGCATAGAAGATAAAGAAAGAAGAGCGATGTGATAGACCGAGGGAAAACAATAGGCCACAAGGGCCTCGGCATTGGTTTATTATCCATATGGTAGAGTTCCATTAATTAAGGTAGTTTATGCTGTGTTGATACTGGTGTTATCTAGCATGGGTTTTAGTTTGACAAACCCTTGTTTTAATCACTGTTCAATGAGGTAATGCAGACATTGAAAAATGAGGCACTCTTCCTTATCTTACTTTGCTGTTGGTTTTGTAAGATTTGCTAATCCATGATGTCCAAATATAAAGTTCTTCCGATCCAATAAATATCATTTAACAGATTTTTTTTACTCCACATCTTAAAACTAATTCTGCTCTCCTAGATGAAAGCTCACATCTTCCAATGCAAATCTTGAGCTTCTACAACTCAGTAGTCTGAAATCAGAACATTCAGACTATTGACATAGTCTGCAGGCATTGTCTGCCAAAGAACAGGGCATTATTTATTATCCTTCAAAGTGTGAAAGATCTCAGGAAAGATGAATACACTAGCAAAGTGCTTCAACAACATAAATTCATACCAGCAAAATACAATAGCTTATTCTGTTTGGCTTCTGTTATAAAAACGCTTGCGCTTGACATAGACGTAGAAATCATTGAAGTAAATGTCTACCTTTTTTTCTATTTTATTTTTTATTTTCCTTATAAAGTTTTGCAACATGTCATTGAATTCTCAAAAAACATTGGGGCAACATTTAAGACCACCAGTGCAAAGCTACTATATGCATTTGGAATTCATAAAGGAATTGTGGACTCACCATTGATTCTTAAAACTCTTTTCCTTTACTTACAGGTTGTTTAACAAAAACATGTGTTTCACAGGGAAGAGCATTTGACAGAAGGAGACAAAAAGTGAGAGCGAACGAGTCGTCTGACTGTCGTAGCACCGGTTATGGAGAGAAAACATAAAAGAAAGTTATTAGGAAGAGGGCCTGGGTGGATAATGAGGAATTAAGCTCTCAGAGCTTAGGGCTATAACAATAAAAACGGCTCATGGGAGTCTTCTCTATAATGTGTCTCCCATTTACCTGTCTGCCTAAAATCCCCTCATCCTATACTATGCAAGCCCTTTGGTTATAATTTAATAAATGTGATTCCTTATATAATTAATGTACGTATTGAAAAGTCATCGTCCCACCGGTGTGGGATATGGCAGAGTTCATGACCACACCCCAACACGTTGCGATTGGCTGAGTGTGAATACCTGGTCGTCGATGGCCTGTTACACTAAAAGTTCTCACCTAGGTACGACTCAGTTTTGTTGTTCTAGCCCCGCCTACCTGTGCTGTGAAGAGAGTAGGTAGTAGCACAGTCATCCTTTCAGGCTGATGCAGCACCTTGCCACATATAAAGGGCGGAATTAAGTATGGTTCACCCTGGACAATCGTTTTTAACCAATAATTTGCTTTAAGTTGCAACGTGTGTTCACTGGAGATGTAGTGGAGTCATGGTGGCCCATTTAAAACAGGTGAGCGGATGCCAAAGCAAAACAGGCATTATGAACTTCAAGACAACGCCAAAACAACCCGTCCTACTCACTTTTTTGATCTCCAGCTGTCAAATCTATCCCTGTGAAACAGTATGTGTTTTAGACAATGTGAAATATAGGAAAAATGTTGGCGGCAAGTGCCAAACTATCTCTTTAAACTTCAAATTATTGAAAGCCATTACAATACATAATGATGTTTTTACATATACATCACATGTACCTAAGTCTGTTTGTTGTGGCTTACATTGCAAATATTAAAAAAAAGAGGCTAACTGAGCAAATGCATTGGACAAAATGCAACATGACATATCTTAAAAAACAAACAAAATTTTGTCAGGCAATGAATTACTTTCAACTTTAAAGAACGGCTTAGGTGTAGATTTCTCATAGGTCCTCATAAAGGCGGAGGGGCCTTCCAATCTCATGTTATTCGTTATCCGAATGTTGGAATGCCATGGATTGATATAATACATGGGAATTCAGCCTAGTCCCGAGTTTAATGAAATAGACCAACTTTACCCCACCTTCTCGCCAACCATTTTTTCTATAATGCAATAATGAATTTTACCTATCTTGTGTAGTTCCAGAATGACGGAATATGCGCACGACTTCCATAGGGGGATTGCCATCAGGTTAGAGCCGTTGTGAGTTACATGGGAATGATCACTGTTCTTTCTTTAGGTAGATATTCTGACCACCCAGTTCCCAAGGAGCACCAATTCATGGCGATTAGATTGGAAGTCAACCCAGCGGAGTCAATTTAGTATGGATTGTATTGGTTCTAGAATCTGGCGGATGATAGGATTGAACACAAGATGTGCATTCTACGGCATATGTTACTTCTCATTCATCTGTGCAGATTGATATTACTTAGGATATCTCCCATTTGATGGAGTTGTCTGTTAATGGGGTTACTTTGCTGGAATTATGGCTTTAGATGCCAGATTAACGGACCTTTGCTAGCCTAGCGCGAAGTGAAAAAGGCATTACTGAAATAAAGAGAACAAAAAGGGTCGCTTCCGACTTCCGTGGGAATCTGAGAATAAAGTTGTCCAAAATTCTTAGGTATTTCTAGAAATCAGGTTTTGGTATCTGATAATGCTAGTATAATACTAATTCCCCATATTCCCCTCTAGAGAAATTCCCAGCACTAACAAATGTAGCTCAAGTTAGATCTTCCACAAAATGAACCTATCATTACATAGAAAGTCTCTTATTTTCAGAGAGGATTGGGTGATCTAGGGCAAAACTACGAATTTTCTTACCGCGCTGCTGCTTTAATAAATGTGGGAGTCGGTAATGCCTACCTATAGCTATGCCTATATGTGCAATGCCATTGATCATTCTTGATGCCTCGTTTATATTTGTACAAATATTTGGGGTAGCCTGCAAACAGCCCATTGCCAAGCTTCGTTCGAATATGCTGCTCATAATAGCAGATAAGGTATGGTAAGCTCATCCACCTCCTGGTTGTGGGTGGTACAAAATCTTTGCGTGCCCCGTGGTTCTTTGCTTGGAGCCAAACATATTTATTTACCACTCTGGACAATGCAGATTAGATGATGATTTCAAAATTCAAAACTAAAGTATTTTGTCAGTATACACTGCCAGAATAACTAAAGTATATTCACTAGATCTGTGACACTTGTATTCTTTATACTCTGTATTAGTTTGAAGGTCAGGGGATGTCTTGTGTGGGATGTAATACTTTACACTAGAAAAAATTTGTAAACAATCATTACTGGTCTCACAGGATTAATAGTACTATAATGCTGATTCTGTTTGAATTGTTTACAAAGAATAGCAAAAGAGGGTTGGTGTTTCCCAAAAAAAACTAAGACAACTGCCTATGAGTGAGATATTTTTTTATAAAAAATGCTATTTTGCTTTAATAAACTTAAATCATGCTTTGAGCGTACACTAGTTTCAGCTTTTTAGATCAGCTGTTTTTTTATCATGGGATTTCCATTACAATGCCATCTGGTACTGGTTGCTAAAAGCAGATTGTATGTTAATTGTAGAAGTAAAATAAAAAATATAAATTTAAAATGAAATGTGCAAATATCCGGCATCAGAATATGGCTAATAGATTACAGTTTAAAGAGGAATAAACTGTAATCGTCACACCAGAAACTTGGAAGGTACCTGGAGAGTACCCGGGAGGAAGTCTTTATGGGAGGTCGGAGGGCAGAGCAGGAGATTGTGGACCAGTGGACCTCTGGACGTACGGGGAGATGCTTGCAGCCCACGGTGGAGCCAGGGATGGACAGGGAGTAGGACCACCAGTCCGAGCCGGCGATGACAGAGGAGTGCGCTGAAGGAATGAGCTTGGAAAAAATCACGGCGGCAAGCAGGGCAGAGCGGCACAGGACCCAGGCGGGCAGGAACGGAGAGGTCATTAGAGGCGGAGTTGTGGTTTTGAAGGCCGTTATGGGAACGCTGGAATGGAACACGGGAGCCACCAGGAGAATCTGGGAACGCTGGATGGCAGGAGACACGGAGGCATCTGAAAAATTGAGGAACACGAAGGTTGTCTGTAAAGGCGGAGGAACACAGAGGCGTTCTTGGAAAACGCTGATGCGCAATCACCTTCAACAGGAACCACTATGGGAAGCGAGGTGTGGAAACCTTGGGAGTTCCGTTTAGAATGCCTGGAAGAGATCCGGGCAGGGAGAAAGAAGGAAAGGGAAGGTGGTGGTTTAATTGGCGGAGCCGGATTAGCCAGCGCAATAGGGAGGACACTGGGCCTTTAAAACTGTGAGAGGGTCGCTTGCGCTCCTAGCGCGGGATGTGAGTAGCCATTGGCCTCGCAGTATGCGGCCTAGTCGCGGAAGCGGCTAGTGAATCAGTAAGTCTGGGCTGGGGAGAAGAGGCAGCGCACGGATAGGGGGCACGGGTATGGGTAGCCCGCGATCTGCCAACAAGGATCGCAGGTGCATCAATTACAAGTACATACAACCTTTAGGGTCCCTCTTCTTTGCCGCCTCTTTCGTACGTCTCATCCAATTCTTCCTGGTGATGGAACAACTAAGGAGGAGAACAGGGACCGACAGACGTGGACCTGGAATGCACTTGCAGGCCGGAGAATGGACGGGCTCGTAGAAAGCCAGAGATGGAAGGCTTTGGAAAGCCGTAGACTCTGGAGAGGCTTCTGGGAAAGTACGGAGAATGAAATGGCTCTTGGATAGCTGTGTGAAAACAGCTTTGGAAAGCTGCGGAGGCTGGAGCGGCGCTTGGAAAGCTGGAGGCTCTGCAGCAGCTTCTGGAAAGTGGAGACTATGGAAAGGCGTATGGAAAGCGGAGACCTGGATGGCTTTGGAAAGCCGGGGAGGGAAACTTGTAGAAGCTTTTGAGAAGCAGGGGGCTGCAGCGGTCTTTGGAAAGCGAAGGCTGAGTGGGTTATGGAAAGCCAGAAAATCTGGAGAGGCTTATGGGAAGGAAAGTTGGAGATGGAGACAGCCTCTTGAAAGCCGGACGCCAAAGCGAGACAAATGTGGGAAGTGACCTTGAAAGTTGATGGGAGCAGCAGTTGATGAAGCATGAAAACAACTTGCTCCACTGTTTCTCCCGAAAAAAAGAGCAATTAATCCGGAAAGATCTGCCAGCAACTGATTAGAATCCTTGACAGGTCCCTGATCTTGGTGGAGCCATGGCCGGCCAGATCTTGCTGTTATGGTAACACCGACCACTGGAAAGTACCGGGGAGTACTAGGGAGGCAAAGGAAAGATCTTGATGGGAAGAGTCCAGAGGGAAAGAGTCTGTGGACCCGTGGAAACCTGTGGACCCAGGCAGGAGATGAGTGTCGGCCTGAAGTGGCAGACAGGGATGACAGGGTGATCAACAGTCCGAGACTGGAAGGACCGCAGAGTGTGGCTTGGAAGGATGAGCTGGAATTCATGGAGGCAAGCAAGCAGTAGCTGGCATAGACCCAGGGGTGGGCAAGACGAAAGAACGGAGAAAGTACTTAGAGGAGAGTTGCTTGCTTGAAGACGTCTGGGACTGATGGTGGAACACAAGAGCACAGGAGCATCTGGAGAAGCTGGAGGCCCGGAGGAGACATGAGGCGTTATGGGAACGCTGGAGTGAAAACACGGAAGTTGTCGGGGAAACGCTGGAGGAACATTGGAGGCGTCTGGAAATGAGATGGGCTGATTGCTTCAACAGGAACCGCTGTGAGAAGCGACGGTGTGGAAACCCTTGGAAGTTCCGATAGACTGCTGAAGATCAGGCCAGCAAGAAAGGAAGGGACAGGAGGTGCCATATTATACAGTTGAGATCTGAGCCAGGATAGCCAGAAGCCAATCAGGAGGACATGGCCCTTCTTTTAAAAGCTGGGAGAGAAGTGCACCTAGCCAGCGGGAGCTGCAGCTTCGGCAGATGTGGCCTTAGTAGAAGCAGCATCATAGAGAGGTAAGTCGGGGCCAGGGAGCAGTGCAGCGCCGGCGTGGGGCACAGGGTGCCCTCGGGGGGGGTGGATCCGCGAGAGGATAGCGGGTGATCCGTGACAAAAGAAGACCTTTTTAAAGACTCTTTTTTTTTTACTGCCCGTTCACAACCCTACATTTTTGAATGTTTTGTTTACAAAAACGTATGAAGTCTGGTAATCTACTAGACAATTGCGTTTTCTGGTATAGCGAACATTTAAATTCTATGCCATGTATGGAAAGTTGAACAAAGTTCCAAATGTGTGGAATGGGCAAAAAAAAAAACAATGCGTCATATTCTGATGGGCACTATTTATATGTCTTTCAATGTGCAAGATGAAAGCACTTCTTATTTTTGGATAGTATGAACACAGACATGTATATAGTTATGTCTCTGTAGCTTAAAAAAATGTAAAAACCTTGCATTACAAAAAAACACCTTGCATCACTATATGCTAACACCCATAACTTCTTTAGTCTTTCAGCCCTCTCCATACACAACTGCATTACTGGTTAGTCATGAAAGGATTACCGGAAAAATCCAAGAAGTGGTACTCTGGGAGAAAAGGAGGCCCACACAACATCTTTTGCCCATCTGGCACGAACACCTATCACTTGCACCAGCGCTATATCAGGTGCTGAACAAGGTAACCGACTTTTTAAGAGTTTTGTATAAAATAACAGTTTTGTGTCGCAATTGCATACAAACTCTAGCAGAACATTCCAAAGAGCTGTGTGCCACAAAAGAGGACAATAATTATGTAAATAAACTTTCAAATTTGGGTTGTTGAGTCCATTAACCTAATGTTATGCCTGTGAAATGTATTGGACCAAAATGTTGCAAAAGATTTTAAGGTATTTTAAAGAATAATAAATTTGAGTAATCATAATCTGAATATACTGTATTTGTTTACATTTATACATTAGACATTGTGTAAATTATGTTCTATTAACCCAAATAGTAGCAACTAAGTGAATGTCAGTTAACATTATTTATATAAATTTATATGAATATCATATTTTATAAATGCAACTTGTGCATTTAAGAGTTGCCAGTAAGTTGGAGAGCATTGATGATCTGTGAACAATAAATGATAGGATGAAGCAAAAATAAAATGGCATCACCTTTATAAGTTTGCAAAGGTGGGAACCTGTTGTTTGACAATGTCAAAGTTATCTGAACTTTTTCAGCAACAGTAGTAGCGGCATTCAATGACTAATCTCCTGCGATTTTGTTCACAAAGCTCTAAATTTAGAAATAATTTCTGGTTATGGAAACAGCTTTTATCGAAATGCAAAACTAAAGGTGACTCAATTCAGCTTTGAGTTTTACTGATATTTTATGCCCTTTTTATAAAAAGTTGATATGGAAGGATGCATTTCACTGACCTAATGGCCTTTTATTAACTTTAATCTCTATTTATAATCTTCTGAAATCAGGTTGTAGAATAAAACATTAAGAATATAAATGATTTGCACATGTGTGGCAAATGAGATTGAGTGTAATATATAAAAAGGGTATGCTCAGCGGGTGTGCAGAGGTATCAACTATTCATACACAACAATTATTCATCTCGTAATTACATGGAAATCAACTAATTAGTACGGGAGGTATTTTAGCTTTTGAACTGAATTACTTTGTAAGGTTTAGAATGTACTTTATATAGTGTAAAAAATATGCTACATTAGTCTAGAATGTCAAATCTGCCTATGCGGCTATATACTTAGTAAAATTTGAATACAAGACAATGCTCTAAAAAATGTTCAGACAACTCCACGGTGGTTTTATGGGTAATTAAGTGCAGTTCGATTGCAATCAAGGAGAAGATATGTGACACAGGTATTAGTGAACTACTTGAGGTCATTTTGCAAGGCGCTGGCACTGCCCGTCTGCCCCCTCCTTGCAAAAGGAGGACATGTCTACTTCTTGTCAAGGGAGTTGGAGTTACATGTTCATTTGGAGCTGTGCTTTTATGGATAGAAGAGGTTGGCTTCATGCTAGAACATGGATAGTTTCTAGTCTGTACCAAATAAAAATAATATGCCCTCTATATTATTGTTTGTCCCCAGCCTGAGCGGGTTTACAAAAGTAGTAGTTACCTGGGCAAACTAAATATTGAACCCGGCTCAGGTGAAAGGTCATGATTTTATTTTTTTCCTTTTTGAGGTGGTTGTGAAAAATAGATTGGTTCAATGCATTCGTAACAAACTTATTTGAAACCGATGTGTTTTGCAAATGTGTTCCTTAGTGCATAAAAATAATAATTTCATGGATATGAATGCCAAATAGGAATGGGTGTTGTTGTGTTCAATTTTTTTTGCAGAAGTTTAGTGGTCTAAATGCAATGTTGTAATTCAAGGTTTAAATTGCAGTACCATCACCAGGTCCAAACGAGTGGCGGTGTAGTGAAAAACCCGTTGCTGTCATAATTTTTATGCAAAGTTTGGTGGGGTTAGGGGAAAAATTCTAAACTATACTGAAAACTGAAAATGCTTTATAAAATAGCCACCACATTTCAGGGCTTACCTAAAATGATTTTTCCTGCTTTTCTGTCTTGTCCTAGATGAATTTATATAAAATTTCCAATGTGGTGCAAATTTTGAACACTCCAAGGGAGAGTTATAGCGGGCCTCTAACATGTGGACAAACGTCAAAAAACTTTTGGTCTAACAGAGAAAGGAAACCATCAAGCTAAAATTGTTCATGTTGTAAAATGTTAATGAAGCAGTTGAACAAAAAGTAAAGGATTACTCATGATAAGACAAAAAAGAAGCACTAAGTAGAAACCGTACCCTCAACCTAAATTCTCAGCAAGTTATAAAGTGGCCTTTTTGTTTAGCGACACATAAAAATCTGATGAGCCTAAGGATGAGATTTGATTTATTCATATAATTTTTATAGCGATACAAAGGTCAAACTTGGAGAGAAGACAGGTCAGCCCTCATGAAAAATACATTCCACTTAATTTTATCCAAAAGTACAAAACTTCTAAGGTGTTTTAAATTACAGTAAATACACGGAATCAACTAAATCCCCCAAAAGCTAACTACTCGCCAAATGAACACTATGCTCAGGGAAAGGAATAAAATGTTAATCTGTGAGGGTTTATCTGATGGGGATCCCCATGTAAAAAAAAATGGGAACCCCGAGCTATCCAGAGTTCTGTTTCTTAATAAGGGGTGGAGGGTCAGGAGGGCCATACTGCAGCTCATTTGATAGTATGCGAGTATCAGAAAATGCTTGAAACCATAATAATTGGATAAAGCTATAGAATGGCATCCCCAAATGAAGGCGTGACTCGCTGTGTGTGAATAGGGGCTTGGGTTGACAGTTTTTATACATGGTAGAGGTTTTTTCTGTACATTACGTTTCACATTTGGTATTACACTGAGCATAGTATTATATAAATTTTTATTTAAAAATATTAATTTGTGTGCATATACAGACAAAATAAATTTGTGTTTCATAACATGGGGCACATGTATTCTCTATTTGGCTAGGAATGTTCTTTATGTTTTCGTCGTTTTGCACGTCAGAGACTTTGGGGATATTTTATCAGGCCTCTGAGCACAGGCAGTGGCGCAGAGAGAGGCCCTGAAATAATCGCAAATGAAGCTATTGGTAGGCTATTTTTGCGCTTTATTTTCCCCAAGTCCGCCCCCTTCACGCCAGTGAGGACATGAAGGGGGGGGAGTGGCCGGCCGAGCGGGGGCGCGGCCGGACAGGAGTGGGCCGGCGCGGGACGTTACTGTCCCGGTCTGTGCTCTCGGCCTGCTGCGGGTGACTTTTCATACGTGATTGGATCGGCCTCGAGTATCGGGCTGAGAATTTGCAGCGGTGGGGCGACATACGCCAGGTATGATAAATATCCCCTTTCTGTTAACTTTTGATTTAAAAAGTCGCAAATTCCCAAAGACCTTGACTCCTCATATGCCAAAGATCAATAAAGTAAAAAAACATTAAGTACATCGGACCAGCAGTAAATTCAAAAAGACAAAAACAGGCACAGAAAGAAGACTTTATTGATAAAATAGGCTTCTCTGTGTCTAATCAAAATATGAAAAAATAGACTCATCTTAAACACTATAGTTACAAAATACAGAAATATTAGATGTAAAAAGGATTTATCTATGTACAAGCATAAATTTATCATATCATTCTAAATAATTGATTTTTAAAAGTTAGAAGTCTTTGTGAGATTCTAGGAAGTCAGGTTGTACCGGTTCGCGACGCCCGCCGGGTATTCACGGCGGCGATCGAGTTCCGAATGCATGGAGAGGGCTCGCGGGCCGAGCCTATCCAAGCGGTAAGTATAGCTGAATATTGCAGCCAAGGCGTTACCGGTAACAAACCCGCGATCAGTGCCGGCACCGATCGCGTGTGGTTTCTTGATGTCGCGCCGGCGGTTCAAACAGATGGAGGCGCGATGGGCGCCGCCAGCCTTCCGGGGATCGCCGCTCCCCGTGACGTCATAGGGGAGCAGGATCCGTTCTCCATGTAGCTTCGGGTCCACAGAAGACCCGAAGCACTTCGGGTTAAACCACATTACAATGTGCTATCAGACATTGTACTGTATGAGGATTAAAAATCCCCATATACTACCATTACTGTTAGTATGGCAGTATTATGTTAGGATAAATCAGAAATCTAGGGTTTAAAGACCATAGGGAGTCTGGAAAAAAAAAATAGTAAAAATAAAGTGGTGGGAAAAGCAAGACAAAGGAGTAAGGCAGTTTAGAACCATTGGTGGAGCTGTGGTAAGTACAGCCTAAAGGGTTTGAATAGTGCAACGATTGTAGATAGTAGAACGAACATAAACACAACAAGTACGGACTTCCTGTGCAAGAACACTTTTTGAAAAGGGACACACTGAGGCACAACTAAAATTTACCTCATTGACCATGTACCCCAATTACGCCAAGGTGGCAACAGAGAAAAGCTGCTACTAAGAAAGAATTACGTTATATGATTTATGTAACGGGTCACACAGACAACGGAACTAAAAGTCTCTATGGAAGAGTCCCGGAGGAGGAGTCTGTGGACCAGTGGACCCTCTGGACCACTGCAGGAGATGGTATGAGGCCCGTAGTGGCAGCCAAGGTACAGGGATGTCAGGAAACAGTCCAAGCCTGGGATGACAGCAGCAACACAGAGGAACTGGTACGCTGGCACGGACTGCAGACCAACCGCTGGACTGGAACCCTGGAAGGCACAGCAGGAAGCGTAGGGGACGCTGGAGACGGGAGACACGGAGGCGTGTGGAAACTCTGGAAGACAGACACACCGAGAGCATATGGGAACGCTGGAACACACAGAAACACAGGAAAGCGTCTGGAAACGCTTAATGGCTTTCTCTTCCACAGGAACGGCTTAGGGACCTGGCATGAAACCATAGGAGATCCTAGGAAAGATCCGGCAGGGAGAGAAGGGGAGGTGCCAGATATAAAGGGCGAGCCAGATTAGCAGCAGCCATCAGGAGGACGCTGGCCCTTTAGGCTTGAGAAGTCCACGCGTGCGCCCTCTAGTGGTGAGAGCAGCGACTGCAGGCAAGGAAGATGGCGGCCTACCGCCGGGAGCCGAGCACAGACGGAGCCAGGAGAGGTAAGGAGGGCAGGGAGACGGGCCGGCAGGCAGCGGAGCCGGGTGTACCCGCGATCCGCGACATGGATTGCGGAGCACCCGTGACAGTACCGCCCCCCCCTTTCCCCCCCTTCCTTCTATTCAGCCTCTTCTTTCTTTCGCCTCCTCCAATTCAATCTTGTGACGGAACACCTAAGGAGAAAAGCGAAACAGGACAAACTTGCATAGCTCCTCTCAAGCAGTACACAAACGGGCTGAAGTGGCTCTTGGAGCAGGGAGGGCAAGCACTGGGAAGCTGCGGAGGCAGGAGCGCTCTGGAAAGCTGACAGCTTTAGGAAGCTGCTGAGGCCTGGAGCGGCTTTTGGAAGCCGGAGGCCGGAGAATCTGGAGAGGTCACTGGGAAGGCCGGTGGAAACACTGGAGTGACCTCTGGGAAGGCCGATGGAGACACTGAAGCGACCTCTGGGAAGGCCGGTGGAGACACTGGAGCGACCTCTGGGAAGGCCGTGGAGACACTGGAGCGACCTCTGGGAGGGCCAGTGGAGACACTGGAGCGACCTCTGGGAGGGCCGGTGGAGACACTGGAGCGACCTCTGGGAAGGCCGGTGGAGACACTGGAGCAACCTCTGGGAAGGCCGGCAGGCAGCGGAGCACGGGTGTACCCGCGATCCGCGACATGGATTGCGGGAGCACCCGTGACAGTACCCCCCCCTTTAGGGCCCCTCTTCTCTTTTTCTTCCACCTCTTCTTTCCGTCTCCTCCAATTCATCTTGTGAGGAACACCTAAGGAGAAAAGCAACAACAGGACAAACTTGCATAGACTCCTCTGCAAGCAGTACAACAGAGGCTGAAGTGGCTCTTGGAGGGCCGGGCAGCACGGGGAAGCTGCGGAGGCAGGAGCGGCTCTTGGAAAGCTGGAACAGCTTTAGAGAAGCTGCTGAGGCTGGAGCGCTCTTGGAAGCCAGAGGCCGGAGTGGCTTCTAGGAAAGCCGGAGAATCTGGAGAGGTCACTGGGAAGGCCGGTGGAGAACACTGGAGTGACCTCTGGGAAGGCCGATGGAGACACTGAACGACCTCTGGGAAGGCCTGTGGAGACACTGAGCGACCTCTGGGAAGGCCGGTGGAGACACTGGAGCGACCTCTGGGAAGCCGGTGGAGACACTGGAGCGACTCTGAAGGCCGGTGGAACATGGGACCTCGGAGCCGGTGAGAACCTGGAGCGGCTCTGGGAAGACAGTGAGAACCTGGAGCAGTGCTGGAAGGCCGGTGGAGACACTGGAGCGGCCTCTGGGAAGGGCCGAGGTTCTGGAGCGGCTTCTGGGGAAAGCCGGAGGAGAACTTGGAAGCGGTGGAAGCAGCGGGCCGGCTGGAGTGGTTCTTGGAAAACGGATTAGAGCTTGGAAGCTGAGAGCACGGCGCTGCTTTTGGAACCCGGAGCCAAGCGAGGCGACTGGAAGCCGGACTTGAGGTTCTGGCAATCAAACAGCTGCGAGGCTGGAGGAAGGCTGGAGTGGCTCTGGAAAGCCGGAGCACACTTGGAAGCTGCGGAAGTAGAGTCTATGGTAGCCGGAGTCTAGCAGGTGCAGGGTGGTAACCCACCCGTTCAGATCCTTTCTCCAAGAAAAAATCAGTTGAGACTGCTTGGAGAGGACCTCTGCCAGTAATTGGTCTGAGTCATTAGAACAGTCCATGTCCTTGACGGGATCCTGTGCCTTGGCGGGGTCCTTGGCCGGATCTTGCTGTAACGGTTGACACGACAACGGAACAAAAGTCTCTATGGAAGAGCCGGAGGGAGGAGTCTGTGGCCAGTGGACCCTCTGGACCACCGCAAATGGTATGAGGCCGTGGTGGCAAGCCAAGGTACAGGGATTGCAGAAACAGTCCAAGCCTGGGATGACAGCAGCAACACAGAGAACACTGGTACGCTGGCACGGACTGCAGACACCGCTGGACTGAACCCTGAACAACACAGCAGGAAGCGTATGGGAACGCTGGAGACGGAGACACGGAGGCGTCTGGAAACGCTGGAGACAGGACACACCAAGAGCATATGGAAACGCTGGAAACACACGAAACACGGGAAAGCGTCTGAAACGCTAATGGCTTTCTCTTCCACAGGAACGGCTTAGGGAAGCCTGGCATGAAACCATAGGAGATCCTAGGAAGAGATCCGGCAGGGAGAGAAGGAGGTGCCAGATGATAAGGGCGAGCCAGATTAGCAGCAGCCAATCAGGAGGACGCTGGGCCCTTTAAGGCTTGAGAAGTCCACGCGTGCGCCCTCTAGTGGTGAGAGCATGCGACTGCAGGCAAGGAGTATGGCGGCCTACATGTCGGGAGCCGGAGCACAGACAGGAGCCAGGAGAGGTAAGTGAGGGCAGGGAGACGGGGACCGGCAGGCAGCGAAACACGGGTGTACCCGCAATCCGCACATGGATCGCGGGAGCACCCGTGACATTTATGAATTTAACACCCTAAGACCTGGCGGTCTGAATGTTGACTATAACTTAGGCAGTGTATCTTAATGTTTTTGTCATTCTGTTGCTGTCACTTCACAGTAACATTATTACTTTTTTATTTATTTGATTTAGATATTCTCTTTATTATATAGTTTCTTTTTTTCCCAAATGTTTCACTTTGCAACTATTGTCACATCATGAAGAACCTCGAAACGACGTCTCTGATTTTTATTAACTTATATATTTTTTTATTCTTTTCACTCAAGTTTATTACTTTTTATTTTTTCCATTTGGATTTATTTAGTTCTTTTTTTTGTTTCTCACCTTTTTTCCCATTTCCTTTTCATTTCTCATTTCCTTTACATCCTTGGCACGTTCTCTCATTTTTCCCTTTACATTACAGTCTGCTGTTTTTTTAGTCTGGGCTCCATTCATGACGTTTCTCTATGTACAGCGTTGTCTTTTCCTCCCAAGTTATGGGTTATTATTATTGCCGTTCTCTTTACATAGTCGATCTACAATACCCTATATACAGGCGAGGTCGATGTGGATTCCTTTGTTGCGACTTACCTCATTTTTATTGGGGCGAGTTTTGCACCTTTAGCACACCACGTGTCTGACACTGGTGAACCTAAGGTCCGCTTCGGAGTCAGTGTAGAGACCATACTGGGGGGTAGGTTTTCCTTAAGAGACTCACTATGATTTTATCTTTCAATACTATACTGACCTTTAATGCTGTAGTTTTTATATAATAAGACTGTGTAGTCGGTCTGTTTGTCACCATTTTTGCTGCATACAGCTATATTCTATGACAGTGTGAGGCTGTCCTCACCCTAATGGCCGCTGTTGATCTCACTTGAGACTGCACGTGCGCAAAACACTGTTCCCGGTCATGCACAGTCTACAGTGAGACACGATTCTTACATTCTGAATATTTATGTCGATTAAACATGGAGACGCCAGGTACCGATTACTTGTTTAGCTAGCCCAGCTGATTCACAACTAGGTCGATGTACTCTGTTTTATAATTGTATTCATGGCTTCATTCAGCAAATCCGTTTTGTATTATAGTACACCACTTGCACTTTATACTACTTGTCACATTATCAGGAAGTTCTCATTATTGTATAATTGTATTTTCTAAAGTTTTTTAAAATAATTTTGTGATCATCGCTCCTACGAGTTAACAATAAGACACCCCACATTTGCCATTTAAACCTGTTCACTATGGAATGCACATTGCTTGAGAAAGGTGGTAACACACCAAAACGTCAAAGCCAGTTTTGGAATAAACTCTTCTTCACTTTTACTTGCTTGGATTAGGAGTGCTGCGTCATTTTTTGGAATTTATCTACATCTATATTTGTAGATAATTGAATTATTATTTATTGGACCTGGTGCAATATGACAAGCTTTATCTTTGACTAAAGCTATATCCACAAAAGTTATTTTAGTATCCCTGACAGAATAAAACTTTAAAAATGAATACTAAAAAGAGCAAATACAATACAAATGCTAAGTGACCCAGTATGCTTAACTGTTCTTCAAGTTTGAAGTTTCGATTTTTATTTAAATAGGAATAAATGTGCCTTCACTTCTTTCCATATTCTTTTTTTATTTTTCAAGATTTATTTTTCATTTACTTTGTACACCCTAATTTACTGCCATATTTTGGAATTGCGAAAATAAGTAGCAATTTACTACTACTACCTTTTAGATTACAAAAAATAAATAGGAAGTACATTTTCTGGACACATTAAATGCAATTTAACATGAAAAAAATGGATTTCAAAAATACAGTCAAGTTTTTGTATAGAAAACTTGCTGCTGGACATAAATTCTTTACAAATATTGGAAAGTCAAAGTGGACAATAATATTTAATTTTACCTATTTCTTTATTTCATTAATTACAATTGATGGACTTTTAACATTTATGGGAAGCTTTGTGGTGTACTGTACAATACATAAAATTATTTCTATTTTGCCATTCTTTTACTGACCTTAATGCTTCCATTTCTTGTGCTCGAAAACATCAAGTTTATACATATTATTTTGTCTTGAATAAATAAGTTGGAAGAAATCTACACAAGAATATGATAGAGAAAAAAGAAAAAATAATTTGCATAGGTGCTTTCATGTAAATGGTTATTTATTACTATTTTATCAAAAAAATATGAATACTGTTGAGGAATATCTCAAATTCTAGTTTTATTAATTATATGTAATTACATATTAAATAAGTATGCAAAAAAGGTAAACAATTAAAAAAATAAAAATAAATATTCAAATCCACCACCCTTCCCTATAACCACATGTAGAAAAATGAATAGCTTTTCTAATACAGCTGATCTAATGAAATATTTAGTACATAAGGTCAAAGTCGTAATGGCTTAAAGGGATATTCTCATCTGGATATTACATTCAAATAATGTAATTAACCCCTAAGAAAGCAACGTTTTTCGTAAATGTTTCACTCCCCACCTTCAAAAAAGTATGCTCCCGAAGTGCAGGAACTGTGATGTGCACCAGATTTTTTCTAGTGCAATAGTTCAAGGGTGTGCACCACATCTCTGTTCTGACATAAATGTGGGGCTGGTGTGATTACCACATGAACGCCCCTTCTGGCCAGGGATTGTGTCACCACAGTGATAGTGCAGCTGCAAAACAATACTAGCGTGAAAACTTCATAAATACATGTGGAATTAGTTTTACGCCAGACTCTTCCGTTAGAACTGCATAATAAATGTGCCCCATTCTCTTTACATATTAAATTCCTGGGAGTTACAGCATGTTCCATGGCCGTCCTGTAATGATCACTGAATGAAGAATCTACATGGTTGTGCAGACATTAATAGTCACTGTGAAGAGGCAAGGGCGGTGTATCCAGGGACAGCTATCATGTTTATAAGGGACAACATGGCCAAATTTATGGTAAGGTATCTGTACACAGGAACATTTTTTTTAAATAAAAGAATTGATAAAATGTATGTATTTGGCAATGAATTAAATTAAATGTAAATTCCCAGATGAGAATACCCCTTTAAGGATACAGGCAGTGGACGGGAACATTGGAAGTTCATATGAAGATCCACCCTCTTATATAGAGGAGGTCATAAATGAGATGTGCAAAACTAGAAATATGAAACCTTTTCACCAATATGGAAAAGGTGAAGTATCATTTCCAAAATACTACTTACATTGTTTGTAAAGATGATCTTTCTTATTGGGTCTTAATAATGCCTCAAGTGCTTGACCGCATGCAGAAATGGGACTCGGGAAAGGGAAGATAAGTATAAAGTTTAGTATTTTGTGGCTATCTCTACACGGGGACTGGTGGCTGTATGTTATTGGTGCTGGCAGTTGTTTTCTACAGGGGGCTGCCTGGCTGTATACTACAGGGGGCTGCTGCTGCTGTATATTAAGGGGGCTGCCTTGCTGTATACTAAAGGAGGCTGGTGGCTATATACTACATGGGGGCTGTCTGTCTGTATACTACATGGGGGCTGGCTGGCTGTATACTACAGGGGGCTGGTGGCTGTATACTACTGGGGCTTGGTGGCTGTATAACTATGGGGCTGTCGGCTGTATAATACAGGGGGATGGCTGGCTGTATACTACAGGGGCTGGCTGGCTGTATACACAGGGGGTGGGCTGATACTATACTACAGGGGGCTGGCAGTATATACATACGGGTCTGGCAGCCTAATACTTATAGGGGTGGCTGTAACAATCTACAGGGGGTGGGCAGCGCTAATATACTACAGGGGCGGCACGGCCTATTACTACGGGGGTGCAGGCTACATAATAAGGTGCTGGCAGGCTATATACTACAGGAGCTGACAGGATATATACTAGGGTTGGGGAAGGCTATATACTACAGGAGATGACAGGCTATATATGAGGCTGGCAGGCTATTACTCAGGGGCTGGCTATATACTTCCAAAAACATTGTTGGAAGGGCCCCACCAGTTTGCGCCCAGGGGCCCCCAATACCCTTATTCAAGCCCTGGGTATTTCATTTCTTTGCATGGAAGCCTAGCAACTAAAAGTATTACTTCAATGACTTCTATTTGACTCATGTACAAAAGTGAGTAATACAACAAAAAAATCTATATTATTAAATAAAGTTCAAATGGGTTAATGATAGATCATATACAAGGTTTATGAATGTTTGCTTTATAGTTATTAGTTAACTGTAAAATGTAACTGCTTCTATTGGATTTAAGAAAATAGTCTTTCTGCCAGTAATAGAGACAAAACGACTTAAGTTCTGGTAAGATTAAAGTTTATCTTTTTTGGGACTTGGTAATCCATTGTCATTTAATTGAAGATATTTCAATGAATGTCTAATGGATTCAAAGTCAATTCCTTTTCTGGTGAAAGTGATGATATTTTCTTCTGAAATAATCCTAAGCCATTTTTCTTTTAATTTCAAGGACATTTAGATATTGCCAAGACTTGGTATTTAGTTTAATCACACAGTATAGACTTAAAAGGAACTGTCTGTGTCAAAAAACTATTCAATTGAGAATGACAATTTAAAAAAACGAGTGAAACATACGTATGTAGGGGCCTTGAAATTACAGTTCAACATAGAAGTGTATTAACAGTTACTCAATTAACAGTTTAATACAGCAGTAAAGAAAGGTGAATATGGTAGATGTAATTTTCACTCATGTAATATTCTTACATGTTTTTTTTTTTTTTGTACTGAACTTCTATTTATTTATTTGTCTGTTAAGAATATTTATTGTTCTTGGCCATTCATATATTCTGATGAAAGCTGAAGGTATATTTGGTTTGACTATACAGCTTTATAATGTGATAGACTTTATAAGATATTATAAAAAAAACTAGACGTAGTCCCTGTTTGTCGCACTTAAAGGGGGTATTCTCTGTCTCGGCATTACATTCACTTTCACTAATCTTCTAATAAACATTCTACAATTGGGATATTATTAAAAAAATGTTCCTGTGTGAAGATAATTTCCCATAAACATAGCTATGTTGTCCCTTAGAAACGAGATAACTTCCTCGGTTATGAATCACCTCACATTGAGCAGCAGTGGCCAGACCTGCGCTATTGAGTCTGACTGAGCTCCTGTTCAGCGATCCTTACCAACAGGACGCCTGTGTAGGACCTGCAGTAACTCACACGGAAGATTTATATACAAAAAAATTTGTTTATTTGTTGAAATCAGTCCTTGCAGAGGTGGCCGTATCCGAGGGAAGCTAATAGTTTCTAAGGGACACATGGTTACATTTATGAGAATTATCTAAACACAGGAACATTTTTAAATAACATCTAATAAAGAAAGTGTTATCTATGAGCAGATGTATCAAAAACGAAGGTGAATGCCCAGTGAGAATACCCCTTAAGGGAGGGAAATGTTGTGGAAAGTCTCTTGGAAGAGTCAGGGGATCCTCTGGACCACCATGGGAGATGATGGAAGGCATAGACCAGACAACCGGGAGGAGTCTAATGTGGGACACCATGGTCTTAGCCAGATGCCTGCCGCAAAAGCGGGGGATGGTGAGTTGCTGGGGCAGGGGGCACAACAAGGTCATTCCAGGATGCGGACTAGGCACTGCGGTGGCAGCCAAGGTAGTAAGGAGGAAGATGTCAGAACACAGTCCGAGTTGGTGATGAGCAGGTGTACAGCTTGGAAAGATGAGCTGCAATAGGACCAAGGATCTGGCACAACGGGACAGGCAGACAGGACTGGTTACACAGAGCAAGGCAGGACCGGTAAACAGGAAACGAAAGCAGGTACAGAGGACAGGTACAGGTCAGAGGAACACTGGTAGCACAGAACACGGAGAAGAAACGGAAACACTGGTGCACAGCACCAGTAGGAAGAATGGTAACACAGCAACACTGTAGGGTTCACTCAAGCAGGAAATTATGCTGAGAGATCTGGCGAGAGGAAGGAAGAGGAGGGCCGGATTATTATAAGGGTGAGCGGATTAACGAGTGCATTCAGAAAGGACGCTGGCCTTGAGTCTGGGGAGGCCGCACGCACACCTGGGGATGATGGGAACGCCCGCATAGTCTAGTTGGACCGGAGCGAGCCAGGAGCATGGAGAGGTGAGTCCAGGGAGTAGGCCAGCCGGGTAGTGACATCGGGGACAAGAGCAGGAGAGAGGGGCAAGGGTTTGTGCCCGTGATAGCCGGACATGGATGCCGCAGGGAGCGTTGGACACTAAATAAGCTCCAGGTAAGGTGAAGTACTTTATCTCAACTCCTTTATAAAAAAAATGGCAGGATAAGAGTGCAGCTCTGGATGTGAAGTAGCCATCACAATGATTAAGCGGCCACAATTGAAAACATTATTACCGGTCTATATGTCATCCTTTCACTACCATTTTAAGTCTCTCTTATACTATAATGATAGACGACAAATGCGATACTCCTTCACAGCCAGAATATGGAGGCATCTGAGTTAGTAGGATGAGATGATTGCGGCACTGGATGGACTGGGAGTATCAAAGATGACAATAGGAGTCTATGTATCTCATATTACTAATATATCTCACGTGTACCTCAAATGTTACTTTATGCACATATTACCTCACTTCATTAACTGAATAGTTACTCAATAAAACCGCATTATAAAATTACATATAAACTCATATCACCCTTAATATTACCTGTATATTTCCTCACATGACCTCACATATGGACCCTTGCATATTACCTTACATTATCACCTCAGATAGTTTCTTCACATATTACTTCACACATAAGCGTCATTATGACTCATTGCCTATAGCAAATAGTCAAAGTCAGAATGATATTAATGACTTGTGGACAAAATAGAAACTTAGCTTTAATTGGTGCTCGCTGCCACAGCAGCGCAGGAACAATGCTCCTAAAGATAGTGGTAAGAAGGATCTACACTTCTTTAAGCTTTTTATGCCCCTTGTTTCTTCAAAAACGCAATTCAAAAATTATGAAAATGAGCCTGAGGGTCTCTGGGTTTCAACAACCGTTAATGGAGCCTGGGGCCCCTTAGGACAATTGCAAATAATTTGTAATTCTTCTTTTTGTGAAAAAAGGGCATAGAAGATAAAAGAAGAGCGATGTGAGAGACGGGAAAACCCAATAAATGGGCCAAAAAGGACTGGTTTGGTTTATTATCTATGGTAGATTTCCATGTAACTTAAGGTAGTTTATGCTGGGTGATACATGGTGGTTATCTAGCATGGGTTTAAGTTTGCAAACCCTTGTTTTAATTCACTGTTCAATGAAGGTAATGCAGACATGAAAAATGAATGGCACTCTTTCCTTATCTTACTTGCTTTGGTTTGTAAAGATTGCTAATCCATGATGTCAAATAAAGTTCTTCCGATCCAATAAATCCATTTACAAGATTTTTGTTTTCACTCCACATCGTAAAACTAATCCTTCAGGCTCTCCTAGATGAAAGCTACATCCTTCCAATGCAAATCTGAGGCTCTACAACTCAGTAGTCTGAAATCAGAACATCAGACTATTGTAACATAGTCTGCAGGCATTGTCTGCCAAAGAACCAGTGCATTTGATTATCCTTCAAAGTGTGAAAGATCTCAGGAAAGAGTGAATACACTAGCAAATGCTTCACAACAAAATTCTACAGCCAAAATACCAATTAGCTTATTCGTGTTTGGCTTCTGTTATAAAAACCTATGCGCTTATGACAAGATAGAAATCATTGAGTTAAATGTTCTACCTTTATTTTCTATTTTTTTTTTTATTTCCTTATAAATTTTGAACAACATGTCATTGAATTCTCAAAAACATTGGGGCAACATTTAAAACACCAGTGCAAACGAGGCATATATGCATTTGAATCATAAAGAATGTTGGCACTCACCATTGATTCTATAAAATCTTTTCCTTTACTACAGTGTTGTTTAAAAAAACATGTGTTTCACAGGAGAGCATTTGACAGAAGGAGACAAAAAAGTGAGAGGAACGAGTCGTTCTGACGTCGTTAGCACGGTTATGGAGAGAAAACATAAAAGAAAGTTATTACGGTAGGAGGCCTGGGTGGATAATGAGGAATGAAGCTCTCAGAGCCTTAGGGCTTAAAAATAAAAACGGTCCATGGGAGTCTTTCTCTATAATTGTTCCCATTACCTGTCTGCCTAAAAGTCCCCTATCCTATATATCAAAGCCCTTTGGTTATAATTTAATAAAATGTTATTCCTTATATATAATGTACGTATTGAAAAGTCCGTCCCACCTGGTGTGGGATATGGCAAGTTCATGACCACACCCCCACACGTTGCGATTGGCTGATGTGAAATTCCTGGTCGTCGATGCCTGTTACACTAAGTTCTCCTAGGTACGACTCAGTCTTTGTTGTCTAGCCCCGCCTACCTGTGGCTGTGAAGGAGTAGGTGTAGCACAGTACTCCTTTCCGGTACTGCATGAGCACCGTGCACATATAAGGGCGGAATTAAGTATGGTTCCACCCTGGTACAATCGTTTTTAACCAATAATTTGCTTTAAGTGCACAGTGTGTTCACTGGAGATGTAGTGGAGTCATGGTGGCCCATTTAAAACAGGTGAGCGATGCCAAGCAAAACAGGCATGTATGATTCTAGACAACGCACAAACAACCCGTCCTCATCACTTTTTTGATCTCCAGCTGTCAAATCTATCCCTGTGAAACATGTATGTGTTTTTAGACAATGTGAAATATAGGAAAAATGTTGGCGGCAAGTGCCAACTTCTCTTTAAACTTCAAATTATTGAAACCATTACCAATACATAATATGTCTTTTACATATACATCACATGTACCTAAGTCGTTGTTTGTGGCTCTTTACATTTGCAAATTATTAAAAAAAGAGTTGCTAACTGAGATAGCATTAGACAAAATTGCAACATGACATATCTTAAAAAAACAAAACAAACATTTTGTCAGGCATGAATTACTTTCAATTTAAAGAACGCCTTAGGTGTAGATTTCTCATAGGTCCTCATAAAGGCGGAGGGGCCTTCCAATCTCAGTTTTCAGTTGGAATCCAGGATTGGAATTGCCATGGATGATTATAATACATGGAATTCAGCCTAGTCCGCAGTTTAATGAAATTAGACCAACTTTACCCCACCTTACCGCCAACCATTTTTCTATAATGCAATCGAATTTTACCTCACTTGTTGTAGTTCCACAGAATGCAGGAATATGCCGACGACTTCCTAGGGATGTGCCATCAGCGTTAGGAGCCGTTGCTGAGTTACATGGAATGATCACTGTTCTTTCTTTAGGTAGATATTCTGACCACCCAGTTCCCAGGAGCACCAATTACTGGCGATTAGATGGACAGTCAACACCAGCGGAGTCAATTAGTAATGGATTGATTGGTTTACGAATCTGGCGATGATAGGGATTGAACACAAGATGTGCATGTCTACTGGATGTTACTTCTCATTCATCTGTGCAGATTGATATTCACTTAGCGACTATCTCCCATTTGAGAGTTGTCTGTTAATGGGGTTACTTTGCTGCGAATTATGGCTTTAGTATGCCCAGATTAGGACCTTGCGTAGCCTAGCGCGAAGTGAAAACCACAATCAAGGCCCCTTCCTCATCCTAGGTCATGTATCACTACCCCTTTCCCCCTTTTTTACCAGTTTACACATTACTCCCCCGGTCCTTCGTCTCCTTTTCTCTCTCCCCCTTTCCTTTTTCCCCCTTTTTTTTCCCTTTTCGCTACTTTCCTTTTCCTTCAGGGGTTGACCCCCTATATGATTCCCTTTGATAACACGGTTTGTTGCATTTTAAACCAATTTCTGACTTTTGGTATTTCTAGAAATCATGTTTCTGGTATCATGCTTTGTTTATAAGGTCTGTTTTCCCCTACCCCGCGCTCCTCACATTTACTAATTTCCTCAACCACTTCCTACTTTGAGTATCCACCACCCTATATTGTATTCCGGCCCCCCACCTAATTCCCTCCACCCCTCGCCCGCCTCTTTTTTCTTTTTACCCGACACCCAACAATTCTGCTCAAGTAGATCTTTTCCTCCTACCATCATAATTTCACAGCGAATTCCCCATGACCCTACCATTTTACTTTCCCTATCCCCCACCAATTACCGAAACCTCGCTATCTTTATTCCCTCAAGCAATTTTTTCCCCCCCGCCCCTTACGGACCCCCCCCTTTTCTTTTTTCCCTCCTCCCCCTTTTTCGCCCCCGCGGTCCTTCTGACCCTTTTTTTTCTTCGTAGCGCCCGCATAATTAACGCTGATTGTGTCCTTTTATAACTGTTCCCACTTTTGATGCCCGCATCTCCCGCCTTTACGGTTCTCGTAATTTTACCGCACCTTTTTCCAACGGTCTTTTCCCCCGGCCTTCTGGTTTTTTCTCTTTCTCTTCCCTTTCCCCTTTTTTTTTTCGGCTACATAGCTTTTTTTTTTCTTCCTTTCACTTCACTACCCTATCCGTAGCCTCCCCCCACCTTTTTTCTGGCCCCCTATATGTGCCCCTCTACTGGATTCATGATCCTATTTATTGATTTAGCCTCTGTCTCTTGAATTTGTACACAACTACCTTGGGTCGGTAGCCTGCAAAGCCATTGCCAAAGCTTGTCTAGATATGACTGCTCCATTCATACTACGGCAGGATACAGGCTTCCTATCTGTGTACCACCGCACCATCCACCCTCCACTTGCTTCCTTTGGTTGGTGCGTACAAAATCTTTCCGCTGCCTTTACATTGGGTCTGCTTTGGTTAGTCACACTATAACATTTATTTTACCTTTACACTTATATCTCAGCCACTCCATGCAGATAGAGGAGATTGCAATACTATTTTCTTCATTACTAACATCTATTCTTCTTTGTCCCAGTACTATCTAATCGCCAGCACCCCCACCTCCCACCCACCCCGACCAACGCCCTATATCCTCACTAGATCAACCCGTGACCACTTGTATTCTTCTATCACTTGCTCCCCTTTTGTTTATTAGTCCCCCAGGAACTCCCCGGCTCAGGGTAGGCTCTTTGTTGCTCGCGATGTATCCCACTAAGTTACCACCTGTAGATAAATTTACATATGCCTTTTTAACCCCCCACCCACATTACCCACGTCTCACCTGTTGTATTCTGTCACTCATATATGATAATGTATTTTTTAATAATCGCTTGTAGCATATGTTCCCTTCTCTGATACCACCCTTCTAGTACCCCTGCAGAATAGTCACCCAAGACCCCCCCCCTTTTTTTTCTTTTGGTGGCCTTTCCCAAAATATCACTATTTTTACGAATTCAGACCTTTCCTCTTCCCTTATGTTTTTATTCGTGAGACCTATTCGGTTAAAAAAGGCCCTCCCTTTTGCTTTTATATTTTTAATAAAATTTTAACCTCCCTATGCCTCTTGATAGTTTACCCAACTATGTTTATTGCGTTTTAGATCAGCTTGTGTGGTTTTTTATCCATTTGGACCTTGCCCATGCAATGCCATTTTCTCCCTTTTTCTTGGTTCACAGTCTGGCCTGACTCTAACAAGAACCCCCCGGATTGTGTTTTTACCTTTTCTCCTCCCTCTTTTTTGTCTAATGTAGATGAATTTAACCCCCACATACCATAAACAACCCTTTTACTAAACTTAACAATTGTAAATGTTTTTGCACAATCATCCCTCCGTGGTTGCACTTCATCGAACTTTAGCGGGCATCCCCATACTACTTACATGTTTTACCCAAGACGTAATTTTAAACTGGATTATTGGTTCCTTCACACAGCCCACAACTGGAATGGTACATTCGCGGTACCGTAAACGGGCAGGTACACCAGTCCTTCCTATGGCGAAGAGGGCGCTTCGCACGCCGGCACGGATTGTGGACAAGGGGTACCCCCTCTCGCGATTTCCGTTTACAGGGAGACGCATTAAGCAGCCCACTTTTCCTTTTTTCCCGGCTTGGACACAGCAGGCACGAGGCAACAGGGCCATTGAGTAGGACTTAACCAGTCAGAGGCCCTGTTTGCCCGATGCATTCCATGCCTTCAGCGAGTTTTTCCGACGCGACTTCTGGGAAGGCCATGAGTCTGGCCAACCCCCCCCCGCAAACCTACCGGCAGGCAAACGCACAGGCAGTAGCTGGACACCAGGACCAACCAGCCGCCCCCGCCCCCCCGGCACCAGGAATTCGGAGCACCTCGCGTCTTCTAGAGAGAGTTGGTTGGTGGTGAAGGGTTGGGTGTAACGCTGGAACACGGGAGCCACAGGAAGCATCTGGAACGCTGGATGTGGTTCAGGAGCACTTGGTCGGCAATCTGGAAACACATTCTTTCCCCGGAGGAACACGAACCCCCGGCTTGCCTCTGCTAACAGGACTCCGCCAGACGTCCAACTCACACCGATGTGCGTTGGAAAACGCTGCTCCTTTCCCATGTTTGGCACAATCACTTCAACAGCGAACACCCCACCTAGGGATAGTCTTTTGACTCCCCCCGGTTGTGGAAACCTTCGGGAAGTTCGTTAGAATGCTGAGATCCGACCTCCACCTTTCTCCCGTTTAACGGGAAGGAGTGCGACCCCCCCTTGGTGCGGCGTTATTGGCTGAGCGGGACTCTAGACACAGCCACGACAATTTAGGGAGGAAAATGGGCTTCTTCTAATTTTTTTTAACTGTCTTTCCCCTCGCAGATTTGCGGACTCTCTTTTCCCCGAGCTTTCCTTTTTCCCCCCCCTAGTTAAGCCCCCGGCTTCCGTCATCCCCCCGCATGCTTCCCAGCGGCCCCCTCGGCAGATTGAGGATCAGTAGAGGAAGCCCACGCGTTCCCCTGTTTTTTCTGTGAATCAGGTACCAGTAGGGGCTGTGGTTTTTTTCTTTTTTTTTTTTTCCCCCCTTCCCTTCCTTTTTTTCCGCAGCGCCTTTCCCACCCCCAGTTTTCCACACCCCCGTCCGATACCGTCTACGGGGCGAATGGCGTTTTTCTTTTTTTTTTCTTTCCCTCTCTTTTCCTTTCTCTTCTCCTCTTTTTTTTTTCTCCTCTTTCTCCCCCCCCGGGTCCCCCCGTGACTCTCCGCGATTTTGCATCAATCCAAGGAAATCGCAGGTGATTTAATCAATTACCCCATGGACCACTACCCCACCTTTCCTAGCTTTCGTCCCGCCTCCCTTCCATTTCTGTTCCGCATCTTGCTTACCTTGCTCCCGCATTCTTACATTTTCCTAATGGCTGATCTCCTTTTTTCGGAACAAACACAAGGAGCCGCAGACACCAGGGACCGACAGCCCCGCCTCTGAGAACTGGATATGCGCACTCCATGCACAGGACGGAGACTTGGAATGGCTCGTAGAAGCCAGAGACGGAAAGGTTGGGGAAAGCCGTAGGATTGGAGAGGCCGTTATGGGAAGCTACCGGAGGAATGAAATGGACTTATTTTGGATAGCCCCTGCAACAATCCCTATACGCTTCTTGCCGAGATGCGTGCGAGCGGGTTATCGTCGGAGATGGAAAGCTGGAGGATATCGCCCAGCAGCTTACTTCCGGAAGTGCTGAGACCTCCTGCCGAAGGCTCTATGCCGCCTTGAAAGCCCCGGAAGATATCCGGAGTGGCTCCTGGAAAGCCTTCGGGGAAAATCTTGTCAGAAGGTCTTTTAGACGAATATTGCACCGTTGGGGATGAAGCACCCCGCCCCCCGGGTTTCTATTGTTGGTAAAAGCTAAAACGGACTGGCACCGCGGCTTTATGCGGAAAGCCAAGCAAGTAATCAAACTTTCGGGACCCTTTTTTGAGGCTCTGGGCACCCACAGTTGGAGAACCTCGGCCATTTTGCAGCTTCCTTGAAAGCCGGAGCCACAGCGTTAGCAATTATTGGACACTGCTGACTCGACCCACGTTCGTTTTATGTTGGAGTCAAGCCTTTTCAGTTGATGATCCCCAGCATGGACAACAAACTTCGCTTCCACTTTTTTTTCTCTTCTCACGAACCCAACTATTCCCACGCCCATGCATATTAACTTGCCACGCGAAAGCAATCCTTGCTGCCAGTTCAACCTGCATTATTGGAATTCCTACCTGACGAGTCCCCTGATCTCGGCATGCGCCCAGTCCCCCATCGGCCATGATCTTGAGTTTATGGTCACACAGGGACACATCTTTTTGCTGAAAGCTACACCGGGGATGTCATTTTTTTATCCGGGCCAGGGATAATGTCCTTCCTCATGGGCACACCCTGAGTCCCAGCCACCCGGGAAGCGCTGTTTGACCAGTGACCATGTGGACCACTGCCTTATTGGACGCACTGGCGTGCGGCTAAGTGGCCCCAGACAGGTGCATGACAGGGCAGATCATCCACAGTTTTTTCTCTAGAGCTGGAATGAAGCAGAGCCCTGTGGCCTCTGGAAGATTCGGACGCTGGAATCACTGGCAGGAAAGCCAGTTGCGCTTCCAGTACGCTGGCCCATCAGGACCCAGCCCGGCCTTGGCTTTCCCCCCCCTTAAGACAAGGAGATTCAGTCCCCTATGCAGGACGAGTTGCTGGCCTCGACCACGACGTCTGGGAAGCTGGAACCACCCAAGACCGCATACACCGCGCAGCATCCTCGGAACCCTCGTGGAGGCCAGGCTAGAACATTTGCGACGGCGTTTCTGCGGAACGCCCCTGGCAGGAACACGCGACCAGTGTCTGGAAACCCGCTTGTGCCCCCGTTACGGAACCCTCCCCGTTGATTGGACGTTGGAAAACTGTGCTTCTGTTATCGGGTCTGATTGCCTGTTCCAACAGGTATACGCTGTTGAGACAAGCGAGGTGTGCGAAATATATCTTGGGCCACTCAGTTCTGATTCCACAGATATGACTGTAAGATCAGGCCAGAACGGACAGGGTACCCCCGTGTGCCCTATATATAAAGTGTCCTTTGACCCGTTTCCGGATTAGCCATTGCTGGCCATTATCAGCGCAGGGACCCCTGCGCCTCTTTAAAGCTGGTTTTTCCGAGCCAGACATGGCACTTTTATTATAGCAGGACGGGTTGTTCCCTTCCCCCCCGACCCCCTCGATCGCTACGCTCGGAAGAGGTGGCCCTAGTCAGGTTTTAGATTAGACTCACTATCCCGACTCGATCTGGTTATAGTTTCACCCGCGCGACAGGTCAGCTTTTTTTGCACACTTAGCGCACATTCATGCCACCTGTGGCGGCAACCAGGGGTCGATTCACCCACGATCCTTTACCGCGTTTACCTTTGAGGCCACTACGCTTTCCCTCTCTTGGGTCTTTTGCACGTCCCGCTGACACACCCCACCCACGAATGTACGTTTCATACGACTCTTTTTATTTTACCCGCCCACCGTTCAAAAGCCCTCTACATGTTTGAATGTTGTGTTTCTCGTTTAACAAACACTTGTTTATGTACGACTTGTCACCACCCTACCCTATCACGATTTTAAATGGTATAGTTCCCCCGGCTTTCCCCCCCCTTTTCCCTCCCCCCTTTTTTTTACGTACTGTAATTCTTCCTGATCATGAACCTGTACTGAAAGCTTGCATTATACCACAAACAGTTGCTACACCAAACTGTGGTCTCGGACCCCCCTATGGTTTTCGCAAAAACACCCAAAATCAAATACACATGGCCAACCCACTGTCATATTTGTCATGGGCACCAGACTTTTATCATGTTTTCCAACCGGTGACAACCGAGAAGGCCACCCCTTCTTATTTATTTTTGGATCCCTCCACGTATCGAACACACGACCATGTATTTACTATCGTTATGTCTCTGTCATTTGCTTAAAAAATGTTCTTAAAAAACCTTGCATTACATTACAATTAAATAACCACCTTTTGTTCATTCACCTACTATGTGCTCAACACCCCATTAACTTCTCCTCCAGCATTTCAGCCCCGACTTCACAATACACACGACATTACCTGGCGTTAGTCATCGACATGAAGTGTCTTTTTTTTTCATAAATGGGTGGGATAAATCCAAGATTTTAGTGCGTACTTTTTCTGCGCGTATGAAAAGGCCCCCCCCCCAGCGCCCCCTTTCCACACATATCATTATTCTTAGACCACACTCGGGGCCACTGTGAACACCATCACTCTGCATCCAGCGCGATATGATCACCCCGGTGACTGTACAAGTTGTTCCCCCCCCCCCCCTTTCCGTGTTAACCGCTTTATTTAGCCTCTCTTTTCATAAAATCAAAGTGTTAGACCATTTATGCCATACCCTCCCCCTTCCTTCCACTCTAGCCCAGAACATTCAAGCGCTGCTGTTTTTTCTTTTGTCTTCCCCCAAAACGAGGATCACAAATAACACTATGATAAAACCTAAAATTTTTCAAATTTGGACGGCGTTTGACCGTTCCCATATACACTAATGCTACGACTTTGAAATGTATGACAAAAGTGTCTTTGTCCAAATAGATCTTTTTACCCAGTCTATTTTAACACAGAAAATACATATTTGCCGACCCCCTTATTTAGTCTCATTAACGCCCCAAGTAACTTATTTATTTGTTACATTTCTGAACCCCTATACTTGTATGGGTTTACCAATGTTCTATCTATGGCATTTAGGACATTCGTGGCTACCAACTGCATTCCCTCTATACTAACAACTACCGCTAGTTTCGAACATGATAATTTTGTGCACATGTTTACCAGGAACCCCACATCCTTATTTATATTAATATCTACTTATCATTACATATTCCTACATTTTAGAACCAATTGCACACCTTGTGCCCATCCTATTTCAGAAGATTGCCATGAATTGGTTTCCCGGGTAGAATTGCTTGATTCTCGCTTCCTTCCTCTTCCCCCCTTCCCCTCCTGACACAACTACAATGCACCTCCTTTTTGAGGATGATTTCCTGCATAACTGACAAAAAATCATAAATGGCATCTTTTCCACTGTATAAGTTGCTTTCTTGGCCACACAGTTTGCTTGTACACCCTGTTGTTCCCGCTTCCCTTTTTGATGTACCAATCTTTGTCACAACCAGTTCCCCATTTTCTCTCGTACCACTTCCTTTTATAGCAAACCCCCCTTCAGTCCCAGCCTCCACTGCTCTGCATTTCTCAAGAACTCCATATCTCCCTGTTCCTCCGCATCCGTCTCTCAACAACAACGCACTCTCCCCCCTACCCTAAATTTCCATTTTGCAATCATTTATGGATTAGGGCAACAGATGTTATCGATTTTCCCTTCCATGCAAAACTTACTAGTGTAATCAATCAAGCTTGATTTTGTACTGAATTGTATGCCTCTTTACTAACAAAAGTTGCAGACTGACACCTTTCGGATATGTCACCACTTTCACCCCCCAGACCCTAATGTGCCCGTTTTTATTTACTTTCAAACTCTTCATACTCTATTTATCATTCATTCCCCACTGACCAAATTCCACATCGTTGAGACATAAACACTTTCCATTACCACTAACCCAAACCCATTGATCGTTTGCACATGTGTGGCCAAATCTGGAGATGAGTGCCTCAAATTATTCAAATTAGCTGACGCCTCCCTCCCCTGCCCATAAGAGTGTCTCTTTTTCCCCCCCTTCCCCCCTTCTTTCCCCCCTTTTCCTCCTTTTCCCTTTATCCCCTGTCTTGGCCATATGGTATTCACACTATTCCCCCATTACATCACACAATTATTTCTACCCCTCTTACTCCGTACCCATGGCAAATCTACCCCATAACCCATAGTTTCTCGGGAGTATTTTACTGCCCACCCCTCTTTTTCGTCCAACCCCTAGTTATAATTGTTAATGGCTGAGAAGGTACCTTTGTTTTTATATAGTGTAAAAAATACTTAGTACATTAGTCTTAGTATCGCCTCCCCTTTTTTCTCCCCCCTCGTCAACCCACTATGGCTCACTAGCGTGCGATATATATTTTTAGTTATCACTAATTTGCATAAAAGAAAAATGATTCTAAAAAATGTTCAAGACACCTCACAGGTTGGTTATGGGTAAGTAAGTGCAGTAGATGCAATCAAGGAGAGATATAGTGACACTTTTATGGATATTAGTGAACGCACTTTCTTCCGAGGTCATTCTGCTACACTGGCTATGTGTACACCCACCCCTCCCCCGCACCCCCAATATTTGAACAATATACTTGCAAAAAGGCCAACTTCCCGGGACCAGGTCTACCTTCCCACTGTCCAATGGAGTTTCCTTGGACGTCTTACAGCTATTGGCCACGCTGGCGCTTTATTGACCGAGATTTACTTTGAGGTTTGCGCTTTTCCTTCATGCCCCTTCCTTTCCTCCCTCCTTTTTTTCCCTTTTCCCCTTTTTCCAGAACAATCCTGCCAGACTATCTATAGTTAGCTACACAATTTAACCAAAACTCAATATTGCCTCTTTATACTTGTTTGTCCCACCCAGACCTTTCCGGAGATGGTTTCCACAAAGCCTTTAGGTTACCTGCCCCTTCACCCTTTTTTTGGGCCAACACCTACACACTATTGCACCCTTTTCTCCCCTGCGCTGGTGATCCAAAGGTCATGATTTATTTCTTTTCCCCCCTTTCCCACCGGGTTTTTTGTTTGCAAAAATAGGCCTTGGTTTTCAATTTGCCCCAACCATCTCACCCCCCCCCTTTCCGCCCGGTCAACACAACCACCCCTTACTTTTTGAAAACACACGATGTGTTTTCAAAGCTGCTGTAATTCCGTTCTTTTCTGTTAGGATAAAATACTCATTATTTTCTTTGTTCCCCCCTACCCTTTATGATACTGAACCCTGCACACACTTTCTTTACCCAATTAGATTTTTTATCCGTTCCGCCTTCCCCCTTCTGCCGATTTAATTGTTTTTGTCCAGATTTTTAGTGGTATAAATGATAACCACCTGTTGTATTTCTATAAGGTTTTACACCATTGCTTGCTTCCATGCTACTACCATCAGACCCACGCCCGTCCAAACTTTTAGATTGTTTTTACACCTTTCCCTGTCTCTTTTTCCCTTCTTTTTTTTTTTTTCCCGGTAGTGATACAATCACCCACCTAGCCCTGCCGGTCATACATATTTTAGCAACGTTGGGTGGCGCTTAGTTGGAAACTTTTCCTAACCACCCCCATACTTCGACCAAACCTGAAAAGCGCTTTACCTAAAATAGCCCCCAATACATGTAAAGGTGCCCGCTTTTTCCTTATCCTAATTTTTGATAGATTTTTCCTCGCCCCCCCGCTTTTTTGTCTTTTGTCTTCCACGATGAATTATTTTATTATAAATTTCCTTAATTTTGTTGTTTTCGCAACTATCTTGTTCTGAATCTCTTCAAGGAGAGTATTATGCGCCTCCAACCCCGGTTTTACCAAAGCTAAAAATAACCTTAGCCCTCTACTACAGCAACCCCCGTTTTAAACCTCCATTTTACCCTGCCCCCTCTAAAACTGTTCAGGTTGTGTCTTCCCTGTAATAATCCCTGTTGACTGTGAAAGCCAGGTGAAAACAAAGCATAATGCGATCATCCATGATTTATGACAGCCACCCACTTTAAGATTTATCTGTTACTTTCTCCTTTTAGTCGAAACCTTTACCTTCAACATTCTAAATTAATTTCTTTACCCAGTAAAGTGACTTAAGTTGGCCCTTTTTTGTCATATTCGGATTACAACAGTAAAAATCTGTATGTACTAGACCTGTAAGGGCTTTTGCATGATTTTTTGATTTATTTTCTTCACCTACTGATTTATATTTTTCGCCGATACACAGTGCAAAATTGCCCCTTTCCCTTGAGAGCCACTTTAGAAAGCGTTCCCCAAGCACATCTTTATCCGAAACATTCAGACATTCCCTCATCTTAACTTTTTATCTTTCAAAACCCCGTACATTAACACCTACAATTTATGGTACCCCGTCTTAAAGGTTATACCAGTACAATAATAGCCTAACTCACCCAAATACCCCCAACTCCCCCCACCCTTCCAAAAAGTTTCCCCCCTATGTATCATCCCCCATTCGGCAAATGAACCACTAGCTTCATTTGGGCAATAGGGATTAAAATGCTTAATCTGCTGAGGTTTCTACTTGATGCGCCTTCGCACTCACCCACCTTGCCTACTAACAACTCACCCACTGGACATAAGACCGCTTATCAGCCAGTTCTGTTCTTAATATTGGTGGTAGCCCCCGCGCAACCCCCGCCGCCACACCTTCCCCCCCCCTCCCCCCCTTTCCTTCCCGGATTAGGTATGTTTACCATTACCCACTGCAGTCTCTATGATTAGCTCACCCGGCGCATTTTAGTATCAGAACCAAGATAACACTGCCCTTTTGATTCAAACCTTTCCCTAATCTCTATCCCTGGATACATCAGTATAGATTATGTTTGGGCTCTTTTATCACATACAAACTTATTTGATCAGGCGTCTTGATCACCCCTTCTTAGCCGTTTCGTCGCCCATTAGGGGCCTTTTTGTTTCTTTGCTGTGACATTTCCTTTTCCCTTTTTCCATACTCATTTTACTCGTTGTGCGTTACGCCATTACGCTTTCGCTTTTTTCTTTTCCTCGCCCTAGTTAACTCTACGTTTGTACACATATTTGGCCTACTTCACACCCCTTTCTTCCGAGCACATTATCCTCTATCCTATACCTTAAACCCCTTCTCATTTAAAATAATTAATTTGTCCCTCCCCTCCTTCCTTTGTGGGATCCCCTAGCAATCATTTTACATGCTTTATCTCCCCCACAAAAACCTACCCAATTTTCCCCCGTTTTGTTTTACCCTATTTTTTTTAACCTATGGCCGGACAATATGTATCCCTAATTTGCTAGGCTTTTTATTTCTGTTTCTCGTCCTCGTGTTTTTTTTGGCAACTAAGACGACGTTTGGTTGAATATTTTTATCAGTGACCTCCCCCCCATGCGCTACCGTGCCCTAGCTCCCCGCGCAACGAGTGCCCCTGAACTCTTGAAATAACGCCCCAATAATGCCCCTAGCCTTTATTCGCACCGCTCACGCGTTGAGTATGCATTCTTCCCCCAATTTCCAAGCCATTTTCCTTTCATCCCACGCCTTCCATGTCGAGGACTCCCCCTTTTTATGTTACTTCCCATCTCCTCTCTCTCTTTTATTCCCGCGCCGCTCACGGCCGCGCCGATTTTTTTGTGGCCCCACTTTTTGTCCACTCCCCGCCCACCCTTCCCCTTGCGGTTTTGGGGGGTTTCCCCTTGACCCTTGCGCCCCCTCCCCTCTTCTTCTTCCTCCAGCGACCAGGCACCTTCGTCGGGCCCGCCGGCGCCGGGACTTTCGTTAATTTGTCCAGCCCCCTTTCCGTCGTCCCGCTCCACTCGCTGCCCCTCGCGTTTACCCCCCCCCCGGCCCCCGTGCACTTTTTCATATAGTTGATATTTTTTCCCCTTTTTTCCCCCCCCTGCCTCCCCCTGCCTATTATCTTGGCTTCTTTTTTTTCCTCCTGTTGATGCCTTTGATCGTGCGCCCCTTGACCGACTTTTTGCCCCAACCCGTTACCGAGGTGTGGGCGATCATCACGCCTTTAGCGTAGGATTCTTCTAAAGATCACTTCCCTTTCTGTAACCTTGATTTCTAATTTTAAAGTCGCCCAACTTCCTAAACGACTCCTAGGATCTCCCTCATACTGCCCCAACAGTTTACCTCAACTAATAGATATAAAACATTATACGACACCCTCCTGCCCACCAGCCCTAGTAATCCAAAACCCATGAAAAAAAATAATATGGACAGAAAGCAAGCTTTATGATTAACAATATGCTCTGCTCTGTGGCTTACAAATTCAAATATGAAATCCCCCCCCCCTAGACTAATCTGGAAACAATTTCGTATTTACAAAAGACTAGGACCACCCTCTGATGCATTCTTACACAAACGGTAACCTTTATCTTATGTACAGACATAAATTTTTTCTTAGTCACTAGCATTCAAATAATTGATTTTTAAAGCATCTAGCAACGACTCAACCTTGTGGACCTTTATGATGCTACCGGTCCCACTTAGTCACGGTTTATTGAACCTTTGTCCTAGCGACCCTCCTTCCACTTACCGCCAACGCCAGTGTATTCAACCGGAAGCGATTCCCCGCCATTTCGCCCTTCGTTAACGTAGGCTTCCCCACCACTGGAGAGGGACTCCGGGGCAGAGCACTCCTCCTTATACCATTACAGCCAGGTTAAGTACTCGGATGCATACTCTGCAGCAACAGGCCCCATTCAACGGTAACACAATTCGAGACGAAGCCTGACATTTTTTTTTATTTTTTTTTAGTTGTTAATCATTAGATTTCTAATCGACCGTGGTGTTTTTGCCTCCCTTTCCTGTCGATCGACCGGCGGACATTCAAACAGATGGCGGGAGACTTTATTTCCCCCCCTTTCTCCCCCCCCCAGCGGCTCGCGCCACCACTCTTTAACGGGTTTCCCGCATAGCGATACCAGTTGAAGCCTCTTTTAACCACCGTCTTTTCCCGCGGCCACGCTCAGCTCCGTATCCACCGTCCGCCATCGGCTAGTTCGCGGCATAACCGACAGACCCGAGCTATCTCGGCGCTTTCATCGCCGTTAACCCATTCATTACATGTGCTATCAGAACATGCTGTTAACCTGCTCCACCCTGCAGGTTCATTAAAAATTATTCACATATACTACTTCCTATCACTGTAGTCAGATGGTTCTTTTCCATGTTTATATGTGTTGCTCCCCTTTTAGGATCAACCTCAGACAATTTTGATTCACCCGGGTCCCCCCCTTTCAATTTTTATGTTATACCTCCTATGTGGCCCCGTTGCTGTCGAAACCAATCACGCTAGTCAACAACCCCTCAAAAAATACAAATTTAAGTATGTAATGAACAAAAAAAAATTATCTTTACCTATTTAAAAAACTAAACACCATTCAAATCCAACCCCCCCCCCCCCCCTTCCCCTAGAATCCGACCCCACTAACCCATATAACACTACTTATACCCAGTAAAAATCATCCAAATCACACTAGGTATCCACCCCCGACCCGTTTTGTCCCTTTTTTCCTTCCCCCTTTCCCTTTGCCGTCCAAAACCACACCATGCCCTTTTTCTTCCCCCCTTTGACTTTTCACATTATCAAAAAGATATATTATTTCAAGGTTTTCACATGCGTTTAACCTCCCCGCTAACCGTGTGACCATTTAATCTGCCCGTTTCATTAAATGTCAATTCAATGTTTTCACTTTTCCTGCTTATTAAACAACTTAAAATGTAATTTACATTGCCGGATATAACACTCCCCGTGACCTCAAAACGGCATTACCGGCCCCGAACCCAATCACCCTAACCTATTAATTTTCGATATAACATTTAATCAAATTCAGTTGCAACATATGCCCCCGATTTTTGCACACTCACCCCTCAACCTCCATTTTAAACCGCCATTCCCGTATGGAAAGTTAGAAGCCACCCAAAGAGATGTTAAAAATAAAAAAAACAAGCCTTTTCGTTCATGACGTTCCGTTCCTACACTTTTTTTTTCCCTTTCGTAACTATGCCGCATGCAAAATCATTTATACAAACCCTATACCACAATTTTGCCCCATAACTGTAATCGTACTTCTTGACCCCCAATAAGCAATACAACTTCACGCCCCATGCTCGTTCACATTTGTGGTTCTTCCCCCGCCCTGCCCGCAAGTCGTAATCAGCTCAGCGTCGTAACATTTCCTACCCCCCCCTCTCCCCCTTACCACCCCCCACCTAGAATACCGCAACATTTCACACCCATCGCGTTTCTTTTTCCCCCTTATTTCACTAACCTTATCTTTTCTTCATCCTGCTTTTATTGGAACTTTTTTACCCCACTTTCCCACTACCACTCTGGATTACTCGGATCTTTTATCTACTATTCAATGCCCAACACTATGAAGCCGCATTGCAATCTTTCGCCTTCACCGACATAATAAGACTTCGCGTCACACTAGATTTTTACGTGTAATAAATTAAAAAAGATACTTTTAGATTTGAAGGTGTTTTCCCTGGCGATTTTCCGTCCCGCATTATTAAAAACTCGTTTTAATACCTGTACACAACCAAACGGCCCGCTAAATCCCCACGCATCCGCCCTAGGCCGACAATGGGCCCCCAGGTTTACACTTATTAACTCGCCCGTCTTTTACATATGCTTCTCAAGCTAAGCTCATCATCCAAAATGTGACACCCAAAACCTGTGTCCCCTGACCACCTCCTGCCCCCCCCCCTCATTGTGACCTACATGAAGCGACTTCTATTCCTTGGCTACCTACCGCACTGTTTTTCTTGTACCGTCTCCAATCGATATATCCTTTCAACGGTAATTCATTTTTTTTTTTTAACCCTTCCTTATGACGTGGACTTTAAAGCGGTCCAGTGACCCGGCGGCCTTTTTGCAAATTGTAGTTTCTTCTTGCGCTGTCGCTGCTACGGGCCCCCCCCATATTACGTTTTTGCCGATTGCTACACTTTAAATTTTTCTCTTCTGGGCTGCTTTATGTTTCCTTAAGGACACTATGGCGTACCGTCTAGTTCAATAAATTTGTCCTATACATAACCCAAGGTTTTCTTTTCAAACTTTGTTTTCCTGCGCCACATTGCTTGTTTGAAATTTCTTACTTTCCCTTTTGCTTACTTATATTTTGTCTTTCGAATGTCTATATGCCACATCCACTACTTATTCTTTTTGTTCTTTTATATTAAGAGGCCGATCAAAGTATCTACAGGTGCTATCCGGCCTTCCTCCTTAGCAGCATCTTCCGATACCCCTTTTCCCATATTCCCACAAATGGCCTAATTTCTTGGTTCCTTTTCTTTGTCCTAAACTCTAGATATTTCTCGTTTCCTTTTCCCCTCGGGATTTAATTACCACGCCCCGAGATTTTTACCACCGCATTAGCTGTTTTGTAACTTTTGTTGACATTGGACTTATCTTTGACCCCGTTGTGTGCACGTATACTGGTTTTTCAGTACTTAGTGTCACGTTTACACTTTTCCGTCAATATTATATGAATTACACTCCTCATGTTTACCAACCAGTATTACTCTGTCTTCTTTTGTAAGTGGTGCAGATTAGTTGTGGTTTATTTCTTTTTCGTGTGAGTGAACCTGGGCTTTAGGCTGCGACCTTGGCTTGGCAGATTCAATTAAGTCACCTACCCAGGATCTTTCTGCATGCCTCACAAGCTCTGTTACACAGCAAATCTTTTTTTGTTTACTTATTTGAGTGTATGCCGATGGATGCGTTCACTCAGTCGCTATGGGAGTGGAATTCCATGAGCCTCAATCCTTTGTATCTGTCTGCACCACTACATTACACTTGTTGTGTTTCTCCCTTACTCTGTATCCCATTTTTTTTTCTTTCCCCCCCCCCATACCACCTCACTTCCCCCTGCCAGTACCCTCCCCCCTCCATGCTTATTGCCCCTTGCTTCTACTTCACGCCGCATCCCACTATTGACCCAGATTTATTTTTCATTTACTTTGTACACCCTAATTTACTGCCATATTTTGGTAATTTCGAAAATAAGTAGCAATTTTACTACTACTACCTTTTAGATTACAAAAAATAAATAGGAAGTACATTTTCTGGACACATTAAATGCACTTTAAACATGAAAAAAATGGATTTCAAATAATACAGTCAAGTTTTTGTATAGAAAAACTCTGCTGCTGGACATAAATTCTTTACAAATATTGGAAAGTCAAAGTGGACATAATCATTCTAATTTTACCTATTTTCTTTTATTTCATATAATTACAATTGATGGGACTTTTAACATTTATGGGAAGCTTTGTGGTGTACTGTACAATACATTAAAAATCTATTTCTATTTTGCCATTCTTTACTGACCTTAATGCTTCCATTTCTTGTGCTCTGAACATTCAAGTTTATACATATTATTTTGCTTGAATATAAATAAGTTGGAAAACATCTACACAAGAATATTGATAGAGAAAAAACTAATTTGCATAGGTACTTTCATGTAAAAATGGTTATTTTTTACTATTATTTTATCATAAACTTTATTGAATACTTTTGATGGAATGTATCTCCAATTCTATTTTAATTAATTATATTGTAATTACATATTAAAATAAGTATGCAAAAAAGGTAAACAATTATAAAAAAATATAAAAATATAAATATTCAAATCACCACCCTTTCCCTATAACACATGTAGAAAAGAATGAATAAGGCTTTGACTTTGACTAAGGTCAAAGTAGTAATGGCTTAAAGGGATATTCTCATCTGGATAATCACATTCAAATAATGTAATTAACCCCTAAGAATGCAGCGTTTTTCGTAAATGTTTCACTCCCCACCTTCAAAAAGTATGCTCCCGAAGTGCAGGAACTGTGTCACACAGTGCATAGTGCAGCTGCAAAACAATACTAGCGCGAACACTTCATAAATACATGTGGAATTAGTTTTACGCCAGAACTCTTCCGTAGACTGCATAATAAAGGTGCCCCATTCTCTTTACATATTAAATTCCTGGGAGTTACAGCATGTTCCATGGCCATCCTGTGGTAATGATCACTGAATGAATGAATCTACATGGTTGTGCAGACATTAATAGTCACTGTGCCAGAGTGCAAGGGCGGTTGTATCCAGGGACAGCTATCATGTTTATAAGGGACAACATGGCCAAATTTATGGTAAGGTATCTGTACATAGGAACATTTTTTTAAATAAAATGCAATTGATAAAATGTATGTATTTGGCAGATTGCACCAGATTTTTTCTAGTGCACATAGTTCAAGGGTGTGCACCACATCTCTGTCTGACATAAATGTGGCGGCTGGTGTGATTACGCACATGAACGCCCCTTTCTGTGCAAGGGATTGTGTCACACAGTGCATAGTGCAGCTGCAAAACAATACTAGCGTGAACACTTCATAAATACATGTGGAATTAGTTTTACGCCAGAACTCTTCCGTAGACTGCATAATAAATGTGCCCCATTCTCTTTACATATTAAATTCCTGGGAGTTACAGCATGTTCCATGGCCGTCCTGTAATGATCACTGAATGAATGAATCTACATGGTTGTGCAGACATTAATAGTCACTGTGCCAGAGTGCAAGGGCGGTTGTATCCAGGGACAGCTATCATGTTTATAAGGGACAACATGGCCAAATTTATGGTAAGGTATCTGTACACAGGAACATTTTTTTTAAATAAAATGCAATTGATAAAATGTATGTATTTGGCAGATATGTTCCTGTGTACAGATACCTTACCATAAATTTGGCCATGTTGTCCCTTATAAACATGATAGCTGTCCCTGGATACACCGCCCTTGCCTCTTCACAGTGACTATTAATGTCTGCACAACCATGTAGATTCTTCATTCAGTGATCATTACAGGACGGCCATGGAACATGCTGTAACTCCCAGGAATTTAATATGTAAAGAGAATGGGGCACATTTATTATGCAGTTCTAACGGAAGAGTCTGGCGTAAAACTAATTCCACATGTATTTATGAAGTTTTCACGCTAGTATTGTTTTGCAGCTGCACTATCACTGTGGTGACACAATCCCTGGCCAGAAAGGGGCGTTCATGTGGTAATCACACCAGCCCCACATTTATGTCAGAACAGAGATGTGGTGCACACCCTTGAACTATTGCACTAGAAAAAATCTGGTGCACATCACAGTTCCTGCACTTCGGGAGCATACTTTTTTGAAGGTGGGGAGTGAAACATTTACGAAAAACGTTGCTTTCTTAGGGGTTAATTACATTATTTGAATGTAATATCCAGATGAGAATATCCCTTTAAGCCATTACGACTTTGACCTTATGTACTAAATATTTCATTAGATCAGCTGTATTAGAAAAGCTATTCATTTTTCTACATGTGGTTATAGGGAAGGGTGGTGGATTTGAATATTTATTTTTATTTTTTTAATTGTTTACCTTTTTTGCATACTTATTTAATATGTAATTACATATAATTAATAAAACTAGAATTTGAGATATTCCATCAACAGTATTCATATTTTTTTGATAAAATAGTAATAAATAACCATTTTACATGAAAGCACCTATGCAAATTATTTTTTCTTTTTTCTCTATCATATTCTTGTGTAGATTTCTTCCAACTTATTTATTCAAGCAAAATAATATGTATAAACTTGATGTTTTCGAGCACAAGAAATGGAAGCATTAAGGTCAGTAAAAGAATGGCAAAATAGAAATAGATTTTATGTATTGTACAGTACACCACAAAGCTTCCCATAAATGTTAAAAGTCCATCAATTGTAATTAATGAAATAAAGAAATAGGTAAAATTAAATATTATTGTCCACTTTGACTTTCCAATATTTGTAAAGAATTTATGTCCAGCAGCAAGTTTTCTATACAAAAACTTGACTGTATTTTTGAAATCCATTTTTTTCATGTTAAATTGCATTTAATGTGTCCAGAAATGTACTTCCTATTTATTTTTTGTAATCTAAAAGGTAGTAGTAGTAAAATTGCTACTTATTTTCGAATTACCAAAATATGGCAGTAAATTAGGGTGTACAAAGTAAATGAAAATAAATCTTGAAAAAAAAAAAGATATGGAAGAAGAAGTGAAGGCACATTTATTCTATTAAATAAAAATCGAAACTTCAAAACTTGAAGAACAGTTAAGCATACTGGGTCACTTAGCATTTGTATTGTATTTGCTCTTTTTAGTATTCAATTTTTAAAGTTTTATCTGTCAGGGATACTAAAAATAACTTTGGTGGTTATAGCTTTAGTCAAAGATAAAGCTTGTCACATTGCAACCATGTCCATAAATAATAATTCATTATCTCCAAATATGAATGTAGATAAATTCCAAAAAATGACGCAGCACTCTAATCCAAGAATAAAAAAGTGAAGAAGAGTTTATTCCAAAACTGGCTTTGACGTTTTGGTGTTTACCACCTTCTCAAGCAATGTGCCATTCCATAGTGAACAGGTTTAAATGCAATGTGGGTTCAGTTCTTGTTAACTCTATGAGGCGATGATCACAAATTAATTTAAAAAACTATTAGAAAATACAATTTAACAATAATAGAACACTCCTGATATGTGACAAGTAGTATAAAGTGCAAGTGGTACATATAATACAAAACGGATTTGCTGAAGCCATGAAATACAATTATAAAACAGAGTCACATGACCTAGTTGTGAATCAGCTGGTGCATAACAAGTAATCGGTACCTGGCGTCTCCATGTTTATATCGACATAAATATTCAGAATGTAAGAATCGTGTCCTCACTGTAGACTGTGCATGACCGGAACAGTGTTTTGCGCACTGCATTCTCAGAGTGAGATCACAGCGGCCATTAGGGGTGAGGACACCCCACACTGTCATAGAATATAGCTGTATGCAGCAAAAATGGTGACAAACAGACCGACTACACAGTCTTATTATATAAAAACTACAGCATTAAAGGTCAGTAAGTATTGAAAGAATAATAATCATAGTGAGTCTCTTAAAGGAAACCTACCCCCCAGTATGGTCCTACACTGACTCCGAGCGGACCTTAGGTTCACCAGTGTCAGACACGTGGTGTGCTAAAGGTGCAAACTCGCCCCATAAAATGAGGTAAGTCGCAACAAGGCAATCCACATCGACCTCCTGTATATAGGGTATTGTAGCTCGACTATGTAAAGAGAACGCAATAATAATAACCCATAACTTGGGAAAAGACCCAACGCTGTACATAGAGAAACGTCATGAATGGAGCCCAGCTAAAAAAAAACAGAGACTGTAATGGGTAAAAAATCAAGAGACGTCAGTTTCCGAGTGTTTTCTTCAATGATGGTGACAATTAGTTGCAAAGTGAAAACATTCTGGGAAAAAATAGAAACATATATTAATAAAGAGAATCTTCTAAATCTAAATAATAAAAAAGTAATCAATGTTTACTGTGAAGTGACAGCACCAGAATGACAAAAACAATCTAAGATACACTGCCTAAGTTATAGTCAACATTCAGACCGCTAGTCTTAGGTTGTTCAATCTATAATGTCACGGGTTGCTCCCGCGATCCATGTCGCGGATTGCGGGTACACCCGTGTTTCGCTGCCTGCCGGTCCCCGTCTCCCTGCCCTCACTTACCTCTCCTGCTCTGTCTGTGCTCCGCTCCCGACATGTAGGCCGCATATCTCCTTGCCTGCAGTCGCATGCTCTCACCACTAGAGCGCACGCGTGACTTCCAAGCCTTAAAGGGCCACGCGTCCTCCTGATTGGCTGCTGCTAATCTGGCTCGCCCTTATCATCTATCTGCACCTCCTTCTCTCCCTGCCGGATCTTTCTCCTAGGATCTCCTATGGTTTTCCATGCCAGGCTTCCCTAAGCCGTTCCTGTGGAAGAGAAAGCCCATTAGCGTTTCAGACCTTTCCTGTGTTCTGTGTGTTTCCATCTGTCCCATATGCTCTTGGTGTTCCTGTCTTCCGCGTTTCCAGACCCTCCGTGTCTCCCGTCTCCACGTTCCCATACTTTCCTGCTGTGCCTTCCAGGGTTCCAGTCCAGCGGTGTCCGCAGTCCGTGCCAGCGTTACCAGTGTTCTCTGTGTTGCTGCTGTCATCCCAGGCTTGGACTGTTTCCTGCACATCCCTGTACCTTGGCTGCCACCCCGGCCTCATACCATTCCTGCGTGTGGTCCAGAGGGTCCACTGGTCCACGACCTCCTCCTCTCCGGACTCTTCCCATAGAGACTTTTATTTCCGTTGTCTGTGTCACCCGTTACAGCAAGATCCGGCCAAGGACCCCGCCAAGGCCACGGATCCCGTCAAACATGGACTGTTCTAATGACTCAGACCAATTACTGGCAGAGGTCCTCCCAGCAGTCTCAACTGATTTTTTCTTGGAGAAAGATCTGAACGGGTTACCACCCTGCACCCTGCTAGACTCCCGGCTACCATAGACTCTACTTCCGCGCTTCCAAGTGCTGCTCCGGCTTTCCAAGAGCCACTCCAGCCTTCCTCCATGCCTCTGCAGCTGTTTGATTGCCAGCAACCTCAAGTCCGGCTTCCATGTCGGCCTCCCTTGGCTCCGGTGTCCAAAAGCAGCCGCGTGCTTCTCAGCTTCCAAGCTCTAATCCGGTTTTCCAAAACACTCCAGCCGGCGCCGCTGCTTCTCCACCGCTTCCAAGTTCTCCTCCGGCTTTCCCCGAAAGCCGCTCCAGAACCTCCGGCCCTTCCCAGAGGCCCTCCAGTGTCTCCACCGGCCTTCCAGAGGCTGCTCCATTGTTCTCACTGTCCTTCCCAGACACTCCAGTTGTCTCCACCGGCCTTCCCGAGGTCTCTCCAGTTGTCTCCACCGGCCTTCCCAAGGTCGCTGCTCCAGTGTCTCCACCGGCTTTCCCAGAGGTCGCTCCAGTGTCTCCACCGGCCTTCCCAGAGGTCGCTCACGTGTCTCCACCGGCCTTCCGAGGTCGCTTCATGTCTCCATCGGCCTTCCCAGAGGTCACTCCAGTGTTTCCTCCACCGGCCTTCCCAGTGACCTCTCCAGATTCTCCGGCTTCCTAGAAGCCACTCCTCCGGCCTCTGGCTTCCAAGAGCCGCTCCAGCCTCACAGCTTCCTAAAGCTGTTCAGCTTTCCAAGAGCCGCTCCTGCCTCCGCAGCTTCCCAGTGCTGCTCCGGCCTCCCAGAGCCACTTCAGCCTCTGGTTGTACTGCTTGCAAGGAGTCTATGCAAGTTTGTCCTGTTGTTCTTTTCTCCTTAGGTGTTCCTCACCAAGATGAATTGGAGGAGACGAAAGAAAGGCTGAAGAAAAAAGAGAAAGGGGCCCTAAAGGGGGGGGGTACTGTCACGGGTGCTCCCGCAATCCATGTCGCGGATCGCGGGTACACCCGTGCTCCGCTGCCTGCCGGCCTTCCCAAGGTTGCTTCCATGCTCCACCGGCCTTCCCAGAGGTCGACTCCAGTTCTCCACCGCCCTCCCAGAGGTCGCTCCAGTGTCTCCACTGGCCCTCCCTAGAGTCCTCCAGTGTCTCCACCGGCCTTCCCAGGGTCGCTCCAGTGTCCTCCACCGCCTTCCCAGAGGTCGCTTCGTGTCTCCATCGGCCTTCCCAGAGGTCACTCCATTGGTTCCACCGGCCTTCCCATGTCCTCTCTCCAGATTCTCCGGCTCCCCGGCTTCCAAAAGCCGCTCCAGCCTCAGCAGCTTCCTAAAGCTGTTCCAGCTTTCCAAGAGCCGCTCCTGCCTCCGCAGCTTCCCAGTGCTGCTCTCCCTCCCAAGAGCCACTTCAGCCTTCTGTTGTTACTGCTTGCAGAGGAGTCTATGCAAGTTTGTCCTGTTTCTGCTTTTCTCCTTAGGTGTTCCGTCACCGAATTGATTTGGAGGAGGCGAAAAGAAGAGGCTGAATAAAAGAGAGAGGGGGCCCTGAAAGGGGGGGGCGGTACTGTCACGGTGCTCTCCGCAATCCATGTCGCGGATCGCTGGGTACACCCGTGCTCCGCTGCCTGCCGTCCCCGTCTCCCTCCCTGCCCCCTTACCTCTCCTGGCTCCTGTCTGTGCTCCGGCTTCCCGGCGTGTAGGCCGCACATCTCCTTGCCTGCAGTCGCATGCTCTCACCACTAGAGGGCGCACGCGTGGACTTCTCAAGCCTTAAAGGGCCAGCGTCCTCCTGATTGGCTGCTCTAATCGGCTCGCCCTTATAATCTGGCACTCCCTTCTCCCCTCCCTGCCGGATCTTCTCCTAGGTTCTCCTATGGTTTCATGCCAGGCTCTCCCTAAGCCGTTCCTGTGGAAGAGAAAGCCCATTATAGCGTTTCCAACGTTCCTGTGTTTCTGTGTGTTTCCAGCTTCCCATATGCTCTTCGTGGTGTCCTGTCTTCCAGCGTTCCCACACGCCTCCGTGTCTCCCGTCTCCAGCGTTCCATACGCTTCCTGCTGTGCCTTCCAGGGTTCCAGTCCAGCGGTGTCTGCATCCGTGCCAGCGTTACCAGTGTTCCTCGTGTGGCTGCTGTCATCCCAGGCTTGGACTGTTTCCTGCACATCCCTGTACCTTGGCTGCCACTACGGGCCTCATACCATCTCCTGCAGTGTCCGAGGGTCCACTGGTCCACAGACTCCTCCTCCGGGACTCTTCCCATAGAGACTTTTAGTTCCGTTGTCTGTGTGACCCGTTACAAAATCTAAACGTAATTCTTTCTTAGTAGCACTGTTTCTCTGTTGCCACCTGGCGTAATTGGGGTACATGGTCCAATAGAGAAATTTTAGTTGTGCTCAGTGTGTCCCTTTTCAAAAAAGTGTCTTGGCACAGGAAGATCTGTCTGTTTTTCTTATGGAATACCTATTTGTTGGCAAAACCTGGTCTTAAATCCAAGGTTGTTCCACACCAATATAAGTCAGTCCACACGGCCATTTTAATAATAAATAACAAATCAATGTTGCAATCCAAAAAAAGTGCTATTTTAAGGATTTGCCATCATGCACAAGTTTTCAACTTTAGTCATATGAAGAACAGTTGATACAACGATCGACAAGGGGAAGCTCCCAGTATGTTTTTTATTTACCCATAATCCAGTTTGGGTTAACATCTTAGAAGGGTCAAAATCAGCTCTGACTAATTTATCTTTTAAATTTTTGATCCTTCTATAGGATATATGGGTGGGTTGGAGAACTCCACTATATTCATTGGGTCCCTGTTTAGATCGACCAATGTCGCCTGGTAATCTTAGCAATTTCTGGACTACAATCATTATAGGTCAAGACAACTGGTATTCTCCTCACATATTTTGCCTTATTGTTTAATGTTCAATAGGAGAATTACGATCTCGGTTACAGCCTTCTTCCTATTTGACTCAATAACCCTGTTTGGGGTACCCCCACGCTATTTAAATTTATTCTCCAAGGGGATATTTCTCTCCATAATGAGGTTGGTTGAAATCCTCATCACTCTCAAAAACTAGCTCAATGGTAAGGATTCGAGCATAGGTTTTGGGATGGCACTTTCAAATCTCAATAGGTTATTCCTGTCTGTGGGTTTCACAATAAATCAGTAGAAATACTACCCTCCGTATAACGTAACAAGGACATCTAGAAAATTAAACTTCCAACTTAGACCACACCATAGTACATTTGATATCATCATCAATTTGGTTAAGGAATTGATGAAGTCAGTTAATTCCTGCATAGTTCCTGTCCAGAGAGGAAGGTGGTCCATCTATGTACCCATCCACCACCTAGTACCTTCCGAAGTGGGGAGATACATAGACGAAATCCTCCTCTAAAATCGTCATGACAATAATAGCTTAGGTGGGGGACATATTGGCCCCCTTACTACAACACACTAGCTGCATATAGATTCATTACACAAAAGTAACTGTTACATAATACCACCAGCAAGTCAAGATCAATGCACATTCTTGGCCATGTATGGAGAGATAGCCAATTTTTTCTAATTGCCTGTATACCGCGTGTATGGTCAATCGAAGTGTAACGATACTACTCAAACGATACTAAAATAATATTGTATTCACTCAAATTTACTTCAGCAGTTTTGCTAAACATCTGAAGTATCCCTTATATATGAGGAGCTTGAAGTGACAAATGGTACGTAAGCTTTATCCAAAACAATGGTGATCTTAAAAAAATGGAATCCCTCCGCGGACACTTCGGTCGTCCGGGGGAGTTCCAGTGACTTTGTATTTTAGCACATGTAATGACAGGTGTCACAGGATTTCAACAATTAATATTAGAGCCATTTTGTCATTAATCACTCTCCTTCACTGCATAATCAATATGTTTCTAATTTTACGTTTCAAATCAAACTTAGGGTCTCGTGGTACTTTTTGTAGTCCTCACATCGTCCAACTGTCTACTTATCTCAGCCAATATGCCGCCGTTTCCTGGGCAATGTCGATAGATAGATCCTATTCTGCTCAATAACACATCCGGGATCTGATAAATGATTATTCTCATTGAATACTTTGTTCTGTTACAAAGTTTTGATGTGCTGACACAAAATCACAACAAATCATCAGTGGAAATCAATTCATTAACAAATGGAGACCAGGATTTAGAGTCCCCACACACTAAAATGGAAAAAACACTACAGGTTTATCAACTTTGATGTTATGTCTGTACAACAAGCACAAAAGAAGCTCATATTATGTGTGACCTCCACCTGTCTGTACACCTCCCTACAATGCCCTGACAGGGTTCTGATGCGGATTGCGGATGGTCTTCCTGATGGTCTCCTGAGGGCAGGGCGTAACTAACACAGTAGCAGCCAGTAGCCGCTATGGGCCCCAGTGTCAGCGGGGCACCGTCATCCCACAATAAAGAATGGAGGATGTGCACCATTATATTCTATATGTACTGCAAATTGCCAGCATGATATGTATTTACTATAACTGTGATAGTAGATTGCAGTATCTGTGATGTGTATATGGTGTCTGTATACACTGTAGTGAGTATGTTGCATATGGCACTGTATGTATGTATATGCTGTGTGTGCACATGAGTGTATTCATATGTGATTGTACTCACATGTGTGAGTATACTAATATGTATTTTTTTAAAGTGGAAAGGGGGCCCCATGCAGTAGCCTGCTAGAGAGCCCTGTCGTTCCTTGTTACGCCACGCCTGAGAGATCTCCTCCGCAACTTGGACTAAGCATCCATCCGCCTACTCCTGGAAAGTCTCCATTGTGGACTATGCTCCAACATGCTGGGCATACAGTGAAAGCCATAAAAACTAAGCCCACAGTCAAAAGGGTGCAAAATGTGTTTTTGGTCAAGTTTTTTTGGATAGTTTTTCCTGTTTCCCAGTACATGGCATGAATATTAAATACTGACATTAGGAGTACAATTGGTATGCAAAAAAAAGCCCTTATAGCGCTCCATACACAGAAAATAAAAAATTTAGGATTATCTTTTTAAACTACGGAGAAAATATGTGAAACACAAAATTAAAAAGGGCATCAGCAGGAGGGGGTTACCAACAACGTTTCATTATAATGTGTGATTGTAAATTTTCTATTTGACTTACACAGCTTGTACACCTGTACAACCTTGTACTGTAATGAGATATATATATATTCAAGATAAATTGAAAAATTAATATAAAAATATACACAACAACATGTCCACATTAGTTACCCAATCAGTGAAATAACATAGAAAATTATTTATAATTATGAATTAATAAATTTATTCCAGATCAGGAGGTATTTATACAGAATATTGGGGCACATTTTATTGGTACACTCTGGGCAGGGAAGCGCCAGAAACATGAAAAACGTGCGCCAGAACCTGAATCTGGTGCATGATGTATTTACACAGAAACATTTAGTGCAGTTGCACTGTGCTTAGTAAAGTGTCCTATTATCTTCTTATCTAATTCTATAGTGATTAATATTGTTGTGAAGTCAGTTTACCCCATTCTTATACTTCACCTGACTGCAAAATTCAGTTGACTATACAACTTAATTTTAAAACAATACTCCCCAGTGATACTCTACATTGTATGCATGTTCGGTTTTAAACACTTTGTTATAGTTGGTGGCCTGGCTGACATGTGGAAACTGAGTGGAGCCACCAAGCTGCCAGACAGCAGTTCACAATGCGGTGAGGCATGGTGCATGCACCGTACTGTGTTTTTGCCTAAAAGCATGCTCTGACTCAATCATGTGGCTGCAGTTAGTGAGACTCCATATGCTCTGCACATCTACCCTGTTTCCCTCAAATAAGACATCCCCCACCCCCCCCGAAAATAACCTAGTACAGTTTTGTTCGGGCTTAGAAATATAAGGCCTCCCCTGAAAATAAGACTTAGCGCAGTCTGGCTACAGCTCCCCTTTTTAGATGCTGCAGAATGTTGTGTGACATGGTGAGAATATGGAATTAAATCACTGACTGTTGTCTGCAAATGTGATACCGCAGCTACCAGGATAAAGGGTCTTTATGGAAAGTGCTTTTACTAAACATGAGAATTGGGGCCAATGATCCTAATAAAAAGGAGTCACAAAATTCGCATGAAATTCAAGTTTTGGAGGTCTAAGGAGGTTAGAGAAGTTGATTTTGTTCAACAATAACGTAAATTCTGTTCTGAGGAAAATAAGACGTCCCCTGAAAAAAGACCTAGTCTTCTTTAGGAGCAAAATTAACATAAGAAACTGTCTTATTTTCGGGGAAACGGAATGGGCATGAGGCCTTAGATTGTGTAGATGAGTAATCATAAGTGATTGTTCCTCTGATGATAGATTATCAGGAACTACAAACTTTAGTATTTGATAGGAACTGCTTTCTTTTTGAAGACACACCGGCCTTTGGTCATCGCATAAAAATAAGACCTTTATAAGACTTGATACCATAACCAGTTTCAAATTTATCATAACTTTGTTTGAAAACCCAAACTTCTTTCTTAATTAACAATTACAAGATAAAGCATTCATTATCAATCACAATTAACATCTTTTTGCCAAAGTTTTAGTAAAAGATTCTACTTCTTGTCTAGTAAGAAGGTGTATTTTGCCAGCAATGTGGGAAAAGGAAACAGGTCTAATATAATTTGCAGTGAACTTCCTGAAAGGTAAAGAAGCTAATTGTCACTCTTCAGATGTTTAATTAGCCTAATCAATGTAATTATAGGATCCAGTATAATTGTCCTAAAATAAACTCAAAAGAAGCTATGGTATATAGACTTTGTGCACAAATTAAAGTGAGATCATAGTGAGACTGACAAGGTCACTGATCCCATTTATTCGGGCACTCACCACTTCCTCAAAGATTTAATGGGGAGAATGATCATTGCTTTCACAGTTTTCTGCTTTATTATCCACATTGCCAAAAGAGCCCTCAAACAGAATAGCAATTTATCTCAGAATATTCTCCAAGCTTTTTGTTTAGAAGGACCAAAACAGATACTATTTCAAAATAAAGTAAAGAGAGACACACACGCAACCCATACACATCATACACTCACTTGATCGTCTTTCATTGAGCCCAGCTAATGACTGTACAATAAATAATATTTGACAATCTGTTTCAGACCAACTGTAAGGCCATAATGTGTGTCAGTAGAGGATTTGTTTAAAATAACACTATCATAATGGCAAAGCAAAGAAAGAATCTGAAAAAGCAAACAAAAGCAAAACCCAAACAATATTTAATTGCAGTAGCTATAATACACCATCCTATCGTGACAAAGCAAACAAAACCATGGGTAAGAGTAAACGATTATTGTATATGTATAATGTAGGTCTTTTTCTCATAATTTCATCAGTAAAATTAAATCAGTCCTTATTTTCAAAGTTATCTTTTTGTATCTTCTTTAAATATGGCAAATTTTTACTTGCCACACAGTTTAGAATCAGTTGTAAATATTTTCGTACCTATTTACACTGTCAAACTTGCAAATTGTACTGATGGGATAGGTTCAGGCTTCTTGCTGAAAACCACAGGTTCCATTTCTGACCTGAGGAAAGCTGGGATATGCTTTGTAACTTGTTTTGCCTGCAGCTGGGGTTTTGGAGTGATGGAAGGCTGAGCCAGTCATGCTGGAGCATAGTGTCCAGTTTCACTGCCTAATATTCTGCCCGGCCCTCATTGTGCTGGTTGTGTCAGTGTCTTGTGCTAATCCAGCTGCCGCCATTGACGTTTTTTGCTATCTGTGGTATTGACTTTGCTTGCGTACTGACCATTCTATTTCTAATCGATCTGTACACTTTTGCCGTCATCTTGGTTTTGACCCCGGTTGTTGACTTCGCTTGTTGTTGTGATTATTGTTTTCCTCAGTATCGTTTATCTCCTGTGGATACCCACCTTCCTGTCTGTCTTGTTCGGTTTCTGTCCAGGTGAACCCTGACCTATATCTGTATTCCGGTTACCTGTCCCTCAACCATCCAGCAGCTGCAGGAGAAGAGCGTTCTCCTTGTCTTTTTAGGTCCCTAAGGGACCATCAGTTAAGTTCCTGCTGATAGTGGTTCCGCCCGGGGTGTTTTATCTCGTCTTTAGGCAGGGCCTAGCCCACCGGGGATAGCCAAGGTGATATCGGCCACCATCCTACCTAGTCTGACAGTAGCGCCAACCTGCACTTTGGGTCATTCTTACTTCCCTTTCCCATACTGTACCTTAGTTTTCCTATTAGCATGTATTCAAGAATCACTATTGAGTTGGAGTTTACTACCAACAAGCCTATGATGACATTTGTACTGAGAACGATACCGGCTAAATAAAGTGTGGCCTCACTATTAGACCTTGACCTGACAGCATTCAATTAAACTTGACAAATCCATAATATCTCCACTACTACCTCTCCTTTATTTTCCTTGTTCTTGGTCTTATTACCATCAAGGAACACCAATATCCCCTAAATAGACACAGAAGACTTCTTTCTATGGTGCTCCAACTTCAGCCACAAAGCACACCAACCACAGTGGTTTCAGAAATCTCAATGGGTTTCTTGCTTCGAGTTCTGCGTTGCCTTCTATGTGCTCTTGGTAAAGCTGTTAGTGTTGTCTTTGAGCTGATGTATGTTTTCAGGTGTGTGTGAATGATGGACCCCGATCCAATCAGGTGCTGGAAGAGTGTCCTGAACTCCTCAATTCATCAGAGCTGATTATACTAATCTCCTGCACTAGTTTTCTGCTTCGCTTTGATATATTGCTGTGTTACTTGACACTTGTTATGTTTTCTTTCCGACTTCTCTCTTTTGCCTCTCGTTTCTGACCCAGTTATTCTGACTTCTGCTTGTATCTATTTGATATGTTGTTTGACTTTGCTTGTGACTATTTACATGTTTGTCTGTGTTTTTTTATTTTCCTGGATTAGTTCTACGCTGTGGATTAGGACCGCCTGGGCATATGTCAGGAACAGGGTTTATGGTTGTTTAGGGCCTACACCTCTTTCTCTTACTTGAAAGTGTTTTCAATCATGTTTCCCAGATTTCTAGAGGGCCACAGTGTTATTTCCATGCAAACACATTTCTGTCAATAGGCCACACTAGCTGTGATATAGGCCGAGTACAATCAGCTTTCTAAGTGTCATTCCGGAATTTTCTAAAAGGTCTATAAGAGTCCTAATCTCTTCCTATGAGTTCCTAAAGTGTATATGACTGGCTTCTGCACACTTGTAATCAGTTTTTCCATTTCCTGCTTGTCACCGTGTCCGGGTTTGAAGGGCAAGCGTGCCTGTTTCTGCTTTCAAGAGTAAAACACATTCTGTCCTTTCAACATCACTTCAGACATCACCTGCATTTTCAAATATCTCTCACCCTGACCAGGCTTTAATGTGACACATTGATCCTCAGATTATTTTGCTTTTGTGTGATACGTGATAAATGTTTTGATACAGTAAAAAAAACAACTTGTTTTGGTCTCACTTTTTTAATTATTTATTATATTGTTTTATGTTGCTAAAAGGTAGCTAAAATGTGTCAATCAAGTTTGCGATGTTGCCATAACAACGCTGGCTTGTATGCCAAATGGCTTTTGTTAATAATTACTATTTGTGAAGTCGGCTTCGTAATAACATTGTGTTGTAACTTGAGATAGTATCCATTAATAGTGAACAATAAGGAAATCTATAAATTCTTATGAACTGTAAGAATGCAACCTTTTGGTTTCGAATGTTAACCTTCACTATAATTGATGCTGAATATTGTCAAGCCAGTCACCGAATAAGTGGGTAAGAAAAGAGATAGATTGATGGCTGACATGAGACAGAATATACTTTGTATGTTTCTAACGCTTTATTTTCCACCATTCAGTGCCAGATGCGTTTTTTTTTTTTAGAGCGATGATATCCTTCCCTGTATTTACACTGGAGGCACAGCTGCCTAAGTTCCTCTGAGAAACAGAATCAGGATCCTATAATCTCCTCATCTGCTGCCTAGCATGTCAGATGGTGTAGTTTCTAAAAGACATTTCGATCACATCAACACTAGTCAAAAATATCTTAATATCTCCATTACAGATGATATGCATGACTTTCATTGCATGTTAGAACACAACCCTCTGCTTTCATAATATACCTGTATTGTAGTGATAACAGAAATACACACTTGTTACAAATCCCTGTTATAAAGCTGAAAAGAAATTCCCCATCAAAATCAAGCTGAAAGCAAAACAAACATAGATTCCATTCACTGTGACTGTAATCTTCTGTATGGCCTCCTTCCTTTCTAAGGCACTTTTCAAATTTCAATTAAAATTTTTGATAAATTGATTTATTCTTTTATGATTTTGATAAAGTCAATAATAATTAGCCCCTCAGTGCTGCAGGTCCGCAGACTGTTACACAAGCAGAACACATGCCTCAACCAATCCCTTGCACTCTCCCCTCCTTCCTTTTCCTGTGAATCTGCAATATCAGACTGCAGTGGGAGGGAAGGACACTGCTCTGCTCATTGCAACAACTTTGAAGCTACAGCCCTGAGGGCGGCTGGTAACCCACCAGAGCCCCTGATACACATTTTATTTTTTTAAAGTTTATTTTAGAAAAAAAAGGAGGCCCTTTGGATACTCAACTTTATGTGAAGAGTACCACAGTTACATTGCCTGGATCTATAAGTTAAGTGGCTCCTGGTTTATTATGCTTTATTTGATAGTGATTTCCTTAAAGCATTCTAATATTAACTTGTTAAAGGGGTTTTCCCATCTCAGTAAATTAATGTTATTGTTTGTATTTTTAAAAGTTCTGGAACTTTCTAATTACTTTCCTGTATCAATCCCATTTTTTCTAAGATCCTCACCCAGCTTGCTGTCTTCTCATAGAAAGTTACAATTTTTACTTTCAGTGGATAGAAATCTGACCATGGTCACACGGTGCAACGTCTCGTTAGTGTCATCGACGTACTCAGAACTGTGTGTTATAACGAAAGTTATTATTATAGCTTGATTTTCATTTTTGCGTTTCTTTTTTTTCTCCTGTCTTTCAAAAGTCATAACTTAAACGAGGACTTGTTTTTTCGAGACTTATTGTCCTTGTATGCTGAGAAAAATTGTATGTCAGAGTTTAAAAGAAAAATCAATTGTCCAGTTAAGTTAGGAGACATGTATAGGTTTTTTTGCCCCTTTGACCTGCTGTTTTGTATGTCTTTCTCCATCTGCATTGGTAGTGTTGGAATTTTGGCTTGCTGGTAGTGCCCGCCATTGATTCTTGTTGTGAGTATTTATCAGGGTTTGTATGTCAGTTTTCTGGTGTACAAGCCGTAAAATAATAATTATACAAAAATAATATCTAATAATTATAATTTCTCCCCTTATGCCAGAGGTATGAATAGAGCATGCCCAGGGCATTCCTACCCCTCTAGCTGCAACCTGTGCCAATTCAGGCCTGAGCGGGCACAGATTATAGCACAATTATAGAATTATGTGCCAATGCAGCTAGCTGGGGGCCTTTTGATATATCTGGCGCAGTTTCATCATAAACTGGCACATGATGTACCAGCATATTATAAATGAACCCAATAAGCTTTATTACTTGGTCAGGCATTCACTGCAGCCGTGATCAACAGTCATTCAAGAGTTCTACTAACGTTTCTGATTTGTATATTTGACCTGATATGACTCAAATTTTTGATGGGTGGGGGTTATTTCCCAAAGACATTTTGTGTTCAATTTCACCAGCACAGATGACGGAGCAGCCTCTTCTCCAGGTGACGTGGGCAGCAGGATAAAAGACAGAACTGCTCATTACTACTTCTTTCCTTTTCTAATAGCACTTGTTCGTCAGCCTTCTGCCTCAGACCTCTCTACACCAGAGGGGATTGTTTACCCCTGTAACTGAGGCCTCTTATTTTGAAAAACAAAAGATTAAACATCAAAAATTATTTTTTCACATTTTGAAGCATTAATTGGTCTTAGCCTTGAATGTAAAAATATTTTTTGACTATTCGGGGATAATATATTTACTGTCTAAGCAGTTTCATGACGCAGAGCAGCCCTTTTACTTTATTTCTTATCTTTTTAATAAATACCTTTCTTTCTTCTGCAGACATTTATTGTAGTCCAAGATGGCCGTGGTATGCCTCCACCTCGAGACTTTCAAGTCCCATCATGCTTTCCTCTCCACTCACATGGACCTGGCGCTTCATGTTATAACAAGTGAATGAGCGGCTTGCAACAAGTCAAGCAAGTCCTTTAAGTATAATACATGATTGGGGTGATATCTAGTAAATGGCTAAACGTACTAAATTCTTTTTAAATTCGGCAGGTACTATATTTAGCCGAATGAACTTCATTAAATAAATATGGCTTGGAGAACCACTTAAACACCAATAAAAATGACAAAAATAAAAAATTTATCCTATGATATTGTAGTTACACACAGAAAATAAAGTTATGGACCTTAAACCCTCTGCATCGACAAATACACTAAATCATTTACAATGGTGGGGACACCTAATCTGTTTGCATTATTATTTGTTTATTATTTTTTGTTGTATTTTTATGTTAGTGAAGTGATTTGATTTTTTCTGAGTTTTTTAACATTTTTACAAATGTTTTAATTCAATACATTGTTTAAACGTTAAAAAGCTGATTTGCCTGAAGCAAAGTTGAATTACTCTCTTCAATGCCATGATCACAAACAGCATTAACACAGACCTAGGAGATAAAGTTAAATAATATAGTACTTCCTTTATTTATATAGCAACTGCACAGAGTTTTTTTTTGCCAAAGCAGTCCCTCTCCCCAATGGGGCCTCACAATCCTAATCACCTCGCATAGTTTTGAGTATGGGAGAAACCCTGAGGACCCAACGAAACCCAACGCAAACCCGAGAAAACATACACACTTTTTACAGATGTTGTCCCCTGGATGGGACCGTGAACCCAGACCCAGTGCGGCAAGGTTGTAGTGCTAACCACTGGCCACCATGCTGCCCACTTATCCCTCAGAGGCCTCATATGTAAGTTTTGTCACTCCATTTTATATGTTTGGGTCAGAGGTTCCCTATGAGAAACTAGTATTTATGTGTAATATTAATATGTGTAATTAATATTTAATTGTCAAAACATATAATATTCTCGTTTTTTCACTTTTGCAACTAAACTTTGTAGAAGATTTATTAGCAGGCACTACCCTTGGTGTCATGCACAATCCGGATTACAATGACAGGTAACACCTATATATTGATGATAACTTGGGAACACAGATTACTAAAGATCATGGTCACAGATCATCTACTCCATCATGGAGCAAGTCAACAACTTGTTCCATGTACATCTGACGATTATCTGTCTATGATCCACTTGCTGTTAAAATTTTTGTTGGCACCCGGAAATAGAATTTTTTTTTTAAGTTACTATTTTGGTGTATTGGTGTATGTCTTTCTTTCTTTCAATAATGCCAGATTAACCACTACACCCTTTCTTATAGTATACATTTGTTATTCCTCCACTTTCTCCAGTTACTACATCTGACTCATCCCACATATTACTCATCTATAACTTTCCTTTCACAGAGATTTTACTGCATTAAATGTAATCGACTTAATGGAAGATAGCCACCTTGTCTTATTCCATATTAGCTGGTAATACCGGGTTTTGTGAAACCAGACTACAACTTGTATCCAATGGTAACTAAGCTGTTCTGTAAAAGATTACATAAACTGTTCATTTCAATATTGGGGAAAAAGAATTTCACACGCCTATGTACGAAAGATCCAAAGTGGTTTAAAGAATACTAGCAGATCTATTAACAGTAAGTCAATATCTTACAATCTTTCCCAATCTAGGGCTGGCACAAGAAGTACATGCATTATATTTTAGAATCTTGCAAATCAACTGCATGTGTTATGGAGGTTTGGTGGCAGGAATAGGATCTCTGTATATGTTTTGTGGGCAGCCACCCAGATTGCACATGCCCAATGCACCTCTATGAGCTAGATGCTTGTTTTGTTGGGTCACATGGCCACAGATGTTGCACTTAATCTTAACAGTGGTTTGGCCACTTTTCAATAAAGATCTCTTCATTAGAACTGTCTCTGCATGCATATGTACCGTACCTTTGCCTCAATGTGACGCTCCAGCCTGCTCCTTTTTATCCACATGCTGCACTTTGCATCTCTTAACAACTCCTGTTTATCCACGCCTTCATCTGTCCCATAATGGTATCCTCCAGGTTTGCACAGATAACCAGAATTTGGAGTGCTATACGATCCCAAAAAAAGTATTGCGATACTCTATCCAATACAATCTTTCAAGAAAGAAAAAAGCATTATCTGAAGTTTAGGTAGGCGTGGTCACATGCGCATTTACATTACGTTGAGAATGCAATGCCAACATCTGGGGGCGGGGCCAGTCTATCGCATTTGTCATGTCCTTTTTGAAACACAGCAATCAATAAAGGTCAACCAGTAATTGCACGCAGGAGACTGCAGTGTTTTTTATGACAGTTTAGTACTATGTGTTGTAAAGTTGTCCTAGTAATGTTTAAAATAAAATATTATCCAAATAGTATCATTTTAGGGCTCATTTTGTTTTGGGGCGCTTTTGATGTCCGTATGCTAATCCTTTTTTCGCAATGGCAAATGAAACCCACGGTTTCCCCTATGGGTCTGTTCACATGTCCTATTTTTTCATAAAAATTGCATCATGCGTTAAATATTGTCTCGCACACGGACCACGTACAAATATAGAAGTCAATGGATTCTGCAAAAAATGGACGGCACATGTATTACATCCATACGGAGGTTTTTGTGCTTTTTAATGTTACAGGCAACCACTGGGCAGGCAAGAAGTAGAAATAGCTTTTACTTTTCTTGCATGTGTAAAAATTGGATGTTCTTACGACAAAAAAAAATGGATACAATTGGAGACCACAGACCATCACGTTGGATCACCGAACCGCTATTGCACCATTTGAAAGTATTTTTTTAAATAAAATGCAATTGATAAAATGTATGTATTTGGCAGATGAATGAAATTAAATGTGAATGCCCAGATGAGAATACCCCTTTAAGGATACAGGCAGTGGACGGGAACATTGGAAATTCATATGAAGATCCACCCTCTTACAACAAGATATAGAGGAGGTCATAGATGAGATGTGCAAAACTAGAAATATGAAACCTTTTCACCAATATGGAAAAGGTGAAGTATCATTTCCAAAATACTACTTACATTGTTTGTAAAGATGATTTCTTTCTTATTGGGTCTTAATAATGCCTCAAGTGCTTGACCGTATGCAGAAATGGGACTCGGGAAATGGGAAGATAAGTATAAAGTTTAGTATTTTGTGGCTATCTTCTACAGGGGACTGGTGGCTGTGTGTTATTGGCTGCTGGCAGTTGTTTTCTACAGGGGGCTGCCTGGCTGTATACTACAGGGGGCTGCCTGGCTGTATATTACAGGGGGCTGCCTTGCTGTATACTACAGGAGGCTGGTGGCTATATACTACATGGGGGCTGTCTGTCTGTATACTACATGGGGGCTGGCTGGCTGTATACTACAGGGGGCTGGTGGCTGTATACTACTGGGGGCTGGTGGCTGTATACTACATGGGGCTGTCAGGCTGTATAATACAGGGGGATGGCTGGCTGTATACTACAGGGGGCTGGCTGGCTGTATACTACAGGGGGTTGGCTGTATACTATACTACAGGGGGCTGGCAGCTATATACTACAGGGTGCTGGCAGCCTATATACTTCTAGGGGCTGGCTGTAATCTACAGGGGGTGGCAGGCTATATACTACAGGGGCTGGCAGGCTATATACTACAGGGGGTGCAGGCTACATACTACAGGTGCTGGCAGGCTATATACTACAGGAGCTGACAGGCTATATATAGAGGTTGGCAGGCTATATACTACAGGAGATGACAGGCTATATATGGAGGCTGGCAGGCTATATACTACAGGGGCCGGCTATATACTTCTATAAACATTGCTGGAAGGGCCCCCACCAGTTTGCGCCCAGGGGCCCCCAATACCCTTATTCAAGCCCTGGGTATTTACATTTCTTTGCATGGAGCCTAGCAACTAAAAATTATTACTTCAATGACTTATCATTTGACTCATGTACAAAGGTAGTAATACACAAAAAAATCTATATTATTAAATAAAGTTAATGGGGTTAATATGATAGATCATATACAAGTTTTATGACTTGTTTTGCTTTTTCATCAGTTATTAGTTAACTGTAAAATGTAACTGCTTCTATTTGGATTTAAGAAAATAGTCTTTCTGCCAGTAATAGAGACAAAACGACTTAATGTTCTGTAAGATTAAAGTTTTATCTTTTTGGGACTTGGTAATCCATTGTCTATTTAATTGAAGATTATTTCAATGAATGTCTAATGGATTCAAAGTCAATTCCTTTTCTGGTGAAAAGTGATGCATATTTTCTTCTGAAATATATCCTAAGCCATTTTTCTTTTAATTTCAAGGACATTTAGATATTGCCAAGACTTGGTATTTTAGTTTAATATCACACAGTATAGACTTAAAAGGAACTGTCTGTGTCAAAAAGACTATTCAATTGAGAATGCAATAAAAAAACGAGTGATAACATACAGTATGTAGGGGCCTTGAAATTACATGTTCAACATAGAAGTGGTATTAACATTTACTCAATTAACAGTTTAATACAGCAGTAAATGAAAGGTGAATATTGGTAGATGTAATTTTTCCCTCATATGTAATATTCTTACATGTTTTTTTTCTTTTTTGTACTGAACTTCCTATTTATTTTATGGTCTGTTAAAGAATATTTACTTGTCTTGGCCATTTCTATATTCTGATGAAAGCTGAAGGTATATTTTGGTTGACTATACAGCTTTATACTTTATAGACTTTATAAGATATATATAAAAAAAAACTAGACATAGTCCCTGTTGTCGCACTTAAGGAGGGAAAGTGTGTGGAAAAGTCTCTTCACTTTCACTAATCTCACTTATATAAAACATTTCTACAATTGGCTATTATTAAAAAAGTGTGAAGATAATTTCCCATAAACATAGCTATGTTGTCCCTTAGAAACGAGATAACTTCCTCGGTTATGATCACCTCACATTTGAGCAGCAGTGGCCAGACATGCGCTATTGAGTCCTGACTGAGCTCCTGGCTTCAGCGATCATTACCACAGGACGCCTGTAGGACCTGCAGTAACTCACGGACATTTTATATACAAAAACTTTTTGTTTATTTGTGAAATCCATCCTGCAGAGGTGGCCGTATCCGAGGAAGCTATATAGTTTCTAAGGGACAACATGGTTACATTTATGAGAAATTATCTACACACAGGAACATTTTTTTAAATAACATCTAATTAAAGAAATGTTTATATATGGAAGATTTATCAAACTGAATGTGAATGCCCAGATGAGAATACCCCTTTAAGGAGGGAAAGTGTGTGGAAAAGTCTCTTGGAAGAGTCAGTGGATCCTCTGGACCACCATGGGAGATGATGGAGCTAGCCGCAACCCGGGACCGGAGTCTAAGTGGACACCTGGTCTTCGCCAGAGCCTGCCGCAAAGCGGGATGGTGTTGCTGGGGCAGGGTGCCACCAGGTCATTCCACGGATGCGACTAGGCCTGCAGTGGCAGCCAAGGTAGTAAGGAGGAAGATGCAGGACACAGTCCGAGTCTGGGATGACAGCAGGTGTACAGCTTGGAAAGATGAGCTGCAAAGGACCACAGGATCTGGCACACGGTACAGGCAGACAGGAACTGGTACACAGAGCAGGCAGTACTGGTAACAGGAAACGAAGCCAGGTACAGAGGACAGGTACAGGTACAGAGGAACACTGGTAGCACAGGAACACGGAGCAACACTGGTAGCACAGCAACACGGAGGAAGACTGGTAACACAGCAACACTGTAGGGCTTTCACTCAGCAGGAAATTATGCTGGAGATCTGGCGAGGAAGGAAGGGAGGTGCCGGATTATAAGGGTGAGCCGGATTAACGAGTGCCAATCAGAAGGACGCTGGCCCTTGAGTCTGGGGAGCCGGCACGCACCCTGGGGAGTGGGAACGCCCGCATAGTCTAGTTGGATCCGGAGCAGAGCCAGGAGCATGGAGAGGTGAGTCCAGGGGGTAGGACAGCAGTAGTGACATCGGGGACCGTAGCAGGAGAGAGGGGCACGGGTGTGCCCGTGATCCGCAGCATGGATCGCAGGGACGCGTGTGACACTAAATAACTGTCCAGGTAATGTGAAGTACTTTATCTGCAACTCCTTATAATGGCATGGATAAGAGTGCAGCTCTGGATGTGAATGTAGCATCACATATGATGTAAGCGGCACAATTGAAAACATATTACCGGTACCTCATATAAGCTGCCTTATACTATAATGATAGCGACAAATCGATACTCCATTCACAGCCAGAGTTGTAGGCATCTGAGATTAATAGATAGATGATTGCGGCACTGGATGTGACTGGAGTATCACAGATGACATAGGCATTGTAATATTATCTCATATTACCTAATATAATCTCACATGTTACCTCACATTTTACTTCACATATTACCTCACTTATTAACTAATATTACCTCACATAAAACCGCATATTAAATTACATATAAACTCATATCACCTTATATATTACCTTATATTACCTCATATGACCTCACATATTACCTCATATGACCTCACATATGACCTTGCATATTACCTTACATATCACCTCAGATATTTCTTCACATATTACTTCACACATAAGCTGTGTTATACTCATTGCCTATAGCAACTAGTCAAAGTTCAGAGCTGATATTAATGACTTGTGGCAAAATAGAAACTTAGCTGTAATTGGTTGCTCACTGCCACAGCAGCCAGCAGACAATGGCTCCTAAAGATAGTGGTTAAGGTTACCTCACATTTTACTTCACATATTACCTCACTTATTAACTAATATTACCTCACATAAAACCGCATATTAAATTACATATAAACTCATATCACCTTATATATTACCTTATATTTCCTCACATGACCTCACATATGACCTTGCATATTACCTTACATATCACCTCAGATATTTCTTCACATATTACTTCACACATAAGCTGTCTTATACTCATTGCCTATAGCAACTAGTCAAAGTTCAGAACTGATATTAATGACTTGTGGCAAAATAGAAACTTAGCTTTAATTGGTTGCTCGCTGCCACAGCAGCCAGCAGACAATGGCTCCTAAAGATAGTGGTTAAGAAGGATCTACACTTCTTTAAGCTTTTTATGCCCTTGTTTCTTCTAAAAAATGCTTCAAAAATTATGAAAATGAGCCTGAGGGTCTCTGGGTTTTATAACCGTTAATGGAGCCTGGGGCCCCTTAGGCTAATTTGCATAATTTGTAAATTCTTCTTTTGTGAAAACTAGGGCATAGGAAGATAAAAGAAGAGCAGATGCTGTCAGAGAGGGCACAAACCCAAGTGTACCAAGTGTACTTGGTTTATTATCCTGATGGTAGATTTCCATTAACTTTAAGGTAGTTTATGCTGTGTTGATACATGGTGGTTATCTAGCATGGGTTTAGTTTGAAACCTTTTTTAATTCACTGTCAATGAAGGTAATGCAGACATTAAAAATGAATGCACTCTTTCCTTATCTTACTTTGCTTTTGGTTTGTAAGATTTGCTAATCCATGATTGTCAAAATAAAGCTTCCGATCCAATAAATCATTACAGATTTTTTTTTCTACTCCACATCTTAAAACTAATTTCCTACATCTCCTAGATGAAAGCTCACATTCCTTCCAAATGCAAATCTGAGCCTCTACAACTCATGTAGTCTGAAATCAGAACATCAGACTATTGTACATAGTCTGCAGGCATTTGTCTGCCAAAGAACAGTGCATATTTTATTATCCTTCAAGTGTGAAAGATCTCCAGGAAAGATGAATACACTAGCAAATTGCTTCACAACATAAATTATACCAGCAAAATACAATTAGCTTATTCTGTTTGGCCTTCTGTTATAAAACCTTAGCGCTACTGACAGTAGAAATCATTGAGTTAAATGTCTACCTTTTATTTTCTATTTTATTTTTTTATTTTTCCTTATAAAATTCTATTTTATTTTTTTATTTTTCCTTATAAAAGTTTTGAAACATGTCATTGAAATTCTCAAAACACATTGGGGCACATTTAAGAACACCAGTGCAAACTGCACTATATGCATTTGAATCATAAAGAATTTGGCACTCACCATTGATTTCTTAAAACATCTTTTCCTTTACTTCATGTTGTTTAAAAAAACATGTGTTTCACAGGGAGAGATTTGACAGAAGGAGACAAAAAAGTGAGAGGAACGAGTCGTTCTGACTGTCTTAGCACCGGTTAATGGAGAAAACATAAAAAGAAAGTTATTAAGGAGAGAGGCCTGGTAAATAATGAGAATTGAAGCTTCTCAGGCCTTAGGGCTTAACAATAAAAACGGCATGGGAGTCTTTCTATAATTTGTCCCCTATTTACCTGTCTGCTAAAAGTCCCCTCATCCTATACTATCAAGCCCTTTGGTTAATAATTTAATCAAATGTGTATTCCTTATATATAATTGTACGTATTGAAAGTCCTGTCCCACCTGGTGTGGGATATTGCAGTTCATGACCACACCCCCACACGTTGCGATTGGCTGAGGTGAATCCTGGTCTGTCGATGCCTGTTACACTCAAGTTCTCACTAAGGTCCGACTCAGTCTTGTTGTCTAGCCCCGCCTACCTGTGCTGTGAAGGAGTATTGTAGCACAGTCTCCTTTCAGGTCCTGCATGACACCTTGCACATATAAGGGCGGAATTAAGTATGGTTCCACCCTGTACAATCGTTTTTAACCAATAATTTTGCTTTTAAGTTGCACGTGTGTTCACTGGGATGTAGTGAGATTTCGATTGGCTGAGGTGAATCCTGGTCTGTCGATGCCTGTTACACTCAAGTTCTCACTAAGGTCCGACTCAGTCCTGTTGTCTAGCCCCGCCTACCTGTGCTGTGAAGGAGTATTGTAGCACAGTCTCCTTTCAGGTCCTGCATGACACCTTACACATACAAGGGCGGAATTAAGTCTGGTTCCACCCTGTACAATCGTTTTTTAACCAATAGTTTTGCTTTTAAGTTGTAGGTGTGTTCACTGGGATGTAGTGAGATTTCATGGTGGCCCATTTAAAACAGGTGAAGATGCCAAGCAAAACAGGCATGATGAATATCTAAGACAATGCAAAACAACCCGTCCCTCTCACTTTTTTGTCTCCAGCTGTCAAATCTGTCCCTGTGAAACATGTATGTGTTTTTAGACAACGTGAAAACAACGTATTAAAAAAAGAATGTTCTAACTGAGCATAGCATTAGGACAAAATGCTCTCACTTTTTTGTCTCCAGCTGTCAAATCTCTCCCTGTGAAACATGTATGTGTTTTTAGACAATGTGAAATATAGGAAAAGATGTTGGCGGCAAGTGCCAACTTCTTCTTTAAACTTCAAACTTTATTGAAGCCATTACAATACATAATTATGTATTTGTACATATTACATCACATGTACCCTAAGTCTGTTTTGTGGCTTTACATTTTCCAATATTAAAAAAAGAATGTTCTAACTGAGCATAGCATTAGGACAAAATGAGCATAGCATTAGGACAAAATGCAACATGACATATCTTAAAAAACAAAACAAACATTTTGTCAGGCATGATATTACTTCACCTTTAAAGAACGCCTTAGGTGTAGATTTCTCATAGGTCCTTCATAAAGGGGAGGGGTCTTCCAATCTAAGTGTTTATCCAGTTGGAATTGCATGGATGATTTATAATACATGGAATTCAGCGACAGTCCCTAGTTTTAATGAAATAGACCAACTTTACCCCCACCTTCCGCCACCATTTTTTCCATAATGCAATTAGAATTTACCCTCCTTGTTAGTTGCAAATGCAGGAACATGTGCAGATTTCCATAGGGATGCTATCAGCGTAAGAGCCGTTGTAGTTACATGGAAGATCACTGTTCTTTCTTTAGGTAGATATTCTGACCACCCAGTTCCCAGGAGCACCAATTCTGGCGATAGATTGGAAGTCACACCCAGGGAGTCAATTAGTAATGATTGTATTTGGTTCTAGAATCTGGCGATGATAGGACTTGCCCACAAGATGTGCATTCTACATGAATGTTACTTCTCATTCATCTGTGCAGATTGATATTCCTAGGAATATCTCCCATTTGATGAGTTGTCTGTTAATGGGGTTTACCTTTGCTGGAATTATGGCTTTATATGCCAGATTAAGACCTTTGCATAGCCTAGCGCGAAGTGAAAAAGGCCCTTACTGAATAAAGAACAACTAGTGTCGCCCGACTTCCGTGGGATATCTGAGATAAAGTGTCAAATTCTTAGGTATTTCTAGAAATCATGTTTTGGTATCTGATAATGCTAGTTAATACTAATTTCCCCATATATCCCCTATAGAGGAAATTCCCATGCCTAACAAATTTCTCAAGTCTAGATCTTCCACAAAATGACCTATCCATTTACATAGAAAGTCTCTTATTTTCAGGCAGAGGATTGGGTGATCTACTACATAACTACGCTATTTTCTTAACCCCGATGATGCTGTTAACAACTGTGCAGTCGGTAATGCCCTACCTATAGTTACTGCCTATATGTGCACTGCCATTGATCCATTTCATGATGCCTCATTTTCTATTTGTACCCAATATTTGGGGTATCCTGCAACAGCCGTTGCCTAGCTTGTTCTAGTATTGCTGCCTCATAATAGGCAGATAGGTATGGTAAGCTCATCCACCCTCCTGTTGTGGGTGGTACAAAATCTTTGCTGCCACCCGTGGTCTTGCTTGGAGCCAAACATATTTATTTACCACTCTGCCCATGCAGATAGATGATGATTTCAAAATTCAAAACTAAATTATTTTTGTCAGTATACACTGCCAGAATAACTACAAGTATATTCACTAGATCTGTGACACTTGTATTCTTTATACTTGCTGTATTAGTTTGAAGGTCAGGGGATGTCTTGTGTGGGATGTATATACTTTACACTAGAAAAATATGTAAACAATCATGTACTGGTCTCACAGATAATATTAATAATGCTGATTCTGTTTTGATACAATAGAATAGCAAAAGAGGTGTTTTCCCAAAAAACTAAGACACTGACCTATGAGTGAGATATTTTTTTATAAAAATGCTCTTTTGCTTTTAATAAACTTAAATCATGCTTTGAGAGTACCACTAGTTTCAGCTTTTTAGCTCAGCTTGTTTTTTTTATCATGGATTTCCATTACAATGCCATCGGGTACTGGTTGTCTATAAAGCAGATTGTATGTTAATTGTAGAAGTAAAATAAAAAAATATAATATTTAAAATGAAATGTGCAATATCCGTTGCATCAGAATATGGTAATATATTACAGTTTAAAGAGGTAATTAAACTGTAATGAGTCACACAGAACTGGAAGGTACCTGGGGAAGTACCCGGGAGGAAAGTCTTTATGGGAAGAGAGTCGGAGCGGCAGAGATTGTGGACCAGTGGACCCTCTGGACGTAACGGGAGATGCTATTGCAGCCCACTGGTGGAGCCAGGGATGACAGGGATGTAGGACACCAGTCCGAGCCTGGTGATGACAGAGGAGTGCGAATTGGAAGATGAGCTGGAAATCACGGCAGCAACAGGGCAGTAGCTGGCACAGGACCAGGCGGGCAGGAACCGGAGGGTACTTAGAGGAGAGTTGGTGGTTTTGAAGACGTCTGGGAACGCTGGAACACGGAGCAACCAGGAGCATCTGGGAACGCTGGAGGCAGGAGAAACGGAGGCATTGGAAAACATTGGAGGAGGAACACGAAGGTGTCTTGTAAAGGCTGGAGGAACAAGAGGCGTTGGAAACGCTGATGGGCAATCACTTCAACAGGAACCACTATGGGAAGCGAGGTGTGGGAAACCTTGGGAGTTCCGTTAGAATGATGAAGATCCGGCAGGGGAAGGAAGGGAGGTGGTGGTTTAATTGGCGCCGGATAGCCAGCGCAATAGGGAGGACCCTGGGCCTTTAAAACTGTGAGAGGGCTCGTTGCGCGCCATAGCGCGGGGGCGCCATGGCTCGGCAGATGCGGCCTAGTCGGGGAAGAAGGGCTTGTGAATCAGTAAGTCTGGCTGGGGGAGCGCAGGCGCACGCTAGGGGGCACGGGTGTGCCGCGATCTGCAACAGGATCGCAGGTGCATCAATACAGTACTACCTTTAGGGTCCCTCTTCTTTTGCCGCCTCTTCTTACTTCCTCCAATTCTTCATGTGATGGAACAACTAAGGAGGAGAACAGGGACCGACAGCCGGTGGAACCTGGAATGGCACTTGCACGCACGGAGACTGGGAAGGCTCGTAGAAAGCCAGGATGGAAAGGCTTTGGGAAGCCGTAGACTCTGGAGAGGCTTCTGGGAAGCTACGGAGAATGAAATGGCTCTCTTGGATAGCTGAAACAGCTTTTGGAAGCTGCGGAAGGCTGGAGCGGCGCTTGGAAAGCGGGAGGCTCTGCAGCACTTCTGGAAAGCTGGAGACTGCTGGAACGGCTTATGGGAAAGCGGAGACTCGGAGTGGCTTCGGGGAAGCCGGAAACTCTGTAGAAGCTTTTGAGAAGCGGGGGCTGAAGCGGGTTTTGGAAAGCGAAGGCTGGAGGGCTTCTGGGAAAAGCCAGAAACTCTGGAGAGGCTTCTGGAAAGTTGGAGACTGGAGCAGCCTCTTGAAAGCCCGGGAGCCAAAGCGAGCACAAATGTGAAGTTGACCTTGAAGTTGTGGGAGTCAAGCAGTTGATTGATGAAGCATGGAAACACTTGCTTCACTGTTTCTCCCGAAAAAAAGAGCAATTAATCCGAAAGATCGCCAGCAAACTGATTTTAGAATCCTGACAGAGTCCCTGATCTTGGTGGAGTCCATGGCAGATCTTGCTGTTATGGTCACACAGACAACTGGAAAGTACCTGGGAGTACTGGGAGGGAAAGGGGTCTTTATGGGAAGAGTCCAGAGGAAGAGTCTGTGGACCAGGAACCCTGTGGACCAGCAGGAGATGGTGTGCGGCCTGAAGTGGCAGACAGGGATGACAGGGATGATCAACAGTCCGAGCTGGAATGAGCAGAGGAGTGGCTTGGAAGGATGAGCTGGAATTCATGCAGCAAGCAGGCAGTAGCTGGCATAGGAACCAGGGGGGCAAAGAAAGGAGAATAAGCTTAGAGGAGAGTTGCTGGCTTGAAGAGCTGGGATGATGCGTGGAACCCAAGAGCACCAGGAGCATCTGGGAAAGTGGAGGAGGAGACATGGAGGCGTCTGGGAACGATGGAGGACACGGAAGTGGGGAAACGATGGAGGACATGGAGGCGTCTGGAAATGATGATGGGCTGATTGCCTTCAACAGGAACCGCTGTGAGAAGCGACGGTGTGGAAACCTTGGGAATTTTCGATAGACTGCTGAAGATCAGGGCCAGAAGGAAGGGAGGTGCCATATTATAAAGTCTGAGCCAGGATAGCCAGCGCCAATAGGAGGACACTGGCCCTTAAAGCTGGGGAGGAGAAGTGCAGGCCTCTCAGCGGGAGATGCAGCTTCGGCAGATGTGGCCTTAGTAGAAGCAGAAGCGAATCATAGAGAGGTAAGTCGCGGGCCGGGAGTGCAGCGCCGATGCTGTGGGGCACAGGGTGCCCTCGGGGGGTGATCCGCGACGAGGATACGCGGGTGCATCCGTGACAAAAGAAGACCTTTTTTAAGATCCTCTTTTTTTTTTACTGCCCGTTCACAAAGCCCTACATTTTTGAATGTTTTGGTTTACAAAAACTGTATGTGATAAGTCTGTGTATCTACTAGACAAATTGCCTTTTGGTACGAACATTTAAATTCTATGCCATGATCGGAAGTTGAACAAAGTTTCCAAATGTGGTGGAATAGGGCAAAAAAAAAAAACAATTGCGTATATTCTGATGGGCACTATTTATATGTCTTTCAATGGCAAGATGAAGGACACTTCTTATTTTTGGAGTAGTATGAACACAGACATTAATGAGTTATGTCTCTGTAGCTTAAAAAAAATGTTAAAAACCTTGCATTACAAAAAAACACCTTGCATCACTATATGGAACACCCATAACATTACTTTAGTCTGTCAGCCTCTCCATACACAACTGCATTACGGTTAGGTATGAAAGGATTACCGGGAAAAATCCAAGAAGTGGTACTCCTGGGAGAAAAGGAGGGCCTCCAACACAACATCTTTGCCCATCTGGCACGAAACCTTATCACTTGCACCAGCGCATATATAGGTGCTGAACAAGGGTGGAACGCTGTTAAGAGTTTTTTCATAAATAACAGTTTTGTTCGCAATGCAATACAAACTCTAGCCAGAACATTCCAAAGAGCTGGTGTGCCACAAAAGAGACAATAATTATGTAACAAATAAACTTATCAAATTTGGGTGTTGAGTCCATTAACCTATTGTTATGCTTGAAATGTATTGACCAAAATGTATGCAAAGATTTGTAAGGTATTTTAAAGAATAATAAATTTAAGTAATCATAATCTGAATATACTTGTATTTGGTTTACATTTTATAACATTAGGAAATTGTGTACAATTATTTTCTATTAACCAAATAAGTAGAACATAAGTGAATGTCAGTAAACACTTATTTATATAAATTTATATGTAATATCATATTATAAATGCCAACTTGTGCATTTAAGAGTTGCCAGTAAGTGGGGAGCATTGATTGATCTGTTGAACAATAAATGATAGGATGAAGCAAAAATAAAATGGTACCTTATAAGTTTGCAAAGGTGGGAACCTGTTGTTTGACATGAAAGTATCTTGACCTTTTTTCAGCAACAGTAAGTCAGTTGCGGCATTCAATGGCTAATCCCTGCTGATGTCTCACAAAAGCTCTAAATTAGAAATATCTGGATTATGGAAACCGCTTTATCGAATGCAAACTAAAGGTGATCAATTCAGCTTTGAGTTTTTACTGATATTGAGCCCTTTTTATAAAAAGTTGATATGGAGGAGCAATTTCACTGACATAATGGGCCTTTTATATCAACTTAATTACTATTTATAATCTTCTGAATCAGGTTGTAGTAAGAACACTTAAGAATATAAAGTGATTTGCCACATGTGTGGCAAATACGGAGATGGTGTAAATAAAAAAGGGTTATGTCTCAGCGGGTGTGCAGAGGTATTCAACATTCATACCAACAATTATCATCTCTTATTACATGGAAATCACAATTAGTTTACGGGAGGTATTTTAGCGTTTTGAACGATATTACTTGGAAGGTTTAGAATGTACTTTGATATGTGTAAAAAATACTGCTACATTAGTCTAGAATGTCAAATCTGCCTATGTCTTATACTTTAGTAAAATTTGATATACAAGACAATGCTCTAAAAAATGTTCAGACACTCCACAGGTGGTTTTATGGGTAATTAAGTGCAAGTTGATGCAATCAAGGAGAAGATATGTGACCACAGGATATTAGTGAATAATTGAGGCATGTTGCCAAGGCCTGGCACTGCCCGTCTGCCACCCCCTCTTGCAAAAGGAGGGACATTGTCTACTTCGTGTCAGGATGAGTTGGTAGTGTTACATTGTTCATTGAGTGGAGGCTGTGCTTTTTTTATGGATAGAAGAGGTTGGCTTCATGCTAGAACATTGTGATATTCTAGTTCTGTACCAAAACTAAAAAGTAATATCCCTCATATATTGTTTGTCCCCAGAAATGAGCGTGGTTTACAAAAGGTAGTGTTACCTGGCAAACTAAAATATTGAACCCCGTGCTCATGGTGTGGAAAGCATGATTATTTTTCCTTTGAGGTGGTTAAAGAAATTGAAAAATAGAGGGTCTTGGTTCAATGCTTCTGTAACAAACATTATTTGAAAACCGATTTGTGTTTTGCAAATGTGTTCCGTCTAGTGATATTAAAATAATGAATTTCATGATATGAATGCAATAGAATGGGTTGTTGTGTTCAATTTTTTTTGCAGAATTTTAGTGGTCTAAATGCAATGTGTTTGTAATGTCAAAGGTTTAATTGCAGTACCAAGTCACCAGGGTCAAAGTAGATGGCGGTCGTGAATGAAAAACCCTTGCTGTCATAATTTTTATGAACAGTTTGGTGGTTAGGGAAAAATTCTATAACTATACTGAAAACTGAAAATTGCTTTATAAAATAGCCACCAAACATTTCAGTGGCTTACCTAAAATGATTTTTTCCTGCGTTGTCCTTTGTCCTAGATGAATTTATATTAAAATTCCAATTGTGGTGCAAATATTCTGAACACCCAAGGGAAGTTAGTAGAGGCGCTCTAACATGTGTACAAAGTCAAAAAACTTTTGTCTAAAGAGGAAACCATCAAGCTAAAAATTGTTCATGTTTGAAAAAGTATATGAAAGCGTAGTTGAACAAAAAGTAAAGGATTAATCAATGATAAGACCAAAGAAGTAAGTAAGTAGAAAACCGTTACCTCAACCTAAATTCTCAGAAGTTATAAAGTGGCCATTTTTGTTAGGGACACATAAAAATCTCATGTAGCTAAGGATGAGATTTGATTTATTTCATACTATGTTTTATACGATACAAAGGTCAAACTTGGAGAGAAGACAGTCCAAAAGCTCATGAAAAATACATCCATTAATTTTATTCCAAAAGTACAAACTCTAAAGGTGTTTAAATTACAAGTAAATACAGGAATCAATAAAATCCCCCCAAAAGCTATACATACTGACAAAATGAACACCTGATCGCGTCGAAAGAATGGGAATATAGGAATAAAATGTTAATCGTGAGGGTTTATTGTATTGCGGATCCCCATGTAAAAAAAAAATGGGAACCCCCCTAGAGCTATCCAGAGTTTGTTCCACTCTTAATAAGTGGTGGAGGGGGTCAGGAGCGGCGCATACTGCAGCTCACTTTGATAGTAGTGCGAGTATCAGAAAAATGCTTGAAACCATACATTATATTGGTAATAAAGCTATAGCAATGGCAATCCCCAAAGAAGGCGGTGACTCGCTGTGTTGGTGACCATTAGGGGCTGGGTTGAATTTTTATACATGGTTAGACGGTGGTTTTTCTGTACAATGTACGTTTCACATTTGGTATTACACTTGAGCATAGTTATTATATTAAATTTTTATTTTAAAAAAATATTAATTTGTGTGCAAATATACAGACAAAATAAATTTGTGTTTCATAACATGGGGGCACATGTGATCTCATTTGGCTAGGACTTTCTTTTGTTTTCTTCGTTTTGCATGTCAGAGATTGGTCCCCCTCCTCATTCTCCTTCGCCCCGCCCTTCCCGGCATATTTTTATCAGGCCTACTGGCACCGGCAGTGGCGCGAGAGAGGCCCTGAAATAATCGCAAATGCTGCCTATTGGTTTGGCTATTTTTGCGTTTATTTTCCCCAAGTCCGCCCCCTTCACGCCAGTGAGGAATGAAGGGGGGCGGATTTCGCTGGCGGCCCGAGCGTGACACTTGTATTCTTTATACTTGCTGTATTAGTTTGAAGGTCAGGAGATGTCTTGTGTAGGATGTATATACTTCACACTAGAAAAATATGCAAACAATCATGTACTGGTCTCACAGATAATATTAATAATGATGATTCTGTTTTGATACAATAGAATAGCAAAAGAGGTGCTTTCCCAAAAAACTAAGACACTGACCTATGAGTGAGATATTTTTTTTTATAAAAATGCTCTTTTGCTTTTAATAAACTTAAATCAAGCTTTGAGAGTACCGCTAGTTTCAGCTTTTCAGATCAGCTTGTTTTTTTTAATCATGAATTTCCATTACATTACCATCTGGTACTGGTTGCTATAAAAGCAGATTGTATGTTAATTGTAGAAGTAAAATAAAAAATATAATATTTAAAATGAAATGTGCAAATATCCGTGCATCAGAATATGGCTAATATATTACAGTTTAAAGAGTAATTAAACTGTAATGGTCACACAGACAACTGGAATGTACTTGGGAGTACCCGGGAGGAAAGTCTTTATGGGAAGAGTCGGAGGGCGGAGATTGTGGACCAGTGGACCCTCTGAACCGTCACGGGAGATGCAGCCCACGGTGGCAGCCAGGGATGACAGGGATGTAGGACACAGTCCGAGCCTGGGATGACAGCAGGAGTGCGACTTGGAAGGATGAGCTGGAACTCAAACGGGGGGGGGGGGGGGCCAAAGGGGGGGGGGGGGGGCAAAAGCAGGCAGTAGCTGGCACAGGACCCAGGCGGGCAGGAGGAGAGGAGAGTGGTGGTTTTGAAGGCGTCTGGGAATGCGGGAACACGGGAACCACCAGGAGCATCTGGGAACGCTGGAGGCAGGAGACCGGAGGCATCTGGAAAATTGGAGGAACACGAAGGTGTCTTATAATGCTGAGGGAACACGAGGCGTCTGGAAACGCTGATGGGCAATCACTTCAACAGGAACCACTATGGGAAGCGAGGTGTGGAAACCTTGGGAGTTCCGTTAGAATGACTGAAAAGATCCGGCAGGGGAAGGAAGGGAGGTGGTGGTTTATTGGGCCGGATTAGCCAGCGCAATAGGGAGGACACCTGGGCCTTTAAACTGTGAGAGGGCTCGCGCGCCCTAGCGGGGAAGTAGTGGCTCGGAGATGCGGCTAGTGGGAAGCGTGTGAATCGTAGTCGGGCGGGGAGAGAAAGGGCATCACAGTCGCCGCGGGGACGCAGCGCAGCTAGGGGGCACGGGTAGTGCCGCGATCCTCAACAAGGATCGCAGGTGCATCAATACAGTAACTACCCTTTAGGGTCCCTCTTCTTTTGCCGCCTCTTCTTACGTCTCCTCCAATTCTTCATGTTGATGGAACAACTAAGGAGGAGAACAGGGACCGACAGCCGTGGAACTGGAATGGCACTTGCAAGGCCGGAGGATGGACTGGCTCGTAGAAGCCAGAGATGGAAAGGCTTTGGAAGCCGTAGACTCTGGAGAGGCTTCTGGAAGCTACGGAGAATGAAATGGCTCTTGGATAGTGAGAACAGCTTTGGGAAGCTGGGAGGCTGGACGGCCTGGAAAGGCGGAGGCTTGAAGCTTCTTGGAAAGCTGGAGACTCTGGACGGGCTTATGGGAAGCCGGAGATTGGAGTGGCTTTGGGAAACCGGAAACTCTGGAGAAGCTTTTGAGAAAGCTGGGGGCTGAAGCGGTTTTGGAAAGCCGAAGGCTGGAGTGGCTTCTGGGAAAGCCAGAAACTCTGGAGAGGCTTCTGGGAAAGTTGGAGACTGGAGCAGCCTCTTGAAAGCCGGAGCCAAGCGAGACAAATGTGGAAGTTGACCTTGAAGTTGCTGGGAGTCAAGCAGTTGATGAAGCATGGAAACAACTTTGCTTCACTGTTTCTCCCGAAAAAAGAGCAATTAATCCGGAAAGATCTGCCAGCAACTGATTAGAATCCTTGACAGAGTCCCTGATCTTGGTGGAGTCCATGGCCAGATCTTGCTGTTATGGTCACACAGACAACTGGAAAGTACCTGGGAGTACTCGGGAGGAAAGTCTTTATGGGAAGAGTCCAGAGGGAAGAGTCTGTGGACCAGTGAACCCTGTGGACCACTGCAGGAGATGGTGTGCGGCCTGCAGTGGCAGACAGGGATGACAGGGATGTATCACACAGTCCGAGCCTGGAATGACAGCAGGAGTGTGGCTTGGAAGGATGAGCTGGAATTCATGGCAGGCAAGCAGGCAGTAGCTGGCCTAGGACCCAGGTGGGCAAGAACGGAGAAGTCCTTAGAGGAGAGTTGCTGGCTTGAAGACGTCTGGGAATGCTGGAACACAAGAGCCACCAGGAGCATCTGGGAACGCTGGAGGCAGGAGACACGGAGGTGTCTGGAAACGCTGGAGGAACATGGAGGCGTCTGGAAATGCTGATGGGCTGATTGCTTCAACAGGAACCGCTGTGAGAAGCGAGGTGTGGAAACCTTGGAAGTTCCGATAGAATGCTGAAGATCAGGCCAGAAAGGAAGGGAGGTGCCATATTATAAAGTCTGAGCCGGATTAGCCAGCGCCAATCAGGAGGACACTGGCCCTTTAAAGCTGGGAGAGAATGTGCCCTAGCAGCGGGAGCTCGCAGCTTCGGCAGATGTGGCCTAGTCAGGAAGCAGACTCATAGAGAGGTAAGTCCGGGCCAGGGAGTGCAGCGCCATGCTGTGGGGCACAGGTGTGCCCTCGATCCGCGACGAGGATCGCGGGTGCATCCGTGACAAAAGAAGACCTTTTCAAGACTCTTTTTTTTTTACTTGCCCCGTTCACAAGCCCTACATTTTTGAATGTTTTGTTTACAAAACTGTATGAAGTCTTGTAATCTACTAGACAAATTGCAGTTTCTGGTAGTACCATTTAATATTCTATGCCATGTACTGGAAAGTTGAACAAGTTTCCAAATGTGGTGGAATGGGCAAAAAAAAAAACAACTGCGTCATATTCTGATGGGCACTATTTATATGTCTTTCAATGGCAGATGAAGAACTTCTTTATTTTTTGGATTAGTATGAACACAGACATGTATATAGTTATGTCTCTGTAGCTTAAAAAAATGTAAAAACCTTGCATTACAAAAAAACACCTTGCATCACTATATGCTAACACCCATAACTTACTTTAGTCTTGTCACCTCTCCATACACAACATGCATTACGGTTAGTTGAAAGGATTACCGAAAAAATCCAAGAAGTGGTACTCTGGGAGAAAGGAGGCCCAAAAAACTATCACTTGCACCAGCGCTATATCAGGTGCTGATACAAGGTAACCGCTTTAATTAGTTTTTTCATAAATAACAGTTTGTTAGCAATGCCATACAAACTCTTGCCAGAACATTCCAAAGAGCTGTGTTCCACAAAAGAGGACAATAATATGATAAATAAAATTTTAAATTTGGGGTTTGAGTCCATTAACCTAATGTTATGCCTTTGAAATGTATTGACAGAATGTTGCCAAAAGATTTTAAAGTTATTTTAAAAGAATAATAAATTGTTTAAGTAATCATAATCTGAATATACTTGTATTTGTTTACATTTTATAGACATTAGAAATTGTGTACAATTATTTTCTATTAACAAATAAGTAGAAAATAAGTGCATGTTCAGTAAACACCTTATTTATATTAGATTTTTATTTATATTATGTTATAAAAGCAATTTGTGCATTATAAGAGATTGCCATGTAAGTGGGAGCATTGATTGATCTGTTGAACAATAAATGATAGGATGAAGACAAAAATAAAATGGCCTTTATAAGTTTTGCAAAGGTGAACCTGTTGTTTTGACCATGTCAAAGTTATTCTTGACCTTTTTTCAGCAACAGTAGTAGCGCATTCAATGACTAATCTCCTGCTGATGTCTCACAAAAGCTCTAAATTAGAAATCATTCTGGATTATGGAACAGCTTTATCGAATGCAAAACTACAGGTGACTCAATCAGCTTTGATTTTTACTGAATTGATGCCTTTTATAAAAAGTTGATATGGAAGGAATGCAATTTCACTGACCTAATGGCCTTTTATTATCAACTTTCATACTCTATTTATATCTTCTGAACATCATGTTGTAGAATAACACCTTATTGAATATAAATTGATTTGCACATGTGTGGCAAACTGGAGATGAGTGTAATATATGAAAGGCGTATGCTCAGCGGTGTGCATAGGTATTCAACTACTTCATACACAACAATTATTCATCTCTTAATTACATGGAAATCAACTAATTAGTATGGGAGGTGTTTTAGCTTTTTGAACTGTAATACTTTGTAAGGTTTAGAATGTACTTTATATAGTGTAAAAAATACTGTACATTAGTCTTCAGCCTGTCAAATCTGCTATGCTGCTATATACTTTTAGTAATAATTTGATATAAAAGAAAACGCTTCTAAAAAATGTTCAGACACCTCCACAGGTGGTTATGGGTAATTAAGTGGCAGTAGATGCAATCAAGGAGAAGATATGTGGACACATGGATATTCGTGAACTACTGGAGGTCATTTTGCAAGGCTCTGGCACTGCACCGTCTGCCCCTATTTGCAAAAAGGAGGGACATGTCTATTGATATCTGCTCTGGACGATATGTGGACACATGGATATTAGTGAACTACTTGAGGTCATTTTGCAAGGCTCTGGCACTGCACCGTCTGCCCCTACTTGCAAAAAGGAGGGACATGTCTACTTCTTGTCAATTGAGTTGGAGTTACATTGTTCATTTGGAGCTGTGCTTTTTATGATAGAAGAGGTTTGGCTTCATGTTAGAACATTGTGATATTCTAGTTCTGTACCAAATAAAAGTAAGATTGCTCTATATTATTGTTTGTCCCCAGACTGAGCTGGTTTACAAAGAGTAGTTACCTGGGAACACTAAATATTGAACCCTTGCTCATGGTGAAAGGTCATGATTTATTCTGAGGTGGTGAAAAATAGGCTTGGTTCAATGCATTCGGTAACAAACTTATTTTTGAAACCAGATGTGTTTTCAAATGTGTTCCTGTAGTGATAAAAATAATAACTTTCATGATATGAATGCAATAGAATGGGTATTCAACTTTTTTGCAGAATTTTTAGTGGTCTAAATGCAAATGTTGTAATTCAAAGGTTTAAATTTGCAAGCACCATTCCCAGGTCAAACTTAGATTCGGTACGTGAAAAACCGTTTGCTGTCATCATTTTTATGCAACAGTTTGGTGGGTTAGTGGAAATTCTAAACTATACTGAAAACTGAAAATTGCTTTAAAATAGCCACCAATACATTTTCAGTGGCTTACTAAAATGATTTTTCCTGCTGTGTCCTTGTCCTAGATGAATTTATATTAAAATTTCCAATGTGGTGCAATATTTTGAACTCCAAGGAGAGTATATGGCGCCTCTAACCTGTTTACAAAGTCAAAAAACTTTTGGTCTAACAGAGAAACCATCAAGCTAAAATTGTTCATGTTGGAAAAGTATGAAGCAATTACTCATGAAAGACCAAAAGAATGCTAAGTAGAAACCTTTAACCTTAACCCTAAATTCTACAGCAAGTTATAAAGTGGCCTTTTTGTTTAGGACACATAAAAATCTTCATGTAGCCTAAGGATGAGATTTGATTTATGCATATATTTTTATATCGATACAAAGGTCAAACTTGGAGAGCAGACAGGTCAAGACATCATGAAAACATACATTCCACTTAATTTTATCCAAAAGTACAAAACTACTAAAGCAAGTTCTGTAAAGGGGTTTCAGTAATCTTTATATACCCCTTGATAAGTGTGAATTACAGAACAGGAAGGCACTGGCAGGACAGTACTGGAACACTAGCAGTCTCAGAACTATCCGGCAGCAAGTCCTGTCAGTGCCATTTTGAGCACCAACGCTGCTTTATACCATTAAAATTTCTAAAACCTTCACTTGAAAGCACTTCTCCAGATGACTAGACTTAGAAAAGTAAGTCGACAAAGTCAGCTTTAAGGAGCTTGAATTGCCACAGGTTAGAATTTAAAATTCCAGGAGTAAAAGCTTTGAAAATGAGTTAAAACAACAGATATATTTTGCATTTCTTATACAAAAGGTTCTTCTGGTTATCAGGGTGATTCTTAAAACTCTTGTAAAATAATATATGTAGTTTTGAATATTTTCTGTTTACATGTTCAGCCTTGCGACTAGGAATAATTATCTTCAACAGCTTGAACCAGTGCAGCTTTTCATTGTACAGAACAAATGTTCTTTCAAACACATATCTATGAATTTTTGTTGCTGGAGGCAGAATATTTTAGATAATAGAAAATCTGTATTACATCTTTCCAGTGAATTCATAATTGTCCACAATATGTCAATATTCTCTGATTGCAACTTCTGTATTTCATTTATCACAGCAGGGTTATATGGTATGATATATGTAATAACTGAATAATTTCTCCAAAGAAAATGCTAATGAGGTTCACAAAATTATATCGTAAGTAGCATATAAAATAGTATACTGGTGTTCAACCATTTAGTCATAATCACCCAAAAAGAAATTAGATGATTTCAAAACCTTATTTTACAAAAATGGAATCCATAACGGTATAGTAGTTGTGGGGCGGTAGAGGCCTATGAGAATACTCATGGTGGGCTTACACAGCTGACTCGTGCCTTTAACCGGTATCAGTGCTGGCACGTTCAAAGACAGTTAACCAGTTAAGTGTTGAAGTGAAGCTCAACTGTGTTAACTAACGGTCTTGTAATGCCAATTGGCATTTCCTGTGAAAGCATGGAAGGGTGCTGATCAGTTTACATGACAGCCCGGAGCCACAGAGAGACCAAAGGCTGACTGTAAGAGATCAATAGTAAGCTAACAAAATACATCTATATCCTGTTTATATATATATATATATATATAGATATATTATATATATATATATTATACACACTACCGCCACTTTATTAGGTACACCATCTAGTAACGGGTTGGACCCCCTTTTGCCTTCAGACCTGCCTCAATTCTTCGTGGCTAGATTCAACAAGGTGCTGGAAGCATCCTCAGAGATTTTGGTCCTATTGACATGATGCATCACACATTGCCGCAGATTTGTCGGCGGCACATCCATGATGCGAATCTCCTGTTCCACCACATCCCAAAGATGCTCTATTGGATTGAGATCTGGTGACTGTGGATGCCATTTGAGTACAGTGAACTCATTGTCATGTTCAAGAAACGCTCTGAGATGATTCCAGCTTTATGACATGGCGCATTATCCTGCTGAAAGTAGCCATCAGATGTTGGGTACATTGTGTCATAAAGGGATGGACATGGTCAGCAACAATACTCAGGTAGGCTGTGGCATTGCAACGATGCTCAATTGGTACCAAGGGGCCCAAAGAGTGCCAAGAAAATATTCCCCACACCATGACACCACCACCACCTGAACGTTGATACAAGGCAGGATGGTTTCATGCTTTCAGTGTTGTTGACCCAAATTCTGCCCTACCTCAATGTTGCAGCAGAAATCGACTCATCAGACCAGGCAACGTTTTTTCCAATAACTGTCCAATTTCGATGAGCTTGTGCAAATTGTAGCCTCAGTTTCCTGTTCTTAGCTGGCACCCGGTGTGGTCTTCTGCTGCTGTAGTACATCTGCCTCAAAGTTTGATGTACTGTGCATTCAGAGATGCTCTTCTGCCTACCTTGGTTGTAACGGTGGTGATTTGAGTCACTGTTGCCTTTCTATCAGCTCGAACCAGTCTGCCCATTCTCCTCTGCATCAACAAGGCATTTCCACCCACAGAACTGCCGCTCACTGGATGTTTTTTTCTTTTTCGGACCATTCTCTGTAAACCCTAGAGATGGTTGTGCGTGAAAATCCCAGTAGATCAGCAGTTTTCTGAAATACTCAGACCAGCCCTCTGGCACCACAACCATGCCACGTTCAAGGCACTCAAATCACCTTTCTTCCCCATGATGGCGCGTTGAACTGCAGGAGATGTCTTGACCATGTCTACATGCCTAAATGCACTGAGTTGCCGCCATGTGATTGGCTGATTGAAATTAAGTTTTAACGAGCAGTTGGACAGGTGTACCTAATAAAGTGGCCGTGAGTGTATGTATATATATATGTGGGGTTTTTGTAGAGCATATATATGGTGCTGTGTTATAAATGTGTGTGTGTGCACATATCTGTAGAGCATATATTTGGTATTTTTGCATTCTGAAGACCAATTTGTGGGTTGGGGAGCAGCAGCGGGGGCTTAGATATATGGGGCACCAATTATAAGTTTGCATCGGGCCCACTAGCGTCTTGTTACACCACAGACCAGAAGTGACTTTGCATTATCAATTTTGTGATGCATATAAGTGGTCAATTTATATAATTCAAATATCACTCACCTGCAAAAAGTTACACTTATAAGTCCATACACCTAAGTATGAAATGGAAACTTTACTGGTGGCAGAATATAGTGAAACATTTTTTTCAAAGATATTTTTAAAAATTTATTATAACATAATAAAAGCTATTTATAAATTTGGCTTCTTCCGTGATCATACTGGCCCAAATTGACAACGATAAAGAGAAGTTTTTATATGGGATGCACAGTGAAAGCCGTATAAACAGTGCCCACAAGAAATGCCAACAAATAATTTTTTTTGTCAATTTTACTTCATTTAGAATTTTTTTTCCAGCTTCTCATTTCATGGAAGCATGGAATATTACTAAGTCACACTACGAAGTACAATTAGATGTAGATGATAATTCCACTAGCCTGTCTAATGGTCAAACTGTGACTGCTGTAGCAAAGCTAATGAGTAGATAAAGTAGTATTAATCTAAAGATCAAGATGGACCCGCATAAGAGTATGCAGTGTATAAGCAAGTGTAACATGTAGTGCAGATATTATATACAGTCAGGATGGGGGTGCAGTGTGGAAAGTTGTGTTCATACTGAAATCCTTCTTTAATTTTCTGGAAAGATATATAGGGGCCCTGGTCAGATTTCTCGAAATTAGCAAATGTTGCAATCAGCTCAAAGCTAATTTCCAGGCCTGGTCAGGGGCAGCCTCAGATTTGCACCAAAATTTGCAACTTTTTTGCAACTTTTGTAAAAAAAAGTCACAACTTTCATATCTGGATTCAGGGAACACTGCAGAAAACTAAACAATGACAAACTTTGAAGGGAGACGCAAATGCAAATGAGCACATGCACCATGAAAATCTCAAACGATAAAAGTAAAGGCGTGCAAAAAGTTCGATACATGTGCCCCATAGAATAGGGTATGGAATATTGACATCAGAGAATATTGACAGCAGTAGGTAGTGAAACCATAACTAGAATAATAAATACAGGCACTCGCTTGTGAATGCAAAAGTGAAATAAAACTTTATTGCGGCTGTGTATAAAAAGCGTGACGTTTTGACCAGCTTTCAGTCATTTCTCAAACACTCATATCAAAACATATAAAGAAAGAGTTATAAGTACATTAATCACATACAATCTTCCATGACATAATGGATCGGATTAACAGATCATTAAGGTCAATGATTTGTTCAGGTATAACAAAGTCAAGTAGCTGTTGTTCCAAAGGTCTATATTTCCCCTGCTACAAGTTCCATTATATACTGTTAAGCAGTTTACTCAATAACAGTATGGAACAAATACATCTTTGCAACAACAATCACTTGACTCTACTACTTCATTTTGTTGTACCTGGGTAATCATAGACCTAACTGATCCATTATTGTGTGATATCATTATGTCATAGATGCTTGTATACAGTATGATTAATTAACTCATAGCTCTTTTACTATGTTGCCAGTCAAATGCCACAATTATTATAAACAGACACAATAAAGTTTATTTCTCTAGCATTCACAAACAAGTGCCTTGGATATTCTTGGATATCTGTCCCTCAGTATATTGTGAAAATGTATCATCAGATGAACCCTTGTTATGCTTATGTATCAGATCCATATATGTATGTATGTATCGCTGAGTGACCAGTTAGTCTGTACTTCATACCAGCTTTCAGAATTACCACAGTACATATCATCCATCCTTTTGAGACAATTAAAGGTGTTTGCCCATGAAAGACATTTGTTAAATTTCAATTCCCTAGTGTTGTTTACACAATAAAGATATTTTTAACCCCTTACTTTACAATTTTACTAAGTTTTATTGCTGTTTTAGCTCCTATCAGGCAGTGATGATCAGTGTTAGATTCCAGAGTGTGGACGAGGACTCTCTAACCAGACTCTTCATGATTCCTCTGTGCTTATAGCTGTGTGCTGACAATGTGGTTAGATTATCAGAGTCCAGGTTTATATACACTTTCATTCAGCTTCTCAACATTCCCTAGTAACTGACACATAGAAAAAGAGAGATGAGACAGATCAGAGATTAGAGTTGATGAGATCCATGAGATGCATATAACATATGACATTCTCAGTATGCTACATCTCAGCCACCCTCCCCTTGCCCTGGATAACGATCTTATCTGCCTGTAGCTTTAAGCTTTACTCCCACTATTGCTTTTTGGCAAGAAGTGTGTGTGCGAGGTCACCTTGGAATGCAAGGTTGATAATGCAAAGGCTGTAATGCAAAGAGCAGCTCAGTGCAGCTCAGACAGGAGAACAATAGGTCTTCCCGACCCAAAAGTCAAAAGATTAACATTCGCATCCAGTGGCAACTAAAATTGTGTACACCAGGACTGATAGAGATAGGTTGGAATTACATCTGAGCAATGCCGTATTTTTGTTTATAACAGGGAATTAGAGAATGTGTTACTTTGTCATCCTGAGTATATTTAAGAATCTTGTCTTTGTGGGAATACCCCTTTAATGTGCCTTGTGAAGAAATAAAAATAATAAAAATTACTGCTGAATGGACCGAATTTATTTTCACAATTTTTTAGTTTTATAACTGAATGAATTATAATTTTAAAAATATTTTACAAGGCAATCATTGTACAGCTGATCCCTAGAGCAGGCACGCAGCCAAGGAACAACACACTGCCTGATTTCAACTTGGCATAGGACGAAAGGAAAAGCTTTGTGTGGGTGCAAAACACATTTTATGTCTGACAAAGCCAAAAACTAAATATAGAGTAGCTGAGTAAAAGCAGGTTAAACACTTTGTGCATTAAAAGTTCCAGGGAAGGTACCTCCCCTGCTCTTAGGACTTTTGACAGAGCTCAAGATTAACACAATGCTTTTTGTAACTATTTTAGGTCATAAGCGTTAGAAGGAGATTTTTGAAAACTGTCTCAAATAACAACTTTATGTCCAGTCAACCAATCACAGTGCAACCTACTTCATACATTGTATTCAGCTGTTGTATAATGGAATCTGTGCTGGGAATGGGCAACATGGACAGTTTTAATTGTTTTTATGTACCCTATTTGGCAAGCATTTTGTGTGAGTATGTGTATTCCAAAGTCAGGAGTAAAACAAAATCAAATATAAAGGTTATCTTTACTCGTAATGATAAATCAGAAAAAGAAAACTCATTGATGGGGGATGAAGATCCTGTGCCATAGAGGTGGAGCATGTGATTACATGTGATTTTTGGCCTGGTGTAGAAGCAACAAAGAATTTTAGAAAAGGAACATCATACAGTAAAACATGGTAGTGGTGGTGTGATTGTCTGGGCTGGGTTTTGCTGCTTCATGACCTGGAAGACTGTTCTGATAAATGCAACCATGAATTCTACTGTCTTCCAGCAAATCCTAAAGGAGAATGTCAGCCCATTTTTTGTGACTTCAAGTTGAAATCCTATTAGAATCCTATTATGAAGCAGTACAATGGGGGTCATTTACTAAGGGCCTGATTCGCGTTTTCCCGACGTGTTACCCGAATATTTCCGATTTGCGACGATTTTCCCTGAATTGCCCTGGGATTTTGGCGCACGCGATCGGATTGTGGCGCATCGGCGCTGGCATGCACGCGACAGAAATCGGGGGGCGTGTCCGAACGAAAACCTGACGGATTCGGAAAAACCGCCGCATTTAAAACAAAAAATGTGTCGCGAAAATTACACTTACCTTCACCAGGTATAGGCCGGTGAATTTCAGGCCATTCCAGCGCAGCAGCGCCACCTGGTGGACGGCGGAGGAACTGCCTTAGTGAATCCCAGCCGGACCCGAATCCACCGCAGAAAACGCGCCGCTGGATCGCGAACGGACCGGGTAAGTAAATCTGCCCCAATATGTCAACTTCAACTAGCCACAAACCAGCTCTGAAAATTTAGCAACACAAAAACATAAAGTTCTTTCTTTTATCGTCATCTCCTCGACCTTCTTATGACAATTTTAATAGTTTTGTGTTGTTCCTCTAGAAATCAGAGTTATGGCCCTACAGTGGCAATAGTTAGTGTGCCTACCCCACATAGCCATGCACTCTCTGCACGAGTAGCCAATTGTCTATGTCACAAGGCTACCCCCAATAGTGCCAGTGCTGTCCCCAGTAGCCAATGTTTCCAACAGTAGGCACTGTGCTGCCTCCAGTAATCACATTGCAGAACCTAATGGCCATTGCTGCAGCATGTAGTCTCACTTTTGCCCCAGTAGTCATTGCTACCCCAGTAGCCAATTCTGCCACCAGTAGTCACAGTGCTGCCCCCAGTATTCACAGTGCTGCACCAAGTAGCCAGTGTGTCCCCAGTGCAGCCCCCAGTAGCTAGTGCTGCCTCCAGTACGCAGTACATTTATTAGGCGTATCTAAAAAGAGGGAGGTCTTGTATTAGCGACTGTCACCATTAGTGAACAAAATCACCACCCAATGAGATCTATGATCCCCTTCCCATAGCCTGTGCCAGTATCGGTTCACATTTTTTATACACATTCCTGACACATCTGAACAAAGGTGTCATATGAGGAAGAAGACTGCAGGTGGAGCACTGGAGTATATCTGACAACTGGTGAGACAACTTTGTTCATTTGGTAATAGCCAGCGTCTTTCCTGCAGTCTCAAAGATCTCAAAAACACATAGATGCATCAGCTGTTATTTGCATTGCATCACACTTTCTGCTGTTCTAAGTCTCTCAATGTGTTCTCAGGAGAGTTCACTATTAGCTGTATTTGGAGAAAATAATAAAGTTGTGCCAGCCTACTATTGGCTGCTGTTGGTGGTGAAAAAACGCAGGGTATAAAAGGATTATTCTCCACCCATCTGCTCCCATGGTGTGACATCAGCCCACTCCTATTGGTTCACAATGGGCAGCCAATCACGTACAGATGGGGGAGGGGCCAGAACAGAGCCCTCACCCTCTGAAAAAATATCTACAATGACAGGATCCAGATGACATGTAGGCAAGTATTACTAATGAGACGTATCTCCCATCTCCGAAAGGTTAAATGACCTTAGTATATCAGGCAAATGTATGAAGAGTTCGGACCACTGATTGTCTGTGTCCATAATTTGCACTGGTGGGTAAGATTAATAAGGTTACCATTAGAGATGAGCGAACATGCTCGTCCGAGCTTGATGCTCGGTCGAGCATTAGCGTACTCGAAACTGCTCGTTGCTCGGACGAATACTTTGCCCGCTCGAGAAAATGGCAGCTCCCGCCGTTTTGCTTTTTGGCGGCCAGAAACAGAGCCAATCACAAGCCAGGAGACTCTGCACTCCACCCAGCATGACGTGGTACCCTTACACGTCGATAGCAGTGGTTGGCTGGCCAGATCAGGTGACCCTGGGATAGACTAGCCGCTGCCCGCGCTGCTCGGATCATTCTGTGTCTGGATGCCGCTAGGGAGAGAGCTGCTGCTGGTCAGGGAAAGCGTTAGGGTGTTCTATTAGCTTACTGTTAGGCAGGAGTGATTCTCCAAGAACCCAACAGCCCTTCTTAGGGCTACAATAACGTTCTACCCTAAAAAATGACGGGTGTCATTTTCCTGCGTGTCCTTTGGAGATGTGCTGGTGGTATCAATCGGATTTGTCAAGTTGAAATTGGCATGGTAGTTTTCTGAGCTGGATGGGTTGTGGGACATTTCAGATGTTTCCTTTGTTGCTGAGAGAGGTGTTAGGCCTTCGTGTGTGGTGATGAATGACCAGTTGGCTTCGTCCATAGGTGATGTGCGGGATGGTGTATTGGAGAGTGGATTTTTGGGTGGCTCACCTATCCCTGTTCCCACTATTGACAAAGGGTATTACACCATAGAAGTGCCCCTGTCTTTTTTCTCCTATATTTCTAGCCCATCTGTAAATAGGGAAGTTGCAAGTGAAACTCTGCAAGTGGTAGTAGGAGACATGCAAACTAGGTACTCGGATGGTTTGGTAATCGTCACGGGTGACTTTAACCACGTGGACGGGAATAAACTGCTACCAAAGTTCTGGCAATATGTCTCTACCCAGACAAGAGGAGAGAATGTACTGGACCTGTTGTTTGTCGATGTTAAAGACGCATATCACGTACCAAGTATTACTCGGTGAGACACAGTAGACCAATCAGATCTTTTCAGGTTAACAAGTGGTCTGAGGAGGTGGAGTATGAATTACAGTTGTGCTTTATAACAACGGACTGGGACTTGTTTTTTAGAGAATTGGGTGGGGACATTAACCAGTGTGTAGATATGGTGACGGAGGCACACAGCACACAGCACTGATCAATGGACGCAGGCAGCAATGTTACAGCTGTCAGTGCCCTTTGTGCGATCTAGGAGCCACCATCATAGAGAGTAAGTCTGGGTCATAGAGATGACGCCTGGCCCTAGAAAAGAAGAAGCATGAGAGTGAGGAGGAGGCAGCTGCAGGAACCACAGGAAGGTGATTATTAATTTTTTAATTTTTTGCTGTGCTGCAAATATAATGGGGGCATATGCTGGGACTACCTATATACTGGGGACATGTTCTGGACTACATATATACTAGGGGCATGTTCTGGGCTACCTATATACTGGTGTGTATGTGTGGGGGCTACCTATATACTGGGGGAAATGTGTAGGGTCTACTTATATACTGGGGGCATGTGTGGGGACTATCTATATACTGGGGTGCATGTGTAGAGATTACTTATATACTGGGAGGAAGGTGCTTGGTTACTTATATACTAGGAGGCAGGTGCTGAGCTACATTTATATACTGGGGGCAGGTGCTGGGCTATGTGTGTATACTGGGGGGCAGATGCTGGTATGGGCTACCTATATGATTATAAACACTGGGGGCATGTGCTGGCCTGGGCTACTTATGTACAGGCATGTTCTGGGCTACCTAAATACTGGGGGCATTGGATGAACAGCCTGATCAGAGCGGGGAGGAATGACCTCCGATAAAGCTCCGTTTGACACGTGGGGTGAAGCAGTCAAGGTGCTGCTGTATGCCACCATAGAAGTCTCATTTATGTGATGGGAGCTGTTCTCTAGAATAGATTTAATCTTGCACAGCATCTTCCTCTCAGCTACCACACGCACTGTGTCAAGAGGACCCCCAGGACAGAGCTGGCTTTTCTAATCAGCTTGTACATTTGGCATTAAATGTAGATTTATATTTATATTTGTGATATGTATATTTCAGGTATATGTGATTATGTGGTATTTTTGCTGGAGAGACATGTTTTTCTGTTTGTGCTATAGTTACTTCTGGTAGGCCTCATTATAGATAATCCCATAGCAGTTGGCCCCTTGAATTTTATTCTTGTGATTTTTTAATTGGGGGGGGGTTTGAGGTCATTTCAATTTTCCCCTTTGACTCGGCCCTGATTCTGCCCCTTTTTTGCTACGATTTTACAGACAGTGGGGGAAGAGGTGCAATTTTGCTTGTCTGCCTAGGGCACAAAAATGCTTCATCCTGGCTCCTGTGGTAATCAATTTAAAACTGTACTTATCTTCTACTGCTCATGGCACAGCTCTGCACTGGGTCTTGATACCAGCGCAGACAACCAGCATGTAACATAGAGCAGAGTGGCACATGGAGGAGAGAAGCAGCTTCAGTATGGCACAGGGAGGAGAAGGGGAACCAGCGCCACTCACCTGTCCCCGCTCCTAATTACCATACTCGTTACGTGCGCATCCCCGTGTTCCTGCACTCCTGTGTTTCTATATCTCGTGTTCCTGTGTTCCCATTCCCATCTGCCTAGACCTCCCGTTGCTGACCCCGGATTGGACTTGACGTTGCATCTCTGCCACCTGCCCTGTGCCTGAACCTCCCCATGAGACTGTCTTCTATTAAAGTACCTCGACTTCGGCTGCCACCGCGGGCTAGTCGAATCTGTGAAACGACCTGGTGGTACCCTACCGTAGCAAGACGCTTTGTGGCAGGCTCTGGTGAAGACCAGGTGCCACTTAGATTCCGGTCCCAGGTGTCGGCTAGTACCACCTCCCCCGGTGGTCCAGAAAAGCGACACATCCCAAATCCTGACAAAAGTCTTCTGGTTCAGGACAAGGAAGCTACAATGATTATCCAAATTTCTCCTCCTTTATTCAATAGTATTGGTGTCCTTATGGTAACTTGTACTTCTGTGGTTGTGGTCATAAGTACGGTCTCCTAAAGTTTAATAGTATGACAATGAGGCCCTCTGACTGAGTGAGGTTGTTCATCCCCTGCTGTAGACATTAGGAGCCAACTAGACCTCTCTGGCCTGTCTGGATTTTCTAGTACATAAGATTATAAATATAGTATAACAGAATATTAAAAAGAAAAAAGACGACCACCGATGTCTAGACCTAATGGGGCAGATTTACTTACCCGGTCCCGTCGCGTTCCCGCGGTGCGTTGTCTGACGAGTATTCAGGTGCGATCGAGTTCCTGCATGTGTTGCTTCTGCGCCGAGGTCCGCCAGAGTTCACCTGCTTCTTCCTGGTGCATGTGAGTGCTTGATCCTGCGACACAATTCCTTTTTTAAAATTCCGCGGTTTGTCTGAATCCGTCTGGTAGTCCGATGGCCACGCCCCATGATTTCTGTCGCATGTAATCCGATTGCGTGTTCCAAAAACCCGGGGCAATTCAGGGCAAAAGAGAAATATTCGGGAAACCCGACGAAAGTGCGGCATTCGGACCCTTAGTAAATGAGCCCCAATGACTACCTGGTATTTGCCCAGCCCTAGAGTTGTGAATTACTGCTTGCATTTCTGACATATGCCTAGGTTCCTCAATTTATATATAAAATTTTAATGAAAAATAAGCCCTTCTGAATTACACTGTGATTGGTTCTACTGACTCATAAATGTTTCTACAAAAAGTGACATATATGATTTAAAAAGATCCCCCCCTGTTAATTCCCTAACTTTACAAAGTAGGTGTAATAAAGTCGGAAAGGCTCCAGTGCAGTCCATACATGTATATACTCTGATACTGTGTGATTCATACAGCTTTATGGGCTTCAATGTAGCTCTACAGTTACAAAGACACAAAGCCAACTCCTTACTTCAGTCTCAAAATCTCTTAAGAACACTATGACATGGCCTTAAGATTTCTTTGTAATTACATGGTATATTATCTTAATAACCTAGCACATAAAATCTAATTGCCATGTACTTGTCTATGTTACAACTGGCTCTGGGCGTTTGTCTTTCCAAGTACAGTAGCTGCCGGCCTGTGGGGACACAACTTTGTGTATATTGCTTATTTGTGAATATATATATTTTTTTTCATATTATATTTACAATTTAAAGGAAATCTACCATCAAAATCAATCATGGATAAACCAGAGACACTTACTCATAGACTCAAAGATCTTCTTATATTTGATAGTTTTATTATAAACTTAGAGAGAGAGAGAGAGAGAGAGTCGGGTCAGGTGGTGGAGGAGGACAGACCTCAGTTACAGTCCTGTCCTCCTGCCTGGAGGACCTGGTCCACCCTCTTTAGTGTAATCGGAAGGAAATAGCTCATCGGTTTAGCTCTCAAGTGGGAGCCAGCTCACATCATTCACTGAAAACAGCCGGCTCTATATGCCAGCTCGGTCGTGAATGGCCCATCCTGCAAGAGGACTGTCATCCAGCTAAAGCTAGCCCTCAAAGGAAGGAGTTTGTTACCAGTCTGTAATCTGCTGCTGTTGGAGTTCTCCTAACGCTACATTCACACAATGTGTGCCCGCCGTAACGTAGCACGGCAGACACATGTTGGCGCTGGGAAGAGGAGGAGGGGTTGAGCGCAGCCGTATTACGGGGAAAGATAGGACATGTCGAATATATGTCAGCCGTATATCATCGACCGTATGTACATCCCCCATACTTTCTTGTGAATATAGCCAATAAAGTATAAGTGAATTTACAAGATCTTCATTTGCAGTGAGTCCCTGGCGTGCCGCTACCATCATGGCCTCCTGGGACATAGTGAGGGGCGAACGTGCCAGGTGCCTGGAAGTTGAAGGAAGTAAACAGGGCCACAACTCCCATGGGCCTCCGGGAGCACAAGGGGAGGTGAGTAAAGATTTTTTTTAAAGCCCTCTCCAGCCCTCACGCTAATTTTTTTCTAATAGTTGGACAACCCCTTTAACAGTCCGGAGTGCCGGACATCACACTCACCGCTCTGTAGCTGCTTTATCTCTTTTGTACAGTGATCTTGGCATGTCAAGCTTAATGAAGACCAATGCTGGAATCCTGGAGAAGTTGGTGATAGGAGAGTATGTTTATTTAGACTACCATATAATGATAGATTTCCTTTAACCCCTTAGTGCTCTCTGTCCGATATAACAGTTGAGCTGATGCTGGCAATGAGATACATGCTATTATCATGAACAAGCAATCAGATGATTGCCTATTCATGTTCCATGGTGGAACTAGAAAAAAAGTATAAAAAAAATGTTATTCAATAACAATAAAATCCAGTACAGAATTGATGCTTTTCTACTCTTGCCCTCAAAAAAAGTTAATAATTTTTCAACAATAGGGGATACCAACCCCAAAATGGTAACACTGGAAAAAGCATCTCATCCCGCAAAAAAAATGCCGTCCCATGGCCCCAATAACGAAAAAGCGAAAAGCACACAGATTACATATAGGTTATTATATGAGAAGATAGGTTATTACATTTCTCTTGATTGAGAAATAAATCTATTCCTCACCCAGCCTAGAGATTTATATTTTCATAACTTTGAAATGTGAATGACACTAGAACACAATGGGTACACAATATGCATTCTCCATATAGCATATGGTTTTCTCTAATGCCCAATACCACTTAGTGTCATGGTGATAGTACATTGCCTTATATATTTAGCAATAGAGACACTATGTAAATGGTATGGTGCTATATGACCATAGTGGACAGGATAACCTTCCTGGATTTGGATATCTCAATTCAGGCAGATCGACAGCATCGATCAGTTTAGTGGCATGGCAAAGCCACCATCCTCCATCTTTAAAACAAGGTATACCAAAGGGACAGTTCCTCAGAGTAAGGAGGTTATTGAGTCAGCTAAAACACCTGCAAAAATGACTGACAGACTTGATCTGTTACTACCTAGAATACAAGCATTAATAGATGGCACCATATGCTTAATTGCTACCTTTGACATCAAGCCCCAGCCATTAGAAAAGTCCTAGAGAAGTTTTGGTATATACTATTGAAGGATGGGGATATTAAAGGTTGACTCCAAACATGTCCATTGTTAACATACAGAAGAGGACATAACTTGAGGGACCGATTGGTCCGTAGCCATCTGTCTCCTGTTATCATGGAGAACACATGCTCGATATATGCCATTTGAAGGGCACCTACACATGTGGTAAATGTAAGGGGTGCAAATACATTAGTCAAAGTAAAACTTTCTGCAATGTATCCACAGGGATATCCTATGAGAAAAGTGAATTTTTAAAGTGTCAAACGGCAGGTGTAGTTCACTTGCTCATCTGTTCATGCCCATTGCATTATGTGGACAAAAATTTTCGAGCATGGGGGGGCATGGATGGGCATGCTGGCTATATGTATACTGGTTGGAAGCTGTGACTAGTGCTTTCCCACCCTCGGCTTATACTTGAATCAATAGGTTTATACAGTTTTTTTAAATTGGGTACCTCGGCTTATACTCGGGTCAGCTTATACTTGGGTATATAAGGTATTTGATTTTGAATATCAGAGTATTAAAATTACAAACTCACATGAATTAAATTTACATTTACCCAAAACTCCCTTACAACTTTCATTGAAATTAGGATGGTAAGTAGTAGCTAGGAGCTGTTGATCAATAAATAAACGGCATAAGAAAGTGTGGGATCCTCTATAAAAGCTGAAGTTTGGCATTTAGCTAATCTGGAGCATGCAGGATTGTGTTAAAACTATATCAAAAAGCAAATTCCAAACAGCTACATCAGGTACATCAGGCCTCACAGCAGCACAATAGGAAAAAGTTATTGATGCTAAAGGTGGTTCTACAAGGTATTTATTCATTTTAAAAACCTAGTCTGACTTAGGCTACATTCACACGATGTATGCCCGCCGTACCGCTGCTCACCCCTGCCCCTCTTCATAGGAAGATACAGCTCACGGCGCCGTAATACGGGAAAAGATAGGACATGTCCTAGGTAGATCAGACCTTAAACTTCACAACCCTCACTTTCTTATGTACTTTGTGCGCTAGATTATCTATTGAATCATACCCTAGGACAGACTCATCAACGAGTACAACAGCGGCATAGATAATATGTGGAAGCATACAGGGAACGTGTTACTGTTAGGGGTCTCTTTACCCTGAGGAAGTCACCGGATTGGTGACGATACACGTGGGGTCTGCTCCATTTCCCTCTCCATCTGACGTTGCCTGCTGCCTTATTTGTGTCCACTTACATTTGGACCATCGACATTCTTGCACCTTACGTTTTGGGTATTGTATTATCCAGCAAGCAGGCATCTTGTGAATCAGGTTTTTGCACTGAGCTTGCACATGTATATATACTATATGGAGTCAGTCATTTAATACCTGGTTTTCTTATTGCTCATAAATTCATTAGGCCATTTGTTCCATTGTCAGATTGTGTGAGTGTAGGGCTTATTCGCCCTTGGCAGCTTTATACACCCTTATATACAACCTTTCGGGTGTATTTTTAAGTGCTTTTATAATTCTTTTCTTGTTGTCCTATGGTCATTTGTTGTGAATATGTACTAATAAACATTTTTTTATTGTCTAGTCCTGTGTTCTCATCCCACCTTTTTTCTTCTGTTCTGTATTATGCTACATACAGGGATGCGTGGACGTGTTGCTTATATACTTTTTCAGAAAAGCCTGCTCTGTTTGTGTCTTATGTTACGGTTATTGTTGACTGTTAATATTATGGTTATTGATACTGTTACCCCCTTATCTGATATGTACACTCTTCTCCTTCCCTTCCCATTCCCATCCCTCTCCTCTTTCTGTCCCCCTTTTCCCCCCACTTTTCTTTTCCTCAGTTCCACTTGAGATTTGTATTACTGCATTGCTATTTGCAGCAGTGCAATCCAGTTACCCCGGGGATCACCAGGATTATTAACTCCCTCTACTGTATAATTCTCTTTAAAAACCCAATAAAAATGTGTGTTAAAAAAGAAAAACATATGATCTAGTCAACAAGTTAATAATGCCCCAAAAGAAAGTATTTGTAAAGTGCATCTCATCCCACAAAAAATAAGCAACAATGTTAATCTGCTCTGAATGTGGCTCCTTCCCTTCAATGCCTGTCTCTGTGCCCATACAGTGGTTAACCACCAAATATGAAGTATTGGCACACTCTGGAGAAATTGGGTATCAATCTTTGTTGTTAATTTTGTCATTTTGGATGTGTACATTTTAAAAAATTACATTAATTTAGCCAAAGAAATTACCTTCAATTTTTTTTTTAACCACTGGGTTTACATAACTTGAGGAGAGTAGTTTAAATATTGGGGTAGTTTTTGGGGTTTTACTATTACCGAGGCCTTTTAAAGTCACTTGAAAGCTGAGCAGGTCCCTCAAAAGTATTTTGCATCTAAAATTATAAGTCTCAGAACATCTTACAAAAATGAGAGGATGTATAAGAAAACATTCCAATATAAAGTAGACATTTGGGAAATGTATAATCTTCAATTTTTTTTAAATGTCACAAAAAAAATGTGCAAAAGCTCGACTAGTCTCAGGTGGCAAAATTGGCAGGAAGAGGCAGGGCAACTAACTTTGCAACTTTATTTTACATAGACATTTGTCACATCCTCCGCACTAGCAGCGATGTTACACTAATAGGCACAGGTGCAATTTAACACGAGGAAAGTACAAATGAGGCTAAAAAACAAGACAAAAAAGGATCTTGACTGATAGGAAAACTATGAAGAGGAAAGATAAATATCTCCATATGTGTCTGAAAAGCAGAAAATGTAGAATTCATTGTAAAAATTCTAAATTTTTACAATTTTTCCCCATAAATAACATAAAAAATATCACCCAAATTTTTCAACTAACAGGACAACTAGGAAGAGAAAAGATAAATCTAATCCAAATGTCAAGGGGAAAACACCTGCAAATGTTAGTGACAAAGTTAAAAAATGGCCTTGTCAGGAAGGTGCAAAATGTCCCAGTTGTTAAGGGGTTAAATATCACTGGTCAACTAATGTTTTAATTTATTTAAAATATGATAACTTACATAATACTCCACACATTACTTTATTTTCATGATAAGCTGTCGTGAGCGCTGGGAGAGACAGATAAGATGTAAAATTCAAACACTCTAAGCTAAATATTGCAATTTACATAAACTAAAAAACACTCATTAAACCCTGTATAACAGTTTTATGGAATCAAAAAGCTTTGAGTATTCTCAAGAACCCCATATGCTTAAAAATATGGTTTGTTTGGGTTGGTATGGTAGAAAGACTGCATTTCTGCTAACAAGTTAATTGCCACAAAAGGGCCTGTCATGGGAGATATGTATATGTTGATCCATCTGAAGGGAACATGAAAGAGGAAAATTGCAGTGAGATCATGCAACACACACAACATATGATAAATGAGATGTGAATTGGCCCTTATTCACTACCAGATTTTTAGACAGTTCTATTGAAAGGAAAATTTTTTATGTCTGACAAAAAGAAAGTTATGTTAATATGTATATAATTAATATATAAATCAAAGCAGAACTACAGTGTGTTTCAGCATATATTTTCATGGAAAAGGATCCCAACTGGTTCCGAGCTGATTACTGTAGATTTACAAAATATTTTTAAATTATTTTATTAGCTTTAAGCAAAAAAGACTTGTCACTAGCCAAAAAAAGCCATTAAAAAACACTTACAAAGATTAAAAAAAACCCAGAAAATTGTGTCTGGTCCTGAAATGGCAAATTACCCTTGACCTGAACCCATTAAAGGATAGGGTCCATGTAGATACACAACAGAAGGGATCAGATTGCTTTTCCTTTCCTGGTCTAATCTTTCTTTGCATTCATTTTTGTCAATTTCATAGCCATTTCTTTTGCTGAATGGAACGTAGATTCATTCCGGGCACAGTAACTAGGTAACCATAGAGACAATAAATTATATAGTTTTGCAAATGTAATATCTATTAAATCACCATCCAAGTATTCTGTAAGCAAAACTAACTGCTTCAAATATCCTTGGGAATCTGATATGAATACACCTTACCACTTCAGAATCAAAAACACTAATGAGTTAAAAATCTAAGCGAGTAAAAGTCCACTAATAACAACAGTTTAAAAACAAACATTTTTCAAAGCTATGTCAGGATATGGGATGGCATTTGAGAAAACATTACTTTAGCCTACTGCATTTCATGAATGTTATATGTTTTAAAAATACAAACAACTTTTCAGCAAATGTTTCATGGATGAATAATATTATGTGATTATTGGATGAATTAAAGCAAACCCCATACAAATTAACCTACCCAAAATAAATATTTAATTAAATACTATGATTAAACAGTATTGTCCTTATCCCTAAATTGTTCCTTTCCATGGCTGCTATGTTAAAGAATCAGTTTATAAACCTATTTGCAACTTACCTGATTCCAATGACACTAAATGAGTCCTGCATATATGCTGGCCAAGCAGCCAGGTAATGTAAGATAAAGTTGAGTTATTGGGATGTAAGGGAAAGTAATAGGGCTCTAGCTCCTATCACTAGCTGTATTTGCGAAAATGTGGTGACAGGTTCCCTTTAAGAAATATTATAACATACCTTTCTTAGAAAAAGTCTTTCTCACTTTTTTTTCAAGTTTTTCTACTCTTTCCAGTGATATTTTTACTGTCACAGTACTATGTATTGTCTTTATCTATGAGAAAGAGTCCCTGGATTATTATGCTTGATTTTGATGGTATATTTCCTTTAAGTGGAACTATGATGTCTTCAATTCCATAATTCTAGGCTTAGATCATAAAGTGCTGTGCAATGAAGTTGCCATCTACAGTAATGGGTAATGAAGCCATAATAGCATATTATTTATGATCCACCTTATCTAAATGTTAACATTGATGCATACTATAATAAGAACATGTTCCATGGATTCGCTACATTTAAAAATAGCTTATAAAATTCAGCCTTTCACACTCTATTTTAACACCAGGATAAAATGTCCATGTTGTTTATAAAAGACATAATATATGGTCTATTTGAATGTGCTAGATATATTATGTAATGTCTTGGTCTAAGGTAAATAATGTATTAGTGCTCGCTTATTGAAACTGGTTTAATAATTGTATGTAGAGAGTTGGAGCCAATATTTCTTCATTTTTATATTTTAGTGCTATATCTTGAGATTTAGTCCTGTGACTATTAATATTGCAGATATCCCCAAGTTATAACTGTATATCTCAACTATGAACGTTATTTGGATATCACAAGGCCACTAATGCAAACTGAGGCTTTATGCATCTGCATAACAAATAAAACCAATTAGTCAAATGTGATGTTATACATCTGACTACATATGCCAGAGACCATCCAAAGCTGATGCCCAAACATTATGGGGCTCATTTACTATGGGTCCGAACACTGCACTTTCATCGGGTTTCCCGAATATTTCTGATTTGTGCCAAATTGCCGCGGTATTTTGGCGCACGCGATGGGATTGTTTCGCATCGGCGCCAGCTTTCACGCGGCAGAAATGGGGGGGCATGACCGTCGGACAACCCGACGGATTCAGAAAAAACGCAGAGTTCAAAAAAGAATTTGTGTTGCAAGATCAGCACTTACATGCACCAGGACGAAGAAGGTGAACTCCGGCGGACCTCAGCGCAGGAGAGACACCTGCTGAATATCGGGTGCACAACCTTAGTGAATCCCGGCAGACCTGAATCAGTGTCGGACAACGCGCCGCAGGATCGGGACTGGACCGGGTAAGTAAATGTGCCCCTATATCTCCCATCCCTTCATACACACATGCTCCTTGCAATTGTTTTTAGTGGGCAGTAGTGAATATAATAAAGCCAGACACATATATCAGAAGCTAAATTCAAACTATCCACAAAGCTCTTCACTGTGCTGCAGTGTGCCACACTAATCCTTAATAATTTTTCCACCATGTAATCCCTTTACACTTGATATCATTAAGGACACCTGTCATCAGGTCTCTGTCACTATTTCTGTCACCTCTACCTGTGGGACCAGCTCACAGGGATCCCACCCCAGCCTTTATCTAGTCAATTCATACATTAATCATTCTAAAATCATCTTTTCTTTATTATGTAAATGAGGCTGGTCACATGGTCAGAGGCAGTTTTTCCCCTCCCATTTCCTTCCCCTGCTCATGTCTGTGTGTAATGTATAGTAAAGCATTGCTAGTGTGTGTGCTGTATCTTCTGACATGCTCTATCTCCTAATACACATGTAAGAGACATAGACATCAGCTACACAAGTACATGACATGTTTTGCTATAACATGGGTGCCTGGAGCTGTTGTATATCTCCTATACACACAGGCTGCAGGGGGCGCCAGCACCAGGAAGTACATGGAGGAGATATTACACCATTATACATCACATCATTATACAGGCTGTCAGTCATATGTATAGGAGTATCTCATACACAAGCTGCAGGGGGCGCCAGCACCAGGAAGTACATGGAGGAGCCATTACACCATTATACCTCCCATCATTATACAGGCTGTCAGTCATGTGTATAGGAGTATCTCATACACAAGCTGCAGGGGGCCCCAGCCCTAGGAAGCGCATGGAGGAGCCATTACTCCATTATACCTCACATCATTATACAGGCTGTCAGTCAAGCACTGGGGGCGTGGCTGTACCTCCCTCTCATGAATAAGCTGGACAGCTTGAACATGATAATGACTCATTGGACATCTCACAGGTCATTTACATACAGCTTTAGGACCTCATTGCTTAAGTTTACAGGCATGTAGAGGGACAGTGAAGGGATAGAGGCAATGCTTTCTAGTGGCAGTTTATGAAAATATATTTTGTTTAGGGGGTTAATTTGCCTGACGGGTTCTCTATAAACTGGTTACTCTGCAGACTGACGCACCCTGATTTCTGTAAATAATGATTGAGGATGGTGAACGACTCTTTCAGCATCATTTATTTATTTAGTTAATTATTTCAACCTTGACAAAGAATTGCTGGGGCATTATACAAGCACTGAAACCTCCTGCTTCACCTCTTCATCCTCATAGGCTGTAAGTTCCTGTGAGCAGGGCCCTCACGTCTCATGTTTCATTTGATAATGCTGTGACTGCCTCTTATTGCTACTTGTTAAAGTAAAGTTTTTTCAATCTGAATAGTGTAAGAAGCCATATTCTGAAACATGTTACCTAATATTTCATCATATAAAGCTATATAAGAGGTAAACTTCAAGTTTTCATTGATACAGTTTCTACAATATCTATCACTTTTTATCCATATTTTGATTTTGAATTGTTGTGTCTTGTTTTAATATGTTTTTTACCTTTTTTCTGGGGGTGCTTGAACTCTACTGTCGGCTGTCTAATCAATCATACAACATACTGCTATACTACCATGTTGGAGTAAAGAAGCTACTTCTCTTATAGGCTGCAACTAAGAGATTACAGAGTGACCAGCCTGGGAGCCATTGGCTACTATTGTTTAGTTGCTGCAGCCTAGGTAGTCAACAAGTTAAATGCCTTTCTCATACAGATGTAACACTGGTTAACATGACCTGTAGTACATTAATTTAAATTAAGTTAACTGACCATAGGGGCAGTTATTTGTATTGCCTAAAGACTGAGTTATCACATCTGCTTAAAAGGGTTATCAGGGTATACAAATTTACTTATGGCCGGGCTGGGCTATTTAAAAATAATAAAAGTGTACTTACCTCCTCCAGCCCCGCTGATGTCCCGTGCCGCGGTCCGTCTTATGTGTGCACCTGTTTGGTTACAGGGGCGCACAGGGAGCTTCAGGCCGGCCGGAATCTGCCATCCGACACCATCTCCCAGCGCTTACAACGCTGAGAGATAGGGACGAATGGGAGGAGCAGACCACATCGCTGACCGGAAGCTCCCTGTGCGCTGCTTCTGTGCCCCTGTAAACAAACAGGGGCACGGATCAAACAGACCGCAGCGCGGGACATCAGCGGCGCCAGAGGAGGTAAGTACACGTTTGTTATTTTTAAATAGCCCACCCCAGCCCGGCCATAAGTAAATTTGTATACCCGGATAACCCCTTTAACTGCTGGTCATGCTACTACATGTGCATTTTAATATATTTATGTACCTTCAGTATGGTTTAAGTTTTATTAAAAAAATAAAATAAAACACCAAATTTAAACCAAATCTACTGAAAATATTTTTGATAAGTAACTCATGAAAATGGGACACAGAATGCATCATCTCTATAGCTTTTGCTGAAATTAGTAACTCTCAACTCATTGCTGGTATCATGCCTGTCACTTTTCGTGCCTACATGGTCTAACAGATAGGTAGGTCATTTGTCACACAGTATAAAAAGAACAATCCAAAGCTTTTCAGCTGGAAATCCTAGCATGCCAGCCTGTAATTCCTGTTCTAATTCAATTTTGCTTAATCATGTAGATTAGCTGCCATCAAACTATGTGTTCTTGTCAAACTTTTTATGCATTTATTTATATTTTATGCCTTCATCTTTCCTGATGAATAAATGTAAAATGTATGCAATTATTAGTCAAATAAAAGAATAAATGATAATCCACAGGATGAAAGAGAATTTGTCAGAAGTAACACTGCAAACAGCATTAGAGAGCTGTGTATACTTTTGTGTATAATGTTAGCAACAATACTTTAAATGGATTTACATTCCAGGATTACAGCTGCACTTGGAGCACAGGGGTAGTGCTGTACTTTAACAGGCTGAATCAATACTATAACAGTCATTCACAGCACATGGGGAGGAGCTGTGGAGCAGTTTAATACAGATATCTAAATGTACATCAGTATGAAAAGGCTTCAAAGTCCATTTACAATCCTAGAAATAGAAAAAATAATCACAGTTCTGCTGCTTCTATAAATATAATTATGATTAAACAGCTTTTCAGGGCATAGACTACCGAACATAGACTATAATTTATCATGTATTACAGGTACCCCTGCAACCCATATCCCCGGTCGGAAGTGCACTGTGTGCCTTCTTGTGCTTCCGGAGCTTGCCTGCACGATCACTCACCTCTCCCAGCGACAGCGCCTACCCTGATAAAGCTTTGTTCCTTGCCCTTTATGAATATCCTGATTTCCTGTTGTGACCTTGATTCCGTTCCTGACTTTGCTCCTGTGCTGGCTGACCTACAGCTACATCCCTGACTCCGATCCTGTTCTGCTTGTCTTGACCTTCTGCCTGTCCCCGAACACGCTTCTGCCGCACGAATACGCCTTGGCCGCCACCACAGACAAAGTTTGCCTGTGGAGCAACCTGGGGGTACCAAGTCCAACCTGCTTTCTGGCAGGTTCTGGAGAAAACTGGGTGCCACTTAGACTCTGCTCCCAGGTGTCGGCTTACGCCATCATCCGCATAAGCCGTCCAGTGGGTCCACTACCCCGGGTGCCCAACTACATGGTTCAAACTGCCATAACATAACTTAACATAATTTACTTATTTTTTTCAGTATAGGCTATTTTGTCTATAGCTATTATTAAAGACAGATCAAATGTGACATCAAGCCAATTTGAATATTAACTTTTTTTTCAGAAGGCAAGGGATCACTCTCATCCCCAAAGTTTGTCCTACAATTTTAGGTTAATGTGCCATAGTGATCATGTGATCTAGTGGATTGGTTTAAAAGGTTGATTTGCAAGATAAAACGCAAAAGCCATTAATAAGGTCTAAACCAAAACGCTGAGGGTTGCTTAGCTTTATGCCTTCTTTTTCCCAAATGCTGTGCTTTATGCTTGTTTTTAAATGGATGTAATATATAAATAAATTATTAACTTACTACTGACTCCTAGAGTCTAGCTGGAAACTACTTTCCAAACTACAACTTAAGATATCTCTAAAGGCCTACATACATCTGGCTCATTTGCTACTTACTACATAAAATAGTAATTTTATTAGCAATGGACAATAACACTACATATGTAAAGCACACATGGCTGAAAATACATTTTTAATATGTGATTATGCATTACTAATTAGGATAATCTTTTTCTTTTGTACATGTTTTCTCTTTTGGCATTTATTTTCCAGTATTGACCTTTTATTGTTCCTTTAGGATATTATTAGAGTTAATTAAATTATATGTAACAATAAAATGCAACAGTAATTATTTTTGTTTCATTTTTCACTAGCTGAACTTAAAGATCAAAGACTTTTCTACGTGCACAAAGGGCCTCTTTCTCTCAATGATTGTTCACAAATTTATCTAATGACGCAGGAAGTCACATGATGCAGGAAGCCACAGTTTCACAGAATGCAAAAAATGGTTCTGCTCATATGCCAGTGACGATCGAAATAGACTGTTGGGGATGCGAACGTGAGCAGGAATAGGACTTGCTCTATCTTTTGCGATTTGGGCAATCGGCTCATGCTCTGGGCCATGGAATCCACAGCCTTGTGCAATTAAGAACACCCCATAATTTCCTTGATATGTGCATGGGCCCTAAATTAGTGTTAGTGAGAGCTTTTTCTAAATGATCAACCCACCCTCAGAGGTGTGGCATATCAATATGCTAATTAGATGTATCTTAGGCTGGCCAACATTAAAGGACACTCTTAAATGTGCATAAAATCTTTATAATAAGATCTTTATTTATCCCTGTGGGGAACTTATTGCACCACATCTCAACGCATCATAAAAAAAAACTTATACAAACAACAACATACAAATAAAAACACTATAAGACAAACATAATGTATTGTCATACAATGCAAACACATTACTGACCTTAATCCTATTATGTATACTGATGGCAAGCATTAAGAATTACCTCTTGTAAATATTTGCTGCATACTTTTGGGTGGAGAAATTTCTTACTGAAGGCGCTCTGTAGTGCAACAACGGACTCATGAAGTGGGTGCAGAAATGTCCACCAGAGCTGTTGCCCTTGAAATGAATGTTCAAATTTTTCTACCATGAGCTGTCTCCATAGGAGTTGCAGAGAATTTGGCAGAACATTCAACTAGACTCACATGTAACAAAACAAGCCCACAACCTCCAAAATCTTTCCTTGATCATCAGGAAGGTGAAAGATTAGCCTAAAACTACATGGGGGAACTTGTTAATGATCTCAAGGCAGCTGGTACCACAGTCACCAAGAAAACCATTGCTAACACAAGGTAACCTGCTCAAGAAGTACCCTGCTCCTGAGACAAAATTTTATCTTTTTGGCATTTACTCAACTTGCCTTGTTTGGAGGGGAAGAGAAATGCTGCCTATGACTCAAGGAACACCATCTCCACTGTCAAGCATGGAGGTAGAACATTGGAGCAGAAAAGTGTTGTCATGTACTTTGCACCTCCTATTATTTTATGCCAGAAAACTAGGACAAAATTGTATCCTGTCATTTTTTGAACAACAAACTTTTTTGGTGCCTCTTTTAATAAGCCACACCCTTTTTTGACAAACTAGTCATAGGAATGCCAGGAAACTGTCTAAAACCCTTTATAGGTGTGTTGCTGTGTTGCAAACAGTCTTTTTAGTGCAAATTATGACAGATTTCTATCATAGATTAATAACTCTCTCCCAACATGTTTTGGGGACAATTCTCTACTAAGGACACTGGACTACTTCACCACATCAATGAGGGAAAGATGGAGCCATGTACCATAAAATCCTAAATGACAACCTCCTTCCCTCCACCAAGGACATTTAAAATGGGTAGAGGCTGGGTGTTCCAGCAACAGTGGCTCAAAAATAGACACTTTAAGGTCATGAAATAGCCTATCCAGTCTCCAGGCCTTAGGCCACATTCTCAGTAACATGTGCTCACCCCCTGGTCACAGATGGGGCAAGCACACATCAGCACACTGGAGAGGAGGAGGGATGAGCGTCAAGAACCACAAGTCTGATATGATCTGAAAGAAGAGATTCTTATCTTCATTATGATATTAAAAAGGTTTCTAGTTACAATAGAACCAAAGATCTGGGGGGTCTGAAGTGACCCTCCACCGGTAACCTCTAAACGTAACTTTGGAGGATATTTTTCTATAGGTAAAAAGTTAAGATTTAACTCAAAAAAGGGAATTTTAGAAAGGACATTTCATACCCTATATCAGGGTCTATTTGTTTAAAACAATAAAATCATGTGTGTGCATTTAATGCTCAGCTCAAACATGTAAGCCACAGGAGCTGAGGCCTCATAGTGTAAACTATCAAATTTGTATTAAACTGTTACTATGCTCAAAGAACCTCCTTCTGCTGCAGCCCCTGGTTCTTTCTCAGCAGGACAAGCCTCGATGCCGATCACTACATGTAGAGTGGTTTTGTGCAACTATTTCTATCCGTGCTGCATCTGTATGATTCACTACCCACCTGTTTGCATCACTATAACAAAATTGATAGCATCTAATATGGATCATATATAGCCTGCCTAAGATCATTTTCATTTGTCTCTAGGGATGATTACACACAATGTATTGCCAGGATAGTAGCCACATTTGAATCACTTGCCATGTGATCATCAGCACATGAAATGGTATCTTGATAAACTTGTTTTATAGAAATCATTCAGTGACATACATTATTGGAGCTTCTGCATCTTACTGCAATCTGCCCTCCCCAAGGCATTTGTCTATTTTATATACAATCCAAGAAGGCCTAATTCTATAGTAACTGCAAAAGAAATATCATCTTCATGACTTATTTATTGTGACACCCTGCACTGACATTTAATTATATCGCTCTTTTAAAAGGGTGTGCATGCTGTTCTATTTCTTGTTCCTAACTTTTGCAATGTCTTAATGTGACCTAAAATGTTATTTATAGCAGCGAATTGTGAGCAATAGGTAGAGGTATAAGTATGTATCCAGTAATTATTGGTGGCCCTGCTAGATCTGTCACAAGTAACCACATATAATTATTAAATGAGTGTATTGTTTTAATGAGTCTATAAACAGATACTACTTTCACTTCACTGAAACAGGTGAGAATATCCACACCCAGATAAAACCTTTAATTGTACAGTATATTTTTGCCAATAGTTTATTGAAAGATGTATTTTCACATATAAAGTATTTCATATTACATTATTGATGTAGTATTCACTTTAGTAAGTCGACTACCTATAAAATTGTATATCCTCTTCCAAAGGCATGAATGCCTTTTGTAGTTATGACCTCCTTCTATGATCCTTCTAGAAAGGATTTTTTCAGGATTTTGGTGTCAGTAGGAATTTCGTGCATGCATGACTCATGTTTCATTTCATTCCAAATGTTTAATTCCAAATGAGTGGGTGATACTAGGAAGCAGCAGAGGTTTCGAATGATGTAGCTGTAAAGAATCCTGCACAGATCTTCTGGACGCCTCAAGCCTCCTGTACATCGCACACGGAGTGACTTCACATGCACTATATACATGATCATCAGGTAATGGTCTGTAATAAACATCTGTTATATTCTTGTTGGTTTATTTCTATTGGTACAATGGTACAAGGTCTTTTCTTGGCCCTACATATTACACACTTGACCAGACCACCACAGTACCCACTGAGGAAGCTAATTACAAAACTTTCATTGGGGTGTTGTGGTTGGTGGTCCATGATCCCTGTTGGTTGGGATAGTTTTAGGCCTCTGACTATTAGTGTTTTGAAGGGGTAAATATGTTGTTGTGTTTATTGTAACTAGTTTTTGATAATGTTAGTCCCACTAGGTCTGGTACCATTTGGGGTAAACCTATATCCAATATATGGAAAAAACTTTAGTCTGACTAAGGCCGTCTAGGCAGAAACGCATAGATCTTTTCACGTGTAACTTGGGATATCATGTTGTGTATGCCCTATTCAGCTTTTTACTTTGTTTAAATAAAGGAAAATCAATTTTTAACTCCACCGGAACCTATGCTGGACTAAAATTTTTTCTTCCTTGGTACAAAGTCCGGAGTCTCGGGATCGTCCGTGTACGACAGGTGGAGGACAAGCTGGGAGTGGTGAGCTGAATTTACCTTTCTTCTATTCCTATATCCAATATACATTCCAGTGCTCTTCACCTATAGTTGATTTCTTTTGTATACTATTTATGTCTGTGCAGCATATATTAGGGGAGATTTATCATCAAGTTTCTAAGGTAAAACTGGTCTAGTTGCCCAAGGAAACCAATCAGAGCTCAGCTTTCATTTTATAAACAGCTGTGGGAAAATGAAAGCTGAGCTCTGATTGGTTGCCATAGGCAACTAGAACAGTTCTGCTCTAAGAGACCTATGATAAATCTCCCCCATTGTGTTGAGACTTTGGTGTTGGGTCCTAATAGGCAGAATAGCATTGGAAGTAGTCAATGACGTATATTGTGAATAGTTCATTCTTTTTTTTATAGATATTAACTTTTACATTCCGAATGTATTTGATGATGGCCGGACTAGAACTCTGTGCAGGCCACTTGAAATTTGGGCTCATTGAATTTTTCCGAACATTGTGAAAAAATTGGGTTTGGGACCTGGACTGGACACCAAACATACATGTTGACACACAAAAATGACTACAAGGACACCAAAAAAATGTCTGTAAAAATGAGGTAGTTGTATGGTGGAGGGCTGAAAAATGGTGCTTATAACAGGATAATTGCTCTGAGAGAAATGGACCAGGAAGAGTATTTAAAATAATAACATGACATAAAAAACTAAGATAAAATATAATTTGAACAAATTGTAAAATAGAAGATGGGTGTTGATTAGTGGACCCGACAAGCAATGTTTTTGTGAGAGGAAGCAGCTATAATGACACTAAGGGACACCTAGAAATTTTAAATATTTGGCCTTTTCAAGGCAGTAGAAAGTACTGCATGTGTATTCTTAGAATGAAGAGGTCAGACAAAGTTAAGGGATCAAGTTCCATCAGATTGTCTTTAACCTGTTCCACCTCTTTTGTACACTCCCCCCTCCCCCATATCACCCTTGTTCAAAACAGCAAGGCCGCATCTCAGCCACAGGTCATGGAGCATTCACTAATGCTATATGATAACTCTCCAAGCTGGGATTCCGTGAGCCAATCGCATGCCTCAGTTTCAGTTTCCGATGCCCCACAACTTGTGTTGGAGGCTGAGGATATGAACAAGGCATCACAGGACATTCTTTGGCTCTCTGCAATGAAGGGAGGGAGGTCTTGATGTAAGAAGATCTGAGGGGTGATGATGATGGATCAAAGCGATGGTAGTTTGCAGAAAGAAGCGATGGCCACAAAGCCCTAGGTCAGCAAAAGATGTGGAACTTTTTCAGAAGACAAAACATGTGTCATTTGTATGCTGTGCTGCCAGTCCCTGAAGTGAGCACTACATGTGAGCATCACATGTATGACTAGGCTCCTGGGAAACAAAATATGAGCTGCAGTGGTTGATATACCAATTAAACATGGAAACAACTGAGCCTCTGTTTCTTCAGTTGTCTAAGCCTATTCCATTGCCTGCAGATTGTAAAGTCCCCCTGTCTCCCTATAAATGGAGTGCATGACACCAACACAACCATCACTGATAGCTTTAAAAATGTTATGGCAGAAGCTGTCGCACAAAACATCAATCCCAGTCACCACTTTTCCATCTCAGGCCTACAGAAAATAAAGTTTGTAGAGAAAATAAAAGTGTGCACTGAAGTGTGCACTGTGCAATTCTATTAGTCGCAAGGTGCACATCAAAACTGATATATGGATAGGTAAGCATGGGCAAGGACGTTATATTTCTTTTACTGCCCATTGGGTTAATATAGTGGTGGCTTGGCACAGGGCAAAATTTGCTGTGGCTCATATACTTTCATTATCCAGAATTGCAGGACATCTCTCTTTTCCTCCATTTGCTTCCTCCCCTACTCCACTCCATTAAGGCAGGGTAGGCAGGCATCACCAGTTTCAGCACAGCCATGGGACAGGACAAAGGCAGCATGCGAAAGGTGGATTGGGGTGTCGTCATTTGGGTAGACGTGGGCTCTTTGTGCTATGGGTGAGTAGCCTTTGCTTTATGCGTTTATTGCATTACTCATGTGAAGGATACTATCTCTACATGATTTTTGTTAATTTGCATACAGCATGTCAAGAAATAAATGTTCCTGTTTGTGTTCCCGCTCTCGCAGTGTGGTATTTTGTTGCTTCATGTGTAGACAATTGATCTCTATATACTACAATTATTAAAAATAAAGATCAGTTTTTTATCTTATTTAACATACAGTCTGTATTTTTATAGGTTAAAAGTATTGATAAGTCATTGTTTAGTTCTATATCATGGTGGGAACAACAAATGATGTACATAGTATTTTTATTTATACCCTCCATAATAGAAGTGTGCCTTTTTTGGTGTTAGTCATGGGAACAGCAGGCGGTACTGTAACCCATCTGTCTGGGCAAAAGACCTCACACCGCCCCAAAGAAGAGAAAAATTCCCTGCAGACCCCTTGGGTAACTTTTTATATCAACTGAAACTGTTTACATACACCAACTTTAGAAAAACACAAACATTTCAGAAAAAACTGGAACATTGTGGAAAAATAAACTTTTTGGAAAAACAGAAAACGTTTAAAAAAAATGATTTACAATAATCATTGCTTTCCTGCCAGTAGCCAGGTTGAAGCATTTGACGGACTTGTTGGTGCATGGTTTCCAGTCCAATTATGCAGTCACGCTGGACATGCTGCATAAAGTGTGTACCACCTAGTATGTGATGTGCCAACCAGCTGGAATTTCACTTTGCATATGCTGCAAAGGGTGTGTGAGCAGCAGGTAATAGTTTAGTTCCAGTTAAAGAATGCCCTGGCGAGTCTAAGTACTTACCATCATCTCTTCTTCAGTAAGAGTAAGCCTCCATGAGGCAAGGGCCATTTGTTTTTCCCTTTGTCACTTTTAAAGCAGTAAGAGGAAGGGTCAGGGTTTTCGCATTGAACATTTTAAGGTAGTTATAAGGAGGGACAGATTTTTTTACAGTGCCACCAATCTCCATTACTGGATAGCCACCCTGCTGGATCTGTGGTATAAAGGTAAAATAATATCTGTGATTCCTCCACTGGAGGTCCTGAAAATGAGAGAACGCAGGAGTTCCCATCTGACATTGAGAGCTCAGTAGCAGCAATAGGCTGAGGATCAGGAAGTCACTTGCAGCAGTGGCGCCATGGCAGCCATGAAGGACGATAGGACTAGGAAGATGCAGGAAGGAGGGTTGCTGTTTTTAACTAACGTTACAGTTTAAATGCCTTAAAGCAAGACTAAATTTAAGGCTTTGTACATTTTGATTATTTAAGATTTTCATGTGTCCCTAATTATAGCAGTCTTATCTTTCTTATCTAACTGCCCTAAAAAGGGCAATCATTCTTTTTGATAAGTCCCTGTCTGTCTGACTGACCCTACAAAGAGCTGAAACCTCTTCCTAGCTCTGTCTCTTGTCTGTAGTAACACCTGCTTTACAATAGGTCACATGTCTCACCTAGCCAATCACAGCCATACCAAATGTTGGCATGCTGCGGTAGCTAAGGTGCTGCAAGCTTGCCACAAGCTTGTTGTTCAGCTCCAGTGTCATGGGTGCAAACTTGTCATTTCAGGCTCACTCACCCCTACTAATAAATCATCTTTTCAGGGACTTTGTTTTGTGCACAGGGGTACAGTCATGCCTTTGTTGGGAACAACTTTCTTAATTGTTTCCACAAAGTGGCTTGGCCCAAACACCATTAATAAAGCTAATTCCTGTTTTACTCTCTGTGTGCTGGCTGCTGTAAACAGCTAATGGGGTAGGGGTAGTAAGTGATGATCGTCACTCCCATCTCCACACACACCAATCAGCCATTGATAATCTTTTGCAAACATAAATAATCACTGTCTTTAGCCAGGAAAAATCCTTTAAATGACAGTAACAATGTGGTACCAAGCCTTTTTAGATACCAAGCATGTAGCGCCAAGCAATCTTAAATACCAACCAAGCAGATTTTTTACCGACATAGATCATTTTCTGTGCACAGGCATGATTTTCCAGGAAGCAACTGTTCCAAGTTGTTACCACAAAGTGTTTTAGTCTTAACACCTAGAAAAGATACAACCATTTTCTTTTCCACTCTGTCTATTGGCCACTGAAAATAGTGAATTAGGGGAAAGGAGTAGTTTGGGACGGTTCACCCCCCCTCCCCCACCAATCTGTTATTGGATGTAGTACAAAGCATTGCCATTCTTTTTTGTTTTCTTTGAGGGGGTTTCATTAGTTTGCTGAGTAGATTATACACTTTATCTGGAATTCAGTTTTTTAATCTTAAATTTTGGCAGTTGGTTTAAAGAATTAGCATTGCAATTAGTAAGATAGCATGGGTATTTACTGGAGAAATAGACACATATGTCCCAGATTAGTTGAACATTTTTTTTATTAAATAAAAACATAAGTGGTTTGCATAACAACCAGGTCAGGACTTGTTTTTATTCTTCTGTAATTTAACCTGTTTCGTTATATTTCTTGTAATTGTCTCTTTTCTGTAGAGTCAGAACAATAAACTCAATTAGGAAATGTGATCCCTCTAGATGTGTCTTTAGCTGCATGCTGTCGGCTCAATTAATAATGCAAAGTAATTTCAGATAAGATAGTTTCCAGAATGCATTTCCCATTGATAATGATTTTAGTTTATTATCTACTCTGAAACAAGAGACATGAATTTGCTATAAAAGATCTGCTTGTAAAGTTGTCAAATTAAATCTGCTTATTCATATTTCAATTTGCTGGTTAACATTTTCCAGATGATTAAAGATGAAATTATTTTCTACAAAGCTATTTAGATTTATTTACATAATATCACTACTTTACAATGTATTTAAAAATCATAAACCGCCGCTTAAAATACATAAAACACAAGTACTTAATGAAAAGCATTGTTATGTTCTAAACATATGTTTAGAATGTAAAGTATGTTCCGAGGGCTACATATTCACAAAAGTGGTGATCCAATATCTTGCTGGAAATCCACAGTACAAATGTTATGCTGCAGATTAAAATACACAGTCTGCTTTCAGGCAGATTTAATTGTAAATGGTAGCATATTTTTTTTTATTGTATTGCTGAAATGAATACAGCAGGTGATAATGGAAAACTTAAGCTTTTTTGTACCTGGTTTCTCATTCTATTGAAGTGAGAAGTGTATCTCAAAGCCTTCAGAGCTCCGTCCACCTCAGTTAGATATGAAGATTTATGATCTACTCTTACATTCTTACAGAATATTTTAGGAAATGGTTTGTCCATTTTCAGCAAATAATTGATATTGTTTGTATTGGTATACTTTCTGTATCAAGACCTCAAGGTTTTCTAGATCTTTGCTTGCTGACATTCAACCGGAGGCTCCCTTGTTTTCTTCCTGTGGATATTAACCACTCTATTGTCATGTGACGTCACACAGGTGCACGGTATGGTGACTAATCAGAGCTGTGATTTGCTCAGGTGTCACTCAATTATTATCAGTTTCTGGCAGAGAAATCCACTTCCAGGGATGTTTTATAGAAGGCTAACTTACTTATGGCTTATTTTCCTTACTGTGTTCTCGGATTGCTCTGATGGTTTTGTCACGCTTGTTTCTTTTTTCACACCTTTGGCCTCACTGGGGGAGATGTATTAATGTGTTAGTATGTTGAGAAAATTGCAGTGCAGAGTAGAACTAGCCATTTCTCTGCTGTGCTAGATTAATCAGAGTCTGATGCTGGATAATCTGGCCTACATCCTATTTTATGTCCGGCCACAAAAATGGTCTAAAACCTTTAGTAAATGTGGTGCAGGACATTTTAGGTGCAAATTATTCCAGTTGTCTTTCATAGATAGATTGATACATCTCCCCCTGTGAGTGCTCATTGTATCTGATTTTTGTTACTATTTATACCTGTCCTCTCCATCTTCCAGCAACAACCAGCTAAAAGCATATTCACTCCTTCTGGCAGGATGACTCTGTGTCTGTTAGAAGGGTTCATATAGTGTGTTTGCCCTTTTAGGGGTGGTTTATCCACAGAGATGTCACAAGCCAAGTTTTGTTGTGGGTGTACCATTTGCTGGAGTGATTTCAGTAGTATTTCAATTGTTCACATTTAGATTTTTATTTCTTATTGTAGTGATGTTGTTTTTTTTAATGCTGATATGAAGTTATATTTTACCTTCTACATTTATGACAATTTAGGACACAAGTCCTGTAAGAATATTACTCATCCGCTGACTTATGAAAATGTTCTTAAATGTTAAGCATATTGTAATAAAAGGGTTGCAGAGAACAGCATTGTTGTAACCTAGCAGCATCAAAGAAAAAAAACAATAGAGCAGCACAAAATACAGCTCAGAAATGCCAAACAGTACAGGAACATATACCACAATAACAGTACCGTATTTTTCGGCCTATAAGGCGCACCGGACTATAAGGCGCACCTCTAATAAATGCCTGCTAAGACATCTAGGTTCTTATATAAGGCGCACTGGAGTATAAGGCGCAGGATCAAATGCAGTACCTAAAAATGACCAGCAGGTGGCAGACTTGTGCACAGGTCAAGCCAGCTACACTTCCCGGGAAACTTGTCTTCAGCGTGTGACAGAGCTCCGATCTCAGAGGTATGGGCTGCTGGGGGTTAATGCAGGGTGATGCAGCAGGGGTTAAGCGGTCTCCCTCTGCCCCTTCTCCTTCCCTCCTCAGCCAGGGTGTTATTCCTGTGGGGTTCCCTGTGGCTCCTTCTCTTTCCCCTGTTACAGGGCTGTCAGGTATGGGGGATTGTTTACTGATGATGATGATTGCCTCATGGTCAGCACTATGGCGGCTCCGGTCTCTCCGTGCTAGGGGAGGGCAGGATGGGCACAATGTTCGTTGTGGTGCCAGGGCACTTCAGGAGCTAGGGACCCTGTTTACTGTGTGGGAAGGTGCAGGAAATTTCTGGGGATGGAGCTATTGAACACTGGCAAATGTACAGTGCATCTTGTCTGTAGTACATTTCTGTATAAGTTCATATATAAGGCGCACCGGCCTATAAGGCGCACCTTTGATTTCTGAGAAAATTAAAGGATTTTTGGTGCGCCTTATAGGCCGAAAAATACGGTAAGTACAAAACACTTCACAAACAGAGCTGAACAAAAACCACAAAATATCCCCTCCCAGAAACAACTTTGGGAAATAAAACAAGAGACGTTACATGAAAGGTAAATGTCACTCCCACCCCATTGTATAGCACCAAATGGTGTTATAAGAGTTGAGACACAACCTCTCATATTGGGACATTTATCAGGTCTTTAATGGCAGTAAACTGGTGCAGCAGCCCTGAAATAAATGCAATTGCCAGCGAATCCCCAGCATTTGTGATTATTTCCACTTTCAAGACATCTCCATGCCAAGTGGACATGGATGAGCCGTGGTCATTGGTGGGGTTGGCCTGCATTAGGCATTCCTAGCCCTCGACTACACACTTTCTGCAGCAGGAAAACTTATCTTATTTTCCCAGCCAACAGATACCTCAAGAGGCCTAAGTCTCTTTATCATCATATGATACATCTTCCCCATAGATAGTAAGTTCTGTCATAGATTGTAAGCTCTCACTCCTACTGTATATATGCCAATTTTTTCAACATGATTTTAGTGCTTAAAAAACCTTGAGGGCTTTCCCTGACACAAGGTCTAATTATTTAATGTTATTCAATTATTTTTTTTTTGTCAGACAGATTTTGAACCTTTAGCATGCCATAGAAATATAATGATCTTAACCACTTGCTTGTGTAGCTACATAATGTCAATGGAATAGTATTATCTAACTAAAAGCTTTATTAGAGCTTCCATAAAGTTACACTGTTATAGAACCTCAATGCATTGGTATATGGAGATGCATTAAGGATATAAAATATGTATGCATTTCATTTCAAAACCCCATGGAAATTCCCCATATAACAACCCCCTAAACATTTTGAAATCAGAAAATGCTTTTTTTTCTTGAAAATATTGTATTGGTAATAAGTATCAAAATACAGCTCCAGATATCATATAAATAGAAGCCTTCTGTGGAAGACTGCTTCAAGGCAGAGTGAGGCTGCTGGGCATTTCATTAGTGAGGGGAGGCTGCTGGGCATTGCATTAGTGAGGGGAGGATGCTGGGCCTGTTTAATAGTGAGGGGAGGCTGTGACCAATGCATATCCAACCTTAGGCCTATACTGGAGTCAATACTGAATGCAGTTTGCTTGTGTATAGTGCAGGATGTGCAAGATTCAGGATTTGTAGCTCCCATTCTTAAAGAATCTGGTGCTCTCTGCACTGTCCTGACAGATTTCACCAACTTTTTTCATGTGCACATTTAACATAGGATGTGCAACACAATTGTGTCAGACTTTGCATGATAAATTTGGCACACGGTCCGACTGAGCACCGCAATGCCCCCTAATTTGCTTGTATGATGCCTGGTACAGGCAAGCAGTTTACACCTAAAAGAATGTGCAAAGTCCACCTGAAAATTGGCGCATGGACCTTAGTAAATGTGCCCCTACATGTTCTTCCTGTTTATTGGGTTAAAATAATGTGCCCTGGCTGACGCTCAGCTAGGCTTATAATCAAGTATATACAGGCAGTCCCCGGGTTACATACAAGATAGGGTCTGGAGGTTTGTTCTTAAGTTGAATTTGTATGTAAGTCGAAACTGTATATTTTATAATGGAAGTTCTAGACAATTTTTTTTCTTTTGCCCCAGTGACAATTGGAGTTTCAAAATTTTTGGTGTAATTGGACCAATAATTATCAATAAAGCTTAATTACAGACATCTTACAGCTGATCATTGCAGTCTGGGACTATAGTAAAGCATCCAGAGAGCTTCACCAGAGGTCACAGTGGGCAGAGGGGTCCGTCTGTAACTATGGGTTGTCTGTAAGTCGGGTGTCCTTAAGTAGGGGACCGCCTGTATGGTAAATATAGATTTATTGTTTTGCACTTCTCTAGACAATTTTGAATTTGTATAACTGTCCTACAACCTAACCGAGTCTAAAATTGGCTTGGATTAAGGGATTGTCAAAGGTTTGGAAATATTGGATGTTCAGAACAGCACTGCCTTGGTGTAAAAGAATGGTCACAACTCAATTTGGTATCTCGGGGAAGATATTGAAATTCTGTCTGTTTTTAATAGTCTATAATATGTGCTTTGTGTTGTATTGAAACAAGATATATTATCCTGTACCTGTGTCCAACCCACACTATTTATTCTGTGAATTCTAAATATAGTGCAAACTGCTCTTCAATGATCTCGCCAAGTGGTGAACAGTCTTAATTTTAATCGGAAGGAAATTAGTTTTCTCAGGCACTTTTAGCAGCATTAGATCCTGCAAAACTAATTAATTATATCACATTAAGCTATAATTATTCTATCATTATAACAAGCTCAAGATGGATGGGAACATTCTCTGAACTTTTAGTGTTCATTCTTATTAGTCCAAATAATTGATTTATGCTGCTCCTAATGCACAATAAACTAAACTTACGCAGCAAGCAGCTGACAGTCTTGTTTCTACATAGTGGTATTCACAAGTTCCACTCACATTGCAGCTGAGAAACATATGGCATGTTATCAAAATCCCAAAGACCCCACACCAACATGAAGATTGGCAAGGGTTTTAATGACCAGAGCTAAAAGCATTTCCATTGTTAGGCCTACACAGGGCTATATTTACACTGGTGTTGTTTTTCACATCCGTAGTTCAGTGATTTTCATGGATGCCTTACTGAGCCATTGTTTTCAATGGCTGTTTTCGGACTGGCTGTCCGTGGAAAAAAAATGGCGGTGGAACCTGTCGGTTGTTTTTCATGGATGAGGATCATGGAAGGCAAAAGAAGTCTAGAGGTCAACAAAAAAAAGGGTTTTAAAGACAAAACGGAGCCAAAACGTAAAGAATGTACAATGGACGCATCACAACCCAGTGAAAATCCATCCTTATGCAGTGACAAAAAAGTATTTATTAAAATGAAAGTAATGTTACATAGCTGTGGTCTTTAGAACAACTTGTCATGTGATGCAGTGTTGTGATTACTGATCTTGTCTAATACAGCATGTTTTATTCTCCATTCTGAAATTTATTTTCAAAAACTATTAAAATGAAATCAATGAAAAATTCAAAATAATAATTTTAGTATGTAAGAATACATTATCTAGCTCAGCATATCTGACATTAACCTACCCAGTGTGCTTTCCCTAATTTAAATTCAGTAGTGGTGAGTGAACCCATAAAAAGTTAGGCCAAGTTCAGCTGAACCTGAATTTTATGTTTAGGTACAAAACCCAGTAACACCCTCAAACTGCATATTGTGTAAGGGTGCCCTGCTCCACCAGCAGTTCAGCGCTGGCGGACACAGCCACTGCGATTCAAATACCACCAGCGAGCCAGCAGCATTTAAAGAGTTAAAACCTGCAAATGGGTTGCACAGAACCTGACCATGGCTCTAAACTTCTGAGGATGCCTGATATCTGGTCCAAGGGACCCAAGTGCGAAAAGTTCAATACAAACACTAGCGTTTATTTTTTGTGGACAGTTTCACATTTTCTGAGAGAATCATGCATAGAAAAATATCATGGAAAATTTTGTACATAATTTGTGTTTAGTATCTGTTTCTGATAATGGCTACCAAATACTGACCAGAATCTATAATACGGCTGTGTGAAACTGTACTAAAGAAAACTCCTTATTGAAGAAAACTCCAAGGGGTTCCTGGAGTACCAGTCTATATTTGAATGTGTGCATAACTGTTCCCTTTGCCATAATGTTCTCTTTGGTTGGAGTCTTGCAGAACACTTTGCAGATTTCAGTTGAAGATTGCAGGAACCATAAGACCAAGTGACTTGAAAGGAGGTTTATCTCAGAGTAGAGATTGCCTACTGAAACATATTGTTGTATTGGTTTGGCTATGTAGCACATGCTTCACCGAGTTTGTTGGCAAGGTAATGGGATCTCAGAATCTAGCAACTTAGGCCGGTTCCACACTTGCAAGTGTGATGTGATGAACTCGCATCACAATCACAATGCATGCTGCTTGGATCGCACGGCCCGAACGCTGCACACTTGGAGTGAGCTCAGGATGTCAGTTCAGTTCCGGTGTGCAGCGTTCGGGCCGTGCGATCCGAGCAGCATGCGTTGCGAGTGTGATGCGAGTTCATCACATCACATTTGCAAGTGTGGAACCGGCCTTAGGCTGCCTTCATTGCATTGTATTCTCTAACCATTGTAAAGGACTACACTGTTTTTAATAAGGTTCCTATCTTTACTATTTACATGTGTATGTTAATTGGTTGCCTCAAAAAAAGGCCGGTTGAGCTAAGACAAACTGAAGGTTCTTTATTGTGTGTGGAAACATTTAGCTGGCAGATCAGTTGGGTCTTTAAATGTTGATGAATAAGCAAATATTGTAACAAGGTATTAGAGTATCTAGCTACATCCAAATGAATAAGAGCAAGAGAACTTAGCAATTTAAAATAGTAACACTATACAAGCACTAAACCAGCTCAAATAGCAAAAACCTGATACTAAGATTTGCATATGCTTTGCATTTGAAAAATGAATAATTGATGTTTAAAAGAGACTTGTCAGCCTATAAATACAGTTTGTTTCAATTTGAAAATAAATAAAAATCAAACAATAAACACTAAGTCAATAAGCTACAGAACCCTTTCCAACTTTTGTTAACCTTACCAAAAAAATGTGCCACCAAAAATATATAAAAATATATGCTAAGTGTATATACCAGGAAAACTCCATACAAATATACTGAGCGTACATTGACATGTACAGGCAGACAGAGGCATAGGTATTGCCTCCATCTGACCAGTATACATTGCATCCACTGAAAAAGCCAGGATGGAATGACATAGCAAGCTATTTCCATACTGCCCCCCTTCTGCTGAGAGATGTATTTGCTCAGTGGTGGCAATGGGGAGCGAAAGCAATGCATCACTCAGCAGGAGAGGGGGGGTCCTGTTGAATTCACTGCCCATATAAAGACAGTGACATTACTGAGGAAACACCCCGTACATCGGCAGCAGCCGGTCGGTAGCTGCGGCCATTGTACACTTCTTCCCTGCATTCATGGGGGAGTAGGCATTCTTGGGGCAACGCATCGCATTGTATAAGCATATAGTGGGATACATTTGTGCCATACGTTGTAAGCAAGCATGGGAATCCCCCTCACATGTCCTTACAACATATGTCACAAAATGTGGGAAAAATAGCATGGAAGTAAGCTAAATCTTTCCATCCTGATCACTCCGTATTCACTCAGCAGAGGCCATTAGAGGCTATGGGGTGTCAGCATTCGGGATGTGTGGATCCACTGGACCACCACGGGAGGTGGTTCTAGCCGACACCTTGGACCGGAGTCTAAGTGGCACCTGGTCTTCACCAGACCCCGCCGTAAAGCAGGATGGACTTGCTGCGGTAGGGTACCACCAGGTCGTTCCACAAGTGTGACTAGCCCATGGTGGCAGCCGAGGTCGAGGTACAGTCTTGTGGTCAGGTCCAGGTACAGGCTCAGGGCAGGCAACAGAGATGCAGGGTCAAGTCCAATCTGGGGTCAGCAACAGGAGGTCCAGGCAGATGGGAACGGGAGGAAAGGCACACCGGACACAGGAACACAGCAACTCGGAGGAACACTGGTAACACAGGAACTTGGAGGGACAGAAGCACGGCAACACAAGACTCGGGAGCGGGAACACACTGGAACGCAGGAACACACAGGAACACACAGGAATGCTGGAGGCACAAGAAAGCTGGAGCCACCGAACCGCTGGAGGCACTGGTACACAAGAGACACAGGAACGCAGGATAATTGCTAGCAAGCTTTATAAAAGGCTGTGAGGAACAAATATCCGGCGGGGACAGTTGTCAGCTTTTCTAAAATTCCTGGATGTGGCCAGCACCAAATAGCGGTGTGCTGGCTCTTTAAATAGTTGAGCGATTTCCGCATGCACACCCTAAGTGGCGGGGACGCACCAACCCCTTCCCCGCGCTGCCGAATCCTGTGCGGCAGCATGGAGAGGTAAGGCAGTATGGGGGGATAATGGGGGCTGTAGAGGTGTCAGGGACCGGAGTGAGACACAGGTGTAACCGAGACGTGGGTCGCGGGACACCCGTGACATGGGGCAGATGGAACATGTCGTAGCTCACCCAGTCTCCACTGTGCATATGCTTGGGGAGGTCCCAGTTGATGTAACTGTCCATATAAGGATGTCTAGAGCACTGGGGCATATACCCTGAACATTGCACTTATTAAAAAGTGAGGCGAGGAGAAATACATGTAGTATAGTGAAATATCTATTACATATGTTTAGCATTTTATATTTTGTATGTAGCTTTTTATATCTCTGCAAACACTGTATGTGAATATTGTATTATACAATGCTTGTGGTTCCATACAATGCTCTGCTCATCATAAAGTCTGAAGGTTACTATGGTTTGGGCAGTTTTGTGTTTCTGCACAATTTTGGATTCTACATGTGTATCAAACCTAAAAGTTCCACCTGAATTGTTTTATGAATACTTTATACTAATACTTAAAATGTTTTAACTTGTTATTGAACTTTGTTGTGTTTAAATTTCTGAATGTCATATGTAAAGGATGAGAGCAGGTATGTTTTCTAGCTGCATATTTAGAATTTCAACATAATAGGTAGGTAGAACAGTCATATCAAGTACATAATCAAATAATATTATCTAAAATTGATAATGTTATTGTCTCTCATATGAACCCAAGGTTTTAAAGTTTCAGCATCTATTAAGCCATCCATAGCCTGACTTCCTGCTGTTGCCATGGATTTTTTTTTTCAAAAACAGTTGAAATCTAGATTTAGATTTGCAACCTGTAGCAACTTTGTTTAAAGGAAACCTACCATTTAGAATGGCAGGGGTAAGCTGTAAGTACCGAGCACCAGCTCAGGGTGAGCTGGTGCAGTAACTTACTTTCGTTAGTGTTATAAACCGCGGTATCGCGGTTTTAACATTTTTTAAACTTTAGAGCAGAAGGGGCTTCGGCGCTGCGCGCGACCGTGCAAGCGCAACGTCTCCGCTATTTCCTATGTAGGCGCACGATCGTGCGCACACAGCGCCGAAGCCTCTTCTGCTCTAAAGTTTTAAAAGTGTTAAAACCGCGATACCGCGGTTTATAACACTAACGAAAGTAAGTACCGGCACCAGCTCACCCTGAGCTGGTGCTCGGTACTTACAGCTTACCCCTGCCATTCTAAGTGGTAGGTTTCCTTTAAATAAATGCACTTAAATCCACCAAGTTTATGAAAAGTTTCTGGAAATAATGTCCAGTAAATATAAGAAATTAATAGTGATATTCGTAAAGGGCTCCATAAGGCTTTAAATGTTTTTTTTTCAAAGAGTAAAATATCAGAAGGCAGAATACAGTGGCAGTAACTAACTAACTAACTCTACAAATTCCTCACAGTTAAAGGGAGCCTTTCAGGCACATGTAGGCCCCAAACTGAAGGTCCTACTTAATTTTCTGTAGTGAGTTGCTCTGTGTGGTTGTCCCAAGTACTTAAGTTATCCTCTATGCACAAGGCAGGAGTTAAATAGCTGAAGGTTTGACAGCTGATGCCCCTAATATTCACAATAATGGAACCCATAGCTGTCTGTAGAATGGTAGTCCTCTTCCTACTAATGGCTGGACTGATAGTACAAGCATTGGCCTTGCCACCCAAGTCAATCGTATGGCAATGGAAATAACTGAGAACAATGGTTGACAATGGTCTGACCTCTCCCATGAGCAGTAAATGGAGCAGCAGGGCTCTTGCTACTCTACACAGTCAGAATGGGATCCGCACTTTCTGGAGAGCTGGGGGTCTCATTCTCATGAGTGATCAAGGGTCCCAATCGTCAGATGCCACCAATCAGCTACTTATTCCCAATCCTTTGGAAATTGGTAGAAGAAAGAAAGATAAGTGAAGGTGCTTTAATGTCATTCCCCACAATTACTGGAACAAGTGTTTGGAATTGTCTTTGCTTAGCTTTAGCATTTAGACATAAGGTTACCTTGAAAATATTATAGCTGTTTAAAACCTGTATTGTATTTAACAAACAATGACTACATTTTATCAGAACTGATTAGCCTGAAATACTTATTCAGAACAAGTTAGTAATGTACGGTAGCTTCTCTTAACATTTGTAGACATTTCTTTTATAGTTTTTATCATTTTACTACTTGGCCTTTAAATTGTGTTTGCAGTATGGTTTATATTCATGTACCACTATGTCTCTATATACCATGAAAAAATAAAAGAACAAATCTTTCAAGGAGGAATGACATCATGTGTGAGTTAGAACTGTACATTTATGTATTTTTCATCTAATTTTTTAAAAGATTGTAGTTGTGCAAAGTATTCATGATGCCATTTTTATTTTCTAGCTTTTAACATTATTGATGGCTGAACCAAGACTTGTTACATGTTAACCTATTAAATGAGCCCAAATATTGCTCATTTAAACAGGCAACTGCAGCAATCTATGTGTACCCGTGTCTCCTCATGCATTTGTTCTCTCCTCCACACCATCCCCCTGCCACCTCATTGCAGATGACAGGAAGTGGGGGGCTGACAGAGCTGATTGAGTGTGGAGGAGAGGAGACTGACACAGGCACACACAGGCTGCAGCTGCCCCCTCCCCTGGAACTAACCACATTCTGTTGACAGGGGCCAGGTAATTTATAAATTAAACTGTTATAAACTATGAACATCATTCATAATACCAACAATGGCATTTTTAAAATCGGCACAGCATAGACTTTTATAACCCGTCACCAACTAAAAATGACATTCCTGGTGACAAGTGCACTTTATCCCCTTACCGAAGTGTGACGTATCTATACACATTGGCTGCAGTTGCTTGTAGAAGCCTCACAGGCTGAGCCCTCTCTAAAACCGGTAACACCATTAACACCTGCAATCGGTGCTAACTTTGCCGGGGGCATTAAGGAGCTGGCATCATCTTGGCTCCCATTGTCACTCCCGTGACAACATCGGGAAGCGGTAATCCATTGCTATGACAGCCTAAGGACACCAGAGGCTCTTTTTCACTATGTCTTACATATTGATTACTTACATAGGCTATGCTACATCACATGAGCCAGGAGGCCTCTTCTCCATCCATGTGACAGATAATTTCTCTGCACCTTTCAAATACATATGTCATTTGTAATCTCCTAGAATGTGGTGATTTGTTTGCTTAATTTTTTCATGACAGGTTCCCTCTTGTTAAGTTATTGGCATCATTTATCGTGAGCCACAACCAAATTTGATGATGATACCTTCTCTTTAAAAGAAACCTGTCACCACAAACCTGTATTATAAACCTCACACAATACCTTTCTGTAAGATCTTGCTGTGCTGTAAATATTTTATTATATCTTTTATTCTTCTGTATTCAGTCATGGAGGTGGTGTGATCTCTGGGATCCAGTGAAGCTCTCCCTACTGCCTAGCCAGCTAAACACCTCACCACATTGCCCCTCTGCCCTGCCTTCTTCTCCACTTCACTGTCTGTTCTTGATGGCGGCGCATGTACGGTGGACTGTGCATGCCCCTGTATCTTTGAAGCCAGACTGCTTGTCCTTCCCACGTTACTGCCTGCCAGTTCCTAATGGACGTCTCATGCACAGTGTGCCTGTAATGTGAGCACACTGCGCAGCGGCTGTGCATCAATGTGAACATGACTAAGGAGGTAGTCGGGAACGAGCATGTTGGCTTCAAAGATACAGGCGCATTGTGAATGTACCACCATCTAGAACGGACTGTTAGTCACATGGAGAAGAGGGCAGTGGTGGGGCATTTACTTGGCTAGACAGCAGAGTGGAGGCAGGGAGAGCTTCACTTGATCCAAGAGCTCACACCGCCTCCCTAACTGGATACAGAATTCAAGGGAGGAGAATAAAAAAAGTTTTTACAGCACAACAGAATTGTACAGAAAAAACAGTATCCCAGTTTTTTAGGTATTGTGTGAGGTTTATAATGCAGGTTTGTGGTGACAAGTTGATCTTAATACATGTCCTCCCTTTTTGACAAATTGAACCTTTCTCTGATATTTTTGCTTTAAAAATGAACAGAAATGTAGTGAGGTGTGTGATTTTATGAAAGATCTATGGGGAAGGCAGGTATGCACAGTCAGAATAGTTAGTCCATCCACCAACACAGAGAGGAGTTCAAAGATAAAGGCTGCTAAAGCTGATAATACAGAATGCAACTACCAATTTCAGCATTTGTTAAAAGGTGAGGTTCACTCAAGTATCTGAAGCTGCCCATCAGACAAGGACTCCAGACTATTCTTCTTAGGTAATGTAGTATTATATTTGTATTAGTACCCTATGACTTGCAGAATTCGATGGCACTATATAAATAAGATTATTATTACAATGAACCTTGTGCCACATGAGCTGCATCTATTAAGAAAAACTTTCATTTCAATAATAGTTCCTAAAATAAATGAGTTCTTGTAAACGTAATGTAGCCTGCTAGCTTTTCTGTGCATTACACCTATAATTATACATAATATTCTTTAAAAACAGTTAGGTCAAGCTGCAACAGAAGAAAAACTGCTGTTACAATGTGATAACGAGAAGAAATTATTTTATTTGTCTAAAAAAAAATCTTTATTTAGAAACATACAGCATATCCAAGTCAGATGAATAACTTACATATGTATTCAGTGCACTATGATATAAATATTAACCTATGGGATTTAGCCTTGACATAGTGATAAATGTCCACAGGAAGCAATGTATATTCTAGCTTTCTTTGTTCTCCCTCCCCTGCCCCTAAAAAAGTTTACTAGATGCTTGGAATGTGGCAATACTAGCAGCTCAGGCTCCTCAAGATACTACAACCAAGAACAACGTTGTTATAGATACAGAAGAGGGAACGTAGAGAGATTATGATCTATTGTTGTATGCAAGAATACTGTATACTGTAGTTACACACGTGACAGTTACAGAAGCTCCTTTGGGGACCAGAGGGTCTTGATGTAGGGGACATTTTGGTAATTTTAACTTAGTGATGTGAGTTTATTTTTTCCTTCTTTTAAACTAGAAGTACTGAGGCTTTTAGCATTTTGCTCCTAGAGGAAACCTACCATGAGTAATCTACTATCAGAAGTAGATCTGCTGCTAAATTCTTCCTGCCTGCCTCTGCCCTAATCCGTAATTTAATAATCCTGAATTTAACCTAACTTGTTAAAAAAAACCTTTATTTTAATAATATGTAAATTAACTGAAGAGGCTACTGGGGTGAGTACTAGTATGGCCAGGCACTATAAGCTAAGGCTATTCCCCGCCCCAGTAGCCTCTGCAGTCAATTTACATATTACTAAAATAAAGTTTTTAACAAGTTAGGTTCCAGAATTATAAAATTGCAGATTTGGACAGAGGCAGGCAGTAATTATCTACCATCAGATCTACTTCCGATTAGATTCCTCATGGTAAGATTTTTCACTGAATATTGTCTCCTCCTTAATCTAAGTAATGGCTTCAACTGTCTCTTGATTAGATGCGCATGTAGTGCTCAGTGGAAATAAATGGGCTGCCTCCTGGGCACTTGCTATCCTGCTGCCTGAATATCATAACATGGATTTCTCATAGCCATCACCCTATGTACGATGTATAGATTCCCTTTCAAAATTTGACGGAACCCTCGCTAGTCTTTCACAATTCAGGTTTTGATCATACTACAGCAGTATCATCTTAGGTTATGGAAATACATATTCCAATCTCAAAAGCATCTATTGTCTTTAAGTTATTTTTCTTAACATAAAGTTTTCTGAAAGTAAAGCGAACACAATGTAAGCTAATTCGATGATGAAAAGGTTCCATTATCTAGACTGTCGGCATCGGCATTCTTTAAGATACCAGTTTAGATTCAAAAGCTTTTCTTCATCTGACAATAAATGCATGGATAATTCTAATTTTCCTCCCACCTCAGGCTTTGTAACACATTTCATTTTTACTTAAAAATAGAACATTTAGTTAAATAAACAACAATTTCTACAATACTTTCTTCACCATACTTTGTGCTTTACTGTTTGTGCCAGAGGCCCCACTGCAAAATAGGACCTTTCCCCATAGAACATTGGTGTCTATTGTTATTTCCATATTCTATAACCATATTACTGTTCCTTTTGTCCCTATAGAAACAGACACTGAACACACAATGATTCTAAATTAAACTGCAGATTGAAAGCAGACAGAAGCAATGCATACTCCATTCCCCAAGAATCTGGAATCTAGTACCATATGTAGGAAGTAAATTCCAGACATGTAGGGGCTATAATATTCATACAGCCCACGGCTCATGCTAGTCTTAATATGCTCCTGCTTACACAAAGTTCCAGGTACAGAGACTGTGGTAATCTTTTATATTTGTTTTCCATGGTCACCTTCCTTCTAAAATTAGCGTTTTATATTATGCTAAGGAGCCAGAAGGGTTATGGGGGGAAGGGGGTGTACCAGAGCCCCTCTGTGCTGTAGCTTCTCAGGCTGTTATACTGTGGAAGAGCACTTCCCTTATCCCATTGTGTGCTTGCTATGAGATTACAGCAGGCAGTGGAAGGGGGGAGTGATGAGGGAGAAAGGACAGTGTAACAGCCTGTGAACCTGCAACATGGAGGGGTTTTGGTAACACCTGTAGAGCCCTACCTACTCATTAGCATAACTTTAAAAGTTGATTTTAGAATGAAGGAGGCCATGGATAACAAATATAAGATGATCACAAATACTTTGTCTGGATCTGCGTGTAAGCACCCCTAGTTTCTTGTGCTTTAATTTGATGGTAGATTTAAACATAAATATTTTTAATCATACCTCTTTGTTTACTCTAAGGGAACCTGTCACAATAAAGAAAATACAGACCAATATAACCATGAATATTGTGGTACCTAGGCAAAAATTATTATATTTACATAAATTATTGAACAAACACCATGATGCAAATAATATTGTACATAACACAACTATGCAAAAAAAGATACCATACCACCAAACCATGAATGATACCATAATCCCTGCATCAAGACTGAATAATCCTGCTATATAGCAACCACAGCCATCACCTCCATATAGTGACTGAATAATACCACGTAGTAATAATAAATAAAAGCCAACTTAAAAAAATGAAAATCAATTTTTTATTTTTAATTGTTTAAACTTTTATTATATCTGGTGACTTACTATTTACTGTCTTTTTAATTACAGTATAGTACACAGTACAGTAGTCATTATAGTTCCCTCTGAAGTATGGGAGAGCATCATAATGACTTGTCCAACTGTGATTTATCACTGCAGATTTTGCCCACAGCCACATCTCCTCACTATGCACCTATACCATAGTTACTTACAGTAGAGTGTCACCTGGATTTATATATATATGTAGCACCTCCCTACTAAAGTTACATACAAAGGCCCCATTTATGAATTAATATAATGTTTCCCTCAATATAAAGCCCCCCTTTATTCATTTTTATAGCCACCTCGTCTAATGTTCACTCCAATGTTCAGCACAACACAATAACGCTATCTGCCCCACCTGTTACATAGCAGTTCTCCTTGCCCCCACTGTGCAGCACTCCTGATCCTACCCAATTTTATACAGCAATCCCCAGCTATACAGTGTCCTCCATACTGCCCCCTCTTCTATGCAGCACCCCCAAGAATACTGTGCCCCTATACTTCCTTCTACACAGCACCCCCCAACAATATTGTGCCCCCATGATGACTCCCTTCTATGTATCACTGTCCATAATATTGTGCTCCCATCCTGTCCCTCCATCCATGCAGCATCCCTAACAATACTGTGCGTCCAACCTACCCCTCCTTATATGCAGCACCCCCAAGAATACTGTGCCTCCATCCAGACTCCCGTTTTTTTGCAGCATGCCATAGAATATTTTGTCCCCATACTGTCCATAACTTCCATATGGCACCCCCTTTTGCATCCCTATATATACTGCCCCCTTCTGTTTTATGTCACCTCTTCCTTTGTTTAGCACCCATGGAGCTCTCTTTGACTTATATACTTAATGAACTTTGTGATAACAAAAAGTGTTGAACAGGACCAGTTTTAGTTTATACAGATGAAAGTCTACAAAGAGTCATCAAAACATGCTATAGCGGATAGAGAAAGCTTGCATGGTGGTGGTAGAAATATATATTTTTTGGAGCACAGTGTTGTTATGACATAACACGTTATACTGTAATTGGGGTATTTTTGTGAGTGTGAGGTGAATATGTGATACAAGGAGGTTAAAACATCAACATTACATCCCTGCTGCATTGAGTCCTAAAATTGCTGATGGCATTTGTCGAAATCAAGAATAAAGTCACCTCTCTTCTAGCTCTACAAATAACAGAAACTGCAGCCATTACAGCTTACTCCACAGACCTGTGCCAGTCACCTCGGCTGTGGCTGTGCTAAATTATGGACTGGATGTGTTGATTCAACCAGTGCCAGTCAATGGTTCAATTTCCCATTAGTCTTGTCCACCCACCATTGTACTATTGATACTACTCCCTATGCACAGCCATGTAGAGCCTGCCTCATAAAGAAACCATATTTTACTACTGCTGGGAATGAAAACCCTATATAGTTGACTTATAAGTATAAACTGTAAGTACCATTTTGCTAAAAATTTGCCACCATCAGGCACACTGTAGATGCTATATTATCTAATATTGGCTTGTCTTGTGCAAAGTTGTAAAGTTTTGTGAAAGGGATCCATGGGTCACATTTTGTTAAGTAACTCAACTTAATGTCTCTTTCAGCTGGTAAAAATTATGCTCTGAAATAACGTTTTATGATAAAAAGCTATATATAAATATTGTTAAAGGGGTGGGGGAAAAAGAATTTATGTTTACCATGCTCTCGAGAGTCACATGACCTACTTCAGCCAATGAGTGACCTCCTTGAACCACAAGACATCACTTCTGTTTTCACTTCCTATGTTGTCTCCTGAGTGTGAGGTGAAGTTGTTGGCTGAAGTAGGTCCTGTGACCTTTCGGATCTTCCAGCCAGACAAAGGGCCAAAAATTATATGCACCAGAGTAATGCAGGAAACAAGAGCCGGAGTGGGGCAACTATGAATTCCTGAGATTTTTTTCATATTCTTTTAATAGATTAAATTAGTATTTATTTTTTTAAGAATGTATACATTATGAATGATTTTCTTTCTGCTTTTTGTAGAACAATGCACTGATATTTCCAAAATATCTTTACTCTTTCTGCCTATTCTGCCATTTCCAAAATATTTCCACTTTAACCGGTATGATAATGACACCAAGATCATGTCTTCAGCACCTGGAACACCAGTGCTCCCATCTAAATGCCTTCTCGCCACAGAGTCGCCCTATGCTTCTCACAAGACAAATCTCCTGCTTATCTGACTGAGAGAATAGTGGTTCAGGCAGAAATAGCAGCGCTCTCGGTGGTAAGGACACGACCTTGGTGCACTGATTGCAACATTATTGTACCAATTAAAATAAGTATTTCTTATAAACAGCATAATGATACTAAAGATAATTTTTGAAATCATACTGCATTTGTCTACAACACGCGATGGGGTTAAGACTTTTATTGTTTTGTAAAGCGCTATGGAACGTGATGGCGCTTTATAAATAAAGATTATTATTATTATTTTTACTGATTTAATACTAACATGGACAACATATAGCTTATTTATTACACGTGGTTGATAAAACCTAAACCCTCTTAATATGATTTACATTGCTCATAGAAAGTAATATAGGTTTTGTATTGTTACTGAACAAATGTAATAAATAATAGATTAAAACAAAAATTCTGAACATATCCAAACTTTCTATGTACCGACTGGGCTACCCCATTATAAGGAGGTTTTATACTGTATGTATTAAACTCAATTACATTTTGTAAATTTTATTAGCAAGTTCGGTTTTAAGGTAAATAATGGAGCCCGAAGTTACTTGACAGATAACTGTACCCGTGTGATTTAGTATGTTTCTATTGTCTATTGTTTAAAGTACATCCTTAGGGTGGTGTCACAGGTGGCGTTTTGAAGCAGTTTTTTTTTTTTTTTTTAAATCAGATAATTTTTATTAGTTACGCCAACACATTTTCCATTTACAACAATGACAATAAAACTTGACAACACATTCCCTTTCTATACCCTCCCTCCCCTATATCCCTCCCATTTCTCGGTACAACAATACAGAAGACTTTTTCACGATATGTCAATGTAATGATAAGTCTTTCTTAAGAATTGGATATTTACAGACATATACCATGGAATTCCTTTGTATCCTTCTATTCCTCCCATAGACATACAGCACTCACACACAGGAATATTTACTGATATCTTCAGTCGTATTTTATACAATGCAATATGATTATCCCAAGATTACAGATGGAGATATTAGAAACCTAGAGGGGAGACCTGGTGTAGCAATCCAGGGACCCCATACAGTCTCAAACTTTTTCATGGCTTTTCTTTTTTTTATATACTCCTTTTTTTAACGTTATTACATCATTAAGGCGTTCTTTCAGCTCTTTGATAGTGGGAGGGTTTGGCTGTATCCACTTGGCTGCTATTAGCTTCCGGGCCTGATAAAGAATGCGAGATATACCTATAATGTCAGTCGTAATAGTCATATCGTCTTCCAATAGCCCCAGCAAGCACACTCGTGGGGATGTTGCCAGACGTATTGAGTATACCTTAAAAATAAGATCCAACACCTGCTGCCAATATTCTCCCAACTTGGAACATTCCCAATACATATGCATAAGGTGTGCATCCGGCATGTTACACTTCGGACAATTAGAATCTGGTCTGGCCCCAATCTTTGCTAGCAAGACTGGCGTTTTATAAGCTCTGTGTAATAATAGCAAATGTGAGAATCGCTTGCTTTCACTAAGAGAGAGCACTGGTGTTAGGGAAAGGATGTATGTATTAAACTCAATTACATTTTGTAAATTTTATTAGCAAGTTCGGTTTTAAGGTAAATAATGGAGACGGAAGTTACTTGACAGATAACTGTGCCCGTGTGATTTAGTATGTTTCTATTGTCTATTGTATAAAGTACATCCTTAAGGTGGTGTCACAGGTGGCGTTTTGAAGTAGTTTTTAGTCTGTTTTTAAGAATGCGTTTTCAGGCTGTTAAAAAAAAAAACATGCGTTTAATCATTTGAAGATATGATGTGCATAGGTTTGTTTTTTCTCCTTTGGATGCTAAAATTCTGTCTGATTTTTGTATAATATAAGAAAATAATAAATGTAAAACTTTCAATAAAAAAAAAACCCATGCGCTTTTAAAACGCATAGTTTTTTAATGGACTGAAAACGCATGACTAAAAACGGATTAAAAAGGGGTTCAAAACGCCACGTGTCTCACCACCCTTAGTTTCATAGTAGGAAACAAATACAATATGGAAACTAATTTAGTTTTATAACAAAAGTTACAAATTCGACTTCCTAAATAATTTTTAGAAGCAAAATAGATAAAGCTGGAAATTTAACTAGAATATGAAATTCTTATTAACGTTTTATCCTGTGCATTGCAAGATATCTTTATCTCCTGTTTGATCATCAAATTAAATAGTCTTTAAAGACTAATGTATTATAATGAAGCAGCCACCCAGACTGAATAGAAGATGAATGCAAACAGCAAAATGTTCCATTACTGTCAAGATCATTATCCTGAAATCTGTTCATGTTTATATTTAACATACCTTCTTATAGAGTAAACCTTTGCTCATCATTTTGACACCTGCTAAATGTTTAAACAAATCCAGGGCCCAGAAAATAAACAATTAGCTGTCAAACAAATGAATTATCTGATCTCACTACAAGCTATGTCATTATGGCTGACAATTCATTCATTGCTACAGGCATGACAACTGATTCAATAATTCATTAACATCTTCTGAGCCCCCAATTAACAATACATTGACAATAATAGAACTGTGATAATTCCATTTTAAGAATATTTTACTATAGATATTGATATTGCATGTTACATAAAGACCTCAGGTCTCGCATCACATGTGGAGATTCACACACCATTCTATACTTTACAGATTTAGGGTCACTTTCAATTTTCTCTCTATCCCCCGCAGTTGCGGAAAAATAAGAGTCCCAGTATCTGACCATTGTAATCTGTGTTTGGTTAGAGAGGAGGAGCTGGGGCTGGAGCTGGAGGCGTGTGTTACGCTAATCATCTCTCATACTGTCCAATCAGCAGCAGGCAATGTCTGAATAGCTACTATGAACAACAACAACAGCTTATGGAATAAAGACACCCACTTTATTTGATATCAACTACGGAGTGCTGCCTTTTCCTCAACTTATATTATAGTCTCCAACTGTGATAATTCCATTTTAAGAATATTTTACTATAGATATTGATACTGCATGTTACATAAAGACCTCAGGTCTCGCATCACATGTCGAGATTCACACACCATTCTATACTTCACAGATTTAGGGCCACTTTCAATTTTCTCTCTATCCCCCGCGGTTGTGGAAAAATAAGAGTCCCAGTATCTGACCATTGTAATCTGTGTTTGGTCAGAGAGGAGGAGCTGGGGCTGGAGGCGTGTGTTACGCTAATCATCTCTCATACTGTCCAATCAGCAGCAGGCAATGTCAAAATAGCTACTAAGAACAACAGTGAGCTGTGAGTTCTCTATGCTCATGTAAATGCTATGGTCACACACACATTCCTTTAATATTTGACGGCGCTTGCATGGCGTTTTTGTTGGTGCTCTTGTTTACCTGTTGGCTGCATCACATTTATGCTAATGTGAAGCTTTTGTTTACATTGTGTGGCATTTGTATTGCGTTTACATTTATGTGTCATTTGCATTCGCTTTAAGCGTCTACGCTTACGTGGCATTTTCGTTTACATTGCCTTTGCATCACATTGACATTTTTATGGTGTTTGCTTTTACGTGCAGTTTGCATCATGTTAACGATGCATTTGTGTTTACATGCCATTTGCGTCGCATTTAAGTTGCATTTGTGCTTACATGGAATTTGCATTGTATTTACATTACATTTGCTTTTTGTGGTATTTGCATCTTGTTTAGGTTGCATTTGTGTTAAAGTGACATTTGTGACATGTTTACATTGCATTTGCACTTATGTGGTGTTTGTGTTGTGATTATGTTACATTTGCTTTTACTTGGCATTTGCATTGCATTTGCAACTGTGTTTGCATTGTGTTTTTTGTAGCATTTGCATTTACATTTATGTGATATTTATGTCACGTTTACATTGCATTTGTGTTTACACAGCATTTGTGTCACATTTACATTGCATTTGCATTATCATTGTGTTTGCATCACATTTCGTGGATCTGTCCAGAAAACATTTAGAAGTTTGGTGAGACTACATCCCAATTTTACTGGATTTGGAATTTTTTTCCAGCTTCCCAGTACACAACATGAAATATTCATTAGTAAGTACAATTTGTTACACAGAAAACAAGCCCTCTCCTAGCTTTGTAAACAGAAAAATAAAGAAGTTGAGGATTTTTGAAGGGAACTAAAAAATGGAAACGCAAAAAAAGAAGAGGGCAGTGGCTGGAAGGGGTTAAGAAAAAGGATAAGCCTGAATACAGTGATTAGATCACATGATTGCTATAAACATAAACGTTACTGAGAATAGAATGTAAAAATATTTAGTGAGATTGGATCACCATATCATATGAGGTACAGCAATAAAATAGTTAAAATTCAGTGTATCAAAGTCTTAGAATTCCTGTGGTATGTATTTCTCTGGTAGATGAGACCTGATCCTTGGACCATAACTTTTATGACAGAACAAAGCCTTTACATAATTGTTAATGTTTAACAATTACATTATATTGTTCTTGCATCTCAGAAGGACATCAATATGCACATCTGTGTTACACTACTATATTTTTTATTTGCTGCAGGCAAAATACATTTCCTCATTAATATACAATTGTCTCTTATCCTCACATTGCATTGGAAATATGATGCAAATTGTAACATTTGAACCTTTCTTCTATTCTATTCAAAAGCCTATAAGATTCATTTTATTACAGTATTAGCATGTGCTAAAGTCCTTCCGGCAAATTGTTTCAGGTTCACTTCTATTTTATTTAAAAGGTATGTTTCCACTAAATTAGACGATATGATAAATGCACATTGAATGCTTCTGTACAGTATTAGAGCTCATGTATTCTGACATTGAAATGCGGGTCAAGGAAACACATTTAAAGGACCTATAAATTAAATGAAAATTTTCACCATTAACTTGACAAAAGTTATGACATTATTTACTCAGATGTAATGAAATTCTCTTCAATGTCTATAGTATATAGTAAGGGCTCTTTCACATTGGCTTTGTTTGTCACGTCCGTGGTTCAGTGATTTCCATTTCTGCCTCATCGAGCCATTGATTCCTGTGGGGTTTTTTTTACATTGGTTTGTATTTTCACTGATCCATTGTCCATGGATAAGATTATGAAATTTTTTTCACTGATATGGATCACGGAAGGCAAAACAATTCTTGGATAACTGATGAGGCTGAAAAACCAGCCTCATATATATATTTATTGTGGGAGATTTGGCCCAGTAGAGACCGTTGTAGTGGCTATTCGTGATGCAGTCCAACACAGTGACACCAAAGTTTAGTCCAAAACAGGTCTCACCTGCGTTTATTCCAGGAGCAGGAACAAAATAAAACAGCTTTCACATTCAGGCATAAAACATAAACAAAACAGAGTGCTAACTAAACAGAGTTATTCTAACTCACCACTAGAACATAAAAGACGTCGCTGCTCCCAGCACAGTCAGGGCTGTGTGTGCTCTCCAGCCTCCTTTCAGAGCCAACGCTCTCAGCTCTGCTCAGCAGCTTTATGCAGCCTGATTAGGCTGCTCCCACCACCTGTGTCCAAGGTGCTGGACAACACAACCTCAACACTAAGGCCTTGCATAGTAGGAAAACCCAGGGGAAACATACCGCCCATCCACAGTTAACCCATTCAGTGTCTCACATACTCTCCCCCTCTGTTTGACCCTGTGGGGGCGAACATCTTTGGCCATCAGACAGTGGGTACGAGACAGGGCTTCAGCATTCCCATGCAGCTTTCCTGCTCGATGTTCTACCGTGAACTTAAAATTTTGTAACGTTAGGAACCACCTTGTGACCCTGGCGTTCCTCTCTTTAGCCTGACTCATCCAGGTTAGGGGAGAGTGATCGGTTACTAGCGTAAACTGTCGCCCTTTCAAGTAATATCTCGGGGATTCCAGGGCCCATTTGATTGCCAATCGCTCCCTCTCAACTATACTATAGTTCTTCTCAGGGGGTGTAAGCTTGCGGCTAAGGAATGTTACGGGATGTTCCTCACCCTCAACCACTTGGGAGAGGACAGCCCCTAAGCCTACGTCAGAAGCATCAGTCTGCACAATAAAGGTCTGGGTGAAGTTAGGGGTGATCAGTACCGGTCCCTCACACAAAACAGTTTTAAGTCGCTGAAACGCCCCCTCAGCCTCTTCACTCCACTTTACCATCACCGACTGGTTACCTTTTGTCAGGTTAGTCAGGGGTGCCGCTAATTGTTGCAAAATCAGGAATAAATCAGCGATAATAGCCCACTTTGCCTAGGAAAGCCCTCACTTGCTTCTTGCTCACAGGTTGTGGCCACTACTGTATCGCTTCCACTTTATTTACTTGGGGTTTGATGACACCTTGCCCAATATGGTACCCCAGGTAATGGGCCTCTTTCAGACCAAGTGCACTTTTTTGGGGGTTCGCCGTCAACCCTGCTGCCCTGAGGGAGTCTACCACCGCTTGTACCTTGGCTTGATGATTCTCCCAATTGTTACTATAGACTATGATGTCATCCAGGTAGGCCGAGTCATATCTCCGGTGAGGTTTTAGCACAAGATCCATTAACCTCTGGAATGTGGCTGGAGCCCCATGTAGCCCAAAGGGGAGTACCACATACTGAAATAGCCCATCAGGGAGTATACAAAAATCCATCTTCTCTTTAGCCTGTCGTGAGGGGTACCTGCAAGACCCTTTCGTCAGGGTCAAGGGTTTTGTTGGAGAAGAAGGACAACTAGGCCTGTCCAAGTCATTCTATCAAATTGGTCAAACTCTAGGCATAGGTCGTCCACTCTAGGAATACGGTAGGAATCAAATTTAGATACCTGTCAACTCCTAAAAGTCATTGCAGCGCTGTAGGGAACCATCCATTGGGAATCAATACAATAGGACTCGACCAGACACTTTTAGACTCATTGATTAACCCCAGGTCTAACATCTGCTGACTTTCTTCGGCTATGGATTGCTGGCGCGCTTCAGGGGCCCGATTAGGGTTTTGGTTGTACGGATGTGGAGTGCGGTTTATAACGTCATGCTTGATGACTGAAATACGACCTGGTAACTTGGAGAACACATCGACATTAAGGAGCACAAACTCCTTCGCTTCCTGAATCTCGGCCCTGGAGAGGGACTCCGAGATCCATACTTCAGGCACCTTGGCATCGGGTACACCTACCTCCTGAGCTACATTCTAGGGGACAGATACTTTTTCTACTCCCACAGCTATCGGGGACTCTCTTTTCCTCCACGGCTTTAGGAGGTTCACGTGGTAGATCTGTTCGGGTTTCCTCCTCCTTGGCTGATATAGCTTTTAGTTAACCTCCCCCACTTTCTACATGACCTCATATGGACCTTGCCATTTTGCCAAGAACTTGCTCTCCACGGTGGGCACAAGAACTAACACTGTCGCCTGGGTTAAAGGTCCTGAGTCTGGCTGATCTATTGTAGACCCTACACTAGGCCTCTTGCGCCTTTGTCATATGCTCACTATGCGGTCCTGCATAAGGGAGATATGTTCGATCATACTATGGTGGGGGGTCCTTTCCTGTTCCCAGGTCTCCTTAGCTACGTCCAGGAGCCCACGTGGGGAACGGCCATATAATAGCTCAAAGAGTGAGAAACCCGTGGAAGACTGGGGAACTTCACGTATGGCAAACATCAGATAAGGCAACAAACAATCCCAGTCCTTCCCATCTTTGCTGACCACCCTCTTTAGCATCCCCTTCAAGGTCTTGTTGAACCTCTTGACCAGGCCATCTGTCTGAGGATGATATACAGAGCTGCGGAGCTGTTTAACCTGCAGCAATTTACACATCTCCTTCATTACTCTAGACATGAACGGGGTCCCCTGGTCAGTCAAGTTTTCCTTGGGGAGGCCTGTGCGGGAGAATACCTGGAACAGCTCCCTAGCAATGTTTTTGGAGGAGGTGTTTCTTCACGGAATCGCCTCTGGATACCGCGTAGCGTAGTCCAGGATAACCAGGATGTACTGGTGCCCCTTTGTGGATTTTACTATGGGGCCAACCAAATCCATTGCAATCCATTCAAACGGCACTTCTATGTGGACCAGAGGACTCCTGAAGTGGGACACCGGGGCATCCAGTTGACACTCAGGGCAGGAGCTACAATACCAGTTTACCTCCTTCCACACCCCGGGCCAGAAACATTTCTGCAGGATCCTCTCCTGGGTCTTCTCAGCACCTAAGTGACCTCCCAGCACATGTTTATGTGCCAAATCTAGCACCAGCCTACGGTGAGATTGGGGTACTACCAGCTGCTAAACCTCTTCGCCCCGTATCTGGTCAACCCTGTACAAGAGTTCCCCAACAATCACCATTCGGGGGTACATTTTGTCAGCTCCTGGTATTTGGAGCACACCATTTATGACTTTAACATTTTCCTGTGCTTTAACCGGTTAAGGACCGGGCCCTTTCCTGTTTTTTCATGTCCATTTTTCACTCCCCCCACTACTGGGGGCAGTGCTGTATACTACTGGGGGCAGTGCTGTATACTACTGGGGGCAGTGCTGTATACTACTGGGGACAGGCTGTATACTACTAGGGACAGGCTGTATGCTACATGGGGCCAAGCTGTATGCTACATGGGGCCAGGCTGTATGCTACATGGGGGCAGGCTGTATGCTACATGGGGTCAGGCTGTATGCTACATGGGGGCTTGCTGTATGCTACGTGAGGGCTGACTGGCTGTATACTACACCCTCGGCTTATACTCGAGTCAATGTCTTTTCCAAGACCCGAGGCTACTATGGATTGCTGCTCCCCGACCCCAGGCAATATGCAGCAAAGACTTACCGGCTATTGAGAGGGCTCAGCCAGTGAATACACGGCGGGCGGTCGCGAACCAGTTAAACAAGGTAGGGACCTGGAGCTGTGCAGCCCCAAAATTTTCACGGGAAATCTCAAATTCCCGCATATCGCCCACCTCCTCTTGACCATCGTCCTCACGAGCTAGGACCTCTAGGGGAGAGAATTCATCACTTAGGGTGACCCCTACTGCTGGTGTGGGTACTTTGGCCTCAAAGGGTTCAGGGGGCCAAGGCCGGACTTACACCATGTCCATTATCTGTAATAGCACCAGCGGTGGGTCTTTGTCTCCAGAGGTCCCAGAATACCGGTAAGTCTCTGCCGATAATAGCCTCATGAAACAGGGTCACCACCACCCCCACTTCATGGGTGATAGTACCACAAGGTGTTTGTAGGTTGATGATGGCAGTGGGATATTCGTGAGTGTCCCCATGTATACATAACACTCCCACTTTACGCCCACTATATAGCTCAGGATCAACCAAAGTTCCCCGCACCAAGGTGAGCAGGCTCCCCGAGTCTTGCAAGGCTTCCACAGTGTGACCACTGATTGCGACCATACACACTTGGGGTTCTGCATCCATGACCGACTCCGCTGCCAGAACCGGCCGGGCAAACAGCGACATTCGCCGGGTCTGGTTACAGTCCACTGGCTCCTCTGACAGAGGACAGTTGGCAGCGATATGGCCCATTTCACGGCATCACCAGCGCTGGATACGGCTGTGACCTCTGTCACGAGCCTCGTTTGGTGTCTGTGTATCCGAGCCCCCCACTGAAGCCCCTCCCAACCTGACTTATTACCCCTTTTCTGCAGTAGCAGTCTTACCAGATGGTTTAGTGGTCGTCACTGGCACTGCTTCGTGTGGGGAGCGGTAAGTAGAAGATCCTCAGCATTGGTGGGACCAGCCTATCCAACCCATCGCTGGAGCCGAGAGGGCAGAGAATGGGGGAACTTGTCAAGAACAACTCTCTCGACCATCTGTGCTGGGGTGCAGTCCTCTGGTTGAAGCCACTTCCGGACAAGATGGACCAGGTCATGCATTTGGGAGCGCGGGGTAGTTTTTCTGTGTATGCCCACTGGTGGACCCGGCTGGAACAAACTTGTATGGTGACCTCAAGACGAGCCAGAATCTCTGCCTTTAGCTGGGGGTACTCACGGGCCTCCGTTTCACTCAGGTACTAGTAGGCTTTCTTCGATTCGCCTGTCAGGAACGGTGCCAGGACATCTGCCCACTGCTCTGCTGGTAACTCTTCTTGCTCAGCTACTCGCTCGAACACAGTGAGATATGCCTCCACGTCGTCGGTTGTCGTCATCTTCTGTAAGGCCTTCTGCACTGCAGCCCGTGTGGAAAGCTGGACAATGGGGTACCCTTGCACACCAGTATGGGACCTCTCCGTAGCCGTCGCTCGCGGTGCTGCCGTAATGCCAGAAAACTTTTCCATCATCAGCTTGAACATGGCTTGCTGATGACAGGACCTCTCCTCCTGTTGCTGAAACATGGCTTGCTGCTGGTGGGACCTCTCCTCCTGTTGCTGGAGCATGGCCTGCTGCAGCTGATGATTAGCTCTAGACTCTTCCTGTTGTTGCTGGAGTATGGCTTGCAGCTGGCGGGACCTCTCCTCCTGTTGCTGGAGCATGGCCTGCTGCTGCTGCCGATTAGCTCTGGACTCCTCTTGCAGATATTTAATAAAATCCTCCATCTTGGCTTTATCCTGCATTTGCCTGCTGCTTTCACCCAGGCCACGCAATGTTGCAGGATGTAGCGAGCCTTTTCAGGTGTGTGTCTTTTGAACTGCCCGCAATCCAAAGCACCATATGTGGGAGATTTGGCCTAGTAGAGACCGTGGTAGCGGTGATTCGTGATGCAGCCCAACACAGTGACACCAAAGTTTAGTCCAAAACAGGTCTCGTCTGTGTTTATTCCAGGAGAAGGTACAAAATAAAACAGCCTTCACATTCAGGCATAAAACATAAACAAAATCCTACCCGGCAGGGTGCTAACTAAACAGAGTTATTCTAACTCACCACTAGAACATAAAATAAGTCTCTGCTCCCAGCACAGTCAGGCCTCTGTGTGCTCTCCAGCCTCCACTCAGAGAGACAACGCTCTCAGCTCTGCTCAGAAGCTTTATGCAGCCTGATTAGGCTGCTCCCACCACATGTGTCCAAGGTGCTGGACAACACAACCTCAACACTAAGGCCTCCAGGGGAAACATACCGCCCATCCACAGTTAACCCCTTCAGTGTCTCACAATATATATTGGCTTCTTCATTTTAATTTTTTGTCTAGAAAAGTGGATATAACTAACTCCCCAAGCCATTCTCATTCAACAGCATTTTGTGTATAAAATTGACCAAAATTTTAGCTCAAAAGGTATTGACTCCCAGAGTTCCATCAAAAGAAGGCAACAAGTAAAGTTTCCTTTGAATTGTGCACAAATGAGCGTAGTTCAAGAAATTTATCAATCCCCTTGAACTTGTTTGATACATTTCAGTCAAACACCAGAAACAAGAAATGCACAAAAGACAGAAGAAACCAGTGCACATGGTAAATGGCAACAACTGATTAAAACAGATCCAAAATGATATTTACAGAAGAAATGATAGAACAGGTGTAGTTGAAAGTCTGCACTGTCCCTATAAAGTACATTGGGGGGGCGGGGGGATTTATGTGATCTCTGACAGGTCTGATATACTTTTTGAGTGCAAATACAAGTACATCAGACTTGTAAAAGTAATTATAACTTTCCCCTTTGTACTGTATGTATTGTGATTGGGGGTCATTTATGTTTAGCCTGGACATTTGTGCTTGCCTTTTTTGGTGGTTTTGGTTTATCTTTCCGGGTGATATATCAGGAATGTGAGTCTGTGGGTCACAGATTCTTCTGCATCCTCAGCTTCACTTTTGCCTACACTTGCTTGGGATCGGAGGTTATTTTGCAGAAGTTGCCACTTTTTACTGCAATTTGTACCAAAACTGCAACTTTTTGATCACATCTGGATATATCAGGAACTTCACTGAAAAAACTTTGGCACATGGACTTTGCTAGATGAGTGTAAAAGTTGCAAGTTTTAGTGCAAATATGCAAATGTGCCAAAAAGTTGCAAATATAAAAAAAAAAAAAGAAAAGAAAGAAAAATGACCCCCATTGGGTGAGCTGAGGATAAAGTCATGTGTTTTTAGTTAGAATTTTAGAAAACTGGAGAGTATGTAAATATCACAGATGACAAGCCTTACGGTATGTAATCAGAATGCTAGTGATCTGTTCATTCCACTTCCAGGATTACAAATGGGTTTATACGATAATGACAGCAGTGTATTAAATTCTACATACCATTGATAAGAGGATAAAATGCGTACAGTAGCTAATCTGTTGGAGACATAAACTAAATTCTGCACTTGGTATGTTGTGCCATGTCATTTGTTTTGTTTTCTCCCAAATTGCTGCATACTTACTGTGACTGGCAAGTTTTCAGACATAAATCCTAGGTTTAAAAATATGCTTCCAGTTGTGAGCGCCAAGATCGCTGAGCACATAAAGCAACTAATCTATAGACTCAAATATCATCTCTTTCCATTTCAGTTAGAATCCCAGGGAACATGCCATGATTGATGAAAGTGTTATTATTATGAAAGTGCTGTTGTGTTCTTAAAAGTCATAACTATATTTTGTGGTTTTGGCTGCTTTTTAGCTCTGCACCATTTAGATGGCATTATGGAAATGATTCCATTTAGCAGCTTTGTCTAAGGGAAGTCTGAGGTTACTGCTCTGCAGCATCACATTGCATTGTACTACAGTTTTTTTCTCTTAGATTGTATTTTGGAAACCTGTAGAAGTGCACCACAAGAATGCCCGGTATTCATGTACAAGTTTAGATTACAAAGATAGAACAGAGGAGATTTACTAAAGGAACATATGCCTGAATTGTAATGCAACTGACATCAAAAAATTGTCTGAAGCCAAGGACAGACAAAGGTGGACCATTTGTGGAATGTCTGCCACCAGGGACAGATTAAGACTGCCATGTGCCCTGGGCTGTATGAATATAATAGCCCCTACAAGTTTGGAATTCATTTTCTGCATATGGTCCTAGAATGAAGCTTCTTGGGGAATGGAAGATGTGTCGCTTTTCTCTGCTTTCAATCTGTGGTTTTAATACCTGGAGGACATTCTGAGGTCCTGAAATGGCTCTTGTGTAAATGTGTATTGAGAGTAGGAACAAATGCATGAGGATATCAAGGGTGAATGTCCTTCGCTTTATAAAAAATGCTGAGTGGTTTGGATGGCCATGGGCCCCAGACTACCGACCAAAATGCCTATATTATAATCCACTACTGTCTGCCATATGAGGGTTTTTTCTACAGTTTTTAGCTGCAAATTTCTATGTAGTTAGGTTGGATTTCTATTTTTACCTTGCAAAGAATGAAATGTGCACTTTAATTCACACCACAGCAGTACTTGACATGATTTATGCTTAAGAGAGCCTCCTGTCTTTTACCTTATCAGCCATACTTTCCTAACCATAAAAAGGCCACAGATGGAGGATCATGTGCTCTCTATCTGTCCATGAGCAATTGCCCTGCCTGTACCTTGATCTTCTACTCATGAATACTATCATAAGGTCCAGGCAGGGCAATTGTTTCTGGACAGGTAGAGATCACATAACCCTTCATCTGAAGCCATTTTATGGCTAAGTTTGTGTGCTGAGGAAAATGTCAGGAGACTTCAACTTACATATCAAGAAAGCAGGGAAGAACCTTTAATAGATGTTGATACATTACCTAATATCTATGTATCCATCTATCTCTCTCTGTATGTTTCTCACTCTCCCTGTCTGCCTCCCACTCACTCTCTCTCATTTTCTCTCTCTCACTCACTCTCTCTCCCTGCCTGTCTCTCTGACTGTCACTCACTCTTCCTGCCTTTCCCTCACTCACTCTGTCTTTCTCTCCCTACCTGTCTCTAAGTCACTCACTTATGCTTCCTACCTGTCTCTCTGTCACTCATTCATGCTTCCTGCCTGTCTCTCTGTCACTTACTCTCCCTGCCTTTTTTTTTACTCTCCTTGACTCTCTCTCTGTCACTCTATCACTCTCCCCGCCTGTCTCTTTGTCACAAACTTACTCTCCCTGCCTTTCACTCACTCTTTCTCTTTCTCCATGCCTGTCTGTCTTCCACTCATTCATGCATTCTGCCTGTCTCTCTGTCACTCACTGACCCTCCCTGCCTTGCTCTCACTCTTCCTGCCTGTCTCTCTGTGTCTATCCCTATCCATCATACCTCATACATAGCTATCTTATGCTAATTGCCTATAGTAACTAAAGCATCAAAGCTCAGAACTCATATTAATGACCTGTGGCAAAATTTTAACCAATCATGGCTCAGCTTCTAACTGCCACAGCAGTAACTCACTCAATCTCCCTGAATGTCTTGCTGTCAATCACTCACTCCCTATGCCTGTCTTTTATTCTCTCTCTGCCTGTCTGTCTCTCTGTCACTCACTCTCCTTGCCTGTCTCTCACTCTCTCTACCCATCTCTCACTCTCCATGCCTGCCTGTCTTTATTTCTTTATGCTGATTGCCTATAGTAACCAATCAAAGCTCAGAGCTTATATTAATTACCTGTGCAAGAATAGCAACCAATCACAGCTCCACTTCTAACTACCACAGGAGCAGCAGACAATGGCTCCAGTATGTGGTGGTTAATAAGTGTATTTTGTAAAGCATGGGATAAAAATTTCAGCTTAAAATGTCTATGACTTTCCCAGAGTCACAGAGAGCAGCTGTGCAAAATTTTGGTGATTGTAAACGCAACACTGCAGATTCCTTTAGCGGACATGCGGACATACATACGTACACACACACATACACTCAGCTTTATATATTAGATATCTATGAGTAGTATAGTAGATTAAGGGAAAGGTCACATTTCATGTTCTTTTTATATTGTATGGAAACTTGGAAAATCAATCACTATACTTAATTAAAAGCCCTTAATTAAGGGGTTTTCTAGGACGATAATATTTATATCCTATCCAGCTGAATGAAGGGACTCTAACACTCCCCTTTCTTTAAACCAGACACACGTCAATATATTCTGTAGTGGATGTGCCTGGTATCACTGTTCTTTGCAGCTTTGCCCCATTCAAATAAATGTCACCAAGCTGCATTACCAGTAATACACAAAGAGCCTACAACCCAGACATTTGTAAAGCAATTACTTCATTCCATACATTTCCGTTTCAGTGGGCACATTAATAAGTTGTTGGTGCCTTTGGCAAGAAAGGAAAATTGGGCTGCCTCACAAGCTATAAAGCCAATTCATAATGCTGGTGTCTTTGGTAGAGAAGAAATTAAATTGTATCTGTCAGCAGCTGTTATCTTATCATGAAAGCTTTAAAGCAAGTCACGGCTGCAACCAACCGCTGGCCTCAGCAGTGCTCTCAATACCCAGGCTATAGAACTTCTGTAAGCGTAATCTGTGTGTGCTATATAAATAAAGGAATTATTATTATATTTAGATACTGGTTGCTAAGTAACTCCAGATCTGACCCCAAACTTCAATGGCACCCATGGCTTTTAAATCAATGGAACATGTATGCAGCATCCCCCACCGGGGCCTATCCTTTTTTTTTCTTGGCTTGGGGACAGCCTCGGCCCTAGGCACCTGAGTGGCTGGCTGAGCGTGGCCTTGTTTTGGTATGCAGTCACATTGATGTGTAGCAGGAAACAGGAGTCTCGTCCACAGCCTGGTAGGTCTCTGGCAGGTGGAAGTGCATGAAATGGAGGAAGAGGCTGAAAATGTAGGTTTCTCCCTGGGGCAACCTTGAAGCACATGTAGGCATCCCTGGTGGTGCTGAATGCCCGTGGTGGTAACAGCCTTGCACAGGGATCACTTGGAGGCAGAGTTTATAAAGCATTCAAGGCAAACATCCAAAGGAAATCCAGCATAGTCATGGAGAATGCATTAAAATCCAGTTTCTTTTATTTCTTCATATTAAAATTGCATAACAACACATAGAGCAACTCACGGACAAGTCAGACCTACGTGTTTCGTCTAGAACGACATGATTAAGTCGATTTAGATGAAATGCGTAGGTCTGACTTGTCCGTGAGTTGCTCTGTGTGTTGTTATGCAATTTTAATATGAAGAAATAAAATAAACTGGATTTAAATGCATTCTCCGTGACTATGCTGGATTTCCTTTGGATGTTTGCCTTGTCATTGCGTGGAGGGCCCACACGCTGAATATATCCGTGCATCGGGAGGATTGCATAGTAAACCGCGAAGGTGAGCTGGCGAGTTTTTGCCCTTTAAAGCATTCAACTTACAGTTTGTTTATTGGAACTTGGCAACGACAATAACAGCAGTAACATCAGCTGGCTGGTTGGATATAGTTCCACAGAAGGTGCTCACAGCCTGGTAAAGGTAGCTTCAGGCTGGAGATGAAAGTTGACTGCTTCAGCAGCAGTGTAAGACAAACTCATGAAGGTGGGTGGCTGCTTGTGCTCAATCCTCCATCTTAGGAAGAACTGGAACTTTCCAGCAGCTAGAGAGTTTAAGAGGGAGTTGAGAGTTTATCCAACCAGCAGCAATTTAACAGATGAAACAAACATCTGATCGGTCACAATACAAACATGTGCTTTTCAGTCACCAACTGCAATACCAACTATAGCCAGTAGATGGCAGAAATAGCAGCCTCTTTAGTACACACCTACCGAGTAGGTCGTTAAATGTGCATGTTTGTGCCACAGATTCCACCTGGGACTTTGCTGACAGCATTTAAACAGTTAAATGGGGATTTGTGTTTGGGTAGGTCCGCTCACCACTACCTATGAATTAAAAATTGGTTGATATGCTCAAATCTCCTACCTTGGTAGTTATGCCCTTGAGAGTAAGTTTTGTTTTGAGATATTTTTTATTTTTGGGGATACAGAAGTAAATAGTTATGTTATTTCTACCTTGTAGACTGTAGTATACTTCACTTTTCACTTTAGGACCACAGGTCACCACAACAATCTGTTGATACTGCTTATAGAGGCCGTAAAATTAAAATCTACTTAGTCACTCAACACATGATAATGTAGGTGCACAATTCTGCATCATAATGTAGGGAAATCCTTGTTTCTATTGATGTAGAAATAAAGATTTAGACCACATTTAGACTATAAATGTAGACCACAGATTTTTTATCAAGAAAATAATGTTTAGAATGTAGGACACTATATATGTGACCCAGAAGTTTATATACTCCCTTCAATAAGGCCTCATGATGTATTCTGTACGAAGAATAAGCCTATGTCTTGTTTATGTAAAAAAAAGTAAGTTAACAAATATTAAGTTATTTCATTAAAAATATTGACTTTCTTTGTAGGAAGAAGACATAACAACACTCAGAGCTAAAATGAATCCAGAGAAAGACGCTCTGCACAGACCTAATTATTATGTCTGGGATTTCTGTTTGACTATACAAGTACAATTTGACCAAGTTTAATACATAATAAATCAGGTGCTACAGACTTCTTGCAAATGGAAGTGGCATCTAGTTTGCTTTGTGAGATGATGGTTGCTGTATGGAACCAAATAAATCTCACTTTGTTATATTACAGGTCTAGGAAGTCTCCCTCTTAATTAATACTGGAAGACTAATACAACAATTGTGTCTCCAATTTCACTGCTGACAACAAAATGCAAATTGTTATTTCTCTTAAAATAAACACTAAAATAAACCCAAAACTTAACATTTCAAGCATAATACCTAGAGGTTATAGAAAATGTAACCATGAAGTATTGGGGTTATTCAATTTTGTAGACGCACACATACCAAAAAGAAGGGTAGAGCAGACAATTTAAATGGTCAGAGTAGAAATGAGCTATTTATTGACTCATAGATTTTGTAGGAATCTGTCATTTTCCTGGCACCAAATCTTTTCTGATTAGCATTGTACAAATCTTTAAAAATGGTTCCTATCTACTGCTGTCATTCAACCAACAGCTTAGGGATGGGTCAGAGAAAATTAAAAAAAATTGTTAATGAAAAGAGATGGGTTCTTTTCATAAAAATATCTTAGATACCAATCTGCCAATCTGGACAATTGGAACAATATTGTTTAATTTTTCTGAGTTTTAGCCAATCAAATCTTGGATAATTTGTTCATCTTTATACATATATGCTAGAAAATTATTCTAATTCACCCAACCTTCCCTGATACCCATCCTATAGTAGTAAAGGTTTAATGGCAACAAATACATTGGATGCGCTAACTTAAATATTTTTGCAGCATTTTTTTAGTGACACATTTAAAAAATATATAAATTATTAAAGGATTTTTTTTAATTTTTAATTTTCTTCGCGGTTAAAGTTATAAAAAGTGAAAGTGAAAAAAGCTTTTTTGTCATGTATTATACAAATAACAAAATGAATGAATATTATAAATTAATTTGATATTTTGTGGTAGTTTCTTTGATGATAGTAAAAAATAATATATTTTGTCTTCATAAGTTGCATAACGGCGTAACTTGAAGCTGATGGGCCCCAGTGCAAAGTCTGTGCAAGGCCCCTGACTATAATGTATGTTATATAGTACTATTCTTCTCATATGGGAAATTGACACCTTATGGGCTCCCTAAACCTCATGGGCCTAGTTGTGACTGCACCCTCTGCACCCCCTCAAGTTACGCCCCTGATAACGGGTGACTTAGCTAATGTTTGGCAGTATATATATATTGCATTGTGAGTAAGAGCACCAGTTACATGGGGAAATGACCCACTGTTTAGGTAAATGCCATGTTCAGACCTTTTCATGTTGGCAGCTCTGGTTAACTCTTTCATATCCCACAGTCACATGAGTGCTGGCTTCATAGCGACAGCTGCACTGTCACTGCCTCTATTCACTACATAGTGCTCATTCAGTGCTATGTATCAAAGAAAGAAGAAGATAGATGCAGAAAAAAAATGCTTCTATCCTTTCTATGGCATCTTAAGTTATTTCTGATAACTGGAGACCTGTCCTGCTCCTGTGATTTGTTCAGGAGAAAACACAGTGGTCCCCAAAGAGCAGGTGTAAAGAGGTTAGAACAATCTTTGAGGTTATCTGGTCATTTTTTTCAACTTTATTTACTATGTTTTCTATGAATCCTATAAGCCAAAAAAAACCTTTACATATCTTAAGGGGTTTGGTTAATTTCTTCCACAAATATCCAACACAAGTTGGGTGGGTTTACATCTAAATTAGTTTTCTAAATTGACAAACGAAACTGACATTTTAGCAGGCAGCAACATGAAAACAAGTACTTGAAAGCCAAATTTTTAGCCACGTGACTAATGGGTCATGATAAAAACATGTTTTTCTGTTTAGGCATGCTGGCTCCTTTTCTTCAACTGCAGTTTACTAATTTCTCTTGCGTGTAGGCTTCACAAATTCTCTGCTATTTCATTCTTGATCTTAGCAGGTGTACTCTTGAGGCTCGGACAGATCTTATTATCTTGTTAATGTGCTTTTGGCTTAATCTTTGCATGAATCATCAAGGAAGTGTGTAATTAGGAAACATGTCCCAGGACTTTGAGAACATGCATGTTCGTAAAATGTATTAGTCACACTTGTATCACAGAGCTGTTCACAGCTGTAATTTACAGGAAGGTAACACAAAGCGACTGGTTATTGAAATGTGCAATGTTTGGCAAGCAACTTTTAATATTTATTCTGAAATTTAAGGGTCAGAGCTCTATAGAAGCAATTTTGTTGTCAGAAATATTTAGATGTAAGGAATGGAAAAGACAAATCATAAAGTGTAATTATTGTCTCTTTCTTGACTGAAATGGGAAGGTGTGATGATTTTTTTTATTTTGATTCATTCAAACCAAATAGCAATCTACAACATCTGTTTTTATTCTGATTTTGTTCCTCTTATTTCTGTCCATGACTGGTGGATCTGCCATCTTGCCTGAGTGTTAGTAACAGAATTAAGTGATATGCTTTAACGCTTTTAATAGCCATGTGTACTAAATTTACGACTTTGCTCGGAGAAAATCGTTAAAAAAAAGTTTCATTAGATATTGGTCAAAGTGTCTTCTGTGGGTAAGAGTGTTTTCTGCACATGCCTTTTCTTGTGCAAGTATAATACCCTTTTGTCTTGTAATTCTTAGTATAGCTGTTGTAGCCTGTTGTCTGTATTCTAATTTTATTTTCTCCCTGTTTTCTGTGGAATAATGTCTTGTTCTATAGATAAATGTGTACTTTTGGCCTGGCTTCTTTCACAACATTTTGGTCAGCGGCCATCCAATTGTTGCACAGCGTCAATTAGGAGGACAGTTTAAAGTTTTATATCTTGATCTGCATCAATACCCAGACATATTTTTTAGTTTTTGGCATTTCACAATTGCAGAGGGACATCTCCTTGTGACCTTGTTTTTGTTTGGTATTTTTTTGGCCATCAGAAATTCTTTTTCAGCTTTTCATTTTGTTTTTTTGCTTGGCACCTTCACTATAGCCAGAATAGTGGTCCCAGCTTCAAGCAATGGCTTGATAATACTGAAGAGAGTACGGAGTGCAAGTTTGTGAGCTTCATTGGTACTCTAGAGATACTAGAGCACTTCCTGCTTTCTAGAGACACTAGAGCACTTCCTGCTTTCTAGAGACACTAGAGCACTTTGATGGGCTTTTTTTTCTGGGACTCACATCAAAGTAGGATATACTCTGCTTTTCCAATGAGAAGAAAAATGCTTGTGGGCAGGGCACCTTAGTCTTACATCAGAAAACCTAAATTTTTGTATGCAGTGTTGCAATTTAGGCCACACATTTTCACAAAGCCATGTCTATTTCTCCAAAAAGCAACAATGTCCCTTTTGTATTCTAATGTATTCTTTTGTAACTAATGTAGAATTTACAAAAAAGTGTCTAAAACACTGAAACACTATCATACTTTATGTCACATTTTCATGTATTCTGCTTGAGAATTTGAACAAATATCAGAATTCATGAGAAATATACAGATATTATTAAAGGATTATCATGAATACAAATGGAGTATAGAGTAACACATGTACAATTTCACAAAGGTTTAAATTAAGTAACAGCAACATAATTATGGATTTAACACCTTTCTTTTAAGAAAACCTATGTCTGAGCCTGTTTTGTTAACTGAATTCATTATATTACTAATACTAACATAATGTATCTCTCTATATTGCCAATGAATTGGCTCCAAGATGTCTGAGCACTCATGTTTTTTATTTTTTTTTTTGTAAACCATGCCAAGAGCTCATCAAAGAAGAACACTTATCAGTGTTCACTCTATGCAATTATTGCCAACATGATAAATACACATTTCTCAAATGTATGACAATTAACATTATTGAAGAATAAGATTAATTCATGGAAGGTAAATCCATATGAAATAGTCCGATGAAGATAAAAAAAAGAATGGAACTCGCCCATATCATGAAATCTCTTTTGCTCCAGACATTTATTTGTACATGCTCACACACAAGTGTAACAACAAGGGAGGGAAGACGTGAGGAGCACCCCACTGGGGAGGAACATGGGGTGCCCCTTACATCCTCCCTTACTTGTTGTTACACTTGTATGGTGGAATGGAGGTGCACAAGAGGTATAAGAGCTTGTACAAGCTTTATAAGGTAATAAAGTAAGTTAAATAATTTAATAAATAGAATATAGTATGATGCTGCTACTTGAACCAGTCATAGGCCGCCATCAGTCTGGGTCTCAAACTGGTGGGGGCCCTCCACACATTTTTTTTTCAATAAAATAATGTTACTTGTAATAAATATATATATAGCCCCCCTGTAATAATTGTATGCAGCCCCTAGGTATAAATATATTCAGTCCCCCATTAATAAATTTATACAGCCTCCAGAAAATGTATATTCCCCAGTAATAAATATATACAATCCCCCGTAATTATATTATATATATATACTACTCACCAGTAACAAATATTAATAACTAATAACAGCTACCAGTATTACATATGTACATCACCCAATAATACACACATGCAGACCCCAGTAAAATAACAAAATAATGAAACTTTACTTACCTTCTCTCACTCCCCCGAGTGAGACAGCAGTCAGACATCTGGCATTGGCGTCACTGTTTGTGCTGTTCGCTCTGCCATAGATACAACTATGTGTGGGGGATCTGGGTCTGCCTCTGGCTACCGCCCTGATACAATACCTGCACATAGTGGGTCTTTCAGGCCACTAGACCACACTATAATTTCCCCATCGGTTGGTAGGGACCTGGGGCAAAACGTCCTAGCAACCTTATTATTTCAGATCATCCTTGGGTCAGCTTTAATGATCATATGAGCCTGTTCCAGAAGTTTTCAGCTGTTTCACATGATTTTATTGTGATTTAATTGTACCTAATGGGGCACATTTACTTACCCGGTCCCTCGCGATCCCCGATCCAGACTGTCCGACGAGGATGAACTCTACCACGATTCATGAAGATTGTGTGCCTGATATCCTGCATGTGTCGCTTCCCAGATCAGGTCCACTGGAATTCACCTCCTTCTTCTTTTCGGTGTATGTAAGTCCATGGCTTTTGACACAAATTTAAATGTTAAATCCCGCACATAGTCCGAATCTGCTGGATCGTCCGACGGCCAACTAAAGGTAGAGAAAAAAGTTGAAGGGATTGTTTAGTTTCAGCAAGTAACTTTTACAATTTGTATAATGAAAAGTTACATAATACCCAATCTACATTATATTTCTCTGCTGTCATCCAGGAGAATAACATGAGCAGATTAATCTAGCGCATGATCATGTAACAGCACAGTTATTAGGTCTCTGCATCTGAAGGGGGTGCGTGCATCGGCATATGATGAAGTTCCCACCCCCAGGCTGCAGAGCATACAATACTGTGCCAGGCTCTGTATTTACCCCTCTTTGTACATTAGATGGAAAGATTTGTATCCACTGGAAATTATTAATATAGCTTTCACATGAATGACAGCAAACAGAGATCTAGAAAATGCAATGGACACAAAAGGTATATTATAAAATTGTCTAACTTTTCATTGTACAAACAATAACATTGTTATTAATATTTGTGGCAGACCTAGTTCTATGCTTGTCTATTCCAGCATGCTGTGAAATACATTACTTTGTTGTCTGCCTCCCATAGTAATATCCACCAGCGCTGCTTCATTTTAGGTTTACATTTCTCTGCACTCAACTTCTGCAAATGCTTGATATCCACACTTTACCAGATTTTCACTCATCGAACAGGGGCAGATATTGGAGTGTTTTCTATGTTAATTTGCACATAACATTCATGATGGAGATTTAGACCGGTTGACAAATGTGGTTTCATATGGGCATATGAGGTGTTATGTTGATAAATTTTGGAGAAATTTGTCCAGGGGTGTAACTAGGACACATACACAAATATATAGCATATACACATTACCTATAAACACAAATATAGAGCATATACATGTCAAAGATACACACACAATTATAGACATTTCTTTATACTCATTGTCAGACAGTCTTCTTTTGGGAGCGGGGTGTCAGGGGCAAAAGATACGTTTTCATGCAGCCCAATAGCTGCTGGCCACTTGGGAGAAGTAAACGCCATGTTCTCTTCTTCCCCAACATTACTTATCTGAGCGGCTGGCTCAGCTGTGTACTGTGGAACATGTACACTACTGTTATACACATATTTGCTGTACAGTGTGCAGAATAATATGTGTAAAATGGTGCACCTCCTGCATTTTTTAATATGGCAGGTTGGTTGGCCAGGCTCCCTGATATTGGGGGCACTGTGGCAGCTGCTAGGGCTTCTATCCCTGTAGATACATCTCTGAAGTTGTCTAACGTTGAGTGGTTTGTTGCATTACCACATTTAAAAAATGCAAATATGGCATATCAGAATATCAGTCTGTTTTGAGACATTTTGAAGACTGAAAACAGATACCTGAAATGACATACCCCACCCCTTCCATTGTCTTTTACCTTGCTATTTGCCTTGCCGGTAAAGTCAGAGGTCACTTTAGTGTACTCTAAGGAGGAGTGAAAAGAGTGGTGGTCAAGCAGGTCCAACATCTTAAAGCTGCCCATAGAAATCACTACATCAAACAAACAGGCAAGACACTGAAGAGTATAGAGAAATAGAAGAGAATAAAACAAAATTATTTAAAAAAAATTAAGAGCTTTTTCACATATTTTGCTGAGATCAAAATTGAGATCAATAGCGAATGCACTCGAGATCAAAATTAGAGAACCACAAGTTCTTAAATGTTAATGTCATTTTGTTGTCCTATGTGAATGTATACCATATAACATAAGTAAAATATCAGTATTTTAAGCTTATTTTCTGAATTGTATATATTCTAAAGACAAAAAATGTGAATGAGAAAAAAAACACCAATTTAGAGAACACTATTAGATACCTGCAAGTTATTGGTGTTATTCTGGCAACTGGTGCTAATTTCCTTAATTAACTGACAAACCCTATTAAACTTTCCATTTTGCACTTATGCAAAAATGATGTGCACTTCCAAAGTGACTGAAACCCTCTGGCAGCAACTTGTCCCGATTAAGGCCAGAGAGGTGACCCTATCAGCCAAAGAATGAGAAGTTGGTTGCAGGTAATGCAGAGAATCTACATGTGTAATTGTTTCAACACTGTAGCTGAAATTGCTCACCAGTTCACTACTAAACAGCATAAGGATATATCTCGTCATAGGACCACATTTATTAAATATATTGAAAAACGCACTTTGCCTGGGAAGAGTGTGCCACACAAAAATGTTGCACGATCTTCATTAATCTGGTACTCCCTGCACTGCTTGGGAAGCGTGCACCAACTTTGGTGCACCTTTATCCTAGAGTGTGCAAAACCATTCTGTGGAGTCTTTGTATTAAATTTGGTACAAAAAACTTCTAGAAGTCATTGGTAACAAAGTTATTGCCAAAAGACCCACTACATTCACAGCCCTGATCTAAACCCAATAAAAAACCTCTGGAAATCCTTGGTAACAAAATGATGGCCAAGAAACCCACAACATTCACAGAAGCATGGAAGAGACTGGTAGAAGAGTGGAACAAAATAACCCTAGAGCATTGTGAGAGACTTGTAATCTTTAGAAAATGTAATAGTAATTGTTACAGTCATTACTGTTCTCTAATTAGGATCATAACTTTTTTTGAAAAATAAGGGAGCAAGATAAAGTTAATATACTTTGATAATTTTGAAAGACATTGTTGTAGTGGCATGCTGTACTCTTTACAAAAAAAATCCATCAAATGTTTATCAATGGAGATTACATTATTCTGAAAAACTCAAGTAATCATACATAGTTCTCCAATTTTAATCTCTAGTGTATTTATCATCTTTTTATACTGTATCTATAGCACATGGAGATATATCTAATTTCATTTTTATTCAAGATGTATTTTCCTTTAACCTTACTTTGACCTAATGCACAAAAAGACCCATTAATGGAAAATGTTCATTTGAAGACTTGTACAGTTATAGGGACTAGCGCAGTGGTGTATAGATGCCAATTACAGAAAGTAGAAAGCAGCAATTCATTATAAAGCAAATCAAAATGTAAATACTTTTAACTGCATAAATGTAGTAAAACTTAAAGTGTATAACCTTTCAACAAACTTTTTAGAAATACATAGTGCAGTTTGTGTACATAAAGATTAAAAGACAAACAGTGTTATTTCTTATCTTCTATCAACCTCTTGTCTTTAACTCCACTGGAAGGTGGCAACCTAGCTTCTGTGCCTCTTAGCTAGAGCCCAAGGGTAATCTGCAACCTTAGTGAACTTCTGTTTGTATTGTTAGCAAGACAGATTTCAGCAAATATTTCAGTGCATAGGAAATTAGAAAGGAATTTACACAGATGCATGCTGGCCCAGCCATGCATGACGTTCACCAGGTTGCCACTGGAATCCTCTTCCACTGCTTTATGATGACATCACAGAGTTGGTGAATGTTAAAGACATCCTCCATCTTCCTTTTGAGGATCCCCCAGATATGTACAATACCTTTAACCCCAGAGGTCATCTTAGTTTGAAGTTGTTATCATGTTGGAAAACTGCCCTGAGGGAAGGGGATCATGCTCTGCTTCAGTATGCGTTTCCATTTATGGTTCCCTCATTTAACTGTAGCTCCCCACATCTGGCAACACTCATGCAGCACCAAACTATATCACTTCCACCACCATGCCGGACTGTAGGCAAGAACCACTACTTTTTGCACTCCTCACCACAGGACAGGGTTTCAGTAATCCATGTTCTTATCTGCCTGTCTAACTTCTTGTGCATCATCCTTGGGATAAAAGGCATGCAGACCAATTTAATGCAGTGTGTAGTGTATGATCTGAGTACTGACAGGCTAGCCCCACCACTGCTTCACCTTATGCAGCATTGCAGGCAGCACTCATACATCTTTATTTTATTCTATAAAAACAAAATCTGACTATGACGCTGCACATGTCTACTCAACTTCTTTGGTCACCAACGGCAGGGACCCTTGTTTGAGTGGAGCTTGTTAAAACGCTGCATGTTTTTGGCCACCATTATGCATTATACAGTTTCACTGTGTTGCCAATGTTCTTATAACCTAGACTTGGATGGTGCTAGATATATCTGATATTTTGCTGCAATGCTTACTCTGGTTCAAGGAAGGATATAGCACATACTGTAACTGTCCCCAAAATTCTGGTGAGCTGGACCTTTTTTTTGCCAAATATTTGTGTAAGAAATTAAATATGACTATTTGTTAGGGTGGATTCACCTTGACCTTTTTTTCACCTCAGTGATTTTTTACCAACCCATTCTGGCTTATGGACACATACAGATTGGTTCAATAAGATGTCAGTAAAAAATGAACTGAATCAAGGAAGATAAAACCAATTCTTTTCAATGGGCTTTTTCACACTTCAGTTTATTTTCCACTGATCCAATGTTGTTGGTGAAAACAGAAAGGACAGGTTCTAATTTTTTTTGTACTGTCCATTGATCAGTGGAGAAAAAAAGTATTTATTGTTTTATGCAGAATTCATTGAAAAAAAAAAAGTTATAAATTGAAACACTTGATAACGACTAAACAGCTACAGGACAGACGTTTACATATAATGTAGCAGTTAGTGAACAGCGGACCCGAGCAAAGTTTTGGTTGATACCGAACTTTGCTGGTCCTGGGTGCCCGGACCCTGAAGTTCCAAACAAATACTATGCTGATAAAGTCAGAAAAGCTGCTGGCAGCTTATACATCAGTGTAGGATCATTGGGGACCGACAACCCTCTCCTAAATGGTTCTGTGCACCATCGCAGTATTTTTCAAATTCGTGTTTTGACGAACCCAAATTTTCACGAGTCCGCTCATCACTAGTAGCAATGATAAATAAACAAACTTTTATTATTTTGCAGTCGTCTACAATTGTTTCCATATAGTAACATCAAATATATCTTTATCTACCTCCATGTCAGAGATGATCGATTCATATGTAAATTGGCATAAAACTAGTTTAAAAATGTAACTTACAATAAACAATGGGCTTACTCATCAGATTGTCAATTCTATAAAATATATCAGGAACATGGTAAAGCACATGTTATACAATTGTATCCTCAGAGGAACTGATAACAAGTATCATAACAAATGCAAATGGATTCCTGTTGTGATGTTGAAATATATTACTTAGCTAATGGTTTTTACAGCAATACTAATCCATTTCCAGAGAGTTTATGAAGAAAATAATAAGGTGTTTTCTGTCTAATTGATCAAACTAAGTAATATTTGCAGCATTGTATGGAAGAATCCAAACCTAAGAAATAAAATTCCGTTTACAGTTCACTAGAAAAAGCAATTTTCAGAAGAATTGAACTAGAAATCATTCAAATGTGCCACACCCATGTTTGGTAATAGTGTAGTAATCATGTTGGAAGCATTATTGGTAATTAGAGCATTAAACAAAGTCAGATAACGCGATAATCTGTATCAAAGATATCAAATTTTATGCTTTCAGGTAAAAGTAATTATTTTAATAACATTATTAAAGAAAATGACAGATGAAGACTCAATTATGAAAACATTGACGTAGTATCAGTCTCATAAAGCTTTCAACAGTGACCTATTTCCATGTATTTCAGATCGGTCAGATTCATTGAGAAAAAAGTACAGTTTCATCGGTATCCAAAGATTCCCTTTACTGAGAATTGGCACAGTATTTATCTTAATGTCATATTTCAATAAATATGAGATACATTTTGGATCAAACATGTATGTTGTCCTGTATGTGAGTAATATGGAGTAAATAGCATTTAAACTTGTAGCAGGTGATCCTTTTATGGAATTAGTTTTTTAGTTTATGTATGTAGTAGGTTATTGTAGCAGTAATAGATATTTGGTGTTGGTTTTTGAGCTGATGTTGGTCCCTCCATTGGTAGCAGTATACATTTAGCAGCCTTTATTTTAGACAAATTGAGTAAAGTGAATCTGTCACCATGATTTACATACCTGAACCTACTGCTATGGTTTGTATTGCTCAGGCTCCATATTTTGGCAGAACCAGTAGTGATGAGCAGTGGGTGTTGTTTTTGCTGTGGAGCTGGAGCACTGAGGTGTCCTGCAAACACCCCCTTCAAAACTTCTTCAGCCTCATTTACATATTTCTAAAGTCTAATTTTGGCAAAGCCATTACAAAAACGGTGTAGGCCTATCAGACCATAACCTTCTTTTTAGGTGGACATAGCTAATATTCTTGTGACACCATCTAGATACCTATTGTAGATAACTGAAAATTGTTTAATGATTCTGTAGCCTGAAAAAAGTATGTTAACTTGTAGCTATATGAAATCTACATTGATAAATTGGAGTTTTTAACAAAATTTATTTTAAGGAATTAATCTCTTAAGAGATTTAAGGGAATACTTAGGAAAAGCTGGTTCCCCCCACATGAGCATGAAAAACAAGGCTGAAATGTTGTAGGTCTATTACCTAATGTATGTCACTTATGGGTAGTTTTCCACCTGGCAATGTATAAAGGCATATAAATTACCACTAGTTGCCAGTTTCAATTTGACATGTAAACAACAGCAAATACAGGAGCAGCCGGGGAACTAATGGTAATTCACATGCATTTTCCTTTGACAATGACACAATGGGGGACATTCATCAGTTATTTTGTGTATAAGTCTTGGGATGATCACAATTCCTTTTGAACTTTCAGAATTTGTGATTATGTCCTCCTTTACACCATCTCCACACCAAATGGGCATGGAGGGTCGTAAAAAGGGGGGCAAGGCTGCCATACGAATGGGTAGCATGGGGTGTTCTAGAGCCTGAAATCCTTCAAGCCTGGACAGTTACTGTTAATATTACAGGCAGGGCCTCATATAGAATTTACACCTGAGCAGCTGGTTGCTAGATATATTAGGAAGCCAGAGCATACTGATGTATCCAGCGTGGCAGAGAGGCAGGGCTTTCAACATATACCAAAACACGATGCAATGGCATATGATAAATGTCCCCCATTGTGTATAATCATGCACACAGTGAATGAAGAGTCAACCCGATTAAGATGAGTAACCCAGATCCTTGTTCAAAACTTTAATATAATTTGGAGTTTCTCGAAATGAACCCACGTTGAAAAAGAATTATCAATGTTTTTGAATGAAGAGATCGCTGTTGCTTGTATCTCTATCCAAAAAAATTTGCATACCTTGTAGGACTTACTTGACTCCCTTCAGAGTTATTGTTTCCCTAGAACTTTACCACTTGGCCCCTTACACTGTATTAGAACAAAACAGAATTCCAAAAGCTCCAACAAAACTGTGCAATACAATTCTAATGAAAAATACAGGATACTATGTATTATGGCAGAGAGACAGTAATGAAAAAAAATGTACCTTTGGACTTTTGCTGTGTAAAGGTTATATATACACAAAAGCAAGAAAGGTCAAATGAGAAAGAAAATAAATGTAGTATGGAAATCTGCTGTACACAGTTAACATATCACTTATCTCAAAACACATTTTAGAACAAAAAAAAAAAAAAAAAACATTCCCTTCACTTTATTAGGAGGCTGGTCACACAGTGGATGACAGGCTGTTTTATTTCTGTAAATAAAATTGCACAGGAAGATGCATCCTCTGCTTCATTATTAGTTAACACTTATTGAATTGCCATTTTGTCATTACAAAACTAAGATATGCTGGATTTATACAAAAACCTACACATTTATAGGTTTTATTCATCCTAAGGTAGACACTACCAGTTGTTCTTTAGTTGTAGAAAAACTACAAGACCTAGCTTACTAGGAAAACCTAAATTCTATGATGGGTCACTGTCCAACTAGTTTTACAGTATCTTAAAGAGTAACTGTCATTTCAGATCATTTTTAATATTGGTGGGGGGTAGGAATATTGTGAATATTTTTCTAATACACTTCATTAAGAAATTCTACTAAGTGCCCCTTAGTAACATTTTCCTATTCTGTTGTCAAGAATGGTCTACCACATAGAATCCTTTTTCTATATTCCATGTTTCCATAACTCTGAGCAGTGTGCTCTGCCTGGCTGCACTATGCTATAAGTGTTATTTTCAAACATCAAAGTGAAGGGGTTAATCCTCACAGCTAAACACAGGGAGATCTGATATGTTCTCATAATCAGCCTCCTGTTGTCTTTCAGCATTTCTTAATAATGTATATATGAAAAATGTTCATATGTTCATATACACAATTTTAAAAATTATCCCAAAATTACAGTTCTGCCAAAATATACTGTACATGTAAATATATCAAATATCAAAACAGCTAGTGTGCCTCCACATGGTGATATCTCCTCCTCCTCCGCCTTTTAGTAGAGCAAACTTAAATATTCTAAATTTTTTGACATATTAGTTGTCCAGGTGTCCACTTATGTCCATACTATTAACGTATTACAATCCATTATTCCACCTATTGAACCCTGTAATAGTAAAAAAAAGTGAATTGTCTAAATCAAGACATTTTGCGCTTAGCCACCTATTTTGTCTTACATTTCCCAATCCAAAATGGTATCCAAAAAAAGGGGGAGGTTTATAAAAATGAATAAACTATTGAAATAAGGGGTTAACAATACTATACACAATGACCTATGAAAGATGGAGGCATGCATTTCTTCAACCAAGCTGGTCACACAAGCACAAATGACAAATTGAAGGAAAGTAAACACACAGATTTCACTGAGGCGGAATGAAACAGGAGATAGGAGTTTGTAAAGTGCTGAAGAACATGTGTTATATAAATAGTAAAACACTTTCCAGAACACATATAGCATTGCAACTTGTAAGAAAAATATAGTTTTCAAATATTTTTATAGCAAATATTTACTATTGGGAAAATATCCATAAAAAGTACACTTTGAGTATATTGGAGTTTACAAAAACTGCAGAAAGTACTAAATTCATAGCTAATTCTCTGTGATAAGATCCCAGACCCTCTCTCTGCTGTGATATCCTACCAATGTCCTGCTTTTTTTCCCCTTTTTTTTTGGGGGGGGGGATGGGAGTGACGATAGAGGTAGGGAAACCGTTTAAACAAAATCTCCCATCAAAATCAAACACGATAAGCCAGGGGAACATACTCATAGATCCAGGCCCTATGATTGTGATAATATTCTTATATGTATTATCCATGGCATTTTTCATTCTAAAACCAACTCGAACAATGAGCAAGAGGGACTCTGTGGGGGGTGGGGTTACCAGAGTCCCTCTGATGTAATTTCACAGCTATTAGGCTGTTACGGAGCTACTCCTCCCTCTTCCTGCTTTAATTTGGCACAGAGGGAGGGAGGGGAAGTTCTAGCACAGCAGGCAGAGGGGAGACAGCCAGTAAAGCTGGGGCAAGGATGGACTCTGGTTCCACCAATAGAGACCTTCTAGCTCATCAGCATAATTTTAAAAGTTTGATTTTTAGAAGGGAGGAGGCCATGGATAACCAAGAAGATCACCACACTCAAAGTGGCCCTGGTTTATCATGCTTGATTTCCTTTATGTACAATGGGTACACAATTTGACAGTGTTACTCAAGACTACAAAGAGTCACCGTCAACTCAAGGCCAAGGTTGATTATTTTCATATTAATTGACCCTGTAATAATTCCATATTGCAATTTTCTTTTATAAGGCTTTCTTATCAATATCAACATAGTATATACAGTATGTGGCAACTGCTCATGCCCGGGCAAATTCTGGGTATACAATATTGCATATTTGCTTAGGTGTAAGAGCAGAAAGCAATAGAAACAAAAATATTGAAGCATGCTATACATAAGTATGTATGCAGTATTTTCCCCTGAAGCATAAAATAAATCTTTTTCTGCAATACAATTCTGTCTTGTGGAAGCATACCCTAGTGTTGAAAGATGTTAAGAAGCATGAATAAATTGTTTGTTACCTCTTTCTATAATTAATGAGAATTCCCAGGGAAGGAAACTCAGAAGCAAAAAAAAAGGGATAAACTAGGTATAAACTTTTAAAACAGAGAATCCCATTTCATTTTAATGGGTGAATCTCTGGGATGTAGCCTATGTGACCTCTGAAATCTGTCACATCTCACAGAGACAGTGTGGATGTGAAATATATTATACATGCAGCATGTTTGTTTTCCAGAAACAGCACCACACTTGCCCATAGATTGTACATGACATTTCAGCTCAGCAATATTTAAGTTAATGGGTCCAAGCCAGAATACCACCCACAACTTGCAGACAGGTGTGGTGCCAAGAACAGAACAGACATGTTTTTCTGATCCTGCAACACAACTTCTCTCTCGTTATTATTTTGAGTATGCATTCTGTCAATGGAGTTGAATTAATGAAGGATGCACCTTAAATTATTTATGGAATTTTAACATGTGTCATGGATGCTCCTGTGATCCATGTCCCGGGTTGAGGACCACCCAGGCCCCTGTCTGTGCTGCTCGCTCCCCCAGGTTCACTCACCTCTCTACGCTCCTGCTCCAGTCCTGGCTTCCAGGTGCACGCGTCCCCGCCTCCTAGGGCGCCCACAGATTTAAAAGGCCAGTGCACCACTAATTGGTGCTGGCCATTTCCTGGATATGTATAAACACCAGCCTCTCCCAGCATTTGTGCTATATGTGAGAAAGATTGTTTTGTTGCCTAGTGTCTGTCAGCTGATTTCCAGTTGTCACCCCAGTTCCGTTCCTGCATTGTTCCTGCTGTTGATCATGTCCTGCCTGTTTCCACCTCCTGCCTGTCCCCGACCATGATTCTGCCTCACGACTTTGGACCATGCCTTGGCCACCACCGCAGGCAAAGTCTGTTCTAGCACTAATCGCAGACCGAGGCACTGAAAAAGCAGCAATGCGTTTGGTACCCATCTCCCTTGACATCATTGGGATTCGCAGACCGATTGCTATGACAGCCGGGAGCCTCTGAGAGGCTTCTATGAAGATCAATAGAAGAGTAGCACATTCACAATATACTGCAATGCTGTAGTTTTGCGAGTGAGTGATCAGACCCGCTAAGGTGCCTAAAAAGTATTAAGAAAAAAAGATATATACTTGAAAATGAAAATTCAAATCTTTCTCCCATTCTAGGGAATGGGAGAAAGATTTGAATTTTCATTTTCAAGAATGCATACCGAAATAAATAAAATCTTAAACAAGTTTGGAATCCCCATATCTGCTGCTGTAGCAGAAAGCAATGTTCAAATAACAGCTTTTCACCTTCTTGTCAACCAGAAAAGTTTTTACAAAAAGGCGGAACAGTTCTTCAAATAGTATCCATGAAAATGTCAGTTTATGCCATAAAAAATGCCACCTTGCGTAGCTCTGTACACCAAAATAAAAAAGAAATGGTTGTTAGAATATGGCTATGTAAGGACATTTTTAAAGGTGTCCAGGACAAAAAAAAAAAAAAAAGATATTAATTCCAGGATCCTGCTGAACAATACATTGGATGTCTTATCTGGACCACACAGTGAAAGCCAGACTCTTTTTTTGTGTTGATTCCACTGATTTTTTTTTCCATATTCCTAGTAAATTGCACAGAATATCAAATCTAGTCACTAAGAATTACAACATGTCCCACAGATAACAAGCCCTCATACAGCTCTGTAAATGAAAAATAAAAAAGATGTGGCTATTGAAATGCAAAAAAAACTAAAAAGGGCCTTGTCCTGAAGGGGTTTAATCTTAAAAACTGTAAACTTATCTTTAGGATGAGCATGTTGCTTATGTACAAGGTCATTCTTCCCACTAAAGCAGTATGAACACCATTTAATTTAGTGGTCCAATAAGATGGATCAAGCTGTTACAGTTACTGTCATTTACTGTTAATTGTTAAATAAAAACACACAAATCTCAAACTTAGAAATTAATTTCAACATCATAAAACATTTCAATATATTACAAACAGAAATGAGAAAATAACATGTTATGAAAATATAGCTTTAATTTAAAGACATATAAACAGTTTTGGTACAGAACAGACATGATGCTGTAAATCCATTGATATTTTTTTTCTTTTTTTTCCCCTTAAATTGTTTTCTCAAAAAACAAAACAAAAAAAAAAAAAACACTTTTGCATTTATTTGCTATATACAATGAAATATCACATGGACATTCAGTGCTTACAATTTAACGTCTTGAGAAACAGACGAATGCTGGCTATGTGTTAACTGCACATCCCAAAAAATCCAAAATCAATTAAGCATAAGATCAGAGTCTGAGGATCCTAAAAGAGTCTAATGTTTACCGATGCATAGCAGAAAAAATATATATATATTATACCACGCCATAAAAGGTATTGCTAAATCTGCTGCTGTGGAAAATCTGTCACTACACTTAAAAGTTATGTTTGCATTTCATCTAAGCCGAGGGGAAAAAAAATAAAGCTCAAAATGATACCGCTATAGAGAATGAATAAATAAAGAATTTATCACTGTGCTACATCTCCAACTTAAGACGAATATCGTGCTGGATGCAAGCTAAAGAGTGGGGAATCAATCAGACTCATTTAGACATTGAGGATGACATATAAACAGAGCAATCCTTTGTTAATATAAAAGTGAAAACTCACAGAGACAAGCATTGTGTGTTATGATTGTCAAGTAGGTGCATATACCATCCTATTAGAAAAATGATCCAAATACTATGGATGATAAATCACACACACACTAAACACAGCTTATCAAGAAATCTCTTACAATTGCAACCAGCACAGCCAGAGTTACATAACACCTTGCATCGGAGGGGGGAGAATGAATTGCACTTTTTGTTAATCCCTTTTCATCTATCCCTTACAGCCTGAGGTACAATAACATACATTCAGTATATCAAATGGGTTTTCTTTATACATTTCCATAGAAATATAGAAGGGTTACATTTACTCTCTGCAAATGGCATATGACAATAAAACATTAAAAATATATATATATATATACACCTTTATTTCACACTAGTTTTGGGCCCCCTGCTGGCTAACGGTTGATCACACAACATCTTACAATTCACAGGTGTGTGAATAAGTTGTACATAAAAGGTAATGACTTCGGGAAGTAGTAGTGCTATATGCATTATGTATAAAAAAATCTTTACACGTTTTGTTGTTTTAAGTAAAAAAAGCTGCAAAGAGATATTTACATATATATTACTATATGGTATAAATTAGTGGTCCTTCATGATAACCATTAACAACACATTGTGTTATTTGTATTTTTTTCGTTATCCAAAGTGTATTGAAAAAAATAATGTTTTAAATGTTGGAAATTTCAATTGGCTTTTTATCAAGTAAATGGAAGTCCATTTTGCCATTTAGTGGGATTTGAACTTCCAGATTTTCATTTATCCTGTGATCTTTCTTTCCTTTTCTCAAGCAGATATACATTGCCATTAGAGTGATAAGAATGACAGAGCCCAAACAGAATATTGACAGGGTGACCAGTGTGGGGACACAGGAATCTGCTTCGATCTTTTTATGGGTAGGCTCAATGGCTATCTGTGGTTCCTTCTCCTCTATATTAATATCAGCATCTTTTCGTAGCAAGCTCTCTATGTAGCTCTCATTGCTTACTGTGTCATTAACAAACAAATTGACCATGACAGTGGAGAATAGAGGCTCTGGATAACCATGATCAGTAACTTTAACTAATAGCCTATATAATCCATAGTCATCGCTCATTAGTGACTCTTCTAAGGTTATGTTGCCCGTTTTAGAATCTATCCTAAATGATTCAGGTCTTGGCCCCCTCCTTCCTATAATGCTGTATGCTATCACTGCATTCATCCCTGTGTCCTTATCCACAGCATAGACTTCAGTAACAGGAGAACCAGGCAAAGTTGAAGGAAGGACAAGAAGGTATGACATATTGGACTGTGGGAATAAGACCAGAGGGGGGTTGTCATTAACATCCAGAAGCAATATAGTTATTTTAGCTGTAGAAGACAAGGTCGGGTCACCCCCATCAGCAGCTTCGACCCAAAGAGTATAAGAACTCTGTTGTTCCCTATCCAGTGATACCTTTGCTCTCAGGAGTCCTTTGCCAGTGTCAATGACAAAAATGTCACTTCCATTCACGATAGAAAGGGCTATCCATCCATTCTGTCCAGAGTCAGCATCTGTGACGCTAATTACTCCAATTTCACCAAAGCCCGGAAAGTTCTCAGGAACAAAAAAACTGAAATCTTTGCTGATGAAACGAGGGCTGTTGTCGTTTTTGTCTAAAACTGTAATATGAACGGTGGCTACTGACTCCCTTGGAGGTTTGCCAGAATCTCTTGCTTTAACAGTGAACCTGTATTTTTCTTTTTCTTCTCGGTCTAACATAGTTGTAACTGTAAGAATTCCTGTTTGCTTATCAAGAGCAAAATAAGCAGGTGCATCAGGTCCCAAAAAGTAGGAAATTTGACCTCTTTCTCCACTGTCCGCATCAGTAGCATGCAACTTGGCCAAGAAAGCATTAGCCTGGTTGTTTTCTTCAATTGTAACCTCTATGGTTGGTTGCGTAAAAACAGGGGAATTGTCATTCTCATCTAAAATATACACTTGTAGCGGTTTCCTGACTTTTGACCCATCCAAACTAAGTGCAACCACTGAAATGTTAAATATTCGTTTGGTTTCAAAATCTAAAGTATTTGTAGTCTCAAGCAAATATTCATTTGTATAGGTTTTGTATGCGCCAAGACGAAATGGTCCTTCACCTTCTAAGTAACATTTCACCTTGTATTTTCCATCTGGGTCTTTGATAGTAAAAAATGCGATGGGAGTATGAATCGGTTCTAACTCTTTCAAATAGATAATACCATTTTCTTCAGTTGCAATATAGCGGGGTACAACTTCCGGTGGTCGGAGCGCCACTTTAATAATAGAAATAGACACGCTTATGACAGCTGGAATGCAGCCTGGGCCATTGGCAAGAATTGTTAATTTGTGTTGTTGAATGGTGTTGCCATCAACCTTTTTGGAAAGCTTAATTATTCCTGTATTTTCATCCAAATAGAAAAGTTCCTTTGAAGACTGTGGAACACGTTCACTGAAGGCATACGTAATAATTGCATTGCTACCTAGATCAATGTCCACAGCTTGTACCATGGTTACCTTCATCCCCACACTTGAGTTTCCAGGAATAGTCACATTCATAGCAGATTCACTGAACTGTGGACAATTATCATTGACATCACTAATGAGAATAGATAGTGTGGCAGATCCTACAAGAGGTGGGTTGCCGCCATCTTCAGCAATAATGATAGTTTTGTACTCAGATTTGACCTCTCGATCCAGGGTCCCCATGATTATAAGGTACGGTGTCCTTTCCCCACTCTCATTCTCTTCCACATCTAAAGTAAAAACACCATAGTAGTCAACTAACCTGTAGGTCTGGACCCCATTCAGTCCTCCATCAGGGTCATATGCTGGATGCTCTATAACCAGCCTAGTGTTAACAGGAGCATTCTCTGGGACAGTAATATAAATCTGTGCCACTGGAAACATAGGAGCATTATCATTCACATCAATGACGGCAATCTTTACTTTGATGAGCCTGAAATATTCCTGTGGCAAAATTATGATATCAAGGAGGAGGACACAGTCCTGAGCACCAGGATTATGTGGGCAAAGAGCTTCTCTATCCAACTCCTCTGCTGATGTGTACAGCTCCCCCGTGCTGTTATCAAGTGTCACATACTTCCCACTTAGCCCTTTAGATGCCAGGCTGAATGAAAGAGGGGGGTCAGTCAAGAGACCCAGCTGCAGATCACGCACAATGTTTCCAATGAGAATCCCCTTAGGTAATCCTTCGTGCAGCATGTATAGCAATTCAGACGCTGTGCTGTAACTTGCTGAACTAATTGCAGGTCCAGTCAAGGGGACAATTAGACACAGGAACAAAAAGTGCTGAAATATAAAAATATATACACTTATATTATACATGTTTCCAAATATGAACATGGCAACAATAATCAACAAAATAAACCACTTATTATTAGGGTTTGGTAAAAGACATTATTTACAGTAACTGCTATCATACAATCATGTATTTGTTATGAATTATTTTAAAATATAATTTTAGTGAATGTTACTTTATAATAAATACAGCAAGAATGTAATATTTTTTATCATTCGTGCATCATGCCCATCCTGTGCTTTATAACTACAGTATCACATTCATTCTAAAATAACACATATTTCACATGGCAGCACACTTTACACATCATGTTATTCAAACATTACTAAAACTACTAGTTGCACCGGGTCTGTGTTGTCAGATCACCTACCTGTACATGGCTTAGACTGCTCCTGGTTGGACTGGCTTGTTGCCCCATATCCAGGTTAAAAGGCTTTAGAAGCCAGCTCTGTACTCCTGTGTGCTGTGTGATCCTTTCATTCCCTTGGTAGTTTAATCCCAATGAAACTGCAGTCATTTAGTTCCTGGTGTTAAAGACACAGACACTCCCTCTCTGCTCATGCAAATCTCTGGGCAGCCTCAGCCAATGGCCGCAGATGCATCAATTAACAAAGCATTGAGAAGGGATGGACTACTGACCTGATCATGCAAAGGAATACTTTGCTTTAACAAGTGACTTCTGGAGATATGGAAAACTTTCAGTAGCATTTATGAAAGATAAAGTAAGGAATTCTTCCAGCTTACAGGGATACATATATCATACAGATGTAGCAGTGAGTCCAGATGATGCATAATGTTAACCTGCAGCCCAACAGTAATAATAATACTAATAATCTATATTTATATAGCGCCATCAAATTCTGTAGCGCTTTACAAATCATAGGGGACATATACAAATATAATATTACTTAGCAAAGTACAAACAGTCATATGGAACAATAGGAGTACTGAAAACCTAAAACAACACATTTTAACGACAAATCTCATGCTGAGCTTTGATATATTCTGTACTCAGGAGCAGAGTTTGCATTGTATTCTTCCTCTATATAATGATATTTTATTTCTGGTTTTCCAAAGTACTGCTGAAAGACCTATCGCATAAGCTGAATTTGCTGTGTCTACCAGTAAAGAAGATATATGACAAATTCAGCACTGCTACATCTATATAGGATAAATGCAGTAAGTAGCCATTTATGGATAACTAAATCTCACCTGCTGATATCTGCTGTGTATCTCACACAGCCTATGGTGCTGGAGTTGCTGCACAGCACAGACCTCCCTCCTACACACAGTATGCTGGATTGTGTGGTCATTCCATGTCCTAATTCCTTTCTTGCTCTGCAATTGCTTTGGCTCTGAAGAAAGGATTGCCATCTCCCGGATGCTGTTACTTGAAACGTTCAGTTCAGACGTGACACCAGATTGATCACATTTTCTGCTATGTGTGCTGGCTTGTAAGTGGAAGCAGTGCACCAGGCAGCTGTGGCAGCAGGATTAACTGTTTAAATGCTAATGGATGGTGGATATTCCAGTTGTTGAAACAGGAAATCATAAATGCAGTGTATATTTATTTATGTATCAAAAGAGAATCAAACAATAATAATATCAAACAAATAATAACAAAATAAAATATGAGAGCTTTCATAACTTGTAATCACCGGGAAAGACAAAAAATTGTGCTCCATAGAGGCAAATGTGTCCTGCCAAATCATGCTTACAAAAAAGTTAACTTAAGGAAACTGCACTGACATGTTTCAGACGAAACAGCGTGCTTAGTCAGAAAGGTAGGAAGGCCCTTTTATTGTTTTATAGGACTAAGGGTGATGGCAGACGTGCCGTTTTGTCTGCATTTGCAAGCTCAAACGCAGACAAAGCCGCACCCACCGGGGCGGCCACGGGAACGAGCCGCCGTTGTTTTGCCGTTAATTAAATGCAAAACACTGGCGGCTTGTTCCTGATCGCAGGCGTTTCCATAGAAACGCCAATGCGATCGCGCTGCGGCCCGCCCCAGTGGGTGCGGCTTGGTCTGCGTTTGCGTTTACAAACGCAGCCAAGACGGCACGTCTGCCATCACCCTTATTTTACTTTTCTGTAGTGTCTTATTTAGTTTGTATATATACCCCATTATTTGTAAAGCTTTGCAGGGACAATGGCAATATATACATACAGATTTATTGTTTATTGTATTGAGAAATGCATACATAGGGGGGAATGAATCACTGCTTCTACGCTAGTTTTCTGGCATAGAAGCAGGGAAATAACCACAAATTCTTGCACACTGCAAGAATTAGTGGTTATTATAGCGACTATGTTACCTCCACGCATTGTAGGTGTGCAGAGGGCATTGGGGGTCGCAGCCACCAGTAGAGTAGGCGGGCATAGGGCTCCAAAAACCGCCCTCCGTATGGTTCACATATAGATTATTTCCTCATCGTATTGGTGACTGCAGGCGCTCTGACACACTCCAAACAAAACAGTCCAGGAATCCAGGACTTCTAAAACTTCTCCCACTTTATTTATCCATAAGATTAAAATCCAAGGTGCATAATATCCACAAGCAACGCGTTTTATTACACTTTTCATCTTGGCTTGATACTAATTAAGCACAAACCCCTTAAAAACACAGGAGTGCCAATCACATCTCATATGTAGAAACTTTGCACCCCCGCCAACCTAAAGGTTAGTAGAGGACAGTCCTGGGTTTAGTGCACACTCACTCAAAATTTCTTGGGTAAGGTAAAGCATTCTAAAATTATAACTGCATTTTTTAATAGTGAGAAAGACCTTGGTCCTTTAACCCCTTAAGGACGCAAGTTTTTTTTTTGCTCATTTCTTGCATTTTCCATGTATAGAGCTGTGTGAGGGCTTATTTTGTGCGTAACAAATTTTACTTCTCACTTTTACTTCCAGCTACTGGGAAGCTGGAAAAAATTCCAAATGTGGAAAAGTTGGAAAAAAATCACATTCACGTCACATTCTTGTGGGCTCAGTTTTTACGACTTTCACCATGCTCTCCAAATAACATCTCTACTTTATTCTTTGTTTCAGTACGATCACGGTGATACCAAATTTATGCAGGTTTTATTGCGTTTACACACATTTTCAAAAATTAAACAATTGTGTACGAAAAAGAAAACAAATTTTCACCATCTTCTGATGCTAATAACTTTTTCATACTTTGGTGTACAGACTGTGTTAGGTGTCAATTTTTGCGAAATGAGCTGATGTTATTATTGCTCACATTTTGAGGTCTATGCAACATTTTGGTAACTTTTTTTATACTAATTTTTATGTGTAAAATTCGCTTTTTGGACATTTTGGGTGCTGTTTTCCGGTATTTGGTTCATTGCCGGCAATAATCGTTTTTTTGGGATGCAGCGCTACCTATTGTTAGAGATGGGCGAATTCATGTAAATTCGATTCGACCTGGTTTGCCGAATTTTCAGAGAAAATTTGATTTGAATTGAATCATAACGAATCACAGCATGTGACCTAACGGTACTGATGGAAATGTGAAATGTGAAACCAAAATGGCGACAGCGCCATGTGTCCAGCCATCTTCCTATAATGGTAGCCAACACGGTCCGGAAGGATGGACCTGTAGAGTGTGTAGTTTGCAAAACCTGGAATGGGCAGAGTCATGACGTCAACGTGGTGCTCCCAGACCCGCCCATGGAATGCCCCGAGCCCCTTTAGCCCAGGCTTTGGTCCTGGTCCCTAGCCCAAACTGGCAGCAGTCCTTGAGAGTGACATATTATTCACTGTTATTGATTGGGAAAAGGTTCTTCTCTCTGTGCCCCTAAATGAAGATTGCCAGTACCTATTTGCCTTTAGCAGTTCAGTATTCCAGTATACCTGATGCAGATTCCCGCAAGGGGGGGTAGAAATAAACCAGCCAGTACTTCATACTACACGACCCTTTAGGGAGTAGAATGGCAGACTAGCCCCTTACTGAGTATTTTCTTATTTTTGTGCCTCCAAGTGTGCAGGTTTGCCAGAATGCATGTATTGACGTTATGTGTTTTCTGTTCCAGAAGGGTTGCAAAGTTTCCAGGGACAAACCCCAGTGATGTCGGGAGAAGGTGAAGTACTTTTTGGCTGTGCACCCAGACTAGGCCTCACTTCCCACAGTCCCTATAGCTGATGGCAGGAAACCAGGTGGAACATGCCACACAGTTGAGCAAGGCCTTGAAAAATGTCCACAAAAGTGTTTCTGATTCCTTTTTCAGATCCAGACAGAGACCTCAGGACGCATAACCTGAAGCCTGGAGTCTAGGTGGTGGTAAAGACACACCTGCTGACCAGTGCCACGTCTGTGAAGCCAGGGAAGTCAGCATGCTTCCACACTTTCTATTGCAAACTTACCTATTCTTCTTGCTAGCCGGTCTCTTCTGACTGACTGTATGTTCAGGGACACCCCAAACATGACTATCACTGTATCTATAGGGCTGACCAGGATGCCCCCAGGGTAGGAGACTTTACCTACGGTCGGTGCAATAAGACAAGGACCTTTTTTAACATTGACAGTAGAGGCAACCCTGTATTAGCAGTGTCTGATGTGTACTGGATTTGTGGCGATAGGAGAGTCAAGCCTGCCTAGAGGCTGGGAAGGTGAGTGTACTGTGATAAAGTTTGTGCATTCCTTCCTCATGATCCCCAGGGATAAGTTTGATCACACACATAAAAAAAGGTAGAGAATCCCAAAGGATTCTGAAGGTCTAAGAGAGATGACAACGTTTATATAGATACAGTGGGAGCACCAAGGGGGGTCCCAGATGAGTACAAGGGCCACAATCAGATATGGGCAGGTCTAGAGTCCATTATTCCCCAGAGAGCTGTGAGCAAATGATTGGGTTAACTGTTTTTATTGTAATCAACAGATATTTGTGAATTATATCGGAGATGCTTTCCAGAACCGCATGGCTTTGGACATGACCCTTGCTGAGAAGGGAGGAGTCTGTAAGATGGTGGGAGCGGCTTGTTGCATGTACATCCCGGATGACATCGCCCCCTATGGATCCATATCGAAGGACTGTCCAGGGTAAATCAAGAGATGTCTGGAGTGGACCTTTGTCCTTCACTTTGTCTTTAAGTGGGGGTGATATTGGGGATTGTGATTTTGCTCTTGTCACTTTTTGCGTGTTGTGTGGTCCCCATCATCGAGTACACCATGTCCCAGATGGCCGTCCAGGAGGTAAGAACCAAGACAGGAGAAGTGCCCGGAGTGGAGGATGATGTTGGAGAACCAGCCTGTTTACAAACCTATGAACTATAGAAACTCAGTGATGTCATTTGAGTGTGCAGACCTGTAACCTCTGAGTGACTGGCCTCTGAGGGATCTGGTGAAGAGTAAACAAATCCAGCAGGTAAGGGCTTAGCCTACCTGTGGGTACCTGGAGCTTGAGGAGGTCGCAAAGGCCAGCAAAGCTCAAAAGGGGGGAATTGTTGGTGATATATTCCTCTACGCCCAGACATGAGTTTTAGTATGGCCTGATTCTAATTTCCCATGGCTTAACAATACGTGGTCCTGTAGATCCTCCAACAACCGGATGGGGAAGCAGGAGAGGAGGAAGTGGAGTAGTAGGAGGAGGCAACTGAAAGCATGAAGTGATGTCTGGAAATCCCTTATACGATAATATACCTTATATTTGCACCCTGAGCCTAAATTTCAGTTATTGCTGCACATACCTTATATTTGCACCCTGAGCCTAAATTTCAGTTATTGCTGCACCACAGGTCACAGTGGGCAAAACAGTCCATTTGTAATTAGGAGTCAGGTCTTCTTAAGTCTGGGACAGCCTGCTGCATTTGTATAAAAAAAAGCTTCAGAAAGCTGTTCAGCTAATATTTGTGTGCTTCTCAATCCGCAGAGATGAGTTGTGGCTGGAAGAAACTGACATGGCGGCCAGGTAGCTCACAATTCTGCAGTCAATACACAATTATTACACACTGAACTTCTATTCTGAAGTTCTATTTTATGCACCAAGTTTGGTTATGGTACAATATTTCTATTTGAAGCCGGGACTATGTTACTGTTTTTAAATACATCAAGAGGATTGGAATACCAGCTCACCGGTAACAGACAAGTGTCTGGGAAGGAAATGGCACGGACCACCTTGCTGCTCAGGCGTAACAACTCCATATATACAATGCGACACATCAAAAGATGTGTATAAGAACGAGCGTTATATTGGCGCTAAGACTATTTGATGTATAAAAGGGATTTTATTGTTATATATAATAAAACCAATGGATGGTATATGAAACAATACAAAGTTGGATTAAAAAAAGGGGGGGTATTAAAATTAGAACAACGCGTTTCGCGCTCGAGCGGAGCGCTTCATCTGGTTCATATAGCTAGATGATAGACATGATGACATTTATATTATCTGAGGGTGCTTGACCGTTTCCGGTCCATAAAAATGGAAACAACAATACATTCAAACATAAACATAGAAACACAGTGGATAACTATTTCATTATGTATATATGTATGGATAATGTAAAATATATGATATAAAATAGAGTATACTTGAAAGAAAGGTGATGTCTAGCTACATCCGGTACCGGACGGGAGTGAAGGAAGGGGATGGATGCACGATTCCGGGAACTGTCCGGGTGGATGAAACTACAAGTAAGGATGGGGATTTGGGCCAAAAAGTATGCTGAAAAGTAGCAACGGAAGTCGATGAAGGTCTTAGGGATGATTTGAAACATAGAAAGCTTGCGGAATACGGAGGCTGCTAGAAGGGATATAAACGAGATGGTAAGTGGAAGTGTGTTATCAATATATGTTGCTACAGAATGGTTTCATTTATTTCATTGAGCCCATTGGGGGAAAGTGTTTGTAATTTAAATATCCAGAATACTTCTCTTCTACATAGGGTCTGGAAACGATTGGGTGTAGTAGTTGGAATTTGGTCGATGGGCATAATAGTGATGGGGAATGGTTTATCGGGATGAAGGAGGGCACAGTGTTTTGAAACCCCTTGCAGGAGGAATTTCTTTTTCACATTCTCCCGATGTTTGTTCAGACGGCTCCGTAAGGATTGAACAGTTCTACCGACATATTGAAGATTACATATTTCGCATTTTATTAGATAGATAATATAATTACTTTGACAGGACATATCGGTTTTTATAGTGAATCTTTCTTTTGTATAACTACATGTAAAATTGGAACCTATTGTTATGGATGCGCAACATAAACATCTCGGTTTCCCACATTTTTTGACAGTTTTTTTATTATTATTGTGACTGTGATCGTTTTTGGTTATTTTTTCTTTTTGTTGTCTAATGATGCTCGGAGCTAAAATGTTCTTAATAGTAGCTGCTTTTCTATACGTTATCTTCGGGTGTTTTGGAAGATGATCTTTGAGGTAGGGATCGTTCTTTAAGATGTACCAATGTCTTTGCAGGATGTCTTGTAGTTCCCTGAAGTTGTCGTTGTACTTTGTAATAAAATTGGTTTCATAGAAGGGTTTGTTGGTTTCAATCTTCGCCATGATCTCATCTTTTGATATACAATCCATTTGCTTGAGGGGTTTGGTTTTCTGATATGCACTTTTCAGTAGGTTTTGGGGATAACCTTTCTCTTTGAATCGCTTTTGAAGAACCTTGGCTTGTTCTTCAAAGGTGTTTTCGTTGGTACAATTTTTTCTGATTCTTTTGTATTGCGAGAATGGTACATTTCTGATCCATTTTTTATGATGTGAGCTCGTGAATTCCAAATAATTATTCGAGTCCACTTTCTTAAAGTGTGTTTTGGTTTTAAAAATTAGATCTTCATGGTATACTTCAAGATCTAGATAGATGATGCTTTTCTCGTTCATTTCTAGGGTGAAAGAAATACCCCAATCATTTTGATTTAAAAAATTATGAAAATCTACTACCTTTTCTTTAGGTCCTGTCCATAACAGGAACAGATCATCTATGTACCTTTTATATTTTGTGATGTAAGGGGCAAATGGATTCTGAGTGTTGCAGATGAATGTCTCTTCAAAAGCTCCCATGAACAGATTGGCATACGTAGGTGCTACTCGGGTGCCCATGGCTGTACTTACAGTCAACAGCCTACGAAGGATATTGCACTATCGGAGCGCCCCTCTCTCCAATTTTTTTCCAGACCGATTAGTATTGATTTAGGTGTATTTGGAGGTCTCTCCCATCTCCCCCATTCATAGACTTGGTTATTCATATAGTCATATTCATCACGAAGCCATTTATTTTTCTTCGTGGCGGCTATACCTTCTTCCAAGGAATCTATGTGATGGTGAATTTTGTCATTGTGTTTATTGAAATCCGATTCCGTCACAGATTCTTTAAGCGATTGTCGTGCCACTTCAATTTTGTTTCCTAAGTCCTGTAATTTTTCATTCTCTTCTGCAACTATGAGATTCATAAGTTTATTTGAGCAATCCGAAAGGATATCATTCCATTGTTTTACAAATGTCTCTGAATATATGTTTGAAGGGATCTTTTTAATCCTGAGTCCTCTCGGAATGTAGCCTTTATCCAAATAAGCTTTTAGCGTGATTTGGTCCCACCAGGTGCGCGTCTCTTGTTCCATTAATTCTTCTAGAACTTTGAATGAGTTCATGGACACCGACGTGGTGTCTGGTGTGGATGAAGACTGAGAAAAAACTGCTGCTGCTCTTGCTTCTCGGTTCATCTTGACTAGCAGGTGAACTTACTTCCGTAATGAGCGGTTTGAGTGCCGTTCAATCCACATATGTTCAGGAAGTTATGCCGGGATTTGGGCACAGAGAGGTGAAGTGCGTAATGTAATACAGAAGAAATCTTCGGCTTGGGATGGACGGTGTGCACGGTAACAGACAAATAAATCCAAAGAATTGAAATACCAGCTCACCGGTCGCAGACATGTGTCTTAGAAGGAAATGGCACGGACCACCTTGCTGCTCAGGCGTAACAAATCCAGTACAAAAGAATCACGGTCCAGCCAACTTCTTCGGATTCCATCAAGCTTTATTAAAGATATTTCATCTTAATAGTAAAAGTGCCCAGGCATGGGTTACGTCAACGCGTTTCGAGCGGAGACCCCGCTCTTAATCATGACAAGCATAAGTAAGTATAAAATCAGACTCGCATTTAAAACTCCCACTGGTGAGGAAAGCCCTCCCCTAGTGATTACATCATTTCCGGTGTATACATGATCATGCATTAGGTGGGAGGAGTTTGGTATTCTCACTCCCTGTAGTATAAGCCATAACAAATTCTACTGATGTATCTAGAACAGTTATTTTCAAAGGTAACACTGCGATTTAAGATAGAGCAGTATTGCAATATGCATAGCAAAATACATGAGAGATATTGGTATTTCTTTGAAAAGTATGTTTTCATTTGAAACCGTTCCCGACACCATCCCGCGACGGTAGCGCTCCGGTGGGCCCTGGATATGGTCTTCGCATTGTGTAGTGGAACGGTCCAGTCGCGGTCATTTACTGGTCATCTCTGTTTTGGATCCACTCCCGTTTGTTTTTGGCTTTAGCAATATTGATGATGGCTTATTGACCGGTTCAAAGCGGACACTGATGGATGAAAAGAAGGGCAAAATGATCGGTGCAAAATTACTGCCGACACCCTCTCCGCTATTTTGGGGGGTTTCTACATGTATCGCGTTTAACAGAACAGGTTCTTTTGTAATCTATGGAATCATCTGATGTCAGTGTAAAAATAGTGAACTCTTTGATGTTAAAGTGGGATCTTGACCCTCAGCTCAGTCCTTTCGAGCTGGCACAGATGTTACCTTCAGTACAAAAGAATCACGGTCCAGCCAACTTCTTCGGATTCCATCAAGCTTTATTAAAGATATTTCATCTTAATAGTAAAAGTGCCCAGGCATGGGTTACGTCAACGCGTTTCGAGCGAAGACCCCGCTCTTAATCATGACAAGCATAAGTAAGTATAAAATCAGACTCGCATTTAAAACTCCCACTGGTGAGGAAAGCCCTCCCCTAGTGATTACATCATTTCCGGTGTATACATGATCATGCATTAGGTGGGAGGAGTTTGGTATTCTCACTCCCTGTAGTATAAGCCATAACAAATTCTACTGATGTATCTAGAACAGTTATTTTCAAAGGTAACACTGCGATTTAAGATAGATCAGTATTGCAATATGCATAGCAAAATACATGAGAGATATTGGTATTTCTTTGAAAAGTATGTTTTTATTTGAAACCGTTCCCGACACCATCCCGCGACGGTAGCGCTCCGGTGGGCCCTGGATATGGTCTTCGCATTGTGTAGTGGAACGGTCCAGTCGCGGGACAGCACCGGGCCGGAGGGGAAACTGGGGAGTAATAGAAAGAATAGTTAAAAACAGAGAAACCATATAATATAATTTGTATCCAGAATAATATTAAAATGTCCAAATAGTTTGCTGTTATAAATAACATGAAAACCTCCTGTAGGAGAAAAGGATCCTGCAGTGAGTATAATATTTACATATAAAGCATAAAACAATAAACAATGAGCAGAAAACCAGGTGAGATGGTAGCAGTTTAACTGGTAAATTGATATCTTGGTATTCAATGATGCCATATTGCATAATTACGTTTTGGATTTTGGTGTTTTTTTTATTTTTATTGAAATATTGGTTATTTAGTTATTTAATTTTTACAGTAGTGGTACATAATTTCTTTTTTTAGGTTTAAACCGTGTGGGGAACGGGTATTTAAATTAAAGATCCAAAATGCCTCTCGGTTTGTTAAAATGTTATTCAGATTTCCTCCCCTTTTTGGTGTATGTACCCTTTCTATGGCAAAAGTAATGAGGCTGGTAATGTTGCTGCCATGCATATTTACAAAATGTCTTGAAGCAGCAGATAGATTACGGCCCTCCGGGTGAAGAATGTCATAAAGGTGTTCATAAAATCTAGTTTTAAATTTTCTAGTGGTTTGGCCCACATACATCAGATCACAAGAGGAACATTTGATGACATAAATTACATTGTGTGTATTACAGTTGATAAAACTCTTTATGGGAAAATCACAATTTCCTGCACTATTGCTGACTGATTTCTTTTTGTTTAGAGCGTGTTTGCAGGTGGAACATCTTGGGGCACCGCATTTGTAAAAACCTTGGGACTTTAGCCAGGTAGGTGCTATTCTTGTACTAGATTCAAATAATGATGGCGACAAAATATTACCCAAAGTTCTCCCTCTACGTGATACTATTCTGTGACCCTGTGAGAGGATTTTGTTTAGAATAGGATCTGTTTTTAGTATGGGGATATTATTTTGGATAATTGCAGAAATCATTTTGAATTGGGGGCTATATTGAAAGACTAGGGTCGGTGGAACGGTTTTTGTTTCATTGTTTTTTCTATGATCCTTATGATCACCACCGTTCTTCCTTTTACTCAATATGTCTACCTTATTGGGACTTAGGAGGTGCTGCCTGTCTTTCTTCTCAACTTTGTTCTCAGCCCTAGTTAGGGTCCATGTTGGATAACCCCTTTTCCTTAGTCTCTCGTGTATTTTACTCTTTTCTTTTATGTATGTGTCCTCCGTACTGCAGTTGCGTTTACTTCTAATTAACTCACCCACTGGGATCGCCTTGATCGTGTGTGGTGGGTGTTGAGAGGTCGCATGTAGGATGGTATTGCCCGCAGTGGGCTTTCGGTAACTGGATGTGTGGATCTTGTCACCTGGTATGCCCTCCAAATTCAGGTCTAAGAATGTAATACGGACATCATCTGTGTGAAACGTGAAACGAAGGTTAAATTGGTTATCATTCAGGTAGTTGACGAACACTGGTATGGCAGGCACATCGCCGCTCCATATGATGAGCAAATCGTCGATGTACCTGCCATACCAGTGAACGCAACCCAAAAAGGGGTTATCATGGCTGTATATCACGTTTTCCTCCCACCAAGCCATGGTGATATTGGCCAACGATGGGGAGAACTTGGCTCCCATGCTCACCCCTCTGAGTTGGACATAAAAGGAATCATCAAACATAAAATAGTTATGTGTGAGCAAATAGAGGCAAACTTCCACGATATATTCTTTATGTTCCGCACTATAGTTAGTATATTTATCCAAATGATGTCCCAAAGCAGTTAGAGCTATGTTATGGGGAATCGAAGGGTACAAGGAGACCACATCACAGGTTAACCAATGGAAGTCTCTAGACCACGTGACATTATTTAATGACGATAACACATCTCGGGAATCCTGCAGATAGCCTGGGATCCTCTGTACTAGGGGTTGTAAAACAATGTCCAGCCACCTGCACAGATGTTCGTTTAGTGATCCTATGCCCGAGATGATTGGTCTCATTGGGGGAGGTATAATACCCTTGTGTGTTTTGGGAAGGGCATGCATAATGGGGATAATGGGTTTGTCCGTAACCATTTGTTCAGCTTGTGTGCCTGAAAACATACCCAAATGTACACCTTCTTTAAGAATTTTATCTAATTCCTGACTGAAACATGTTGTTGGATCAGAGTTTAATTTTCTATATGTTTCTTGCTCATTAAGTATGGTAAGGATCTGTTCCTGGTACATGCTCTTGTCCATAAGGACCACTGAGCCTCCCTTGTCCGACATGCGTATAACTGTGTCGTCCCATGTTGTAATCTCTTTGAGAGCTTTTCTTAACGGATCAGGTAAATTCTTTCTAGATTTAATTTGCTCATCTCTGAGAGCTTTCAGGTCTGTTTCTACTTTGTCTTGAAACAGATCCATACACTCTGCTCTCGAATTTATCGGGTAAAAACCGGGATTTTTCATTCTGAATTTAGTGATGTTGTATGTCATGTCGTGGGGGGAGTGCTCAGTGTCCAAAGACATGAGATCTAACAATGTCATTTGTTCAGCGAATAATTTGTTTTTAAACATATTTTTCTCAACATGCTGAGAAGACATGAAGTCAGGGGACACCTCCAAATCTTTATAGAAATGTCTCCTCACTGTCAGATCCCTCATAAATTTGTTAACATCACAAATGGTAGTATACAAGTCAAAATCTTTTACCGGTACAAAATTCAGGCCCAAAGATAACAATTTAGTTTGGGGCTCAGTCAAAGTATGGGAGGAGAAATTAACAATGTCAAGGTTACCTAATTCTTCTTGCTGTTGCTTCTCAGGGTCCATGTGGGGATGCCATCTGTTTTTGTGGTGTTTCCGCCCCCCTCTTCGTTTTTTTGTCGGTTCGGTTTCGTGTGTCTTTTTTTCTTATAATAGGACGGTTTTTTGGGGGTACTTTCTGTGCGATCACATTCTGAGTCTTGGGTGGTGCAGTCCGACGATTCCTGATCCGTGGATACAAAACCAACTTTCGGGGGTTTTCGATGAAAAGATCTTCTGTTGGATCTCCTTAGTATTGATTTATATACAATGCGACACATCAAAAGATGTGTATAAGAACGAGCGTTAAGTTAAATGTTTTAATTCAGCTATTTTTCTTATTTAAACTGTTGTTTTCCTTTCACATTATCCTTGGCATTTTTACTGTCCTTCGGCCTCTGCTTTCTTATTATTTGTTTTGGTTATGAAGAAGCTTCTGGAGACATTCTGTAGATAAACATGTCTGTGAACAAGGTCTACTAGCCTTTTCCGAGAAATGTGCTGGTAAATTTATTATGGCCAATAGCATTTCAGCATTCTATTCATGCCTCTTTGAGGACCCTACAAAATAGAATGGCTCTGGATATGATACTCGCGGAGAACGGCGGGTTTGTGGGATGATATGGGGACGACTGTTGTACTTACATCCCTCAGAATTCAGGTATGGATGGCAAAACAATGATAGAAGCAATAAAGAAGATCACTGCTTTAGCAGCAGAGATGAAGGAAAACTCAGGGGTGGACACCTCCTGGGCGGCATGGTTTACTAACTGGGCAGGAGGATAGAAGGCTCTCTTTCAACAAATAGGTCTAGTGCTGCCCAGGATGTTTATTTTGGCTTTGTTTCTCCTATGTTGCTGTATACCCCTGTATAAAGGGTTAGCCAAATAGATTGCTGATGGAAAGGCTAATGGAGTTTTTCACAATGTGGAGAAATAATCTCTGTATTATATGTCAATGCGGAAACAATCTGGAAATTTACCCGATTTACCTGATGTTCCGACTCCGGAGCCTCCTGATCCTCTCTCGATAACTGACCTAGCCATTATTCTGGTCTCAGAATATCCAGACCCTCCCCCAATAATGGAAGACTTAGTTTAAGGGAAAGAAAAAAGACTCCATGCGTTAGTTAGCTTAGTGCTGGGAAGTTAACCTGAGTTCCGCAAGGGCCCGTTGGGTTGACAACTCAGTGAAGCAGTCCACTCCCCTCTCCCATCGCATGGACAGCCTACAGGAATATGAATCTCAATGCAGTGTAGGGAAAAGCTCAGTATTTAGGGGGGATTGTGAGGGTCAAGATAATGATTACATGTCTATGCTAGCACCGATCACAAGTGTTAACCCGCAGATTGCTGCTGGTGGCTTCAAAATTTTTCCACCCAGAAATAATGTGCCCCATCTGTTGGTGGAGAATTCAACATAGCGTTCTACACTGTGACCAGTGTGGCTTTCTGCGTTAGCGACTTCCTCCTACTTGTTCTGCGACTGAGCTCTCATTAGTGTCTGCACCAAAGTGAGCTTGCTACCAACTCAATTTAATCTCACATTTTAATATAATCATGAAGGATGCTATGCTATCTCCTATTGTGGATCCAGATGGTGGTCCCCCAGTAATCGGCACTGTTGAGTATCCAGACCACTCTGGTGTCAGTATGCAGGCAATGGAGCATATAGTGGCTCATGTGGGCAACGCGTCTCCTCCTCCTCCTCTGCATTTTCTCAAGCATGTCAGCTGCTCTAGGGGTCCCCTAACTTTTCGTTCTCCAAAACTGTTCCTGGCTGGATAGTGTAGTAGCAAACCACTGGTTGAGAACCTTTGGGATCATTCTCTTTTTCATCATCACATTATCTGAAAGATGGCCATGGGGTCATCGGCGCTGAAAATTGGAAGCAGTGCATTATTAATGGAGGACCAGTTGTTGGTGCTTAGGTGCTGCTGGTCAACTTGAAATCACCTGGGCGTTCTGGAGCTGAAATTCCACAACTGCCTGCTGCCGCTGACATACCCTTTCCAGCCAATGCAAAGTGGAATTCTTGCTAGTTGGTCCATCACATATTAGGCAAAGGTTGTGGTAGCCAAGATTCTCTTCAGTGCAGGTATCGAGCAGCAGCAAGGTGTGAATACCAAAAAACCAAACAAATGGTTCACAGTTGTGTATGTGTTCAACTTCGTGATGCAAATACATGTTGCTACAAGGTTCTATCATTTGTCACACACCACCTTGGCGTCATGAGGTTCAGTGGCAGCAATCACTCATCTGCCTGCTCCTGGATCCCAGTCTACAGCTCCCTGGTGGTGTGTGGTCTTTCACCCAGACATGAGTTTTAGTATGGCCTGATTCTAATTTCCCATGGCTTTGCTAAAAGTGGTGGTGTGGATGCTGCACTAACTGGATGGGGAAGCAACTGAAAGCATGAAGTGATGTCTGAAAATCCTGGGTGGGGGCAAAATTTGAGCTAAAGCACCATCTGCCTCAGGTCCAGCCACCACTACATTAACCCAGTGGGTAGTTAAGGACATGTAACTTCATGTTGTGTGACAGCTGCTGCATCAGATCTTTAAAGTTGTCCATCTCCACCAGCCTGAATGGTAGAATTTCAAAGACCAGCAATTTGGAAATTCTCCAATTCAGGACTAGAGGTCTTGCATGCCATGGGCCACACTTTCACTTTCTCTCCATGATTTGGGGGATGGAAAGCAGAATGGATGGTATGGGTCAGCTTGATGACTGCTTGATGACTGCTGATGATAGTGGTGGTGGAGGCATCACATTGTCTTCAACTAGGGAACTAGGATTAATAATAAATCTTCTTTACAGATACCTTATATTTGCACCCTGAGCCTAAATTTCAGTTATTGCTGCACCACAGGTCACAGTGGGCAAAACAGTCCATTTGTAATTAGGAGTCGGGTCTTCTTAAGTCTGGGACAGCCTGCTGCATTTGTATAAAAAAAAGCTTCAGAAAGCTGTTCAGCTAATATTTGTGTGCTGCTCAATCCGCAGAGATGAGTTGTGGCTGGAAGAAACTGACATGGCGGCCAGGTAGTTCACAATTCTGCAGTCAATACACAATTATTACACACTCAACTTCTATTCTGAAGTTCTATTTTATGCACCAAGTTTGGTTATGGTACAATATTTCTATTTGAAGCTGGGACTATGTTACTGTTTTTAAATACCAACCTGGGTTTTGGAGCTGCATTCATTTAGTTGGGTTATGGTGACGTTCTCATATTTTTTTCTACTGGTCTCGGTTTTGGTGTTGTATTTATGTTCTGAGCTTCATTCTGGTGAATGATGACGTAAGCCGACACCTGGTATTCAGTTTTCACCAGAGCCCGGTGGCAGCCAAGGTGACGTACACAGACGTTAGGCAGGATCATAGTCAGGAACAGGCAGGAGGTCAGGAAGGGCAGCACGGTATCCGAGTCGTGAGCTGGCCCGTCCTAGGAGTCGGGGACGCACACAGCCATGGGGCCGGAACAGGAATGGGGACAGGTGAATGGGGGGGTACCAGGGGCACATGTGAGCACCTGTGACACAAACCTTGTCCTGGGGCTGTATTTATGTATAGAATTTAATTTGCTTCTGGGGCTGCATTTATGATCTAGGCTGTGGTTTTATATTTAACTTAGTTCTGGTGTTGTAAGTGTTATATGTTCTGGATGTATGTATACAACATTTTTGTATTCATGGTGTGTTAAAGGGTTATATATGTCTATAAATAGTCTGTGTAGGTAGGAATGTGGGTCAGGAGGTAAGAGTTCTCCTTACAGAGACTGCAAACTAAGGCCACCATGTAGGCGTGTGGGGTCTTATAACCATTAATGCTCCTCTAGCTGATTCTGGGAAAATATGCAAAGTTTCAGGATGGTATAAGGAAAACCACGCCTCTTTTAGTTACCTTGTGAAGCAGCTCCCTTGACATCAAGCATGACCTACAAAAGGCCTTATGACATGATTTGGGTAGAATTGTAAGCAGTTGTATTCATATTTAAAAGGGATATTCCCATTTCAGCAAATTAATGTTGTTGTTTGCATTATAAAAACTTATACAGTTTTCAATATTCTTTCTCTTTCAATTCCTCACTGTTTTCTAGATCTCTCATTCTATTAGAAGCTTTTATGTTTATTTGCAGCAGGCAGAATCTGACCATGATCACACAGGTGCACGCTCATTAGTATCACAGAGAGTAATCCGAGCTGTGTGTTATAACGAGCTGTGCACCTGTGTGACCATGGTCAGATTTCTGTCCACTGGTTGTTAACATAGAAGCTTCCTATAGAATGACAGCAAACAGAGATCTAAAAATTTTGAGGAATTGTCACAGAAAACATATTGGGACTTGTATAACTTTTTAGAATACAGGCAGTCCCCTACTTAAGAACACTCGACTTACATACGACCCCTAGTTACAAACAGACCTCTGGATATTGGCAATTTATTGTACTTTCACCTTAGGCTACAATAAACAGCTAGAACAGTTATCACAGGTGTCTACAATGAAGCTTTATTGTTAATCCTGGTTCTTATGACAATCTAACATTTTTAAAATCCAATTGTCACAGAGACCAAAAAAAGTTCTGTCTGGGATTACAATGATAAAATATACAGTTCCGACTTACATACAAATTCAACTTAAGAACAAACCTACAGACCCTACCTTGTATGTAACCCGGGGACTGCCTGTACAAACAATAACATTAATTTGCTGAAATGGGAATATCCCTCTAACTAAATATGGATTTTAATTTCTAGGTTAGAAGATTATAACATTAAAAACCATTAATTAAATCACCTTTATAAAAACTTTATATTAACAAAATATTTATATATTTTAAATTAGAGTAGTTGTCATTTTTTTCACAACTGACTTCTCACTCCCAAAGTACGAATCCCCCCCCTTATTCTATGCAATTGTTTAGACTGTATCAATAAGCGGTGCTAAGTGTCTAGATACAATATTTGGTAGAATAAATATTTTTACTGCTGTGGTATAGATTTTGTTCTGCAAGATCTTTTTTTGCTGGGAAATGTGTGCTAAATACAATACTTGATGTTATATGATATGATGTGCACTTGTAAAGGTGCAGGTTTTCTGACCATTTCAATGCAGACAGGAGGTTGTAAAACATGAGTATGGTTTTACATCTTATTATAAGTAACAAGTTGAAGGTTGCAAAAACAATGTGAATAGAAATTGGTAGTGATAATGCTTTGGAAGCAATACTGTATAACAAACACTTCATGACATTTTCCTTGCTGTATTATAAGCTATATAGACTGCAGATGCACCATGCTATGGGCCAGATTTACTAAAGCCCCTGCCCCTGCCCCTGGTCTTTGCACGTTCTTTTATGTGCAAACTGCTTGCACATGTATTTTAAGAAGTGTCTGAGACTTATTTATGGCGCATGCAAAACTTTGTGACGCATGCTGCACTATTATTCACGCGACACAAAATTCTACACTGAAATGGGCGTTTTGGTGCACAGTCAGACTGCGCGCTGCATGCAAACATGCAAAGTCTAACAGTAGTGTGCTGCACGCCCCATGTTAAAGGTGTATCAAAAAAAGCAGGGCACTCTGTCATAGCAGTGCAGCGCCAGATTCATGAAGAATGTGCGCCAGAAATCCTGAATCTGGCGGTCTCTACACACTACACAGGCAAACTGCACATAGTAGAGCCTGCACTATTCTTAGTAAATGTGCTCCTATGTCTTATGTGCTCACTAGAGATGAGCGAGCACTAAAATGCTCGGGTGCTCGTTATTCGAGACAAACTTTTCCAGATGCTCGAGTGCTCGTCTCGAATAACGAGCCCCATTGAAGTCAATGGGAGACCCGAGCACAGGCGCTCTGACACACTCCAAACAAACAGTCCGGAATCCATCCCCAGGACTTCTAAAACTTCTCGTTCTTCTCCCCCTTATTTAGCCATAAGAAAATCCAAGGTGCATAATCCACCACACCAACCACTGTTTTTATTACCCTTTTGCACAGCTTGGCTGTACTAAATTAAGTCACAAAAAAACCCTTAAAAACACAGGAGTGCCAATCACATCTCATATGATAGAAACTTGCCCCCCCGCCACCTAAGGTTAGTAAGAGCCAGTCCTGGTTTTAGTGCACACTCACGCATAAATTTCTTGGGTAGTAAAGCATTCTAAATTATAACTGCAATTTTTAATAGTGGAATGACCTGGGTCCCTTTACCCCTATAGGACGAGGTTTTTTGTTGCTCATTCATTTTCTACACATGTCCTTGCTGTTCCATGATATAGCTGTTGTGAGGCTTATTTTGTGTGACAATAACACAACTTACTTTTCACTTTTTACGTCCATCTACTGGGAACTGGAAAAAATTCACAAAGTGGAAACAAATCACATTTTGTCACATTCTTGTTCTTGTGGGCTTAGTTTTAGACTTTCACCATAGCTCTCTACAAAATAAACACATCTACTTTATTCTTTGTTTCAGTACGATCACGGTGATTACCATTTTATGCCGGTTTTTATTGGCCGTTTACACACATTTCAAAATTAAACGAACTGTGTACGAAAACGAAACAAATTTTCCATAGCGTCCCCGCATGACGGCCCCACATGGAGGATTGACTCGCTGAACCCTGCAGGACATAATGCGAAAGGTTAAACACCCACCCCCCCCCCTGCTCCACAACCGGTGGCTTCCTGTCCCTACAACGGCAGGGAGATTGAGAGTACTCTACCGTCTCCGCCATGGTGGGACTGTATGGGGAGTTTTTATACAATAGGAGCGGGGGTGCTTACCTTCATCCAAAGAGTCTGGGGTCGCGATACGGCCGGGCTTCCTCTTCCTGGTCCCGACGCAGTCTCTTTGCCCGGCCTCTTGCCTGCGGCTCCGGAAGCCAAGCACCCCGGCAACCGCCATCTTGGTGTATCTCGGGCCAGCGTGTCGTGGAGCTTGATGACAACTTCCCGGTGGACCCGCTCATCACCGGAAGTCGATAATCGGGCCTTGAAGGCGGCGCAGGCGCCACCAAATTTAAAAAGTAGGCGCACTCGCTGCTCTGAGGTCTAACAGGATCTACTCCTGAAGCCAGCGCTGTCGAGCTTCACGCTGCTCTGAGGGCTATAGGATACATTCAGCGTGACTCGGTGTGACACTCCACACCAGTGGTATAAGGTACTTTTCAGGTCTTGCCTTTACTTCACTGTAACATGTCTAAATTCCTTATGTTAGTTATACAGGTGCGGCCTATTCGTTCCGGAAAATTCTGTAAAGGTCAGGTCTTGTCTTACTGTAGTACATATGTTTGTTAAATTATCTAAATATATGTATACTTGTTTAGATTGAAAGGCATGGAATCCCTGATTAGGGATGTAACCTACCAGACCCCCTCTATAACTCCTGTGAGTGGTTTCGGGGGTAATCTGGGGGGGACGGGGGATTATTTCCTCCTTTACCAAAAATTTTTCTGAGAATTCCTGATCTCCATCTACTTTAGTATGTCGATCCCTAAGGTATAAGGATAAGACTAAAGAGTGGAGAAAGAGCCATCCGCTAAACAGATGCAACATGTGTTACAATATACTTATCACCTAATTACAAAAAAACAATCGCAAAATGTATTGAGGGGGTTAATGCGAGAAGAAAGGAACTCAGTTTATGGACGAAATAAGGGATTCATAAGAGTGAAATTCAGACATCAGTTGTCTTCATACCATTTCTTCTTGCATTTATTCCACAATTACAGGCCACCTTGCAAAGGCCCTAACGTGGTAGAATCCTTAATCATATCAATACGCGAGGCTGAACAGGCTCCACATCAAATATGGAGCTATTTTGAATGGAAACCACATCCCATCCTCCTCAAGGCAATGAAATGGAAATCAATATAGTTTTATCTGAAGTTTTAGATAACCTCCGAAAACGCTGTAAGAGATACGCTTAAAATCGAGATGTTGAAGAACCCAATCGTTCAGGATAACTTTTTGGCATCTAAAAACACAAAACGAAAAGGAGGTAGTTGCCAGTCATGAGACACTAAAACAGTTAACATGTAGAAGAATGGAGAGAACCATAGACAGGATTTCGCGTATCCCTAAAATTTAAGAACCGTTATATTTGATTAGCAGGATTCTCGCCTAGTGGATACCCTCCTAAGTAGACATACAGGTAACTAAATCGCAAAGATAACGGACTCCCATTTGAAGAGCGATACAATTGGAAGGATCCATTATAGAAAAGCAACGCTTATTGAAGAAGAGACCTGGAGTCTAGCATGGTTAAAACCTTAAAACCAATATAGCAACACATCAGTGCTCTCCATTTCTCTCTGGTTGTCGGAGTTGGGAAAGCCATATTGAGAAGTGGAACCGAGAGATGTCCCTTGGATACATACCAACTTAAATCTGCGACATCATTTATAGCCGATGCCTTCGCAGAAGGGAGTAGTTTAGCGCGAAGGAAGGCCTGTCCCCTCCTCAATTCACCAGGCGTACCGCTATGGTTAAACATGGGGTGGGCTTTCCGTTCCAATCCAAACTGTGTGGTATCCCATTCCATGGAGAATATGTTTTTGGACAAATCTAATACATATTCTAGAAAAGGCTGATACATAGGAAAAGGGTTATCCGGAACAAAGCTCTCCACAGAAACCAACCCCTTTCTGTGAACAAGAAAAGGAAATTTCTTAAAGAAAAGGCCCCAAACAGGAGATGGTGAGCTATCCAAGGGAGGAAAGAAGAGGTTTTCTCCTCAGCTCCAGTAATAACAACTCAACCGTTCAGAAGACAATACTCCAAGTGGGGGAAGACTTCTAGGATTCTACCAGTGGACGGAAATAACTCAAATGCTTGGGTCCTGAATCCTGTGGAGAATGGCTCAAATTGGAGTTAAACAGCCCTTCCCCCCAAGAAATTTGTAGTAACAAATCTGCAAAAATCGTCCCTCTCTCTTCATTATGAGAGAAGTCATGAAACTACAAGAATGGCGTTGTAATACCAGTACCAGAGAAATATAACATTGACCGGACATTACGCCCTCTTATTCTGAAAAGAAACAATGTTTCCTTCCGTCTTATTTTCATCTGAAGTCCTAAAACAGTTTATATCCTCTACAGAAATTCAAGTTGGAAAAGGTCAGTTCAGCCACCGTCCTCATCCCTCGTCATTCCACTCCTATGTACAATAGATCTGAAAGATGCCTATTACCATTACCCATTGTCTGCAGTCCCAAAAATACCTCAGTTTGAGTCCCTCTCCACAAAACGAAATAACAGATTCCCAATACAGGCGCTTTACCCGTTCGGGGTCTCATCACCCAAAGAACCTTCTCAAAAATTATAATAGAAGTGATGCCCATTTGAGAATGAAGAACATCAGATCATTCCATATCTGGACTGACCTACTAATAATTGGACTACAGAAAACTGATCTTACACAGAAATCTAACGATTTCAACCTACACAACACTGGGTGGGAGATCATCAATTGGGAAAAGTCCAATCTTAACCCCCAGCAAAGTAACTATCTTTCTAGGTACACAACTAACTAATTCAGTCTCCAGAATGTCCTTTCTACCAGAGGAAAAAAGGACCTCATGATTCAAAAATGCTATTATTTCTGCAACGGCAGTCTTGCAACATAAGGAGGAATGAAAGTTTGGACATCTAACCGCCTCATAGGAGCGGTCCAATGGTGATCAAGTCATACGAGGACCTTTCAAAAGTTGGATTCTGTCATCTTGGGACAAGGATCCCTACACCTGGATCAAAGGATCCATACCCTACCTCCCTCCAAAAGTCATCCCTAGTATGGTGGACAGAAGAAGATCATCTAAAAAAGGATGTTCACTGGTTTCCTTGGCCAGTGAAGGTCTTCAGAAACGGATGCAAGTCTGTCAGATGGGAGGCAAATCTGGAAGGGAGATACCTTCAAGGACATGGTCTTTGTGACAAACTCAGAAACATCCTCAAACTACCGAAATTGAAGGCGGTCTGGGAAGTACTGAAGGAGGCTTGTGACAATGTGACGACGTAGCTTATTCTCCGCCATCAAAGGGGCACCAGGATCAGGATCTGTTGAATTTATACGAGAAAATTTTCACCTGGGCAGAGAACAACATCTAATCCCTAACAGCTAACATTTAAAAGGGAGTCTGAATGGGATAGCGACTTCCTGAGTCGGAAGTTAATAGACCATCACGAATGGTCTCTAAACCAAGAAGTTTATGGCCAGATAACACTGATATGGAGGAGTTCCGGTGTTAGACCTCTTCGCTACCAGGGAGAATAACCAACACAGGTCCGTTTCTCTTCTCTCGCTACCAAAGGGACGTTTCGATCGTCAGAAAGAATGCGTTCAATCACAAGTGGGACGCACCCTTAATGTATGCTTTCCCTCCAAGCCATGTACCCAAGATGATACAAAGTCATCACGGACAGAGCAAAATTAATTGTAATAGTCCCCTTTGGGCCCAAAAGAATTGGTTTGCAACACTAAAAGAGTTAGCAATAGCAGAACGAATATTACTTTATGTCCATAATCGGAAGGACCTTCTTCACCAGGGACCAATATACCATCCAGACCCCGCAAAACCTGAACTGTCGGCTTGGGATCCTAATGGGGACTGTTGGAGTCTAAGGGCTTTGTCAACAGTGTGATCTCTACACTAAGGCAAGTCGTAAACCGATAACGTTTGCTATATATTCCAAAATATGGAGAAGATTTGTGATCCTTCTGTGGAACCGTAACCCTAATCAATTATCTCCCATATTTCTCAGGTCCTGGATTTTTCTGCAAGCAGGATTTGAGAAGGGGCTAAAAACCAATGACTGCTAAAGGTACAGATATCAGCTTGGGGCATTTTTCGATATACCTCTCGCATAACATAATGGATTAAGAGATTCTTAAGGCCACCTCCAGGTTGAGACCACAACTCAACAAAGAGTTCTACCTGGGACTCTCCTTAGTCCTAAACTACTACGGGACCCCTTTGAACCTCTAGAATCAGCTAGCATAAAAGATCTGACTCTAAAAATTACATTTCTAGTAGCTATAACCTCAGCTAGACGTTTGGGAGAGATACAAGCCCTCTCCATTAGAGAACCTTATTTAAAAATATCCAATGATAGAGTAACATTAACGCAGACAAAACTTTTAATTATCCCCAAGTTTTTCTCTGACTTCATCGAATCAGGAAATCATCTTGCTCTGCCTTCTCTGCCAGGAACCAAAGATCCAAAGAATTGGCTTGGCACTCCTGTGTGTATAGAGAGCACTGTTGCAATATCTCAAACGACTGAATCTTGATCTTGGCGTCAGGACTCACAATATCCTTCTTCAATATGGGGGTGAATAAGGCAAAAAAGCTCTAAAAGCATCAATTGCAGCGGATTCAATCATTCATCAGACACAAAGCATAACGCAACTCAAAATTAGAAACTCCGGGAAGGTTAAGCTCCCTCAACTCGGGCCATGGCAACCTCCTGGGCAAAAAGAGAGGAGCGTCAATAGAGGAGATCTGTAGGCTGCTACCTATGTCCCACCATATATGATTTTTGCAAAACATTACAGACTAGACTTACAGAGTACTAAAGAGTTAGCCTTCGGTAGGAAGGTTTTACAGGCTTGTTGTCCCCCCCTAAGGAAATGATTAGTTGTATATGTCTCATTGGGTGCGCCGTCATGGGGGACGCTAGGGGAAAAGTTGAATTATTCTTACCGTTAATTCCTTTTCCATTAGTCCACCATGACGGCCCATTGATTTCCCATCCCACCACTATGTCATATTGTTGCTATTGAATGTGTTATGACTAATTTTATGTGAATGAAAATATAATAACTGGTGTGTATCCACTGCCAAGGTTCGTTATTGGAAGCCACTGGTATGTGGATTGCAGGGGGGGTTGTTTTAACCTCTCCGCTCATGTCCCTGCAGGGTCAAGGGTCATCCTCCATGGGTGCCGTCATGGTGGACTAATGGAAAAGAATTAACGGTAGAATAATTCACTTTTCAACCAATCTTTTGATGCTAATAAACTTTTTCATACTTTGTGGTTAGACAGACTGGTTAGGTGTCAATTTTTGTGAAATGAGCTGATTTATTATTGCTCACATTTGTTGAGGTCATGCACATTTTGGTAACTTTTTTTATTCCATGTTTATGTGATGTAAAACGGTGTAAAATTCGCTTTTTTGGACATTTGGGTGGCTATTTTCCCGGTATTTGGTTCACTGCCGGGCAATAATCGTTTTTTTTTGGGATGCAGCGCTACCTATTGTTAGAGATGGGCGAATTTATTCAAATTCGATTCGACCTGGTTCGACGAATTATTCAGAGAAAATTTGATTTGAATTGAATTCTAGACGAATCACAGCATGTGACCTAACGGTACTGATGGAGTGTGAAAATTGAAACCAAAATGGCAACACGCCATGTCCCAGCCATTTCCCTATAATGGTAGCCACACGGTCCGGAGGATGGACCTGTAGAGGTGTAGTTTGCAAAACCAGGAATGGCAGAGTCATGCCTTACGGTGTGCTCCCAACCCGCCCATGAGATGCCCCGAGCCCCTTTAGCAACCAGCTTTGGTCCCGGTCCCTAGCCCAAACTGGAATCAGTCCCTGAGAGTGACATATTATTCACTGTTATTGATTTGGCAAATGTTCTTCTTTCTGTGCCCCTAAATGAAGATTGCCAGTACCTATTTGCCTTTACCAGTTCAGTATTCCAGTATACCTGATGCAGATTCCCACAAGGGGGGTAGAAATAAACCAGCCAGTACTTCATACTACACAACCCTTTGGAGTAGAATGGCAGACTAGCCCCTTACTGAATATTCTCTTTATTTTTGTGCCTCCAAGTGTGCAGGTTTGCCAGAATGCATGTTATTGACGTTATGTGTTTTCTGTTCCAGAAGGGTTGCAAAGTTTCCAGGGACAAACCCCAGTGATGTCGGGAGAAGGTGAAGTACTTTTTGGCTGTGCACCCAGACTAGGCCTCACTTCCCACAGTCCCTATAGCTGAGCAGGCGAAACCAGGTGGAACATGCCACACAGTTGAGCAGGCCTTGAAAATGTCCACAAAAGTGTTTCCTGATTCCTTGTTCAGATCCAGACAGAGACCTCAGGACGCATAACCTGAAGCTGGAGTCTAGGTGGTGGTAAAGACACACCTGCTGACCAGTGCCACGTCTGTGAAGCCAGGGAAGTCAGCATGCTTCCACCACTTTCTATATGCAAACTTACCTATTCTTCTTGCTAGCCGGTCTCTTCTGACTGACTGTATGTTCAGGGACAACCCCAACCATGACTATCACTGTATCTATAGGGCTGACCAGGATGCCCCCCAGGGTAGGAGACTTTACCTACGGTCGGTGCAATAAGACAGACCCTTTTTTAACATTGACAGTAGAGGCAACCCTGTATTAGCAGTGTCTGATGTGTACTGGATTTGTGGGGATAGGAGAGTCAAGCCTGCCTAGAGCTGGGAAGGTGATGTACTGATGATAAAGTTTGTGCATTCCTCCCATGACCCACCCCAGGGATAATTTGATCACACACTAAAAAAGGTAGAGAATCCCAAAGGATTCTGAAGGTCTAAGAAGATGACAACGTTTATATAGATACAGTGGGAGCACCAAGGGGGTCCCAGATGATAAAGGGCACACATACAGATGGGCAGGTCTAGAGTCCATTATTCCCCAGAGAGCTGTGAGCAATAATTGGGTTAACTGTTTTTATTGTAATCACAGATATTTGTGAATTATATCGGAGATGCTTTCCAGAACCGCATGATTTGGACATGACCCTTGCTGAGAAGGGAGGAGTCTGTAGATGGTGGGAGCGGCTTGTTGCTATACATCCCGGATGACATCGCCCCCTATGGATCCATTACCACTGCTCTTGAAAAGATCGAAGGACTGTCCAGGGAACCAGAGAATGTCTGGAGTGAACCTTTGTCCTTCACTTTGTAGTTGGGGGATTAGAGTTTCCTTAAAAGTGGGGGTGATATTGGGAGATTGTGATTTTGCTCTTGTCACTTTTTTGCGTGTTGTGTGGTCCCCATCATCGAGTACACCATGTCCCAGATGGCCGTCAGGAGTAAGAACCAAACAGAGAGTGCCCGGAGTGTAGGATGATGTTGGAGAACCAGCCTGTTTACAACCTATGAACTATAGAAAACTCAGTGATGTCTTTGAGTGTGCAGACCTGTAACCTCGAGTGACTGGCCTCTGAGGGATCTGGTGAAGGTAAACAAATCCAGCAGTAGGGCTTAGCCTACCTGTGGTACCTGGAGCTTGAGGAGGTCGCAAAGGCCAGCAAACCTCAAAAGGGGGGAATTGTTGGTGATATATTCCTCTACGGCGACCATCTTGAACAAGAGAACTAAAACGCCATTACAGGTCCGCCCTGGGGGGGGGGGGGGGCGGTATGCTGCCCACTCAGAAGCTACAGAGTTAAATGTTTTAATTCAGCTATTTTTTCTTATTTAAACTGTTGTTTTCCTTTCACATTATCTTGGCATTTTTTACTGTCCTTCGGCCTCTGCTTTCTTCTTAATGTTTTGGTTATGAAGAAGCTTCTGAACATTCGTAGATAAACAGTCTGTGAACAAGGTCTACTAGCCTTTCCGAGAAATGTGCTGGTAAATTTATTATGGCCAATAGCATTTCAGCTTATTCATGCCTCTTGAGGACCCTACAAAATAGATGGCTCTGGATATGACCGCGGAGAACGACGGGTTGTGGGATATATGGGGACGGACTGTTGTACTTACAACTCCCTCAGAATTCGGTTGGATGGCAAAACAATGATAGAAGCAATAAGAAGATCACGCTTTTAGCAGCAGAGATGAAGAAAACTCAGGGTGACACCTCCTGGGCGGCGTGGTTTACTACTGGGCAGGAGGATAAAAGCTCTCTTTTCAACAAATAGGTCTAGTGCGGCCTGGAGATTTTTATTTTGGCTTTTGTTTCTCCTATGTTGCTGTATACCCCTGTATAAAGGGTTAGCCAAATAGATTGCTGATGGAAAGGTAATGGAGTTTTTCACATGGGAGAAATAATCTCTGTATTATATGTCAATGCGGAAACAATCTGGAAATTTAAACCCGATTTACCTGATGTTCCACTCCGAGCACTCCAGATCCCTCTCGATAACTGACCTAGCCATTATTCTGGTCTCAGAATATCCAGACCCTCCCCCAATAAGGAAGACTTAGTTTAAGGGAAAGAAAAAAGAATCCATGCGTTAGTTGCTTAGTGCTGGGAAGTTAACCTGAGTTCCGCAAGGGCCCGTTGGGTTGACACCAGACAAGCGTCCACTCCCCCTCTCCCATCGCATGGACAGCCTACAGGCATAGAATCTCAATGCAGTGTAGGGAAAAGCTCAGTATTTAGGGGGGATTGTGAGGGTCAAGATAATGATTACATGTCTATGCTAGCCACGATCACGAGTGTTAACCCGCAGATTGCTGCTGGTGGCTTCAAAATTTTTCCACCCAGAAATAATGTTGCCCCATCTGTTGGTGGAGAATCAAATAGCGTTCTACACTGTGACCATGTGGCTTTTCTGACGTTCTGCGATTTCCTCCTACTTGTTTTCCTGCCACTTAGCTCTCATATGTCGCTGCACCAAAGTGAGCTGCTACCAACTCAATTTAATCTCACTTTTAATAAATCATGAAGGATCTCTATGTCGTCCTATTGTGGATCCAGATGGTGGTCACCCAGTAATCGGCACTGTTGAGTATCCAGACCACTCTGGTGTCAGTATGCAGGCAATGGAGCATATAGTGCTCTGTGGAACCGCGTCTCCTCCTCCTCCTCTGCATTTTCTCAAGCATGTCAGCTGCTCTAGGGGGTCCCCTAACTTTTCGTTCTCCAAAACTGTTCCTGGCTGGATTATGTAGTAAGCAAACCACTGGTTGAGAACCTTTGGGATCATTCTCTTTTTCATCATCACATTTATCTGAAAGATGGCCATGGGGTCATCGGCGCTGAAAATTGGAAGCAGTGCATTATTAATGGAGGACCAGTTTTGGTGCTTAGGTGCTGCTGGTCACCTGAAATCACCTGGGCGTTCTGGAGTTGAATTCCACACACTGCCTGCTGCTGCTGACATACCCTTTCCAGCCAATGCAAAGTGGAATTCTTGCTAGTTGGTCCATCACATATTAAGGCAAAAGGTTGTGGTAGCCAGATTCTCTTCAGTGCAGGTATCAGCAGCAGCAAGGTGTGAATACCAAAAAACCAAACAATGGTTCCACATTTGTGTATGTGTTCAACTTCGTGATGCAAATACATGTTGCTCCAAGGTTCTATCATTTGTCACACACCACCTTGGCGTCATGAGGTTCAGTGGCAGCAACACTCATCTGCCTGCTCCTGGATCCCAGTCTACAGCTCCCTGGTGGTGTATGGTCTTTCACCCAGACATGAGTTTTAGTATGGCCTGATTCTAATTTCCCATGGCTTTGCTAAACGTGGTGGTGGTTGATGCTGCACTAACTGGATGGGGAAGCAGGAAAGAGAGAATTGGAGTAGTAGGAGGAGGCAACTGAAAGCATGAAGTGATGTCTGGAATCCCTTATACGATAATATACCTTATATTTGCACCCTGAGCCTAAATTTCAGTTATTGCTGCACCACAGGTCACAGTGGGCAAAACAGTCCATTTGTAATTAGGAGTCAGGTCTTCTTAAGTCTGGACAGCCTGGTGCATTTGTAATAAAAAAAAAAGCTTCAGAAAGCTGTTCAGCTAATATTTTGTGTCTTCTCAATCCGCAGAGATGAGTTGTGGCTGGAAGAAACTGACATGGCGGCCAGTACTCACAATTCTGCAGTCAATACACAATTATTACACACTGAACTTCTATTCTGAAGTTCTATTTTATGCACCAAGTTTGGTTATGGTACATATTTCTATTTGAAGCCGGGACTATGTTACTGTTTTTAAATACATCAAGAGGATTGGAATACCAGCTCACCGTAACAGACACAGTGTCTGGGAAGGAAATGGCACGGACCACCTTGCTGCTCAGGCGTAACAACTCCGTTCAAGAATCACGGTCCAGCCAACTTCTTCGAATTCCATCAAGCTTTATTAAAGATATTGCATCTCAGTAGTAAAAGTGCCCAGGCATGGGTTACGTCAACGCGTTTCGAGCGGAGACCCCGCTCTTAATCATGACAAACATAAGTAAGTATAAAATCAAACTCACATTTAAACTCACCATTGGGAGTTTTAAATGTGAGTTTGATTTATCCTTACTTATGTTTGTCATGATTAAGAGCGGGGTCTCCGCTCGAAACGCGTTGACGTAACCCTGCCTGGGCACTTTTACTACTGAGATGCTAATCTTTAATAAAGCTTGATGGAATTCGAAGAAGTTGCTGGACCGTGATTCTTTGAACTGTTTTTAAATACCCTGGGTTTTGGAGCTGCATTCATTTAGTTGGGTTATGGTGACGTTCTCATATTTTTTTCTACGGGTCGGTTTTGGTGTTGTATTATGTTTGAGCTTCATTCTGGTAAACGATGACGTAAGGCCGACAACTGGTATTCAGTTTTCACCAGAGCCCGGTGGCAGCCAAGGTGACATACACAGACGTTAGGCAGGATCATAGTCAGGAACAGGCAGGAGGTCAGGAAGGGCAGCACGGTATCCGGGTCGGAAATGGAAAAAACAGAACAGGACAGGCAGAACAGTATCTGAGTTGGGGGGGGGGGGGGTTACCAGGGGCACATGTGAGCACCTGTGACACAAACCTTGTCCTGGGCTGTATTTATGTATAGAATTTAATTTGCTTCTGGGGCTGCATTTATGATCTAGGCTGTGGTTTTATATTTAACTTAGTTCTGGTGTTGTAAGGTTTATATGTTCTGGATGTATGTATACAACATTTTTGTATTCATGGTGTGTTAAGGGTTATATATGTCTTAAATAGTCTGTGTAGGTAGGAATGTGGGTCAGGAGGTAAGAGTTCTCCTTACGAGACGCAAACTAAGGCCACCATGTAGCGTGTGTGGGTCTTATAACCATTAATGCTCCTCTAGCTGATTCTGGAAAATATGCAAAGTTTCAGGATGGTATAGGAAACCACGCCTCTTTTAGTTACCTTTGAAGCAGCTCCCTTGACATCAAGCATACCTACAAAGGCCTTATGACATGATGTGGGTAGAATTGTAAGCAGTTTATATTCATATTTAAAAGAATATTCCCATTTCAGCAAATAATGTTGTTTTGTTTGCATTATAAAAACTATACAGTTTTCAATATTCTTTCAATTCCCCACTGTTTCTAGATCTCTCATTCTATAAGCTTTAGTATGTTTACTTCAGCAGGCAGAATCTGACCATGATCACACAGGTGCACGCTCATTAGTATCACAGAGAGTAATCCGAGCTGTGTGTTATAACGAGCTGTGCACCTGTGTGACCATGGTCAGATTTCTGTCCACTGGTTGTTAACATAGAGCTTCCTATTGAATGACAGCAAATAGAGATCTAAAAATTGTAGGAATTGTCACGAAAACATATTGGGACTTGTATAACTTTTAAATCTGGAGGTCCCCTACTTAAGAACACTCGACTTACATACGACCCCTAGTTACAAACAGACCCTGGGTATTGGCAATTTATTGTACTTTAGCCTTAGGCTACAATAAACAGCTAGAACAGTTATCACAGGTGTCGCAATAAGCTTAGTGTTAATCATGATTCTTATGACAATCTAACATTTTTAAAATCCAATTGTCACAGAGACCAAAAAAAAGTTCTGTCGGAATTACAATGATAAAATATACAGTTCCGACTTACATACAAACTCAACTAAGAACAAACCTACAGACCCTACCTTGTATGTAACCCGGCGACTGCCTGTAAAAACATAACATTAATTTGCTGAAATGGAATACCCCTCTAACTAAATATGGATTTAATTTCTGGTTAGAGATTATAACATTAAAACCATTAATTAAATCACCTTTAGATAAACTTTATATTAACAAAATATTATATATTTTAAATTAAAGTAGTTGTCATTTTTTCACAACTGACTCTCACTCCCAAAGTACGAATCCCCTCCCCCCTATTCTATGCAATTGTTTAGACTGTATCAATAAGCGGTGCTAAGTGTCTAGATACAATATTTGTAGTAGAATAATATTTTACTGCTGTGGTATATATTTGTTCTGCAAGGTCTTTTTTTGCTGAGAATGTGTGCTAAATACAATAATTGTTCAATTGATGTGCACTTGAAGGTGCAGGTTTTCTGACCATTTCAATGCAGACAGGAGGTTGTATAAACATGAGTATGGTTTTACTCTTATTATAAGTAACAAGTTGAAGGTTGCAAAAACAATGTGAATAGAAATTGGTAGTGATAATGCTTGGAGCAATACTGTATACAAAACACTTCATGACATTTTCCTTGCTGTATTATAAGCTATATAGACTGCAGATGCACCATGTTATGGGCCAATTTACTAAAGCCCCTGCCCCTGCCCCTCGTCTTTGCACGTTCTTTTATGTGCAAACTGCTTGCACATGTATTTTAAGAAGTGTCTGAGACTTTTTATGGCGCATGCAAACATTGTGACGCATGCTGCACTATTATTCACGCGACACAAAATTCTACACTGAAATGGCGTTTTGGTGCACAGTCAGACCGCGCGCTGAGCAAACATGCAAGTCTAACAGTAGTGTGCTGCACGCCCCATGTTAAGGTGTATCAAAAAAAGCGGTGCACTCTGTCATAGCAGTGCAGCGCCAGATTCATGAAGAATGTGCGCCAGAAATCCTGAATCTGGCGGCCTCTGCACACTACACAGGCAAACTGCACATAGTAGAGCCTTTTGTTGGGTCTTTAAATATTACATTCTTGCTGGATAACACTGAAGAATGAGAGGTGTATTCAGGAAGTCAACAGTTGAATGTGAATTTTTTTTAAAGTTATTTTTAAAAAGTTCTTAAAGTGTTCCTTAATTGCATAAAGCATTATAAAATCAGTAATGTAAGTATAAATGAGTATATATATATATGTAGAGAGAGAGAGAGAGAGAGAGATGTTGTTGAGTGTTGTGGTTTCTGCTTACAAGAACTGACTCAAACACTCAGGGGGGGTCTAATGATAAAAATAAATAAAACTTACATCCAAACTTAACACAAAACTTGTACATCCCTTTTTTATACATGCAGAAACTGACATTGTAGAGTAAATTAATTTAACCTTGGCTGCCACCTACAGGGAAATAAGGAGACATGTATGTCTTTAGAAATCTCAGCAACTTTACAACTTAATAGTAAAAACTCAGCAGCTCTTTTTTAACATGAACAAAGTTCTTAGTGACCTTTTAGTCAAATTCCATTGCATGAACAACTACTGTAGATTAAGTATGACATTACTTGTCCCAGGTAACACATTATTATTCACTAGGTTCCACAAAAGCTATCAAATCATTAAACAGTTTTAGCTGCTGGTGGTGTGGTTGAATACAATGTTAGGCCACGTGAATTTATAGAAGTTTTATAGGAATTTAAAGCAAAATTCCATAAAAACTGTAGAGTCAGAAATGCACAGGCACTTCCGACTATGGGCCTAATATGTAAGAACAGGCGATCCACTCCTCAAGCTAAATTCCATTGCAAAAACTGCATGAAGAGCCACATTACTTATCCTAAATTATATGTTATTATTTACAGAGCCTTTGAAGTCAATAACTAATAACTACTTACTATTATATGCAAAAACATATGGTACTCCTAAAACTACTCAGCTTTGCGTACAAATGTTTCTGAATAAAAAAAAAGCTATGTCCATGTTAGCCCATGTGTGGTGATGGTTGGCAAATGCCCTGACTCCAAGTCTTCCTGTTTCTTTGCTTCAACATGTTGGAATCACTGCCTTGGATCAGAATGTAACAACCTGCAGTGTAGTTTATATAGTATGGTAAATAGGGCAGTTTGTAGTTATTTTTCTATACATTATAAATATAACAATTGGAGTCTAGCGCATATTACAGTCTTTTGTTGGGGGTTAAGGCATGGTCACAGTGGTATTATGAGATTTATATAATATTTAGGAGCACAGTCTTGGTATCCAGGTGAAATTATACTGTAAGTAACTGTGGTGTTTGAAGTTGCATTACAAGCACTACAAGGAGATCTGGGAGACAATTCTGCAGCAATAACTCAAGACATAGAGAAGTCAGCATGACGTTCTGGACCCAATGGAGCAAAACATCACCTGGGAGTCACCAGTTCCCCCATCTGACTAACCCTCTGGTATCTGTAGTACCATTTACAGAGTGCCAGTGAGAAAAATATTCTTAATAAAAATATTCTTGGCTGATTCTGGATTTCACTGTGGAATAAAAGGAGCCTTCTAGGACTGCAGGGAAGGCCAAGTACTGCAGAAACAAAAAGATTCATTTCTGGTGCCAATGTGGCCTACATTTGTATCTAAAGGTTTGGACTGAGGATGGTGCTACCTCATCCAGAGCATTTTTAGAATATGATTAGAATGGTAAGTATCTGGGCTAGGACAGGACAGGGAGGAGATGGGAGACAGTGATGCCTTCTCCTTCTCCCTTCCTATTCTCAGGTCTGAATCAATGAAATAATTTTGCAAGCCATAGGACAGATAGAACAGAGCAGTGTCTTCCTAACCATGCTCTCTCTGCTTCACACCAGAAAAAGATGGAATGGGGTGGTTAGATAAAGTATATAGCGAATTATAAGAGTACAAAGGTGGAGGAAGGATGGAAGAGCTGATGTGGATGAAGGATATTGAGGGGATAGAGGTGGACAGAAGGTGAGGAACAAAACTGGTAACTTCTTTTATGTTGTTGTACTAATGTTAAGAAAAATGCTTGCTATCAACGTCAGCTTATGCAGCCTTAGCAAGGCAAATTTTAAAGAGGGGCAAGGCTCATTTCAGATCATAATATAATTAACTACAACACATGACAGGAGGGTGTTTTTGCAAAGAATAACAGATTTGCTGTTGAGACCAATAAATTATAGAAGATCTAAAAAGTATCCTAAGTTTTAGTGAGATAAAGAGACGTTGATTCAAAGCTATATTTGGACATAGATGACCAGGACTTGCAGAGTTCAAACAGATGAATAACACAGACAAATGACAGCAGGCAGGATGGTGAATAAAGAATGTACCATCTGGACATAGATGACCAGGACTTGTAGAATTACAAAAGATGAATAACACAGACAAATGGCAGAAAGCAAGGATGTTGAATAAAGCAAATACCTGTGGAGGAAGAAGAGAGATGGAAGTTATGATCCAATATATTTCCGTGATGATATGGCTTTGCACTCAGGTAGCATATAGCACACGGGTGGCAGCTTTCACAAATAATGTAGTTATTGATTTTATATATGTTAGAATCCTGGCTTGATTCAAATGTGTTTTTCTTTTGAAGTTAAATTGCACATATTACACTTACTCATGCCACACATACAGTATACAATCTTTTGGTACCAAGCCACGAGCAGTTGTTGTGTGTATAGACTTTGTGACAATACAATCAGATGATGAAACAACACTCCGTATAAGCCAAAATAGTGATTTTATTCCAACATAGTATTGCAACGTTTCACCTTATCATTAAAGGCATTTTCAAGCTGGAAAATGCCTTTAAAGAGAACCCGTCATGCAAAATAGCCCCCCTAATAGATTTTCATAAACTGCCATTAGAGAGCATTGCCTCTATCCCTTCATTGTCCCTCTACATTCATGTAAACCTAAGTAATGAGGTCCTAAAGCTGTATGCAAATGACCTGTGAAATGTCCAATGAGTCATTAGCATATTCAAGCTGTCCAGCTTATTCATGAGTGGGAAGCACAGCCACACCCCAGTGCTTGACTGAAGCCTGTATAATGGTGTGAGGTATAATGGTATAATGGCTCCCCTATGAGCTTCCTGGAGCTGACCACGCCCCCTGCAGCCTGTGTGTGTGTGTGTATAGGAGAGATACAACAGCTCCAGGCAGCCATGTTATAGCAGGACATGTCAGGTACATGTGTAGCTGATGTCTGTGTATTAGGAGGATGCAGCATGTCAGCAGATGCAGCATACACACTAACTATGCTTTACTATGCATTACACACAGACCTGTGCAGGGGGGGAGGAGAGGGGAGGGGTAACTGGTGACATCACTGTCTCTGACCATGTGACCAGCCTCATTTACATAATAAAGAATAGATGATTTTATAATGATTAATGTATGAAATAACTAGATAAAGGCTGGGATGGGATCCTTGTGAGCTGCTCCAACAGGTAGTAGTGACAGGACAAGTGACTTGATGACAGGTGTCCTTTAATGATAAGGTGAAACGTAGCAACACTATGGTGGAATAAAATCACTATTTTGGCTTATACGGAGTGCTGCTTCATCATCTGATTGTGTTGTGCTGTGGTTCCTGTCTGAACCTCATCAAAGTCATGCACCCGGCTGTTTTCCTATACACAGTGCTGCTCCATTTCCTTTGCGTGTCGACTTTGTGACAATAAGGTCACAATAAAGATGGCCTTAAAGTTACAGCCATTTTTCAAAATTTGGAAAAATATATCATCTTGAAAAAGAGTAGAAAGATTACATTTGATAATTTGTACTATTTCTTCATAATTATTGCTATACTAAAAGATAGTAACTTTGGGACTATTTTGATGTACATTATTTTCTAGAACATGTGTTGGTTTGATGAGACATACAGAACAATCAATGGTTATCCTTCTATCTTTCTTAAATCAAACTCATAGAATTGATAGAGGAAGGGGTCAGTGTTGTAAATATTAATAGTCAACAGGCAAGATTTATTTGCCTAGACCAAGCAGACACTCCCATTTTCAACAGTAATGTTCTACTACTATTACACCCTATTATTTTGGGGATAGACTCCCATAGTAAAAAATTGTAAGAGTGGCTGGATGGTCTATTAAAACCCCTCGGTAACACTTACGGCTGGCCATTTAAAAAGAAACCAAAGAAGTTCTTACTTCTTACTTATTTTTACAGGAATCATTTGAATTGCTCAGCAATCTCTGTATTTATAGGTAGCACCAAGCAACTAATTAGAGTGGAAGGTAGGCGATTAGCTTGCTCACTACCAGTTTCTGCGGCATTTCCTGATAAAAGATGGACAGCCGTCACTGGATTCACTTTCACACCAAGTCGTAGTCAATCAGGGCAAGCAATGCGCCAAATTTATTTTTGAAAAAGGAATACCAAGTCCGGATTACTGAGTTGCTCATGACAACGGTAACAATACAACATTCAAGTGGCACCATCACCAAGCCTGTCCACCCCATCTGTTCAGCTCTTCAATTGGTTCAAACTCATAGAATTGATAGAGGAAGGGGTCAGTGTTGTAAATATTCCTAGTCAACAGGCAAGATTTATTTGCCTAGACCAAGCAGACACTCCCATTTTCAACAGTAATTTTCTACTACTATTACACCCTATTATTTTGGGGATAGACTCCCATAGTGAAAAATTTTAAGAGTGGCTGGATGGTCTATTAAAAACCCTCGGTAACACTTACGGCTGGCCATTTAAAAAGAAACCAAAGAAGTTCTTACTTGATACTTATTTTTACAGGAATCATTTGAATTGCTCTGTATTTACAGGTAGCACCAAGCAACTAATTAGAGTGGAAGGTAGGTCATTAGCTTGCTCACTACCAGTTTCTGTGGCATTTCCTGATAAAAGATGGACAGCCATCACTGGATTCACTTTCACACCAAGTCGTAGTCAATCAGGGCAAGCAATGCGCCAAGTTTATTTTTGAAAAAGGAATACCAAATCCGGATTACTGAGTTGCTCATGACAACGGTAACAAGTGGCACCATCACCAAGCCTGTCCACCCCATCTGTTCAGCTCTTCAATTGGTCGTGGCACTGATTACAAGCACAATTTAACAACAGCATTGAAATTACTGTGACGTGTGTGCCAACGCTAACATGCTCCTGATGATGTCATCAGGGAGCAACAATCCTCCCGAAAAGGGCCGCACCTGCACCAGCATGTTGGTGCCGATGCGCACATACTCTATTAATTGAAATTTAGCCACCGCTTTGTCAGCATAATCACATTACTAGTGGGACCAAACAAGTTTGTAGAGCAGCACTGTGACTGGATTAAATCCAGAGAGGGTGCAGGCTACAGAAGGATCTGACTCAAGACCCTATCAGTATACAGTCCTCGATTTAGAAGCAGCACTCCGAGATAAATCAAAGTTTCTTTATTCCACCAGTGGAAAAATACAACATTTCGGCTGACTCTATGCAGCCATTCTCAAGCATAGTGAATGGTGATACATGCAGGTTTAATTCCCCTGCAGGAAGTGATGTCATAGGTACAATACATAATGTGAAACAGGAAACAGATAAAGAGAAAAATCCCAAAAATTCAATGTGCACACATGTTACATTATATGATCACAGTGCCAGTGAGTAAATTCAATTCATTATATGAAAAGTGTTGCCGGACGACAATCTCCCCTGCGCGCCGTCAAGCCACTGTTTGTGGGTGTCCCCACTGCGCATGTCCAGAAGCTGGTTACTAAGCAACCTAACAACCTACAACAAAATCTCAATAACTATGTAAATGTTCATCGCCAGAGTGCAACTGATTGCTTCCACAACACAAGTAAACACCGGTCCTTACCCTGGAAGGGATGGATCCTGAGGTGACTAGCGGGATCACTCTGATCGCATCGAGGGGCTGCCCCAGCTCTGCTGCGACACTCAGTGTTGTTCGGCTGGTGCAGCCCTGCGATACGATCAGAATGATCTGGCTAATCACCTCAGGATCCATCCCTTCCAGGGTAAGGACCGGCTTTTACTTGTGTTGTGGAAGCAATCAGTCGCACTCTGGCGTGTCATTCAGCCTGATCATTAAGTGTCTGCTGGAAGCAGATGCTTAGAGATCACTAGCAAGGCCATATCAAAGTCAATCTACCATATCTTGAATAATCATAATTAATAAAATTGATTATTTTTTAAGTTAGTGTTGTAGTTTGTGTACTTGGACCAGTGTCACAAATTTTTTTCTTAATTAATTATGATTTACTGATGGAGTGTGTTCAAATAATAAGAATTTACATAAATATGTATTCATTTATTGTACCTATAATTTGGTGTTTCTTACACTGAATACAGCAGTATTGCAGTATATGGTAGAAGCCACCAAAGGTTAAAGTACAATTGGAGGTCTAAAAAAAACCCCTAAAAGTTCAATCATCCCTCTTTGCCAAGAGCTACTGTATATACTCAATATAAGCCGACCCGAGTATAAGCCGAAACCCCTAATTTTGACACAAAAAATGGAAAACCCTATTAACTCAAGTATAAGCCGAGGGTGGGAAATGGATTGGTCACAGCCCTGGAGTATATAGCCTGCCAGTCCCCTGTAGTATATAGCCAGCCAGCCCCATCAAGTATATAGCCTGCCAGCCCCCTGGAGTATATAGGCTGCCTGCCTGCCCCCTCAAATATATAGCCTGACTGCCTGCCCCCTGGAGTATATAGCCTGCCAACCCCCTGGAGTATATAGTTTGCCTGCCTGCCCCCTCAAATATATAGTCTGCCTGCCCCCTCGAGTATATAGCCTGCCTGCCACCTCGAGTATATAGCCTGTCAGCCCCTCCTGGTCTGCCGCAGGCACCATGACGTTAGCCGCAAGCTGACATCATAGTGGGTGCCGATGCGGCTGACATCACGAAGACTGTGACGGACCAGGACCCGATGTCGGAGCCGCGATGGATGCCGGGGAGCGTCAGAAGGTGAGTTCACTTTTTGTTTTTTTCCTTGACTCTAGTATAAGCCGAGTTAGGGTTTTTCAGCACATATATATATATGGTAATATAAAATTAAATACACAAAAAAAAAAAATATGTTGGGCGTCACCGCATTCCAAAATGCCTGAACTATCAAAATATAAAAACAGTTATTTCCAGTGTTCAATCCTGTAACGGAAAATAGCACTCAAATGTATGAATCCACCAATTTTTCCTATTATGCAATTAATAAAAAAATGTAATAAAAAGTGATCAACATGTACAGTCATCTGTAAGCTTCAGTATAAAAAAAAAGTTATTAGCGTCAGAAGATGGCAGAATTAAGAATTTTTTATATACTAAAGGTTTTTATTTTTTAAAATCTATTAAAACATATTAAACCTATATAAATTTGGTATGCCTGTGATTGTATCAACCCAAGGAATAAAGTGAAGGTGTCAATTGGAATGAAAGGTGAAAGGTATAAATAAAGAGGCTACAAGATATTGCCACATTTTTTATTTAATCATTTTGAAAATAATATGTTGGACAACAAAGCCTTTAATGTCTATAACTATGGAACAGCAGAAAGCCAAATTGGAAAAGTTGAAAACTAGTGTATTTGACCTTTTGTGTTTACTATTTATTAGCATTTCTCTCTGTTCATAAAATAGAATCTTTCATATTGTATTAACATGGCTATGATACAGTAGAATTTGATACTTTGAAAATTGGCAATATATACATTTTCATTATTTGCTGCTTATCACACCAGTGCAGAAGCACAATTTGTCTTTCTAAAGACCACATTTTTTTGTTGCCTGCAAGATTATGAATTTAAAAAAGACTCATAATCCAGGCGCTTGTTAGCGCTAATTAGGCCGTATGGGTAAAGCTTCAACCCTGACATCTCCAGTCAAATAATTTGTTTTACATATATATACCATGTAGTGCCTAGCCAAAAAATATGCAAGGGTTAGAACATTGAAATCATAGCAATAAGATCACAGCTTGTATAAAAATAATGTGATTACAATTATATATTTATCTGTTGGCCCAAATATTTTGAGCATAAGCACTTTTATGTGAGTAATCCAATAGGTTAAGGTTTTTTTTAATATGGTAATTTAAAAAACCTTCAGTAGAAAAAAAAATTACTGGTAATCGGCTCCACCAGATAAAGCATGCCAGATGAAGCGCCACAAGCACGAAACAGCTGTCGGGCACCTTGCAATCACCTGAGTCCCTGCACCTTTCCCTCCCTAAATGCAACTATTGTTGTGAATTGTTTTTTGTGAGTATGCACTAATAAATATGAACAAAATTAAATCTGGTGAGTGTGGTTCTACTATTCGCATATCTGCTACTACATCTGTCTATGTATAGAACTAGAGCTCAACCAACTGAGACAACCCATGAAGATAGCACCACATAATGAATGCTTGCAAAGTATTGAGTAGTGCCACATGGGCGGCACGGTGGCTGAGTGAGTAGCACTTCTGCCTTGCAGCACTGGGGTCCTGGGTTTGAATCCCACTCAGGTCAACATCTGCAAAGAGTTTGTATGTTCTCTCCGTGTTTGCGTGGGTTTCCTCCAGGTATTCCGGTTTCCTCCCACACTCCAAAAACATACTGTTAGGCTGTTTAGATTGTGAGCCACATGGGGACAGGGACCAACTTGACATGCTTTGTGCAGCACTGCGTAATCTGTGTGCGCTATATAAATAAAAGAATTATTATTAACTCTTTAATTTTTGTGTATACCAGGAGTATACCGTCAAAAGACAGGCTGTCAGAAACTAGCACAGCAAATGTGTATATACACAGTACTACGGTAGAACCAAGTGCAGCATATACATATACAGCACCAGAACTGATCTCAGTATAGAAATACAGCACCCAGGCCTGAGCAAGTACAGATAAAAATCATATAGACTGGAGAATGGATAGTAGAGAACCCTCTACCAGCTTCTAATGGCTTGTGTCTTTAGTGAAAAAACGGGCCTAATAATAGTAATGACAAAAAGGAGAAGAATCTATTGTTAATCATTTTTACATGGATTCTTGTCTACTTTAGGTTTATATAGACAAAAATGGTAATGCAATATGGCAGGTCTTGGATTGCAAGCACCTGCAGTTGAGGATTACATTTATCACAGATATTACACTCTTGACCTGCCAAGCCAAGAAATAAGACTTTCATTTATCTCAGTCATTTTAAAACTCTGACATTGAACATGCCCCCAGATTTATTGTACATAACAAATGCCGTCTCTATTGTGCAAAAGAAAATATAACTTAATCCTGAACAGTGGTGATGATTATTTTGGCTGTCACTTTACTTTTGTAAGGCCACAAATACCAAAATCATCCATTAATGTCCTCAGGTGGACCTGTCACCTATAATATGCTTTGTGCTTTGTGTCTTTGCTAAACAGTAAAAATTAATTTGCAAACTTTTCTTATTATTGAGAGGAAGGAATACCATTCACCCATGCTCATAAGTGTTCTGTCTGCAAGGGCCCAGATAAAAGACAGGTAACATAAATAAATTCTACCCAAAGCTAAGTTTACACATTAATTAAAATTACACTGTAAAACTGCTCATTTGGGGATTTGAGGTCAGAATAACTCCCTTCCTCTATAATGGGCACTATAGTAAAAAGAGGAAGGCGCCTTGCATCATACCGCTAAGGAGAGATACAAATAATGTACCCCATAAAGAAATGTGCTCTATTTAAGTAAGCTCAATATGAACATATAGTTGGGTACAGAGTAGCTAATCCCTTCAGCAAACCAGAGTGTTTATGGATGTAGACATAGGCATTGTACTTATGAATGCAGAATTATACAAAAAACTAAATTTAGAGATTCTTAATGAAACAGTGACTTACCGTGCCTTCATAAAAAAAAAAAAAACACTTCATATTTACAAGTTACACTTAGGAAACTCCTAAATATTGGAGTCACCTTAGCAACGATTTCAGAACATATCACAAATTATCTCTATGTGGATTTTCCCATAGTTCCATCTTCCACTCATTTCCAAAGATTCATAAAGATATTTTCCCACCCCCTTTACGCTCAATTGTAACAGGAATTGGGTCTATGTTCAAAGACAAAAATGAACCCTGCACAACCAATATAGAAATTTGCGTAATGCCAACACACAGGAGTGGATATAAAACATAAGAGAAAACGCTATGTGTCATGAGGCAACCAATAAATAATAAAGTTTATTTAAAAGATACAAAAAACACACCACACAGACAAAGATAAAAACAATTAAAATGTATCAAAGTACCTCCAAAAGCACAAGTTTCTTCAACTGGGTGCAAAAAGCAACAAAACATCTCCTATAATAGTCAAGTCAAGTAAGACCCTCACCATCCTGGGGTGATTAAAGTAGTAGTATGCATATGCACAATCTGAAAAAAAAAAACATAAGACATACTGACTAGAGATGAGCGAACACTAAAATGCTCGGGTACTCGTTATTCGAGACGAACTTTTCCCGATGCTCGAGTGCTCGTCTCGAATAACGAACCCCATTGACATTAATTCTTACTTTTTCTTTTCATTTTGTGCGTATGCGTACTACTACTTTAATCACCCCGGATGGTGAGGGTCTTACTTGACTTGACTATTATAGGAGGTGTTTTGTTGCTTTGTGCACCCAGTTGAAGCAACTTGTGCTTTTGGTGGTACTTTGATACATTTTAATTGTTTTATCTTTGTCTGTGTGGTGTTTTTTTTGTATCTTTTAAATAAACTTTATTATTTATTGGTTGCCTCATGACACATAGCGTTTTCTCTTTGTTTTTTCCACTCTGTGTGTTGGCATTACGCAAATTGTATATTGGTTGTGCAGGGTTCATTTTTGTCTTTGAACATAGACCCAATTCCTTACATTGGGGTAAGGGGTGGGAAAATATCTTTAGATCTTTGGAAATGAGTGGAAGATGGAACTATGGAAAATCCACATAAGATAATTTGTGATATGTTCTGAAATCGTTTCTAAGGTGACTCCAATTTTAGGAGTTTCCTCATGTCACTTGTAATATATGAAGGTGTTTTTTTTTTTTTTTAATGTCACTGTTTCATTAAGAATCTCTAAATTTAGTTTTTTGTATAATTCTGCATTCATAAGTACAATCCTATGTCTACATCCATAACACTTCATATTTTGCTATTCTTTACTTCTTTCGCTCTTGTTATGCTTACTTAATAGAGCACATTTCTTTATGGGGTACATTATTTGTATCTTCCTTAGCGGTATGATGCAAGGCGCCTTCCTCTTATTTTTTCCTTATTTTTTTTACTACAGTGCCCATTATGAGGAAGGGAGTTATTCTACCTCAAATCCCAAATGAGCAGTTTTACAGTATAATTTTAATTAATGTGTAAACTTGCTTTGGGTAGAATTTATTTTTTTACCTGTCTTTTATCTGGCCCTTGCAGACAGAACACTTATGAGCATGGTGTATTCCTTCCTCTCAATAATAAGAAAAGTTTGCAAATTATTTTTACTGTTTAGCAAAGACACAAAGCACAAAGCATATTATAGGTGACAGGTCCACCTGAGGACCATTAATGGATGATTTTGGTATTTGTGCCTACAAAAGTAAAGTGACAGCCAAAATAATCATCACCACGTTCAGGATAAGTTATATTTTCTTTGCACAATAGAGACGGCATTTGTATGTACAATAATCTGGGGGCATGTTCAATGTCAGAGTTTTAAAATGACTGAGATAATGAAAGTCTTTTTCTTGGCTTGGCAGGCAAGAGTGTAATATCTGTGAATGTAATCCTCAACTGCAGGTGCTTGCAATCCAAGACCTGCCATATTGCATTACCATTTTTGTCTATATAAACTAAGTAGCCAAGATCCATGTAAAATGTTAACAATAGATTCTTCTCCTTTTTGTCATTACTATTATTAGCCCCGTTTTTTTCACTAAAGACACAAGCCATTAGAAGCTGTTAGAGGTTTCTCTACTATCCTTTCCCATCTATATGATTTTTTCTGTACTTGCTCAGGCCTGGGTACTGTATTTCTATACTGAGATCAGTTCTGGTGCTGTATTGTATTGCTGCACTTGGTTCTACCGTAGTACTTGTGTATATACACATTTGCTGTGCTAGTTTCTGACAGCCTGTCTTTTGACGGTAGGCAGTGTGGGTTTCATGTCCACAGCCATCTGTCTCTTCCTTTTATATGCTCGACCGAGCATCAAGCTCGGACGAGCATGTTCGCTCATCTCTAATACTGACGTATGTAAACGTATGTAAGACATACTGACAAATCAATAGATAAAAAATCAGAGACTATGTAGTAAGGCCTGGCAGAATGAAGAAAAAAACAACAGTCACAGTTTAAATGTCCCTGTTATACATTACAGACTTGGGTCTATGATGGAACGTTTGGATGAATGGGTGGATCATCACAGCCATTGGTGGTCGCTATTCCGTGATATCTAAACATACCATTACACTATTGGATTCTTTTCTTTGGTGTGACAACTATCGTTGGCTAACCTGTGATGTAGTGACTAGAGATGGGCAACTTTTTCGATTCGATTCTCTGAGTTCTCCAAATTTTGCAACAAAATTCTATTCGACACGCATCCAATCATGGCGAATCACATTAAAAAGCAGATATTTCCTGGCTGCAGAGAGCCTGTAGGTTGTTGTAGAATATTGTTCCATGCTCAAATATGCATAGGGAGCATGGTTTGGTCTTCAAACAATGCTGTGTTTTAGAATGACACAGCTCTTAGAATCGTTTCCCTCTTCAATTCCATGGACACTTACAGGGGCCAACTTCACCAATCAAGTGAAGCAGGAATGTAGCCTGACAACGTAACGTCGGTGCTAGCTCGAAAGGACTGAGCTGAGGGCCAAGATCCCACTATAACATTAAAGGTGCAATCTTTTTACACTGACATCAGATGATTCCATAGATTAGGACAGAACCTGTTCTGTTAAACGCAGATACATGAAAAAAAAAACCCAAAAGAGTGGAGAGGGTGTCGGCAGTAATTTTGTTTTGACGTCACTGATCATTTTCCCTTCTTTTCACGCGTCAGTGTCCGCTTTCAATCGGTCAATAATCCATCAGTATTGCTTAAGCCAAAAACAAACAGGAGTTGATCCAAAAAAGAAATGACCAGTAAATGGGATATTTGCATCTTCTAAGTTTTGTATCCCCTCCTGCTTTTGGCTATCTGACAGATGAAATGAAGGGGGAAACCAAACATAGTGGCAACGTCATAGAGTTGCGGAGGGTGAAAACAGCATGATGGAAATCACAGGGTGTTCCAGAGAGACAGCGGTCAGTTGGCACAGCATGAGTAGGCAGCAGAGTGGCACAATGACAAATTCTGGAGCTGGCAGCAACATGGTAGGCCACAGTGTGGCACAATGACAAAGTGTGGAGGTGGCTGCAGCAGCAGCAGGAGGTCAGAGAGTGGGACAGTGTGTGTAGGTGGGGGGCAGCAGTAGCAGCAGCATGAGGCCACAATGACAAATTGTGGTGGTGGCAGCAACATGGTAGGCCACAGTGTGACACAGTGTAGGCAACTATGTGGATTTGACACAGATTTATTGATATCTACTTTAGCAACAAAAAAAATTCATATTTGGGGAATACAGAACCCCAAAAACTGACAACCTGGACTTTGAGCAAAAATAACTCCATCAACTATGTGGATTTGACATTGATTTATTGATATCTACTTTAGCAGAAAAAAAGAATTGAAATTTGGGGAATACAGAACCCCAAAAAATGACACACCGGACTTTAAGAAAAAATCACTCAATCAGCTACTGAGTACAAGCAGCTAGACACAGCACATGCAGTGTGAGGGATTGCAAATGGCCGTCTTTATTCGTGCCGAACCGAAGTTTTCCTGAAATTCTAAACAAATTCCACTTCGTTAGAATCGATTCGCCCATCTCTAGTAGTGAGTCTTTATTTATCTGTAGAACATCATCCTGCAGTTAACAGTATATTACATTTTCTAAATAGATATCGCAAGTGCACAGATGCAGTAAAGAAGTTTATATTATTATCAGTTGAGTTTTTACTCAAAAATAATTCTTTCATATTTGATGGCAAATTCTATATGCAGAAGTGTGGTGCGGCGATGGTGGGGGGGCAAAAGATCCCTATCCCTGGCCATTATCTATAAGGCAGTTTGGGAGGAGAGGTTTTTTTTCACAGATACCAAACCGTTTCTCCGCCATATTAGGTGGTATGGCTGTTATATAGGTAACCTGCTACTGATATAGGGGGGATGGGAACTACAAACACAGGATTTCATCTCGTACATTAATTCCAATTTGTTTCATCTGAAATTTACCTCTAATATTCATTCTGATACAGTCAATTTTTTATAACTTTAGATGCAAAAAATATGGTATATGTGTCACCTTTCCTGAAACCTACAACTAAGAATTACATTCTACAAGCCTCATCTTGTCACCCATGCCATGTAAAAAAAATCTCCCAGTGGGTGAGATGATACGCACAAAAAGAAATTGCAATGATCCCCAAAAATCATTGCAGAATCCAAAAGGGAATGTGATAAACTCACACAAGGTAAGTACCCAAATTGGATGCTTAAAAGATAATATCCCAAGAGCCAACTTACTAAAAATCTGCAAAATTTCAAAAAGAAAACAGAAAGCCAACACTTCCGGTTACATTTGTACAAGGACGGTTCATAAGCTCCTGTGTTTGACGACAGAGGGCGTCCCTGAGGGAAGTTGGTGTTGTCATCGTGTGCTGCCATCCATCAAACGACGGCAAAATAAATTGCACACTTATTAATGGGTTAGTTTGGATTTGGCAGCTATTTGAGTAATACTTGTTTCGTGATTTCTGCTAAGATGGAAATAGAGCAGAATCGTTTGGTAATTCGCTTTTTGTTTTTGGATGGGAAAAAATGTGAGGAGATAAAAGCAAAGTTGGATACTGTTTATTGGGACACTTTGCCATCTATGGCCACAGTTAGATATTGGTTCAATTAATTTAAGCGTGAGCGAACATCCGTTTTTTATGAGGAGCGACCAGGACGCCTGTCAGACATGGTTATTGAGGAAATCTTTCAAAAAGTCCACAACAAGATACTTGCTGATCGACGAATGAAAGTGCGACGAATGAAAGAGGCCGTAGGTGTGTCGACTGGAAAGGCAATTAATATTTTACACGATAAGTTGGCGATGCAAAAATTGTCGGCCCGATGGGTGCTGCAATTGCAAAGATCCGAAGGAATTTTTGCGTTGATTTGTCACCGTTGATGAAACCTGGATTCATCATTACACACCAGAAACTAAGCAAGAATGGATTTCTCCCAGTGAATCTGCTCCAAAGAAAGCGAAGACAGTCCCACTGTCCGAAAAGGTCATGGCAACGATTTTTTGGGATGCGAATGCCGTCATCCTCATGGATTTTTTAGTAAACGATCACTGGGCAATACTACAGTGAGCTATTGGACCACTTCAACAAAAAATTGAAGGAGACACGGCCTCATTTGGCGAAAACAAAGGTGCTGTTGCAACACAATAACGCACCAGCACATTCATTCGGAGTTGTCGCTGCCAAACTGCATGAATTGTGTTATGAATTGCTGCTGCACCCCTGGTATTCACCCAATCTGACTCACTGCAACTTTTTCTTGTTCCCTAACATGAAGAAATGGCTTGCGGGAAAAGAATTTAGCTCAAATAAGGGAGTCATCGCTGAGTCAGACGCCTATTTTGGAGAGCTCAACAAATCCTATTGTTTGGAGGGGTTAAACAAATTGCAGGAATGCATAGAGCCAGCAGCTTTTGCGCAATACATGCGCTGCTGCCAGCGATTCTTACAGGTCCCTGGCATAAAGGGTATAAAGGGGACAGGATTAGGGGGTACATATTTGGTGGGGATATTTTTCGGGGGTGACAGGTCCTCTTTAAAAAAATCTTTATTCCAATGGTATGTGCATGTCAAGCAGAGAACATGCCCTTCTTCAATTACCAAATTGGTTGCTGTGTTTTACTGCACCAGATTAATCATCCAGCATCAGATATAATGATTAATCTGGTGCAGAAAAATACTGGGTTGTATGTCATAAAGAAGACTGGTCTTCACCAGACTGCTGTGTTCCTAAATGGTTCTCCTTCTAAACATGATTTATTGCTAAATACTACACCATGGGTATGATCTGTGCATTTGATATGAATCTAACCCGTGTTCTTCATGGAAATAACTATATACAGTGATACTTCGCATGAAGAGATGTGGAAAGGCAATCCCCATGCAGCAGCAGAACAAGTAAAAGGGGGCCATGGCACACGGTCTGCCCAAGAAACAAAAGCCATTCCACACGGTGTCACGCTGTTATTTTTTCTCAAAGAATGAAAAGAGAACACCTGTCATTAAAATCTGAGCTCCTTATGCATTGGTTTTATTAATTTTTCAAGTTAGGTATTATTTGCCTTTGTCGCAGGGTAACTTCCCTCTTATCTGCACCTTTTTTCAGCCCTCTACCCTATTACCTAATTTTAAGTCATTTTTGTTTGTTAAAATACAGCTTCCCATTTACTTTAATGGTTTGTTTTAAAGTTTGCCAAGTTCCTGGCCCTAAACAGAATTCGTTGCAAAATTCGGACAACCCATGAACCCCGAATCAACCCTGCTCATTTCCATTCTAGGAATATGCAAATAGTGTTTCCGAGAAAAACAGAGTAGGATTGCTGCCAATTTAAGAATAAATGGGACTGGAACAGGTGTCGCTGGTAAAATAGATGACCACTAATGTGAGTCCTAAAAATAAACCACTAAAACAATAAACCAAGTAAACCTGCCTCAACCAATAAGTGGGATAACACTAAAATAACAGCAAATATACTATTTTTAATCCTTATCTGAGATACACCCTAATCTATACCCTAGTCATGGACTAGTGGGTTACCTGGTTATATTTAAGCTCGGTATAGAACTAGTAACCTATAAGTAGCTGTATAGATAGGTGGTAACAAACTTTCATCCCGAAAAGCTGATGTCCGAGTCCAAGGATAGATTTTCTTTGTAGATCCACGGAAGGTCTTTAAAGTTGCTGCAAGCAAGTCTACTGCGGATATGTTTCACAGACTTTGAGATTTTGCACGTGGAGTGAAGCCTGGCCGACAGTTAGCACTTCGTACCAGCCCTGGTAAGTTCTGTGATGAGGTCACCAAGATACGTTTTTCCAAGCGACAAACTTTTCCAACGCATTTCAAAGACCTGTACTGTCTTCTGCATCAGGTTCAGTACAGGAAAACATACCACATTAGCTACCTTGTAAGGCGCCCCCTACACTGTGCATGACTTTCAGGAAGCAATGACTTGATGCAGGATAAGGACAAACCAATATGTCTATTACAGAAGGAACAGATTCCCAACTAGCGGTATTGTTTCGATGTGGTTGCATCTCTTCAGACATGTAAGGGCCAAATCGGTGTAATTGGATAAATTTTTTGAAAATATTTGACACATATTGCTATTGTCAAACCTTAATAAAGTATACAGATGACCCTCCACAGGGGTAGCGTACCCCTTATTGTATGATTGATGTCCTAAGTATCATCACAAGTCTCGTTCATCAATTCTCGAATTCAGAATCCTTAGGGAGATTGAAATAGCATTACATAGCTCTTTAGTATGGCATCAGATCCTCATTTGGAAAAGAGTGAGTAAACCAGGCGACCTGTTATGGCATAGTTTGTATAAATTGTTCTAAAAGTTTGATAATTGGCATCTTTGCTTAAAGTTAAATCGGTCTCTATACTAGCATTGCTACCACTACTCTACAAATTTTTTAAAAATCCATTCAAGAAGCAATGGTTGCCGCCCACTCTGATTATCCTTTGGAACAAGTTAAGTGATGCTTAACATTTGTCTAATCTGTTTGCTATAAGATCCATTTATCATAACCGAAATCCAGAAAAGTTTTTATATTATTTTTGTACATGGCTATATGAAGAGTGAACAAACTCACGTGGGTCCCTAAAATCAAAGGACAATTATATGCTTGTTTCTACTGATCTTCTGTAGGCTTGGATAGCATCAGAATGAGCAACAATTATACCAGGTGACAGCTACTTGGAGCATATGTTTTTCTGTTGAGGAGAGAGAGCAGATTCATGTATCATTGATGCTTGATGGCGACCAGGTTAGCCATCAACTAGGGCCCTGGCAGCACTAGCATGATCACCACAATGATTAAAAAAAGCTGATACACAAACAGAGAGCAACCACTGTGATTTTAGGCTGCTTGGGGCTTCTATACTACAGCATAGACAAATTTTAGCATGAACTGAATGCAAGCATGACTACAGCAAGTTATGACCCACCTACCATCATGATAACCAAAGCGAAGCGGTTGGAGACAGAGAGCACACATATGCAATATGGATCACTTTTTTCTTTACAGTATTTCAAAATCTATAGTTCTATTGTCCACATTAGTATATCTATAATGTATGTCCAATTCCCACACCTTTGTACAGAAAGGGAGTCCTTACAGCATACAGAATATTGATATAAGAGACTCCCTGTTCTTCTAGCAGAACTGATCTGTATGCAAATATAAGGGAAAAATAAAAGCAATGCTTTGGCCTATTAATCTACATGCAATACTCTTCACTTTCTGCCATCCCCAGTATAAATTTCTGTCTCTGCCTGTTTGATGGACCAGACCAGCATAAGCATGGAGGCGTCAATGGCTCATCCCTGATCCCCATAGGTGTTTAAATTTTAGTCCTGTAAAGGTATATTACATTTCTTTTCTTTATTGTCTACTACATATACTTATGTATTACAGCAGATAAGTAGGGGCAGGGCACCTGTCACCTTACTAAGGTAAGCAGCTCCTAGTGCTAAAACAAACGCAGCAGTGTTACAATGTTAGCGTTATCAGAAATCTCCAATAACGCTAACACTGCCCGCTGTACATTACAAACGCCGAACCGCTCTCAAATCGATCCGGCGTATTCATGAGGTGGCAAGATTGGGGGTGGGATTAGAGGCGGTGACTGCGGCATGACGCGTGGCAGTCACTGCTGGCCTATGGAGTGAGGTGTGTGGTCCGGGGAAGAGGCAGTAACACTGCTGCGTTTTTTTTTTAGCAATTAGCTCCTAGTGCTGTATTTCAGGGTGACAGGTCCTCTTTAAAGAAGTACATTTTCTTGCATCAACTGTCATCCTTTTTTAGTTTTTTCACTTCCATTTTTCACTCACCATCTTCAAAAATCTATAACTTTTTTATTTTTCCACGTAAAGAGCTGTGTGATGGCTTATTTTTTGCATAACAAATTGCACTTCATAGTGAAAGTATTTAGTATTCCACGGCATGTACTGGGAAGCAGGAAAAAAATTCCAAATGCAGTGAAAATGGTGAAAAACTACATTTGCAACATTTTCTTGTGGGCTTGGATTTTACAGCTTTCACTCTGTGTCCCAAATGACATGTCTTCTTTATTTTTTGGGTCGGTACAATCACGTGGATACCAAATTTGTATAGGTTGTATAATGTTTTCATACATTTAAAAAAAAATAAAACCTCCTGTACAAAATATTTTTTTTTATTTTGCCATCTTCTGGCACCAATAACTTTTTCATACTTTGGTGTACGGAGCTGAGGGTAGTGTCATTTTTTGAAAATTTTGATGGCCTTTCCATTGCTATAATCTCTGGGACTGTGCCACCCTTTGATCACTTCTTATTAATTTTTTTATATTTTTCAAAATGGCAAAAAAATGCCATTTTCGACTTTGGACGCTATTTTCTGTTACGGGGTTAAACGCAGTGAAAAAATGTTATATTTTGATAGATCGGACATTTTTGGACGCGGTGATACCAAATGTGTTTAGGATTTTTACTGTTTATTTATATTTATATCAGTTATAGGGAAAGGTGGGTGATTTGAATTTTTAGGGTTTTTTTATTATAATTTTTTTTGTTAACTTTTTTTTATTTTTACTTTTACTATTTTTCAGATTCCCTAGGGTACTCTAACCATAGGTAGTCTGATTCATCCTATAATATACTGCCATACTGCTGTATGGCTATATATGTGGATTTTACTCCCCATTCATTACAATGTGCAATTAGCACATTGTAATGCATGGGTTAAAACGAAGTAGTCTCAGGTATTCGGAACACCCGAGGCTACCATGGTGACGGATCGCTGCTCCCCATGATGTCATCCGGGAGCGGTGATCCGCGTCAAGATGGCGGCGCCCATGCGATGGACACTGATCGCGGGTGTTAACGGTAAGCCTTTGCTGCAATATGCAGCAAAGACTTACCGGCTATGGAGAGAGCTCGGCCCGCGAGCCCTCTCCATGCACTGGGACCCCCCAGTCTTTCAAATGAATCGCTGGCCATGTAAAATATGAATTGGTGCATTCAGAGGATCTTCTTCTACGACTTAATTTTTTTGTTAACTTTTTTTTATTTTTACTTTTACTATTTTTCAGATTCCCTAGGGTACTCTAACCATAGGTAGTCTGATTCATCCTATAATATACTGCCATACTACTGTATGGCAGTATATGTGGATTTTACTCCCCATTCATTACAATGTGCAATTAGTCGGTGGAATTAGCACATTGTAATGCATGGGTTAAAACGAAGTAGTCTCAGGTATTCGGAACACCCGAGGCTACCATGGTGACGGATCGCCGCTCCCCATGATGTCATCTTGGAGCGGCGATCGCGTCAAGATGGCAGCGCCCATGCGATGGACACTGATCGCGGGTGTTACCGGTAAGCCTTTGCTGCAATATGCAGCAAAGACTTACCGGCTATGGAGAGAGCTCGGCCCGCAAGCCCTCTCCATGCACTGGGACCCGGCAGTCTTTCAAATGAATCGCTGGCCATGTAAAATATGAATTGGTGCATTCAGAGGATCTTCTTCTACGACTTAATTATGCTCTGTTAAGGTTTATTGAAAGGGATTGCCTATATGAGACAATGTTTTTTATCACAGAAAAAACTTCTTTAACCATAACTTTTGTGTTTTATTATGGTGCTCATGTTGTACCAAATTTGTTCTTAATTAGACATAAAAATTGTTTGTGAGCATGTTTGTGTTTGCATTCAGAGGAAAGACCACCTTTGTCCTTAAGCTTAATGACATGATGCAGGATTACGGACAAACCAATATGTCTCAGCTTTACAGAAGGAAGAACAGATTCACCAACAGTAAGGCCGGTTCTGTTTTCGAGGTGGTTGCAATACTCTCAGTAGCATTGTAGTGGCCAATCTTTGTAATTTGATAAAATTTTTTGAAAATATTTGAACACATATTTGCTAGTGTCAAACCTGTATAAGGAGTATAGCAATGACCTCGGCACAAGGTGTACTACTCGTACACCTTACTAATGAAATTCTTTATGTCCTAATAGTATCATCACAAGTCCTTCAGCAAATTCTCGAAATTCAGAATTCTTGAGGGAGATTGAAATAGGCATTACATAGCCAATTTTATGGCAATCCCGATCTCATTTGGAAAAGAGTGAGTAAACCAGGCAGACAATGTTATGGCAGATAGTTTGTAGAAATTTGTCTAAAATGTTTGGATACGTTTGCATCTTTTGCTTAAAGTTAATCAGGTCTCTAGGTACTAGCATTGCTTACCACTAACTCTACAACTTTTTTTAAAAATCCCTTCAAGAAGCAGAGTTGCCCCGCCATCTCTGATTATCCTTTGCGGAAAAGTTAAGTGGATGCTTAACATTTGGCTAATCTGTTTGCTATCAAGAGTCCATTTATCATAACTACAGAAAAATCCAGAAAAGTTTTTTTAATATTACTTTTCTTGTACATGGCTTATGAAGAGTGAACAAACAACTCGCCGTGGGTCACTAAAATCACAGGACATTTATTATTGTCTTTTTCTATTGATCTTCTGTAGGCCTTGGATAGCATCAGAATGAGCAACAAGTTATACCAGTGAAAGAATACTTGGAGCATATGTTTTTGTCTGTCGTGCGAGAGAAGAGCAGATTCAATGTAATCATTGATGTCTTTCCGATGGCACAGTTAGCCATCAACTAGGGCCCCTGGCAGCACTATCATGATCACACCTAAATGATAAAAAAAAGCTGATACCACAGACAGAGAGCACACCCAATGTGACGTTTAGGCTGCTTTTTGGCGAGGGCTTTCTATAAAATAACTAGCAGCATAGCGACAAATTTTAGCATGAGAATGGGCAATCCAGACAGACAGCAAGTTATGACGCCCACTACCATCATGGATCACCAAAACAGCTAGAATTCGTTGAGAGGAGTCAAGAGAGCTACACTACTGCAATATGCGATCTACCTTTATTTTCTACAATTTAATTCAAAAATCGATATTTCTCCTTGTCGCACAATAGTTCTATAACTGTCTGTGTCCCAATTCCCACATCTTGTAGAACCTATGTACAGAAAGGGAGTCCTTACACCTCCGTCATACAGATAATAATATTGACGAGACTCCCTGTTCCCTTCTAGCAGAACTGATCCTGTATGCAAGTATGGGTAAAAAGTAAAAGCTTAGGCCTCTTGGCCTCTTGACTACTCTACATGCACATACTTCTTTCCACTCTTTCTGGCCATCCCCAGTAAAATTTCTGTCTCCTGCCTGTTTGATTAGGACCCAAGAACCAGCATAAGATTCCCGCGGGAGGCTTTCAATTATGCCGCTCAGGTCTTTTGTAGTTGTGTTTCCTCATATAACTCACACCTATCCACCAATCACACTTTTTGAAAGACATTTATATTTTGGTTTACTAACTTAATATCAGTTTTTAGTAGACACCACCAGCACAAAGTATATATTCCAGCATTGCCTATACACACTACTGAGTCCATGAATATGTAGAATGCACTTGAGTACTTAAGACTTGAGTCTTGGTCTGTCATAGAATTAATAGCAGCTGTGTGGACACCAGACATGCATTCCTCATGGTCTGAGTGTTGCATGAGTGGAGCTAAAGCAGCAGGCACAGTAAAGCTCAAGCAGCAGAGTGGCCCCTTTAAATGCCCCAGCAGAGGCCCTCCCTTAATAAAAATGCCCCGCAGAGTGCGCCCCCTAAAACAATGGCCCAGATAGTGGCCCTTCTTAATAGAATGCCCAACCTAGTGCCAGGCGCCACCCTTGCTAAAATGAGCCCAGAGTGTGCCCCTTTGATAAAATGCCCCAACATAAGCCCCTTCATGTCGGCCCTAAATATGGCCCAGACCCCTCAATACCTTGCCCTCCCCTCTTCTACGGCACCGTAAAATGCCCATGCAGCATTAGACTGGCCCCCTTGATTAAAATCCCAGCAAAGTGGCCCCCCTTAATAAAATGCCCCATCTTAGTGGCCGCTCCTTGATAAAAGGTCTGACCCCCAATCGCATAGCCATGGCATCTGGCCGGCAGAGAGAACTGCTGATGTCAGCAGGTTGACCTGGTCACGTCATAGTTGTTTCTGTTCCCAGCAGCTCGCATAGAACGTGCACCCCTTCCCGGCCGTGCCGGAAGCCAAAAGCCTGCTGGCGGGGAGAAGAGGGATGCTGGGGACGCGCGGAATTCAGGGTGAGCACATCCCATCATCTGACTGTCGTCAAGGCTTCCAGACAATTTAGTTTTTATTATTATCACTCCGAGTTGGCTGCCAGCTGGGGCTTTTTCAGCTCATCCATAACGTTTGTTTTCTCGCTCTAGAATCACCATTTCTGACCTTTTACCTTCCCTGTCGCCGACCTCCATGGATAAAGTCGAATCTTCCCTCGCACTATGAACGCAACTTTATTACACCTTCTACGGCAATGGACCACTGCCGATTTTTCCCTATTAACAAAGGATTCCCTGATTGTGGTAACGACAATTTGTCCACGTAACGTGTAGGGGACACTACCTGATCCGCCCCATTGACATCATCTACATGCTCCGCTCCAGGCTTGTATTCGACATTCGGAAGCCTGTAGTGCGATGCTAATCATTTTCACTTAAGTGCCAATATCACGTAAACTGCTCATCTGTGTCCACAAAACTATCCAAAACAGCTCCACTCGAATGCTCATAGCGTACATAGTTCACCTAACTTCCTCTTGCACTCTACTATGCCCCTATACTTTCAAAAACATTTAACAAATATTTTGTGTCATATAGATGACAGTAATATGTATAACTCTGTTATAATTCTAAGTTTGGGTTAATGTTTTTTTATAATGAACTCGCTTTACCCTTTGGTGATCTTTAATTTTATGTCATTCATACCTGGTCATTCTTGCATGCACGCGAATCCGTTCCCTTTTTATGGGCCGAACTTTTCATCAATTTTATTTTAAATGAAACCATCAAAAGTTAAATTTGAAGAAACATTCCTACACCTAAACGGCCCAGTCATCTTCCAGTGAAGCCGAATCTAATATGTCCAAATGCCATGTTTTGATCCTAGGATTCTTTAATAATCTACTGAACACCCCAATTGAGTGGCCTACTGTTCGAAAGGTATTCCACGTCCATGCTATGTTAATACCAAGGTTTACGAAATGGAGTACATACAATCGCTGCCGCACTTCACTTTTCTCATAAGCTTAATGTAGTACCCCCAGTTTTGCTGCCACCCCTTCACTGACTGGTATCTCAATCACACAGCAACCCACCTGTCTGAATTCAGCATACACGCAAACCACACATAGCAAGGTTGACCAACCAATGTTTTCTTCACACAATGTTTGCGTACGTCACTTGGACTTAAGTAAGAAAAGAACACTAACAGGGAGCAATGGCAGCGGTAACAGCTATTTAACATCATTGCAATAAACATTTATAAATCCAATCACTTCTTCATAGTGGGTAATTTTTTGACATCCTTCATTGTGTCAGACTCATTCACAGTTTTTCACAATACTGTACATACCATTCCGGTTCATCTTTTTAAAGCTTAGGTGCGGGGATGTGATGTGATGTTAAATTTGACATTTTATTGAATTGATTTTTTTATTAATTAAAGGGGTATTCACCCTGAAGTACACGATTCTTTAAATGTTCTCCAGCGCACACCAAAATAACACAATTTTAAATTCAACCATTCTTATACAAAAAAAAATAGCAGCATTTCCACAGATATAATTCCAACCGTCTCTTTCAGTCCCTGGTGTTTACAATTTTCTGTTCGGCCTCTCGGGATATGAACTGTACATCTTCTATGCTTGGATTCCTCCTCATGAACTAGCATTCTCTTTGCAGTCCCCCGCATTACAAACAAACTCAGACAAAAGCACTTACCAGCCGCAAGCATCAATTGTGCCTGAGAACTTTACTATACCGCAGACCGATAAGGCTTTAACAGGGAGGGAGACATATCGCGAGAGTTGCCTCTGTGCGCTCTTGTAGTTGAGTTAGCAGAGCCTGAGAGTTTCATTTTAGTTTTCCCACCTATCATTCCCTCCCTTCTCATGGATACTCATCATCTGCCCTCCGTGTGAATCTTGTCTCATCTCGCTCAGTATTTCTTTTCTATGTGTCACCTCACCTAGTCTCTGAATGCTCTTTAGCGTAAGCTCTAAATAACACGTGTAGACATCAACACCTGTCTCTCTTACTAATTCTATCGCACATTGGTTCAGCACCAGACAGCCCCTTTCCTATAGCTTCGTCAAACGCATTCATGAGACATATAAATCATGACACCTATCATAAAACGCGTAAAATCTAAACTAAGTTGGTATACAATTTGAGCTATTGGATAAACATCACCAGGGGATTTAAATTTGAGAGCTTTCTTTCATGGGAAAACATCTTTATTTCAATTTAGAATTACATTAAAAGCAGCACAAATCGTACAAGAGACGGGACTCAAATTTGAGATGGATCCTCTAAACAGTATAATTCTGAGAATCCCAAATACCTGAAATACACATTAAATAAATAAACAATCAAAGCATATACATAGTGCAATACAAGCAATAGCTAAGTGGCTCACTCTTTCACAAACCTTTGGCCAAATTCGATTCAGTCCTTATCAAACGCAGAGCAGCCATTATCCTTTTTTTCCACTGTTACAATGGAAACCTAATCCTAAATCAAGGTAACCCTTCTTACATGAAGACACTGGGTAAGGATGGTGATGAAGAACTTTTATTTTTAGTTTCTGTTTCTTAACAAGCGTATAAAAACAGAAAATGCAGTTGTGACCTGAGCCATACTGGTACATTAGTATGCATGAAGCGTGTAAGTTATTGACTGTTTAATTGTTACAGATATGCCCCAGCCAGAGCGGTAACGTGTAATAACACCATAGCTGGATTTGTGATCCTTAATCTTGCTTTCCTTCCTCCATTTATAATAAATAAATATACAAATGTTACCCGCTCCTGATGTAAAGAGGACTGGCTGCAACCCCGACGAGAATTTAGTTTTACAACTTTCGACAGGCAGATTTGATATCATGATCACCCTGTGATTTATATAGGAATCTAAAGGTTGTTCCCCACTATCAGAAAATATTTTATATGTAAATAAAAAGTTATGCAATTTGCCATTTTGATATCTGGATCTATGCCTCATGGTTTTCATTCACATCTCTAGTTGCTGTCCTTGTATAGAAACTTCCTATGTTTACTTCCAGTGGATATGAAATCTGTGATAATAACGGCTCATCACCTGCATGTCCCTCACATGACCAGGGACAGATTTCTATCCACTGGAAGGAAACACAGAAGCTTTTATAGTCAGGACAGCATCAGAGATCTAGAACAACAGTGATGAATTAATACAGAAAATATTTTTAGAAAGAATACTATTTTCTTACACAAACCATATTCCATTATTTGCTGAAAGTGGACAACCCCTTTAAACTTGAAACAAATGCAACAACCGATTTGGGCTTATGCAGAGGGTTGGTTTTGATATCTTTGTTTCTTCTTCATATCATTGTCATTTGTCATTGTAATGAACCAATATTTGTGTGCTGTGTCCAAGAGATACATTCATTGTTTTAAACATTTATTCAAAAGGTTTTGTTGATCTTATCTTTTAGATTTAGTAAAGTATCCCAAAAAATCTTGGGGTTATAGAAATGTTTCATGTGACTAATAGGCGCCTTTGTAGCTACTATATTTTGACCTTACTCCCTTTCAGCAGTTCAAATCATTTTCCTTGCACTGATACGGCCTTTTGTTCTAGTGGTTTCTCATTTCTGTCCTTGGGGAAAAGACTTTTAATGTCGATTGGGTTGGAAAGGGCCCAGTTTTAAGGTGTGGTACTGTACTTAGGTTGTGGCCATATGTAAAACAGTCGCTATAGGTCCATTCCGTTTGAATTTTGAAAGCCCTTTGATGGTTTAAAAATGACTTATTTTAGGTCATCATATTTGAATGTTCGGAAGGCTGATCACATTTTTTACAGATGGCTTCTCAGAAGTATTTTTGGGTAAAAGTGAAGTAATAAAAACGGTTTCAAAGACATTTTTCATTGGTTAAATCACGATTATATGAGAACATGAATAAGAAATACTTATTGGCTTCCTTTCCACATTAAAGATCTCTCTTCCTCTTTACCACATGACTTTGCAAGCTAATTTAAGCACACTGGATAGGTCAAGCAACCCGCTTGGGTCTTTTTATATAGAAGCATTTGTCTGAATAACAGTCAAAGTGCCCGCTGAGGCTATTTAACAACATTCATTCAGAATTGCATTACGTTTGAAAGCAAAATAGATCATATTTTGTGATAATAAAGCTCTGATTCTAACATGTTGATCCGACCTATTAAAACTGGAACTATAAGAAAAAATATAGAACATCACTCTACTGATGCATCAGTCCCAGCATAGAGGGACAAGTAAAACACATTTTCTTCTTTATGTACCATTTTTTGGAATTATATACTGTTCTTATAATTTTTCATCAGAGTCATATGATCTAATCACGGCTGTAACAGTATTTTTTAGTTTTCTAGTTGTTTTCCGTCTTGGTTATGGAATACGAGGGGAGTTCTGGGAGTTTGGATGTTAATATAGAATGAAATGACTTTTTAATGGTACAGTTTAATAAATAACAAAGGTTATTATATGATAGAAGCCCCACCCCTCCTATGTGGCGCCAGATCCATTAAGAGACTTAGGCTTTTAGCTGGTGTGGTTTTGCACAATAACTTTGTAAACATTCATGTTGAACATTTGTATGGTTAAGTTAGTGCACTTAGTGCTGCCAGCTGTGCCCCCACTTTATGCCCACTTATCATGTTTGATAGCGTTGAAGGCATTTCACACAGTAATTGCCAAATATTTAGGGTTTTTATGCCAGTTTTTATTCTGATTAAAGCCCTGATCTCCCCATAGGTTGTTTAAATTTTAGAGTCCTGTAAAGGTATATTACATTTCTTTTCTTTATTGTCTACTACATATACTTATGTATTACAGCAGATAAGTGAGGGGCAGGGCACCTGTCACCAATTACTCTAGTATCAGCTCTTCTTCAGTGCTAAAACCAAACGCAGCAGTGTTACACACTGTTAGCGTTATCGAAATCTCAATACAACGCTACCTACTACTCTTCTAGTCCCGCATGTATCTCCCATCCTACGAACACGCCTAAAGATCCTCTCTCACTGCCCAAACGCCACTACCATTTCTATTCTCTCGTTCCCCCTGTTATGTCATGAGGTGGGCAAGCAAGATTGGGGGTGGTATTAGAGGCTGGTCGTCCCTGCCTTGCGGCATGAGCTTTCCGTGGCAGTCAGACACCTTGGCGTGTCCTATGACTTAATTTGATGTGTGTGCGGTCCTGGGGAAGATGCGTAAACTACCTGTGCCTGCTCTTTTTTTTGTTCTTTTAGCCTTAGCTCCATAGTGCTCATGCGTTATTTTCACGCTGTTGGCGGACCCAGGTCCCCTTCGTTGTTCCGTGGCCGTCCTTTAAAAGAAGTAACACCATGGCCTTTTTCTTGCATCAACTGTTCCATCAATGTCACCAAGCTGCCATCACTCTACAATGTAACCAGCTTCTACTATTTGTGGCCCATGGTTGTGCCACAGCTGTAGGGCTTCTGCTTAGATTGAACTTGTTGTCTAATTTTGTCCCTCCATTTTTTGGTAGTTGACTTCTCGCTTCCCTAAGTTTCCTATGCCCTCCCTTCTTCTGGTTCCCTTCTGCTATTCCCTCACAGCCAAAGCAGTTTTCCCCACAAAATATAACCCTATGCGAGCCCTGCCCACCTTCTACCCTCCCCTCGCGGGTTCTGTCCTCTCGGCACCTTCGCCGTCCCCCCTTGCACCTTGTTGTCTCGTCTTTGCCCTTTTTTTAGTATATTATTTTCTGCAACAGTGGCTGTTACTAATAACTTTGGAAAGCTTTAACAAATGCATCATCCTTGAAATGATAGAAACATGGAAATTTGAAATGGAGAATTTTTAACAAACAAAGTTCACAATTTCTGGCAATTTCCAGGCAGATGGTTATCTAAACTTAAATACCGTAATAAAAATCATTTACTAAAAGGTTTGCTTTAATAGGAAAATGAGCATATGCCATTAAAAAACTATGCTTCATAATGTTAGTAGGCTTCAATTTGGGGTGCAATTTCTTTCACATTTTTCTGAAACCTGGTCAATCATATGCATTGACGCTCGATCTTTCAAGTGACATTGAGAATTCTAAATAAAGCAAACCCATAATTTAACCCCCATTATTGATTACTATACAGACAAAAAAACCCATCTGTTTGCCCATTCCAAATACTTTTAATACCGTTTGTGTCCACTCTCGGTGTTTCCCCCCCCGGCGATGCCATTTACAAATTTAATTTTTGGCCCTCGGTCTCGTGTTTGATATAAGTGCGGCTTCCATCTATTTTCTTGTTCCCTCCGCCGCCCCCTTCCTTGTCTTCCCTCATTCGTCCTTTGTTGTGCGTATTTCTTTAACGTCAATCTGTCGTGATTGATGCCCGCGCCCCTCTCTAACCGTTCTGTCCTCTTCATCTCCACGAGGTCCCGCTTTCTACTTTTCCTGCCGCCGTCCCTCGCCTCTCTCCCCATCTGTTCTGCGGCCGCCCTCCGGTTCTTTCCTCTTTCCCTGTCATCTGCTATTTGCGTGCCTGTAACCCCTCTTCTCCCTCCGAGACCTCCTGTTATTCACTCCCGCCTAGGGAAATCCATGTGAGTCAATGCTTGTTCCCTTTAGATTCCTCTTTCCTCCGTCTTTAGCCTTTCATTTTCTACTAGACCCTGGCCTCCCAGTTTGATTTTGTCGTCTGACACACACCCGCGCTTGCCTCTGCACGACAGTACTTCGCCGGTGTCCACCCCATCTCTCTTTTTACTCCCCTTGTCCCGTTGACTACACTCCCTTACCCTTCTTCTGTTTTCTCTCTCTTGCAAATCATGTAAAGGGGTGGAGTACAAGTCCACTTTCTTTCTCAGTTTGTACCTAGCCGTTTTTCCCTTTTTTTTTTCACCAGAACGACCTTTATTCTGTCCCTTCCCTTCCCTTCCGCTCTTCGTTTTTGATTGGCTCGCCTTTTTGCATCCTCGCCGCGCGCGTTTGTATCTAATTAATTATTTTCGTTTCCTTTTGTCTAAGGGGAATTGTACATGTCCTACATGCACTCAGATAGGAGGATTTGTGCATTAATTAACTGAAATCTTGACCCCGGGGGGGGGAGGACTATTGTTGAATTAGGCATGTGCATCCTTGTTTTGGATGACTTGCTACTAGCCATCATGAACTACATGGTCTATTGGTTAAGGTCGTCGAAATGACAATCTTTGCTAGGGCCATTTTTAAGATTATTTTTTTATTTATGGTAACTGTTGCTTGTTACATTTGCCTGTTACTAAGAGCTCAGACTTGAACTGCTATTAAAATTAGATTCCCTTGATTGGATGGAAGTAGGGGACAATTCCATAGTAGTGGGATTTTCATATACATACAGTTTGGCTTATATCCTGCCGTGCAGGTACGTAACTACAGAGACGTGAGAGTTGCCAGTAATTGACCCTTTTTTGTTTTGCAAAATGCTTTGTAACCTGTCATGTTCTTGTATAGTGAAATGCAAACCTCAAGATTTGTGCTCTGGCTGTACCTGTAAGCTACGTCAGCTAGCAACCGTCCTTGAAATTTCCGAGTCTTACCAACTTTCTACCTTCTGAAAACTGTGCCTCTTAGAAATATCTAATAAAATGTGCCACAGGAACAAGCACGCTGGGTGGTTGCCGACACTGGCAGTGAGCTGGCAGTAAATGCTGACAGGAAATGGTCCTATTCGTTATAGCGGTCACACTCTTATCCTTTACGTGGGGGGCTATAGGAGGAGCATGAGGCCTTACTCCGTAGTCGAGATAAAAAGCACCATCGATGTGCTACAGTTCTCCAGAAATTTCAGTGAGTGTCTCTGGATCATGCGAGCTTTCAGTCTAATCCATGTATACTATTGCCTTTACAAATGATACACTGGTGGAACAAGAGTCCTATATACTACATATTTTACGTGTCAACCCAAGCAACCAAGATGCGTTAGTCCTTGTGGAAAAATGCAGATCTGAACAAAATGGGGTGGTTTGAAAGAATACTTATTTTTTTTATAGATGCCGACAATTATAGAGACATAAAACATACCTCTGGCCTTTCAAACCATCTTGTACGTGAATTCCGTTTATAGTGCTTTCAGTAATATTGCCTTTTTCCCAATCACACTATTTCTTAATAGTTTTTCACTCCATTTTTCACTTCACCATCTTTCAAAAAGTCTTATAACTTTTTTTTTTTTCCCACGTAAAGAGCTGTGTGATGGCCTTATTTTCTGCATACAAATTGCACTTCATAGTGAAAGTATTTAGTAATTACACATGGCTGTACTGGGAAGCAGGAAAAAATTCCCAAATGCAGTGGAAAATGGTGAAAAACTACATTGGCAGATTTTCTTGTGGGCTTGATTTTACGACACGCTTTACACAATCTGTTTCCCAAATTATACATGTTCTTTATTTATTTTTGGTCCGGTACATCACGTGTGAGTACCAAATTGTAGATGGTTGTATAACTGTTTTCATACATTTACAAAAAATAAAAACCTCCGTAACAAAAGTTTTTTTTTATTTGCATCTTCTGGCACCAATAACTTTTTCATAACTTTGGTGTACGAGAATGAAAACTCTGAGGGTGATGTCATTTTTTTGCAAAATTTGGATGGCCTTTCCAGGTTGCGTTGTATAATCTCTGTGGGACTGGTCACCCTTGACACCTTCATATCATTTTTTTATAATTTTTCAAAATGGCAAAAAAATGCCATTTTCGACTTTGGACGCTATTTTCTGGTTTAGGGTAAACCAGTGGAAGAAACAATGTTATTTTATATTTTGATACGATGACGATATTTTGACGACGGTGATACAAATGGTTTGGATTTTTACGTGTTTATCTATATTTATATCAGTTTATAGGGAAAGGTGGGTGATTTGAATTTTAGGGTTTTGTATTAAATTTTTTTGTTAACTTTTTTTATATTTTTACTTTTACTATTTTTCAGAATTCCTAGGGTTTCTAACCATAGGTAGTACTGTATTCATCCTATAAATATCTATGCCTATCTGACTTCTTATCTATAGATTTGTGGTTTTACATCCACACATTCTTCATTGCAATTAGCACATTGTAATGGAATGGGTTTAAAAACGAGTAGTCTAGTATCCATCGTAAAAATAGGTAAACTTGACCCTAGACCTGCGAATCAATCTGCTTTGAATGGATGCGCGCCCCATGATGTCACTTCCGGTGGCGGTGACCGCGTCCAAGATGGCGGCGCCCATCTCGAGTGAGAACACTGTCGCAAAGTTTTTTTTTTTAGACAGTTAATCACCTTTTTCTTTCACTATTTCATTTCCAATCCTTTGCACCTCTCATTTCAGATATCCTCCTCGCCTCCTCTCTACATGCCTCTCCATTCACTTTCCCCATTGAATCAAACGGCACTCCCTTCCGTATTACGGTCAAATGAATCGCTGGCCCTGGTAAAATTATGACTTGTGATTCAGAGGATCTTTCTTCTAACGACTTTAATATGCCCCTTTTAAGGTTTTATGAAAGGGATGCCTATATGAGGTGCATGTATTTTTAACACCCCGAAAAACCTTCTTTAATTACCATAACCTTTTGTGTTTTAAAGTTATGGTGCTCAATTTTTTTAACCAAATTTGTTCTTAATTAGACATAAAAATTGTTTGTGAGCATGTTTAAACTAATATAATTAATATATACTTAATTATTTATGGGTTACAGAGCTGGTTATATGCATGCAATAATTGACTTAATTAGTATTTTTAATTAAATGTAATTGTTTTCTATTTCCATTTTCCCTTACAAGATAACTTGTTAAAAAAGTTTTTTTTTTAACTATACTGTACTGTAAGCTTCAAATACAAGATACAGAAATAAACTGACATGTTATTATTATATATTATTATTATTTATTATTATACATTGATATAATTGTATACATAAATTGTTTTTTTTCTGCAGATTCATAGCAATGAGCCAGTGACTCATTGTGATCAATATTATGCAAAAATACTACTGTATTGCAGTATATTTCAGGAATGATCATACCATCTAGGGTTGATGTACCCTGAAGGGTCTAAGAAATAGTAAAAAAAACATTTAAAATATAATAAAAATTAAAAAAAAACCTCGAAATTCAAATCACCCTCCTTTCCCTAGAATTGATATAAAATGTAATAAACGGTAAAAATCACAAACATGTTATGCATCGCCGCATCTCAAAATACCAAATATATCAAAATATAAAAACAGTTATTGCTGGCGGTGAACCCCGTTAAAGGAAACCTACCTTTTAATTTGATTTATTATGAAGCAAACATACCTTGAGAAAGCTGTAGCTACACTGATGCAGGATCATATCTTGGTTACTCCCTGTGCTAAGTGGTTTTGCTGATAAAACAGATATAACATTATGATAATAGGACTCGACCAGTCACTTTTAGACTCCTCGATAACCCCTAGGTCTAACATCTGCCTGACTTCTTCGGATATGGCTTGCTGGCGCGCTTCAGGGGCCCGATAGGGTTTTTGGTGTACCCGGATGTGGAGTTTGGTTATAATGTCATGCTTGATGACTGAAATACGACCTGGTAACTTGGAGAACACATCGACATTTCGGAGCACAAACTCCTTCGCTTCCTGAATCTCGGCCCTGGAGAGGGACTCCGAGATCCATACTTCAGGCACCTTGGCATCGGGTACACCTACCTCCTGAGCTACATTCTTGGGGACAGATACTTTTTCTACTCCCACAGCTATCGGGGACTCTCTTTCCCTCCACGGCTTTAGGAGGTTCACGTGGTAGATCTGTTCGGGTTTCCTCCTCCCCGGCTGATATAGCTTTTAGTTAACCTCCCCCACTTTCTACATGACCTCATATGGAACGTGCCATTTTGCCAAGAACTTGCTCTCCACGGTGGGCACAAGAACAACCACTGTCGCCTGGGTTTTTTTAAAGGTCCCTGAGTCTGGCTGATCTATTGTAGACACTACACTCGCCTCTTGCGCTTGTTTCAGATGCTCCCCACTATGCGGTCCGCATAAGGGAAGATATGTTCGATCATACATGGGGGGGGTCCTTTCCGTTTCCAGGTTCCTTAGCTACGTCCAGGAGCCCACGTGGGGAACGCCATGATAATAGCTCAAAAGATGTGAGAAACCCGTGTGAAGACGGGGAAATTCACGTATGGCACAACAATCAGATAAGGCAACAAACAATCCAGTCCTTCCATCTGTGACCACCATTCTTGAGCATCACCCTTCAAGGTCTTGTTGAACCTCTTGACCAGGCCACTGTTGAGGCTGATATTAAAGAGTGCGGAGCTGTTTATTTAACCTGCAGCAATTTACACATCTCCGTCTTAATCTAGACATTGAACGGGGTCCCCTGTCAGTCAAAGTTTTCATTGGGGGGCCTTGTGCGGAGAGAATAACTTGGAAACAGGATCCATAGCAATGTTTTTGGAGGAGGTTGTTTCTTCCGGAATCGCCTCCTGGATACCGCGTTAGCGTAGTCCAGGGATAACAAGGATGTACTGGTGTGCCTTTGTGGATTTACTTTATGGGGCCAACCAAATCCATTGCAATCCATTCAAAGCACTCTGATGTGGACCAGAGGATCCTGGGGGAACGTGGGAAACGGGGCATCCAGTGACACTCATGGCAGGAGCTACATACCAGTTACCTCCTTCAACACACCGGCCAGAGACAGAAAGAAACATTTCTGCAGGATCCTTCCTGGGTCTTCTCTCAGCACCTAAGTGACCTCCCAGCACTGTTTATGTGCCAAATCTAGCACCAGCTACGGTTGTTTTTTTGAAAAGATTGGGGGGTCAAATACCAGCTGCTAAACCTCTTGCCCGTATTGGTAACCCTGTACAAGAGTTCACCAACAATCACCATTAGGGGTGTACATTTTGTCAGATCATGGTATTTGGGCAAACAATTTATGACGTAAACATGTTCCGGTGCTTTAAACGGTGAAGGACAGGGCACCATTCCTGTTTTTTCATGGCCATGTTTCATCACCACCTTAAAAATCTATAACTTTTTATTTAACGTAACAAGAGCTTGTGTGAGGCTTGTTTTCTGCGTAACAAAATTGCAGTTAAATAGTGTGGTATTAAATATTCCATTGCCTTGTATCGGAAGCGGTGAAAAAATCAAATGCAGTGAAAATGCGTTTGGTGTTGAAAAAAGACGCATTTGCGCCATTTTTGGTGGGATTGGATATTACGTCTTTCACTGAGCGCCCAAATGAATGCTACTTATTCTTGGTTGGTAAACGATTATGGGGATCACAAATTTGTTATGGATTTATAATGTTTTGTCATACATTACAAAAAATGAAAACTCCTGTACAAAAATGTTTTTTTTTATTTTGCCAATTCTGGCGCTAATAAACTTTAATGACTATTAGTGTATGGAGCTGGGGTGGTTGTAATTTTTGCAAAATTTTGATTACTATTTCAAACTATATCATTTTTAGGACGTTACGACCTTTGAGCACTTTTTATAGATTTTTTTATATTTTTCAAAAAAGTTCGATTTGCGACTTTGGGCGATATTTTCTGGTACGGGGTTAAACGCATTGAAAAACCTTTGTAAATATTGTGACAGATTCTTTTTCGGGCATTTTCGGACGAATCGATAACTATGTGTTTATGTTTGCTACTGTTTATTACCGTATATACCGTGTAGAAGCCGAGTTTTTCAGCACAAAAATGGGCTGACAAACCTCGTCGGCTGAGACACGAGTCATGCTCAAAAAACAAAAAAATTTGATAATCACCCTTCGGTAGGCCGCAGATGTTCGTAAATTCAGATTCTCCCTTATCAAACAGCAGAGCAGCCATTATCTTTTTTCCACTGTTAAAAATGGAAACCTAATCAAAGGTAACCCTTCTTACATGAAGACAATGGGTAAGGATGGTGAATGGAAGACTTTATTTTTAGTTTCTGTTTCTTAAACAGAGAGTATAACGGAAAATGCAGTTGTGAACTGAGCCATACAATGGTACATAGATATGCAGGAAGCGTGTAGTTATTGAATGTTATAAGTGTTACAGATATGCCAGCAGAGCGGTACGTGTAATAACACCATAGCTGGATATTAGTGATCCCTTAATCTTGCTTTCCTCCATTTATAATAAATAAATATACAAATGTTACTGCTCCTGAGGTAAAGAGGAGTCTGGCATGCACCCCGACGAGCAATTTAGTTTACAACTTTCGACAGGCAGATTTGATATCATATCACCCTGTGATTTATATAGGAGTAAAGGGGTTGCCCACTATCAGCAAATAATTTTATATGATAAATAAAAAGTGCCAATTTTGATATCTGTATCTATGACTCATGGTTTTCAACATCTCTACTTGCTGTCCTTGTATAGAAAACTTCTATGTTTACTTCCAGTGGATAGAAATCTGTGATAATAACGGCTCATGCACCTGTATGTCCTTCACATGACCAGGGGCAGATTTCTATCCACTGGAAGGAAACACAGAAGCTTTCTATAGCAGGACAGCAAGCAGAGATCTAGAAAACAGTGATGAATTAATACAGAAAATATTTTAGAAAAGAATATTACTTTTCTTTACACAAACCATATCCATTATTTGCTGAAAGTGGACAACCCCTTTAACTTGAAACAAAATGCACCGATCGGGCTAATGCAGAGGGTTGTTTTGATATTTCTTTTTCTTCTTCATTCATTGTCATTGTCATTTTGAATGCAATATTTGTGTGCTGTTCCAAGGATAATTTCATTGTTTTAAACATTTATTCCAAAGGTTTGTTGATCTTATCTTTAGATTTAGTAAAGTATCCCAAAAAATCTTGGGTTATAGAAATGTTTCATGTAGACTAATAGGCGCCTTTGTAGCTACTATATTTTGACTCCCTTTCAGCAGTTCAGATCATTTTCCTTGCACTGAATACTGCCTTTGTTCTAGTGGTTTCTATTTCTGTCTTGGGGAAAAGACTTATTAATGTGCGATTGGGTGGAAAGGCCAGTTTAATGGTGTGTACTGTACTTAGGTTGTGGCCATATGTAAAACAGTCGCTATAGTCATTCCGTTTGAATTTTGAAAGCCCTTTGATGGTTTAAAAATGACTTATTTTAGGTCATCTATTTGAATGTATGGAAGGCTGATCACATTTTTACAGATGGCTTCTCAGAAGTATTTTTGGGTAAAAGTGAAGTAATAAAACGGTTTCAAAGACATTTTTCATTGGTTAAATCACGATTCATATGAGACGATGAATAAGAAATACTTATTGCTTCCTACATTAAAGATTCTCTTCCTTGTACCACAGTGACTTGCAAGCTAAATTTAAGCACACTATGTAGATGAGTCAAGCACCCGCTTGGTCTATTTTATATAGAAGCATTTGTCTGAATAACAGTCAAAGTGCCCGCTGAGGCTATTTAACAGCATTCATGCAGAATGCATTACGTTGAAAGCAAAATAGATCATATTTGTGATAATAAAGCTCTGATTCTAACATGTTGACCTATTAAAACTGGAACTATAGAAAAAATATAGAACATCGCTCTACTGATGCATCAGTCCAGCATAGAGGACAGTAAAACACATTTTCTTTTATGTACCATTTTGAGGTGCAAATAATTACTGTTCTTAAATGTTGCTTTTGGAGAGATAATTTTATCACAGATCTAATTCACAGGCTGTACAGTATATTTTTAGTTTTCTAAGTTGTTTTCTCTTGGTTATGGGAATACAGAGGGGAGTTATGGGAGTTTGGATGTTAATATAAATGGAAATGACTTTTTATGGTACATTTAAATAAAATACAAAGTTATTATATGATAGAAGCCCCACCCCTCTAGTGGCGCCAGATACATTAAGAGACTTAGGCTGTTAGCTGGTGTGGTTTTGCACAATAACTATGTAAACATTCATGTTGAACATTTGTATGGTTAAGTTAGTGCACTTAGTGCTGCCAGCTGTGCCCCATTTATGCCCACTTATCATAGTGATAGCGTGAAGGCATTTCACAGTAATTGCAAATATTTCAGGGTTTTTATGCCAGTTATCTGATGTAGAAGCCCTGATCCCCATAGGTGTTTAAATTTTAGTCCTGTAAAGGTATATTAAATTTCTTTTCTTTATTGTCTACTACATATACTTATGTATTACAGCAGATAAGTAGTGGGGCAGGGCACCTGTCACCTTACTTAAGTAAGCAGCTCCTAGTGCTAAAACAAACGCAGCAGTGTTACAATGTTAGCATTATCATAAACCTCCAATAACGCTAACACTGCCTGCTGTACATTACAAACGCCGAACCGCTCTCAAATCGATCTGGCGTATTCATGAGGTGGCAAGATTGGGGGTGGGATTAGAGGCGGTGACTGCCGCATGACACGTGGCAATCACTGCTGGCCTATGTAGTGAGGTGTGTGGTCCGGGGAAGAGGCAGTAACACCGCTGCGTTTTTTTTTAGCAAGCAGCTCCTAGTGCTGTATTTCAGGGTGACAGGTGCTCTTTAAAGAAGTACATTTTCTTGCATCAACTGTCATAATGTCACCAGCTGCCATCTTAATGTACAGAGTCCATGGTGCAAGGGTCTGCATAATAACTTGTTTATTTGGTATTAACCGTTGCCGCCAAAGCAGTTTTCCCCTTCCTGACACAGCCCTATTTTTAGAATTTGAAAATGGTTATAACTTTGGAAAGCTTTAACAAATGCAAGTCATCTTGAAATGATAGAAACAATGGAAATTTGAAAATGGAGAATTTTTAACAACAAAGTTCACAATTTTCTGGCAATTTCCAGGCAGATGGTTATCTAACTTAAATAACTTAATAAAAATCATTTACTAAAAGTTTGCTTTATAGGAAAATGAGCAGATGCATAAAAAACTATGCTTACATAATGTTAGTAGGCTTACAATTTGGGGTGCAATTATTCACATTTTTATGAAACCTGTCAAATCATATGCATTGACCTGCTCAGCTTTCAAGTGACATTGAGAGGTCTAAATAATAGCAAAACACCATAATTTACCCCATTATGGAGACTACACCCATCATTGCAAGTACAAAGACTTTTAAGAAGTTTGTGTACCCTATAGGTGTTTAAAAAAAATGGAGATGCAATTTACAAATTGTAATTTTGGCCCTCGTATAGTGTGTTGATGTGCGGTCCAGCTATTTTTCCCTCCAAATGTTGGTATTGAAGTCAAAGATGTCTCAACTTCTTTCCTGTTGATGAGCATAGGGAATAACAATGCTTCCCTTTAGCCTTTCATAGAGCCCTCCAGTTTGATTTTGTGTGACAACATCGTGCACAGCAAATCATTAAAGGTGGTGGAGTACAAGTCCACTTTCTCAGTGCCTTCAAGAAGGACCCTCTCTCGAATGTTATTTCAGTTTCTCCTTTTGTCTAAATATTGTAAATGTCACTACATGCAACGCAGAGAGGAGGATTGTGCATTAATGACTGAAATAAGGACACATATTTTGAATTAGCAATGTGATCCTTTTTGGATGACATTGCTACTATCCAGCATGAACTAACATGGTCTATGGAGTTAAAGGTCTGTCGAAATGACAAGCTTTGCTAGGGCCATTTTTAAGATTATTTTTTTATGGTAAACTGTTGTCTTGTTATCTTTGCCTGTTACTGAGCTCAGACTGGAACTGCTATTAAAATTAGATTCCTTGATTGGAGGTGTAGGGAACAATTCCATAGATAGGGGTTTTCAGAGACAGAGCAGTTGGCTCATATCTGCCGTGCAGGTACGTAACTACAGAGACTGTGAGAGTGCCAGAATTGACCCTTTTTTTTTTGCAAAATGCTTTGTAACTGTCATGTCTTGTCATATGAAATGCAACCTTCAAGATTTGTGCTCTGCGCTGTACACTGTAAGCTACGCAAGCTACGCACCGCCTTGAAATTCAGAGTTACAACTGTAGATCTACCTGAAACCTGTGTCACTCTTAGAATATCTAATAAAATGTGCCAAAGGAACAAGCATGCTGTATGCGGTCCTCTTATCAGTGTGGGGCTATGGAGGAGCATGAGGCCCTTACTCCGTAGTAGATAAAAAAGCAACATCGATGTGCTACAGTTCTCAGAAATTTCAGTGAGGTCTCTGGATATCATGCGAAGCTTCAGTCTAATCATGTATAACTATTGACCTTTACAAATTGACACTGGTGGAACAAAGTCCTATTAATAACATTATTTTACGTTATCAACCCAAGCAACCAAATGTGCGTGTCCTTTGAAAAATGCCAGATGAACAAAATGTGGTTTGAAAGAATACTTTATTTTTTTTATAGATGCGACATTGATAGAGACACAAACATACCTCTGGCTTTCAAACCCTCTTTGATCCTAGTGGTAAGTGCTTTTTAACCCCTTAAAGAATTGGCCTTTTTTAGTTTTTTCACTTCCATTTTTCACTCACCATCTTCAAAAATCTATAACTTTTTTATTTTTCCACATAAAGAGCTGTGTGATGGCTTATTTTCTGCATAACAAATTGCACTTCATAGTGAAAGTATTTAGTATTCCATGGCGTGTACTGGGAAGCAGGAAAAAAATTCCAAATGCATGAAGGGTGACAAACTAATTTGGCGATGTTTTTCCTGTTCTTGTGGGCTTGGATTTTACAAGCTTTCACTCTGTGTCCCAAATACATGTCGCTACTTTATTTTTTGGGTCGGTACGATCACGTGTGATACCAAATTTGGATAGGTTGTATATGTTTTTCATACATTTAAAAAAATTAAAACCCTCCTGTCAAAATATTTTTTTTTATTTTGCCATCTTCTGGCACCAATACGTTTTCATACTTTGGTGTACGGAGCTGAGGGTAGTTGTCATTTTTTGGCAAATTTTGATGCCTTCCATTGCTTTAATTTCTGGACTGTGCGACCCTTGATCACTTATATAATTTTTTTATATTTTCAAAATGGCAAACAAATGCCATTTTCGACTTTGTGACGCTATTTTCTGTTACGGGGTTAAACGCAGTGAAAAAATGTTATTATATTTTGATAGATCGGACATTTTGGACGGCGGTGATACCAAATGTGTTTAGATTTTTACGGTTTTATATTTATATCATTTATAGGGAAAGGTGGGTGATTTTGAATTTTTAGGGTTTTTTATTACATTTTTTTGTTAACCTTTTTTTTATTTTTACTTTACTATTTTTCAGATTCCCTAGGGTCTCACCATAGGTAGTCTGATTCATCCTATAATATACTGCCATACTACTGTTGGCAGTATATGTGGTTTTACTCCCCATTCATACAATGTGTCAATTACGCACATTGTAATGCATGGTTAAAACGAAGTGTACTCAGTATTCGGAACACCCGAGGCTACCATGGTGGACGATCGCCGCTCCCCATGATGTCATCTGGAGCGGCGATGCGTCAAGATGCGGCGCGCCCATGCGATGGACACGGATCGCAGGGTGGTTACGTAAGCCTTTGCTGCAATATGCAGCAAGACTTACCGGCTATGGAGAGAGCTCAGGCCGAGCGCAACCCTCTCCATGCACTGGGACCCGGTCAGTCCTTTCAAATGAATCGCTGGCCACTGTAAATCTAATGAATTGTTGCATTCAGAGGATCTTCTTCTACGACTTAATTATGCTGCTGTTAAGGTTATTGAAAGGGATGCCTATATGAGACAATGTTTTTTTATCAAGAAAAAAACTTCTTTAAAACCATAACTTTTGTGTTTTTATATATGGTGGCTCATGTTGTACCAAATTTGTTCTTAATAGACTAAAAAATTGTTTTGTGAGCATGTATTAAAAACTAATATAATTATATATACTTAATATTTATGGGTTACAGAGCTGGTATATGCATCAATAATTGACTTAATTAAGATTTTTAATTAAACGTAATTTTTTTCTATTTTCCATTTTCCCTTACAAGAAACTTGTTAAAAAGTTTTTTTTAACTATAAGGCAGTCCCCGGGTTAACGTACAAGATAGGGCCCGGAGGTGTTGTTCTTAGTTATTTGTTGATAAGGGTGAAACTTATATTTTATAACTGTAGATCCAGACAAAAAAATTTGGCCCCAAAATCATTTGTCAATTGGTGACAATTGGATTTAAAGGTTAACTTTTTTTTTCTGTAATGAGAACCAAAGAGTGATCAATAATGCTTCATTACAAGAGGCCCTTCACAAGCTATTATTGCAAAACTGGGACTAGTAGTAAAAGCATCTAGAGAGCTTCACTCAGACAAGGTCAGAGGGTCTGTCTGAACTTCTGGGTTGTCCTGTAAGTCGGTTAGTGCTTAGAGTAGGGGGACCCCGCCTGGTACGTAAGTCTTCAAATCAACGATACAGAAATAAAACTGACAAAGTTATTATTATATATTATTATTTTTATATTATAACATTGATAATAATTGTATACAAATTGTTTTTTTTTTTCTCTTTGTTCTGCAGATTCATAGCATGAGCCAGTGACTCATTGATAATATATGCAAAACTACTCTACTGTATTGCAGTAATTTCAGGAATGATCATAACCATCGTAGGGTTGATGTAACCCTGAAGGGTCTATAACAAATAGTAAAAAAAAACATTTAAAAAAAGTAAAAATTTAAAAAAAAATCGAAATTCAAATCACCCTCCTTCCCTAGAATTGTATATAAATGTATAAACAGTTAAAAATCACAACATGTTATGCAGTGCCGCATCTCAAAATACAAATATATCAAAATTAAAAAACAGTTATTGGCTGGCGGTGAACCCCGTTAAAGGAAACCTACCTTTTAATTTGATTTATTATGATAGCAAACATAACCTTGAAAAGCTGTAGCTACACTGATGCAGGATAATTATTGGGTTACTCCTGTGCTAAGTGGTTTGCTGATAAAACAGATATAACATTATGATCATGAAGCGCTATTGCTTCCTCTTGTCTTCCTTCAGTGGGTTCAGTGCTTCTCTATGCACGTGTGTTTTTCTCTGAGAGAGGATGATTGTACTCCTGGCTTGTGTGAAAGCAGAATAATCAGTTGCTGCTGCCACCTCCCCACCTGCTGTGTATGAGTAATCCAGCTCAGGTTATTAGTCATGCTTGACTAATCTCCATTTGTAATTACAAGCTCAGTGCCTAATGTGTTGATCTAGGCAGCCAGCCTGACCCATCCCCCACCTGCTGTGTATGAGTAATCCAGCTCAGGTTCATTAGTCATGCTTGACTAATCTCCATTTGTAATTACAAGCTCAGTGCCTAATGTGTTGATCTAGGCAGCCAGCCTGACCCAGCTTTCCCAAGGTTCTGAATACTTTAATTGTCTTTTCAGCAAAACCACTCAGCTCAGGGATTAACCAAGGTATGATCCTGCATCAGTGTAGCTACAAAATTCTCAAGGTATGTTTGCTTCATAATACCTCAAATCAAATGGTAAGTTTCCTAATGGAAAATAGTGCCCAAATGTCCTTTTAGATCGTTTGACATGACATAAAAATGTAATAAAAAGTGATCAAAAGGTAACACTGTACTCAAAATTGTAGAAATGAAAATGTCAGCTCATTTAGCAAAATATGACACCCCACACAGCTCCATACACTAAAGAATGAAAAAGTTATTAGCGTCAGAAGATGAAGAATTTTTTTTTCCGTACACATTTGCTTAATTTTTAAAAATGTATTAAAACAAGATAAAACTTATACAAATTTGTTATCACCGTGATCATACCAAACCAAAAAAATGAAGCAGAGGTATTATTTGGAGTGCACAATGAAAGTTGTAAAAACTGGGCCCACAAGAAAGTGATGCACATTTGGAATTTTTTTTCGAGCTTCCCTGTACACGGCATGGAATAATAAATAATGCCACTGAGAAGTAAAATTTGTCACACAGAAAATAAGCCCTCACACAGCTCTGTACACATAAAAATTAAAAAGTTATGGATTTTTGAAGGTGGAGAGCGAGAAATGTGCAAAAAAACTTGCTTTTTTAAGGGGTAAAAGTGATCAGATACCTCAGATGACGTCATTCTGGTCACATAACATGAAGTGCCCAATGATGTACCATAGCAGAATATTATTGCACTTAGATCTTTCAATCAGGAACAAGGATGCAGGCAATGCAAGTCAAATTTAATATGCATGACTCACTTAGTGGGAATGACTCACATGAGGTGAGTTGCATATGAGTTTGCAAACTGATTTTTGTAACATTGCAGCCATGGAAAGGAATAGTTTATGGATAAGGATAATGCTTTTTAATTATAGTTTTTAATGGTGCCTTCATTTTGGGCGGGTTAATTTGCATACTTCATTTACACCTGAAAAAAAATTCTGAAAAAAATAGGTTTACTCACAATTTAAAAGTAACCTGTCAGATGTAAAGTACCTAATAAGTAATCACCCCTATGTTGTCAGGCATCTTAACATCCTTTAGATCATGTTTCTTTTATGACCCAGTGTGGTGACATAATCCAGAATAATGACTTACTTTAAAATGAAATTTAAATTTATTGTATAAAGTCATCAAGCTTTAGAGGAAGTAAGGCTCTCCCTCTCAAGTAAGGCTCTCCCTCTCATAATGCCCCTTTCATTGTAGTTGGTAGGCCTATGTCCATTGATATAAGTATCCAGCTCTTGAGAAGTCACAGTGAAGGGGGTGTTTTGAGATAGGGAGAGCTCGACTTCAGTGATTGACAGCTTACTATGTTTTAAGTTATATATGGAGGGCTGACAATCATTGATGGACCTCCCCCCAATCTTTCCATAGAAAATAATAATGCAATAGTATTAAATTCCTTTCAAGTCTTTAAGTTCTTACATTTATTTTATACTAGATGTATCTAACAGGGTTGTACACAATAGTAAATAACAAAATAGAATGGGTTAATAAAAAATATTTTATATGTATCTATAGACTGCTCCTGCGATCACACACCCGTGCCCCTCAGTGCCCCTCCGGAGCTCCGTTCATCTCACCTCCAGTGGCTCCAGCTCCCGCGGCTCGGCGCGCGCGTCCCCGTCTCCTAGGGCGCGCGTGCACCAGCTCGTTCAGATTTAAAGGGCCAGTGCGCCGGTAATTGCCGCTGGCCTGCTTTAAGTTTCTGCCTCTTCCTGTGACCCTTACCGGATATTCAAACTTCCCTGTAGAGAAAGCTCCTGTGATTCCCGCGTTCCTGTGATTCCTGCGTTCCTGTGATTCCTGCGTTCCTGTGATTCCTGCGTTCCTGTGATTCCTGCGTTCCTGTGATTCCTGTGTTCCTGTGTGCCAGTTCGTCCCTGGGGTTCTGCGTTCCTGTGTGCTAGTCCGTTCCTGTGGTCCTGTGTTCCTGTGTGCCAGTCCATCCCTGTGGTCCTGCGTTCCTGTGTGCCAGTTCGTCCCTGTGGTCCTCCATACCTGCATGCCAGCTCCTGCAATTCATGACATAAGTCCTGGTGTGCCTTCCTGTGCTATTCTCCTGCTGTTACAACGGGTACAGAGTCCTGTGTTACTACCTTGGCAGCCACCTGTGGAACGGCCTGGTGGTTTCCCGCCGCAGCAAGTCCATCCCGCTTTGCGGCGGGCTCTGGTGAACACCGGGATCCACTTATACTCCGGTCCCAGGTCGGCTAGTACCACCTCCCGCGGTGGTCCAGAGGGTCCACAGACTCCCAGTCGTGACATTCTCGGTTGTCTCTGTCACTGACCATCTCTGTCACTGACACTGTCTGTCTCTGGCAGACTCTTTCAGTGACTGTCTCTGGCACTCTCAATCCAGTGGCTGTCATTCTCGGGTACTCTCCTTCCAGTGACTGTCTGTCTAGGGGACTTTCATTCCAGTGACTGTCTGTCTAGGGCACTCTCATTCCAGTGACTGTCTGTCTTGGGCACTCTCATTCCAGTGACTGTCTGTCTTGGGCACTCTCATTGCTGTGATTGTCTCTGACCGTCACTTTGTCTATGTAGAGATTTATCAGAAGTGTCTGAGAGCAAAACTGCTCTAGTTGGCCATGGCAACCAATCAGATCTAAAGTTTCATTTTTGCACAGCTGTTATAAAATTACTTGAAACCTGAAAATACCTCAGACACTTCTGAGAAATATCCACCTGTCTCTGTCTTATCTCACTTCTAAGTGTCTTATGCTCATTGCCTATAGTAACCAATCACAGCTCATATAAATGACATGTGGCCAAACAGCAACCAATCACTCAGCTTCCAACTGCCACAACAGCAGCAGAAGCAGACAATGGCTCCTGTATATGGTGGTTAATAAGTGGATTTTGGAAAGTGCGGGGTGAAAACCAACCCTGTAGTGCAGTCATAGAGAACCTTTTAGAGACTGAGGCCCAAACTACAACAAAAACCCACTTATTTATTGCAATGTGCCAACACAACAATTTAAGTAGTAACTTGCTCCCTGCTCTGTCACAGCTTTGAATCGTTTTAGCGTCCTGAGGACACCAATACAGTATAATGAAGAAATTCTGATTATTATTGTAGCTTTCTCCTGGGTCCTCTGTACAGGAAAAATTCTCAGGCCAGAGCAGGAGCTCCAATGATAATCCAGCTCTTTCCACACCCCCCTCTCCTCCTAGAGAGACAGGTCGAAATGGTTGAGTCGTTTTAAAATAGTACTGAGTGCGCCATGTCTGGGACTACCTCAGACTGCAGAAGTCCTGTGTGCTGAACTCTGTGCTGGGGTCATGGCCTGGGTGCCCACAGAAAGGGCTTTGAGTGCCACCTCTGGCATTAATACCATAGGTTTGCCACCACTGCTGTAGTGTGTCTGTGCCTTGTGGAAGGCACCCTGCATAATTGTTATTTAACTATATGTTTTATTGATTTTCATAGATTTTTCATAAGATGTACATACAACCACAGAACAAATACAATAACCAAGTCTGGCACTTCCATTGTGGAGATCCACATAAAAATAGACATTTATACATTTATATAGAAAATAACAAGGTGCAGTTTGTATCAATACATATTCATATCCATAAACACAATTACCATACTGCAATCACAGGGAAAACATATATCCAAGACACAAGACAGACACATGTGCGGAGGTTCAAGAGAAGGGGGGATAAGAAATAGATCAGTAAACACCTTATATCTGGGAAGTCAGGATTCATTTTAGAGGGTGCCTCCTGCTGCTCCACACCAGCAACAAATATCTGGTGTGCTCGGGAACGATGCAATGTGGTAGGAGTGTGATACCAAAGGTATAGCAATTTATACTGGTTCTCTTTGTGCATTGTATACGGTGACAGGTCTCCTGTGTGATAGGGGCCCCAACAATAACCTACCACTTGGCCATATAGTGCGAAATTTGGGTTTTCAGGTCAGGGTGATGAAGTAATAGTCAGTAAATAAATTCCTGAGATTAGGCCTACCATGTGGATTAACGTTTTACAAATTTATTCCAATTCTGTAGGTTTAGAGACCGTTTCAGATTTACCCAAGGTTTGTAGTAAATAATGTATCTATAAATATTGATACTAGGAGGATAGTGGAATTTTGACTTTCTCCTGGAGTGATTGAAATGGTAAAATTTTTGATCTACTATGCCCTCAAATCGGAACAGGCATGTATCATGCAAGGGTTTTGCACGTTGCTCAATGTAGGTTGCCCAATAATATTTTATAAGATCAGGCATAGACAATCCCTTTTTCATCATATGTAAAAGTAAGACAGATTTAGTGATGCGGTTGCTCTTTTATGCACAGATGAGGTGGTGGAGGGAAGCCTACAACCATTTAAATGCGAGCATGGGGACAGGTAAAGTTTTGAATAAGTACATCAATTTGGGTAAGAGAAGTCATTTTTTTCGGATGCTATCCTCCCAAAGAGGAATATTGGCAAGCTATTCCTCTTAATAAACAGCAACCTAATCTCGGAAAACACTGCTGGAAAGTTATGTATTTGTAAATAGTGTTGGATTTCTACCGGAGTGATTGAAAGGGTAAAATTTTTGATCTACAATGTCCTCAAATAGGTCATCTTTTTTTGGATGCTATCCTCCCAAAAAAGGATATTGGAAAGCTATTCCACCTAATTAACAGCAACCGAATCCCAAAAAGTTATGTTCAAATAGTGTCGCATATGAGGGATTAAGATTCACTCCTAGATACTTTATTACATCTTTCTTCAAGGTAAATTTGTACATAGCCTTCAAGAGTGTCACAGTTTCAGCCTGGATATTGATTGGTAACGCCTCTGTTTTAGATATATTGACTTTATAACTTGATAAAACACTGAAATGCCTTAGTCTAGCCTGTAAATTTGGGAGGGACATTAATTGCCAGGTGAGGGTTAGAAGCACATCGGCAAAAAGCAAGAGTTTAAATTATGTGAACTCTTTGTATATCAGGGTCTTGGTGAATCATAGCTGCTAAAGGCTTGATGCAAAGGATGAAGAAGAGGGGCGATAGAGGACAGACCTGCCTTATGCAGTTTTTAACCTAAATTGGGAGAGAGTCGCTATCATTTTGGAGTAAAGACCACGTATTGCATTGAAAAATGATCCTTGTATACCCACATGTTCCAAAACTTGAAACATAAAATGCCAGTTGAGCCTGTTGAAGGCTTTTTCCTCATCTAAACCTAAGAATTAGAGCTTGCTCATCCATTTTGTTCAGAATGTCTATAAGGTCCGCCATGCTCCTATTGTTATCAGCGCCTTGTGGAATTGTGTAAGACACTGAATTAGTCCGTTGGCCAATATTTTTGTGAAAAATTTGACATCAGTATTTAGGAGAGTGATTGACCTGTAGTTTGTTGGCAGGCTTGGGGACTAGGGTTATATATGAATGTGTGGGGATGCATCGTCGTTTAGAAAAGCGTTAAACACGATATGTGGTTGCATGATTTGTAGGAATGTTTGATAATACAGATATGTTAGACCATCAGAGCTGTGCCAGTTTCCATTTGGCAAGTCCTCAACTACCTCTTCCACTTCCTCCAGAGATACAGAAGTGTTAAGGAGTTTAAATGCATCTACTGGGAGCCGAGGGAGAGAACAAGAGTCGACAATCCTATTTGGAAGTTCCTCTGTCTCTTCTACCACTGGAAGTGGTAGGAGAGACAGTGGAGAGTGTCAGGAAGAGAGTATAGTTTACAAAGATAATCACAAAATTAGCTAGCTATAGCTCTTGGGTCATGCAACTGGCTCCCCTTGTGACCTAAAATAATATGTGGAGTTAGGTGTACCTGTCTCTCCCAGAGCTGTCTTGCCAAAAGAGTGTGACATTGAGTGTAAGCAATTTGACCATATTGAAAGGGATTAGTACCTTACCAAAGATGAGTATGTATACTCCTGTTGTCTACATTGGGGTTTGTGGATCAGCAGGAGGTGACCAGGCAACCCAATCCCCAACTGTGTCTCAGTAAGCCTATATAAGAGAGAATAAGGAGGGGGGATTGGGGTACATGGGGAGGGAGGGTAAACACAAGACAAAGGTTACAAGTACTACAAAACTACCTCAGTCTAATTACCCTGATGAGGAAGTCTAAGTCTTTTCCTTCTTGTTGGGGTAAAAAAAAAAATCAACTTTACCCCTAAACAAGGGAAAGACAATCGGTTGCCTCAGGCTTTCTGAAAATAGGTAATGGGAGCCCAAGAACAATCCATTCAAAATCTGAATCAACTACAGAAAACAATAATACTCTGATCCCTGGTACTAATAGTAATTATAACTAAGGCTCCAACTTAAACAGAAAATAGTCCCAAAAATTTAATACATTCCCCACTTTAAAGCATGGAAAGGATTCCACAGTGAAGAGTAGGTATCATTCAAGGCAGGAATCCTCTGGAAGATCCTTTAGAAGGTTGTTGCCTTCTTTTCTTCTGGATTGTGTCCCACACCAGCTGTAGCAGAGGAGGCTAATATAGCTTCCAATCTTGTATAGCTGGATCAGGAACTTCCCACATGTTCCAGAAGGGTTCTAGGTCAAAGCAGGAGCATAGAGTGGCTGATTGATGGTTGCAGATAGGGCGACAGGAACCCCCATTTGTATAAGATTCCAAGCTGCCTCAGATCATCCAGTAGAGGGCTTAGGTGTCTCCTTTTCTGTAGGGTTACCCAGGAGAGGTTTTGATATAATTGGACATTAGCCATCTTAAATTCCAATTCATGATGCTTCCAAGCTTTTTATGCTCAAAATATTATAAAAGATATATAATGTCCCAGGAAATAGCAGTAAATGATTTTGGTTGAAGAGCTCTATGGGCTTTGTCAAATTTAATATGTATAGAGTCATCTTCCAGGAAGGATGTAAAAATGTACGCCACAGTAGCTTTAACATCTTCTCTCCCTTTTGTCGCTGGGACCCCTCTCACTAATATATTGGTTCCTCCGTTGTCCACCAGGTGCTGCTGCTGCGCTGGAGAGCATCAGAATGCACTGGTATACACCGAGCTGGGCTGAGTGAAGGTAAATGCAATTTTCGCAACACATTTTTTTTTTTAAATGCGGCGGTTTTTCCGAATCCATAGGGTTTTCGTTCGGCCACGCCCCCGATTTACATCGCGTGCGCCAAAATCCTGGGGAAATTCGGGGGAAATCGGCGCAAATCGGAAATATTCGATAAATGACCCCCATTGTTTTGTCTGGACTCTTATCCAAGTGCATAGAAATTTCTCGCAGAACATTAATGTGGGAGGCAACTGTAATCTGTACTTACATACAGTACAAGCAAAGTCCTCTTTAGTAGGGAAGTTCTACAGATAAACTTGTAGAGAGTTACAACCCATTGGTGGAGGTTGCACTTTCCCCTGTAAGGGTTCCTGATATCTCATAAATAAGGGGGTAGAGTGTCCTCTTAATGGGGGTTGCTTCTGTAATTCTTGGGCGGCTTGCACTCGTGTTGCCTCCTTGTTACCAATGGCCCGCAATGAGTGCTGTTTGGAAGACTTACCCCTTGCTTGTTTCTGTGGAATAGAAAGCAAGGCCAGTCACTGTTTTGGGAGACATCGCTTCACTTCGCTCTGTGGCATGTCATACTGCCACAGTTCCAGCAGTAGAGGATGGATCTGGCACGTGAGAGGAGGGTGCTGCTGTTGGCAGGAGCAGTTTCAGGTATCAGTCCATGGAAAATATTTTCTCCCAGGTCTTTCTGGGCTGTAAGGCTGGAGACTTGAGCTCCTTGTCAGAGCATTTTCGGAGCTTTGGTGTAAGGATGCACCTCTGCATATGGGTGATTAAGGCACCAGGGACCCAGAGCTATTTGATGAAGCCATGCCCCACCACTAAGTTATTGCCATATGGGGTTGATATTATTCTCCAAGTACAGTCCTATACATTCCCATGAGGAAACAGTGTAAATGGTAAAGAAATATGTAGGGAAGGTGGCGAGAGCATGATGTTAGGGTGAAGAGCAGTTCACCCTGATAAGCATCATCTAGGTAATGAACTTGTCTGGACTGGAGTTATGATGGGGATGCAAGGGTAAGTTTAGAACTAGTGTAAGTTATGTCCAAGGACCAGTCCTTTTACCCTGCAGCAGATCCAACCCCCTAACCTAACCCTAAATTTATAGAGCCACAATAGTTCTTTAAGCATGTTAGAGCCTCCATAGAATTCATAAAAGCCCCTTTTTTAAAAATATGGAAATTGGGGTGAGTTGATTTTATTCTTTAGATGTTCTTTAGACACTTTCATTCTATGAAACCATATCACAGATTACTGTTATTCTCTGACCTTTCTCTTTATTCCTCTTAGCTGCCACAATATATAATTTTATTATTTTGGGCCATTTCTAAAATCTCTATTGATTCTTTAGTGGTCTACATTTTTATTTTTTATCTTTACTTGTTAAAACACCTATTTCTACCAACACTGTGTAGAATGAAAATAGCAGTTAACTTTAAAGTAAAACTGTAATGCTTACTTTAGCATTACTGTCTGCTCACTTCTGAAAATGTGGAATTAGAGAAGTAGGTAAAAAATAAAGATCCACTGTAACAAGAGTAATACAAAAATTAACAATATGGTAAACTACTATATGTACCATACACCAACCCAAATATAAAGAGTGAACAAAGGTTCTGAATAGCACTGCTCAGCAACAAAATAATGGAGATTGTTTGCGGTGATTCCTATTATGATAGGTTGTGCTGTATTCAATAGAATAAGGGTCAACATCTGCAAAGAGTTTTTATGTTCTTTCTGTGTTTGTATTGGTTGCTTCCGGGTCCTCCAGTTTCCTCCCACACTCCAAAACATACTGGTAGATTGATTAGATTGTGAACATTGTGGTCAGAGACCGATTTGGCAAGCGCTGTGCAGCATTGTGTAATCTGTGTGCGAAATATAAATAAAGGAATTATTATTAATTATTAAAAGAATGGCACTCACCCGAATACTATCGGTAGCTTTCAACAGCAAAAATATACAGCAAAAAGGGGGAGGGAGGACACACTGTGCACTTCTTTGGTGCGGAGAAGTGCACCCTGCCCCTGTTTGCTGTGTATTTTTTGTGAGTATGCATCAATATAGGACTAAAAGTTGAAGCTACCTAGAGTATCCAGGTGAGTGCCATTCTTTGCTTATTCTACGTGGGACCAACCCAAATATAAGCTAAGGCACCTAAATTGATCTAAAAAAACCTGGAAAACTTATTGACTTGAGTATAAGCCTTGTGTGGGAAATACATTGGTGACAGCTCCACTCTCATTGATGAAATACCCGGCAGTCTCACTCCCCATGACGTACTAGTACGCACCGGGCCCCGGAGCATGGAGAGGGCAATGCTGCCGGAGGCTTGCCGCAGATCGTCACTCCCCGCAACTGATATAAATATTAATAAACAGTAAAAATCTTATGTTCAATCATTTTATTAAATTTTGAAAACAAATTGTAACCATAAACATTCAAATACATATAAAAAAGTATGTACCACACACATAATATTGGACAATATAGGGATCTAATATAGGGATCTAATATAGGACAATATAGGGATCACACGTCCACCCGTTACTCGGCGGAGGGATGACTAGCTTGGGAGACTGTCAAGTCTATTCTGTCCGTGGGCATCAACAGGCACACAGACCCTCAGAGATCCTGTCAGTCTTAGATGAACATGAGAACATTATATTAAATGGAGCATATGTGTACTTTCTCTCTTCTCCTTGAAGCGTTTCACTTTATTCGGATCTGAGGGTTAACATCTGGAGGATATCACTTGACTCTGCCGTCTTAACTATGATATTCATACTGCTGGTATATTCTGTTCTATTGTATTTATGAAGTGTTTTCTGGGTGGAAACACACAGGACTACCACTCAAGTACAAACATACAACTGGGGGGGGGATACGTGGGGCCCAAACCCATTGGGCATGGTGATAGCCGATAGGGTAGGGAGGGGGGGACGTAGGTGGAGACAAGGGATCACAACAGGGGGGAGACTTAGAAGGGGTATGGGAGAAGAACTCTGCTGTATGAAGTGAGCCTCCGCGGGACAGTATGTGAGCTGTCACACCTATTGACCTGATTGAGGTTCTTCGCCCAATATATCTTTAAAGCCTGGGGAATCTCGGAATGTTAACCACGGTAGCCATAGTTTCATAAATTGTTCAGAGGTATCTGCATTGTCTTCCATGATCGCCTCCATTCGGTGGATGTGTATCATTTCCTGTGCCCATTCAGAGATCGTAGGAGGTATGTTTGTACGCCATTTACGGGGTATTACTGATCTAGCTGCGATGAGTGAGAATCTTAGTAAGCTACGCTTTTGACTACCTATAGCCCCCGGGAGTATCGATAGTAGTGCTACCTCTGGTGTTTTGTCGATTGGCTTACCCGTGAGGTCAGATGTGGTTCTAAGCACTTGGTCCCAAAAGGTAGAGATAGCGCAACACGTGGATCATGGAGCCTTTTTCCGTTCCGCACCTCCAGCATGTGTCCGAGATCGAAGGGTATATGGAGTGTAAGAGAGATGGCACTCTATACCATCTGGTGAGAATTTTGAAGTTGTGCTCCTGTGACGCGCAGGCCACTGAGAGTTTATGAGTAAACAAGAATGCCTTGTCCCAGTCTTCCGTGGATATTGTGGTACCCAAGTCTCTTTCCCATGCCGCCACATATGGTAGAGGTGCGGTGTCAGACTCCCTCAGTAGCAGAGTATATATTTGAGAAATGCAGTGTTTCGGGGGGGGTCTCTGTCCTGAAAAGACCCTCAAAGGGCGTAAGTTTGGTGTTAAAGGCCACGGCGGTTACCGGGCGTTTAAGGAATGCCTCCAGTTGAGACATTTCCAACCATGATAAGTTGGATGAGGTCGCGAGTTCTAGCAACTCTTGGCGTGACGGTATCGGGGCTTCCCCTAACATGTCGTGCATGCGTATGTCCTTATTTTGTCGGACGTCGGTGGGAAGTCAGGGTTATAAAATAGGGGTGTGAGCGGACTCAGTGGACGGGACAGCTTCACCTTTTGGGTTAAAGACCTCCAGAGTTTCAATGTTTGTGGTTCAACCTCTACACGCTGGGATGCCATCTATGGTAATGGTAGCACCTTGATAGGGATCGGGGAACTATATTGTTCCAGTCGGACCCATTGTTTAGTAGTTAGGTGGAAGTGCCAATCTAGCAAGCGCACTAGGATTGAGGCCTGGTGGTAGAGTTTAAAGTCAGGGACGCCTCCCCCTCCCTCCGATTTTCGTCTAACCAAAAACCTCCACCCAATCCTTGGATGAGATGTGCCCCATATGAAGCGTAGGAGTGCTGACCTAAGTGATTTGAATAAGGATGAAGGGGGGGGGGGGGGGGGTAATTGGGATTCCCTGAAAGATATAGAGAAAGCGAGGCAAGATGTCCATTTTTATGACATTGTTTCGACCAAACCATGAAAGTTGTTTTTTGTTATAGTCTGTGCGTTCCAATAGTGGTAAATGATTGAAAGTGTAAACCTTAGTTAAGTCTACTTAGACCTGTATTCCTAGGTACTTAATGGACCTAGTACGCCAGCTAAAGGGGAAATGGTCCCTGGTGGAGTTCACATCATTGGGTGGTAGGTATATATTTAGCATTTCGGATTTGCTAAGATTAATTTTAAAATTGCTCAGTTGCCCGTATTTTTCAAACTCCTTTAGTAGGGAGGGGAGCAATATCCTAGGCTGCGTGACATAGAGCAAGAGGTCATCCGCAAAGAGGGACATTTTATATTGGCATTGACCTACTTGGATGCCATGTATATCTGAATTATTTCTAATGGCCGTGGCTAGGTGTTCCATAACTATGGCGTATAGAAGGGGGGAAATGGGGCAACCCTGACGAGTTCCATTCCTTATGCGTATTGGTTGGGAAAATAACCAGTTGGCCCTTACCCTAGCTGTGGGGAGGTTGTATAGAGCCAATATCCTCCCCAAAAATTTGGGGCCTAGCCCTAGCTGTTTGAGGGCGGCTGCCATGAAGCTCCAGTGTACCCTATCAAAAGCCTTCTCCGCATCGATGGAGAGAAGGCATGAAGGAAGTATCTTCTTCTGGGCGTACTGCATGAGTTGGATTGTCTTAGTCAAGTTGTCTCTAGCCTCTCCACCCCTTACAAAACCTACCTGGTCAGTGTTGATTATCATTGGAAGGTGGGGGGCTAGGCGGTCTGCCAGGATCTTTGAGTACAGCTTCAGGTCTACATTCAAAAGAGAAATAGGCCTGTAGCTCGCCGGTGACAGGGGGTCCTTATCTGGCTTCAGCAGGACACTTATATTGGCTTCCAAGGTCTGGGGATGGAAAGCAGATCTAAACACTCTTGTTAGGAATGGGGCTAGTGTTTCCCTGAACACCTTATAAAAGGTGAGGGAGAATCCATCTGGGCCCGGGCTCTTCCCTGCTGGGGTTTGTTTGATAGCCTCAGCTACCTCCTGGTCGCTGAAATCTGAATCCAAAGCCTCAATCTCACCGCTTGCAAGGGTAGGGAGAGCTGTTTCCTCTATGTAAGTGTGAATTTTCTCTGACAATGCGTTCTGATCTAGATGCGAAAGCTGGTCCTTTATATTGTATAGTTAGGTGTAGTAGGAGCCAAATTCTTCACTTATATCAGTCGAGTTGTGCGTGACTCTCCCATCTGCCATGTGAATGCGAGGGATGTGTGTTGCAGCTGATCTAGGGTGTATGAGTCTAGAGAGTTGACGCCCACATTTGTTAGCATGCTCATACAGGCGGCCCTGAAACTGAAGGCGCTGTGCCCTCGATTTGCGGTCTAGCAAGGCCCTGATCTCGTCCCTTACTAGAATGAGGTCCACCCGGTCGCCAGATGACAGGTTAGTCTTATGTCTTTGCTCAAGGTCGTGTAGCCTCTGTAGAAGGGAAGAAAGTTTAAGTGAATTCTCTTTTTTTAATCTGACCCCATGTTCTGAAAAGCGGCTGCGGAGCTCACATTTAAGTGCCTCCCATTTAATTGGCAGGTTCTCAGAATTAATGTCGGGTGAGCGGGCATGGTTTTCAATGGTGGTCTTAATTTCCTGTGAACAAAGGGCGTCTCTGAGTAGGTAATCATTGAGTCGCCAGGCCGTTTAACTGCTGTAGGTATGGTGACTGTTAGGTATATCGGAGCATGGTCCGAGAGGATAATATTGCCTATACGGGCTACCAAGTTAACGCTCTTTATTGTATGAAGAGGAGGTCTATTCGACTGTCTGAGTCATGGACTGGTGAATAGTAGGTATAGTCCCTGTCTTGGGGATGGAGGATGCGCCAAACATCCACTAGCTGGAGGTTATTTATTTTCTGAGTGTACCTAGCTGCTTCAGGGATATGTGACTCTTTCCCGATGAGGTGTCTATCGCAGCATCAAAGGGAAAATTCCCCCCAACATCAGTAGTCCTTCCGTGAACCCTGCAAGGTCCTGAAGTATTCTTTTACATGTCATAATTGGGGAACGATTGGGCAAGTACAAGTTTGCGAAAGTGAATATCTGTCCAAATATTTGTACTTTGATAAAGGCATATCTACCAGCCTCATCCATCATTTTGCCCAGTAACATCATTTTGCGGGAGGGAGCGGTGTATAGATATGGATACTCCTTTGGAGCGTGAGTATGGGTTAGTGCTATGGAACCAAGTGGTAAAGTGTCTGTCCTTGACCTCTGGGAAGTGATTGGCCTTAAAGTGGGTTTCTTGTAGAAATAATATTTTTACCCCTTGTCTATGCATGCCATAGCGAATTTGCGATCTCTTTTGGTGTACATTTAGGCCCCGGGCATTGAGGGATCCGATCTTTAGAGTCTCCATGGGAAGCTCTTGGCTAAGGTCCCCAACTACAGCAGCAGTCCTTTGTTTGTGAGGCTCTTTAATGGAGGTTGGGGGAGAGGGGGTGTTTCTGTCACTAAGTTTGAGGAGAAGGACACACTAGGATAAACAGGGTGGTGGGAGACAACGAGTAAGGTGACGTAGACAAACACTCACACACTCCGACAAAAAATAACTTAACAGATAAGCTGAACAAGAAGAAAAAAGAAGAGAAAAAAAAAGAAAAAAGTCTTAACCAAATCCATAGTTGAGGCCTAATACCCAGCCTCCAACTATGGTAGGGACGTGTAAACTACGTGTATAGACTAGCTATACGCGTAACCCTATGCGGGAGAAGCCCACGTCCTAGGCTCCCGTGCTTCGATCTATCTCACTGATACGTTAGTCAACAGATGTAACCCAACAAAACTAATAGGTGTTGTACAACACGAAACTCTATCTACATTTAGAGACAAAGAAAAAGAAAAAAGGTGGAGAGGAAAAGTATTTAGTGCGGTATAGCCCTTATATATTAAAAAGGATACTCTTAGTGGAGAATAGGGCACCATCATCTCAACAGAAGCCAGTCCCTATTCCTGTGGACCATTTGGGCGTCTCTGCTGTCTGCGGGGGCCCCCAGGGTTGTTGCCTGCTCCACCCATAGGTGCCCCAAGAGGGCGTGAGAAGGGTGCCTGTGCCGCTGGCATTGGAAGCAACGGCCACTCCAGTAGCTCAGGAACTGGCAAGTTGAGGATTTCTGCCGTGTAGTAGCGTTCTTATAAGTTTGGGAGTAGCCTAGAGACAGGGGCTTGGATTGGCGAAAGCTCGCCTGGCAGCGGAGCGCCAGCTCCATGCCAAGATCCAACTAACATAGTTTTAACTGCAGCACCTTTAATCTACTACTAGTTCACTGCCTCCATACATGGTCCCCTTATCAAACGAGCTGTGTCAGGCAGAATTTTGGGTTGTTTTCATGGCTTCCACATCAAACTTGTTAACTTTGTCGCCACCCTGCTGTGTAATCCCCAAAATATACTGGCAAACTTTTATCATTTACCGATATTATTTCAGCGCTTCTTGCGCATCTGTTTACATTCCCCTCACCCGCCATATCCCAATAAGAACGCTACTACACTTGATCTTATACAAAAGGTTCTTAGAAGTTCTGTTTGGGGAGTAGCCTAGAGACAGGGGCTTGGATTGGCGAAAGCTCGCCTGGCAGCGGAGCGCCAGCTCCATGCCAAGATCCAACTAACATAGTTTTAACTGCAGCACCTTTAACCCCTTAAGGACCAGGCCCTTTTTCGTTTTTGCGTTTTTATTTTTCACTCCCCACCTTCAAAAATCTATAACTTTTTTATTTTTCCATGTACAGAGCTGTGTGATGGCTTATTTTCTGCGTAACAAATTGCACTTCGTAGTGATGGTATTAAATATTCCATGCCGTGTACTGGGAAGCGGGAAAAAAATTCTAAATGCAGTGAAAATGATGAAAAAACACATTTGCGCCATTTCTTGTGGGCTTGGTTTTTACAGCTTTCACTGTGCACCCCAAATCACATGTCTATTTCATTCATTGGGTCAACATGATCACGGGGATACCAAATTTGTATAGGTTTTATAATGTTTTCATACATTTACAAAAATTAAAACCTCCTGTACAGAAAAAAAATTCTTCATTTTGCCGTGTTCTTGCGCTAATAACTTTTTCATACTTTAGTGTATGGAGCTGTGGGTGGTGTCATTTTTTGCGACTTCTGATGACGTTTTCAATGCTTCTATTTTTAGGACTGTTTGACATTTTGATCACTTTTTATAGAATTTTTTCTATTTTTCAAAATGGCAAAAAAATGCCATTTGCGACTTCGGGCGCTATTTTCCGCTACGGGGTTTAACGCAGTGAAAAACGGTTATTATATTTTAATAGATCGGGCATTTTCGGACACGGCGATACCTATTGTGTTTATGATTTTTACTGTTTATTTATATTTATATCAGTTCTAGGGAAAGGGGGGTGATTTGAATTTTTATGTTTTTTTAATATAATTTTTTTTTTTTTCCTTTTTTTTCTTTATTATTTTTACTATTTTACAGACTCCCTAGGGTACTTTAACCCTAGGTTGTCTGATTGATCCTACCATATACTGCCATACTACAGTATGGCAGTATATGGGGATTTTGCATACCATCTATTATAATGTGCAGATCGCACATTGTCATAGCTAGCCTCGATCATGACAGTCTGGGATCTTTGTGTGATCCCAGGCTGTCATGGCAACGGATCGCCGCTCCCCAGGGACGTCACGGGGAGTGACGATCGGAGCCAAGATGGCGGCGCCCATGCGCCGCCGGCTCTTTAATGCCGCCGGCGGCAATCAAAGGGTTAACACCCGCGATCGGTGCAAGCACCGATCGCGGGTGTTAGCGACGGGCGTTTGCTTCATTATGAAGCAAATGCCCAGTGAGTATGAAGAGGGCTCAGCCTGTGAGCCCTCTTCATACTCCCCCATGCGCAGTAAGACGTAAGGGTACGTCTTATTGCGCTATGGGGTTAATCTACTACTAGTTCACTGCCTCCATACATGGTCCCCTTATCAAACGGGCGGCAGCATACCGGTGTCTTAGACGACCCCATCGGGGGGGGGTACGCGCCTCCCCCACCCCACCCGCCATATCCTGTCCTAAACTTAATAAGACCACTACTACACTTGATCTATACAAAGGTTTTCTTATAAGTGCTTTTGGGGAGTTAGCCTAGAGACAGGGGCTTGGATTGGGCGAAAGCTCGCCTGGCAGCGGAGCTCCATCGCCATGCCAAGATCCAACGTAACCATAGTTTAACTGCAAATGCAGCCCTGTTAATCTACACTAGTTCACTGCCGCCATCTGGTCCCCTTATCAAACGAGCTGTGTCAGGCAGAATTTTGGGTTGTTTTCATGGCTTCCATGTTAACTTTGTCGCCACCCTGCTGTGTAATCCACAAAATATACTGGCAAACTTTTATCATGTACCGATATTATTTGAGCGCTTCTTGCTCACCTCCTTTGGTTCCTCTCTGCCACCCATTGGTTTGAAGCCTGAGTCCATTTAGGGTATGTCGCCATGCCACTCTCTAGCCTGCCGCTGCTGCCTCTGCATGCCGTCCCCTATAGTGTCAGGGTCAATTATTGGATGTTTTAGATGCTATCTAGCTTCATTCTGTCACTCTGTCATGGCCATGCTGTTGCGCATAATTTTGGCATAATGGTGCGATTATGCAGCCTCAGAGGCATCCATGCATGCTGCCCCTGCTGTTTCCTGTCCATTTCCGTGGTGTTTCCATCCTTTTCTGAGGTTCCCAGGTGTTTGGCCAAGCTTCCCTGTGCAGAGCCTTGGTCCCCTTGAAAAATGCTCGAGTCTCCCATTGACTTCAATGGGGTTCGTTATTCGAGACGAGCACTCGAGCATCGGGAAAAGTTCGTCTCGAATAACGAGTACCCGAGCATTTTAGTGCTCGCTCATCTCTAGTGCTGAGCTCTTTGCCTTATGGCTTTACACAAAAAATGGACATCTTCAAAGTTGATTTTCAAGATGATGTTATCACAGAAGGCCAATAAAGAGACATGATCTGGCAGGTGTCAAGCTGCACAACATACTGGTAGTGGTTTATCAGGTCAAATTCTGCCGACACATTCCCTTTAAGTCCGTTATGATATAGATACTATGGGGAGATTTATCATCAAGTTTCTGAGGTAAAACTGTTCTAGTTGCCCATGGAAACCAATAAGAGCTCATCTATAATTTTATAACCAGCTGTGGGGAAATGAAAGCTGAGCTCTGATTGGTTGCCTTTATGATAAATCTCCCCCTATATGAAAATCAATACCTCTAGCAGGTGAGGAAAAGACAGAGCAACAGCAAAGAAGGAGATATTACTACTAAGAAAATCGACTGACATTCAACTTCTGATAAGATCTTGTAGAGAATTGGATCGATAAGAGAGAATATCACTGTGTCAAAAAAACAAGCATTTAACCTTTGTACTTAAACAAAAAGCCAACAGAATCTTTACAAAAGAGATAAAGAGCCAAGCCCGAGTTCTGCTCCAAGCATGACATTGAGTGTGTAATGGCTATTGACAGCTTGTAAAATGACCATACATCACATGGCGTCTACATAAAACATACATAAAAACCACAGTATGTTAAATGTCAGCGTCTGTGGAAACATAAACTAAGATACAGCATATGAACAAAGCTTTACCTTTTATCTGCTATTAAAATAAACCCTTAATGTTATCATATAGTGGTAATACTCTTCCCTCATTGTTTTATCATGCTATTGTGTAGTAATGACACAATGGAGAAGAGGGGATGCAACATGTCAGTTACAAGTCTTCAAAATGTGTCAAAATTGTTACATCTGCTGATTTGTGCCACATTTGTGATTTTTTTCTTTTGTGCTCCAGTTTTCACTACAAACAGATTACCTCAAAATATATGCAAATTTAGGGGCAAATCCACCCCAGTCCATCAGAAAAGAAGGAAAAGCTTAGGAACAGTTGTGACTTTGCTGCAACGTTTTATACAAAAAAGTGACAAATCCATTTCAGAGATTAAAAACTCATTAGCCAAAACTAAACTGTATTTATCGAGTGGTCTAAGCTACTCAGATAAATCTGAAGCCCATAGGATATCTAAAGAACTCCAAAAACTCTAGTAATATACCTGCCTATTGATACATCTGCTGCAATGTCCCCCATAAAAGCCAAAATTGTGCTGCATTCACTATTCCGCTAGCTTAAACCAACTTTTTCCAACCAATATTATTTTATTTTTTATTTTTTTGGTTAACATGGTACAGAACCCATGAAAGGGGTTTAACCTCTTAGAACCGGCCCTGTGACATTTCTCTCTGTATAGCAAGGTGACAGGTAGTGCTGCTTATCAAGAAAAAGCTATCAAGAAGCTGTAGCTCCTAAAAGGGAACCTGTCACCAAATTTGCACCTATACAGCTAGTGACAAGTTCCTATGGAGTCCTGTTAACTACATAACACACTTTGTTTAGCTAAAAATTATTTCCCTTACATCCACATAAATCAACTTTATCTTACATTCCCTGGAATTAGAGAACACACGTACTGCTCCACCAGTCACTGTTATCTACTCCTTTCCATGTCCCATGCCTCTTCCCAGCATGTCCTAAGACCATCATCACAGGTCCTTTAGCCTCCTAACATTAGCAAACTGTACACCATGCACATATCTGATCACATGAAATCACAACAGCCTCCATGGACTTCTACTCCTCCACATCCTCCATGCAGGTTGCTGTAATTACATGTGATCAGATACATACATGGGTTAGATGTTGCAGATGTAAAAGGACATTTGATGATGTCATCCTGGTAAGGGCCCAATGATGTAACAGAGCTCTCCATACAGCAGGTATTAACAGAGTGTTAACAAACTGATGTGTTTTGTAAACACAATGTTGAAAGCAATGTCATTACGCAAGTCTCCTCTTTTCAGCTGTTAACGTTTACGCCATGTGTGAACGCACCCTCAGTGGTTTGAAAATAATGAGACAGAGATGGCAGGAACATTGATTACTAAAGAGAAGTTCACAACTACAGAGAGTTAGCCAGGTGGCACCTAATGAAGAATGTAAAGAGTAAGAGTTGATGGATATGGTCAAAGGTCATGAAGGAATGAACACTGTAGATTCCTTAGTAAAAATCCACACATAGTTTAATAACCGATCAATGGAGCTAACCCAATGACCAGCCATTTTGGAGACTTATGAAACATGCTACAGATATTCCGCCAGGGCACAGCCGCTGCTTCTTGGGAAGTACCAGGAGGTCATACAATGCTCATTCACAGCTCTTGTAAGTTTTTAATTCAAACTTGTAACAATCTTATCTCTAAGCTTAAAAAATATTAACAGAATATTGATACCTGCCGCCTCAGTACAAAGCACAGACTGAGGAGTCTTGGCACAGACGGATGATGTATCAGACACAATCTATAAAACATGGGAGCTGTGTACACAATCCCCTCGACCAAACTCTATGTGTCACGTCATAGGACAATAAATGATAAACTGCCCTCCACTGATGCAATGTTACACATTTCCTACTATGGGCTGATCATTTTCGCAATTGACCCCCCACATACTCAGCCAAGCATCAGTAGAAAGAGGATAGAAAGCCACAGCTATATGTTGTACCTAAAAAAATAGTAAAAGAAATTACATATGGGTGAGCATTGATAAATCATTATATGGTATAGCAGAGCACTTCAGGCCAAGTAAGAAGGAGGATAGAAATATGTAGGAGGGTGAGAAATTCATTGATAAAACTCAATGTAGGTTAATAAAGGTCAGGGAGTACAGAACACATTTCCAGGCAGAACTCATTAAGAAAAGTGCAATGTGCACAGATTTCCTTGTGTAACAAGTTTTTATTTCCAGTTTTAGATCCTCATTTATAGCAAAAGTAAGTGACCATAGACAAAAGCGTGGAGACATGTCTAGAGCTGAAAAGTTATCCATGTCTTTTGTACACACATGCATTCACAGCATGGCTTTCAAAGAAATATGTATCTGTTTTACCAGAAACATGCTGATGGCACCGTTATCCTAGCTGTGAAAATGGAGGAAACCTTGACTTATGAGGCACCAGGGTGAGCAGTGACAAATAACATACGTCACGAAACACATCTGGCCATGCATCATTGCTTCCACCATTGAAATAAGCATGTTTGCACATCCTAAGGCCTATGGCTTATGGTCACATTCATCTCCATGGATAACACAGCCATCTATTTACATAGCTGTATTGTCCATCATACCATCGCATGAGCATGTCTGATTTTCTCCAGTATTTCCCTTCTGTACGCCCAATATTTGGGAAAGTATAAAATACTTATAGCATACATTCTGCAAACAGTTGTGCACTGTATCCTGCTGTATATACTTGCAGTATCTAGAGAGACAAGAGGTGCATTATGTCAGCCAGCCAATAGACAGCCATCATTTGCCAACCCACTGTATTTTATACGGATACAGTGACATAAGTGCACAGATGGATGAAAAAAGTCTCGTATGTATACAGATTTAGGCTGCATTCACACGGCCGTTCTGGGGACGTATATATTTATACGTCCTCATAGACAGGTATGGCGACCCAGTGGCGTTATGGTGTCGCAAATGTGTGGTACCGTACTGTACATGCTCTAAACGAGCTGTGTCAGGCAGAATTTTGGGTTGTTTTCATGGCTTCCATGTTAACTTTGTCGCCACCCTGCTGTGTAATCCACAAAATATACTGGCAAACTTTTATCATTTACCGATATTATTTCAGCGCTTCTTGCGCATCTGTTTACATTCCCCTCACCCGGCATATCCTAAACTTATAAGAACGCTACTACACTTGATCTTATACAAAAGGTTCTTAGAAGTGCTGTTTGGGGAGTAGCCTAGAGACAGGGGCTTGGATTGGCGAAAGCTCGCCTGGCAGCGGAGCGCCAGCTCCATCCCAAGATCCAACTAACATAGTTTTAACTGCAGCACCTTTAATCTTTTATCATGTACTGATATTATTTGAGCGCTTCTTGCTCACCTCCTTTGGTTCCTCTCTGCCACCCATTGGTTTGAAGCCTGAGTCCATTTAGGGTATGTCGCCATGACACTCTCTAGCCTGCTGCCGCTGCCTCTGCATGCCGTCCCCTATAGTGTCAGGGTCAATTATTGGATGTTTTAGATGCTATCTAGCTTCATTCTGTCACTCTGTCATGGCCATGCTGTTGCCCATAATTTTGGCATAATGGTGCGATTAAGCAGCCTCAGAGGCATCCATGCATGCTGCCCCTACTGTTTCCTGTCCATTTCCGTGGTGTTTCCATCCTTTTCTGAGGTTCCCAGGTGTTTGGCCAAGCTTCCCTGTGCAGAGCCTTGGTCCCCTTGAAAAATGCTCGAGTCTCCCATTGACTTCAATGGGGCTCGTTATTCGAGACGAGCACTCGAGCATCGGGAAAAGTTCGTCTCGAATAACGAGTACCCGAGCATTTTAGTGCTCGCTCATCTCTAGTGCTGAATTCTTTATGTACATATAGGCCCTGTATTCTTTATGTACAATAAAACTGCTTAAAGAATAAAAAAATTGTATACATTTTTTTGTTTTAATATATACAATTTAGCAATCAAAAGGGCAGAGAAAGCAAACATCTTGTTGTTGCTATTTTACTCATCAAAATAAAGTATCTAATCATGGTGATTAAAGGTTGGTAAAAGGTTATTCATTTTGCCTATTAGGTCAGATATCAACAGATAAATGCAAAGGCTCCCCATGAACAGGGAAAGGAAAGAGCATTAGAACACTGTAAGGGTTGAAACAAGGAGATTATTTCTTAAGTTCTCCTGGAAAGTTGTAGAATCTGTTAGGATCTGAATAGCCAGTGCCGTGAAAAGTTACTTAACATACTGTAGTCTTATTTGGTCAAGTCTAGGTTAATTGTCATTGAGACCAACAGAATCAAACCAGGGGTTTAATAATTGTGGTGGCAGGGGTGCGACTGTGACCGGGTGCATTTGGAGAGAGGGTCCTGCATCTGCGGGGGTTTGCTGTCCCCTCTTAGTGCTGTGAACTGTTACTTTAGTACTCGATGAGGCCACAGCAGGCTACTTGAGTACTAAACTACTGGAGCCAATAATATCATATGTTTACATATCTTTCAGAAACTTATGCAGCTGATAATAAACTACAGTGCTGATGCTTTAATGCTCAACACACAGGATGGAGTCATCACGTGGCTTGTATCATGAATAATCATGCTGGGGGCAGCAGGAGAATGGAGGAAAAGCACATTATAATATTATGATTCATAATCAGGGCCCTAGATAATATTAGAACTATACTGATGTATAAAATATTTAATTAGGAGTACAATATAAGCTTTTTTAGGGGTCAATGTGTAAATTGTATTATTATTAATTAAAGGTCCTGTGATCTATAATATAATTAGAGGGTAATGCATAAAATAAGGTTTTTTGTTGCATCATTTAGAGTCACAGTATTATTAACCTGATGATACCATATTTTAAGTGACTCATTTTTTTTAGTTGCACAGGGTGAATGATGTTCTGCATACATCTGAAGACATCATAGGGCGAATACCGCAGCAATAAGTCACAGCTGGAAGAGATCAACAAGTTCTGTCCCCAAAGGAGGACAGATCTGTAATCTAGCCATTGGCTATTCTCTCAGTCTAGAAAGGTCAGGAAGGGGACATGGAGTAGACTAAGGTTAAGATCTGAAGAGACTAAGAGTTGTCAATCAAAAGAAAGATGGCGTGGTTCACCAGCAGCCTGGAAAAAGCATTACTCTTCTCCGCAGAATTGACTCTTTTTGTCTACTCAATTGCATATCAGAAAATCGGCTGTAATTAAGGTACAGATTATTTAAGGTAGCCTTGGGAGGGCTTTTGATGCTTTACCAGCAGGTATTACTGATGTGAGGAGTAAAATTCTGGTAAAAGGTCATCTTTAAATTGAGTGATGTACAGCCAGTCGCAACAGCTGCTGGGGGCAGCATCCAGGAACTCCTTTATATATCTGCCTGGTTCCATTACATTTTACTGGTTTTACTAGTTTTCTACATTTCCCTATTTCTGATTTCTATTCCTTTGATATACTGTGTATCCAAATTCTGCTTTGTTGTTTGACCATTCTCCTTGTTATTTGATTCTGTGCTTTGCCCCCATCTTGCATTTGACCCAGTTCTGTCTGACTTTTCTTGTCTGTCTGTTGTCGGTCCCTTTGTGTGTGCTCATCTTTCCTGTCCATAACTATTAGGGTTTGGACTGCTTATTAGGTAGATGACAGGGGTTGTGTAACCTATAACCGTTTCTTTACCTTGACAATTATAATGTAAAAGATTATAGACTGTAGCTTTATTTCTGTATATAATAGTAGATACATGATGAAAGGTAGATACAATACATCTATTGTAAATGATGGAGGGGGGGCAGTTATAAATACAGGCAGTCCCCTGGTTCTTAAGTCGAATTTGTATGTAAGCGTAACTGTATATTTTATCATTGTAGATCCAGACAAAAAATTTTTTTGCCCCAGTGACAATTGGAGTTTGAAAATTTTTTGCTGTAATTAGACCAAGGATTATCAATAAGGCTGCATTACAGACAATTTACAGCTAATTATTTCAGTCTGGCACAATAGCAAAGCATCCAGAGAGCTTCATCAGAGGTCACAGTGAGCATAGGGGTCTGTCTGTAACTAGGGGTTGTCTGTAAGTCGAGTGTCCTTAAGTAGGGGACGACCTGTATTGCGCTGGGGGCCCCAGGAATCTAGTTAAATTACTGATCACAAGAGGAATATAGTGGAAACTAGAGGAATCTAGTTACACCACTGATCACAACTGGACTTCCATGTATTTGTAAAGTCCACCATGGACACCCCCGTCCCAAAAGTAAAATAAATCCTCTATACCCAATGTGACAAAAAATTCTGCACATAAAGAGGCGTTCTTTATCATGCAGTGTCCAACGGAATTGCGTCACAGGCCCTATGTTAAATGTGCACCAATAAACGAAATGAACAGAAAATTAACATTTTTGCCTATTCATTAGACACTGCTTCAGACCTAGACAGTGAATCAGCTCATAACATTTTCTGGGAAGGGGAAGTCCTCTTGCTTATTGTGTTTGAAATCTTGAAAATACTTTGATGCTTTACATGGACATTGTCTATATTTATTTGATGATAGATTATAGATATTAGTCAATAAGTAAAGGATCACTTTCATTCCAAAGTATTTACAATGTGAATTGTATTTATTTAGTTTATTGCTTTTAGTGGAGTTGGAAGGAACCTCCTACCTTGCCCTAACACATGAGATAAAAGTCAGGATTTATTACTATTTACATCCTATTATAATGCAATGCGAATATGGCCAATATGGCCGGCATATATGTGCCACGGGCAGCCTTGCTGGGCCACTTAAATTCTTAACACCACCATTGGTAGGTGCCTGGTGTGTAATACATCCAACACCAGCCACTCATCCCATGAGCCCTCTCTTACATCCTTGATGACAATGCACTGTAGTAGAATGGCACTTGTCATTAAGATGTTAGGTTCCAAGCTTCTGGAATGGCTTAACTTACCCAAGTGATTTTAGATAGTTTTCTTTCTTTCCTTTATGATTTCACGTTTGTTGTATTAGTGGTAAATTTTAGTTTGCATTTATATGTGAAAAAATAAAATTTGGTAACAATTGTGTAAAATGTGATATTTTAAACTTTTACATTTTCTGCTTTTCATGCAGATAATCTTACCACCCAAATAAGTTACAATGTAAGATTTTAACTATTTAACCTTTAAATTAGCATCGTTTATAAATCTTTTTCTTATTGAGAATACTATAAGGCCTATAGATAGAATACATTTCTACATTTTGTAAGTATTGTAATAATGGATCAACTCCACCCAAGAGTACCTTGCCTATGTTTTCTTCTTTATCATCACAGCAGTGTTCTGTGTGCTGAGAATAGCGAGATGTGACTGCATATACACAGCAGCTTCTCTGACACTGCCTGCCACTGACGGCATAGTGATTCGCATAACTCATGCCCCCTTTTCCACTCTAGCACCTCCTCTCTGACAGTAAAGAGGATTGCAATTATCAGATACTGAGACTGATATCTAAGCAACCGTTGGGGCTTGAAAGAAAATGTAAAGTATTGCATATGCAGTGCTGATCTGGGTTATCTCTAACAGCTACACAAGGTCTCACAGATACTCAGACTGCAAACACACCAACACCTCCCTCACTTGAGCTGCCTGGCTTTTTCACTGTTAACCAAAACCTGTCCTGCATGTGTGGGACTCATTATTATAACCCGCTCTACTCTATTGCTACTCCACTAAAAGCTGTCCCTATCACTGAAGGAAGCAGCTATACCACATATCCAAATGTCTGAAACCTAAAGTGCACTTCACTGAGCCCAAGCAATTTTGGTGACACATATCAGCCATGAATAATGGCTCTTCTAAGCATTGAGCATTTTCATCCTAGGATCAAAACCTTTTCATTTCAGAGATAAAGACATTAAAAATCTAATATTTAAGCTGTGCTGAGTACACTTGGTTACACCAAATCCTGCACTATTTAGTTCCTAACTTTTAGGATGTGGGCATTCTGGGGTTTACTCTGAATTAGTCTTGCAGAGCGTATATTTCACTGATGCAGTTCTCTCCATGTCCTAGGCAATTTTGCTGTGTTGCATATGTTGTGGCATTTTACTGTTTTTTTTTATGGAGCAAGCTATAAATTGTTTTATTTTTTCATTAATATGGCTATATCAGGGCTTCTTTTGCTTGTTTAAGATAGATTTTTCAGTAACACCATTTATGAGATTCATAATTAATTATATGTCATTCTTCTGGATATGGTTGTTAAAAATCAACAGATCTGCTGATTTCATTAATTTTATTTTTGTCATTCTCTTTACAGTATAACAACAAATTATACATAAGACACATATGTCATAGGTTTCACAATTGTCCTTTTTTGAACCATTGTTGTAGTTAACAAATACATACTGGGAACACACCACAAGATCTTTGGAGATGATATGAAGACAATTTGACCCTTTTCAAATTTACCCAGATAATTCCACATGTCAATCAGGGCTCTAACTAGCTATCCAAGTATGTCCCAGGTATGGAGAGGTGCCATTGTAATGAGATAGTCATTGTAATTCACCAGTAAAAACTACAAGACAAATTCAGCTTTTGAGGCAAGAAAAATCACTTGTTATATCTACCCCAACTACAGATTAACATTTTTAAATATATCAGCTTTTAGCCATATATTACATAAGTTAGCATTATCCTTAACAATGAGCTATTATGTGTTATTCTTTTGACATTTATTCATTGAAGGCTCACATGGCCTTGATGAAAGTGCTTTATTTAGTTATTTGCCTAGTTTCTTTAAAGTGGCCATTCTAAGTGTATCCTTGACAACAGAGCTTGTTCCAAAAACCTAACATTATCTTTTCAATTACAGATAATTGCAATTAGCCTTTACTTCTTGCCTAAGGTCATTGTGCTTTTTTATTTTCTCCATGGGCTATCAGTCCGATTACCAATCATCTCTGTATTATTTTTTTCCCATGTTGTCATCTGTATTTGTATGTGAAATTATTTACAAAACATACAAGCAGATCGGCACGAGAAGATTGAACTTCTTTAGAAAATTCATATATGCTGCCTTTGGTATCATTGAAATTTGAAAATGTGTACAGTATTAATTTTACTGTTTTCATAGAGACATGGGGACATATTTATCTGGGCCTAATTGCACTTGCAATTATTTGCCCTAATCCACCACCTTTACACCAGTGGGTCGTGAAGGGGGGTGAGGCTGGCCGAGCGGCCTGGAGTTGGCCGGTGCGGAGCGTCACCATCCCCGCGCCGGCACACTAGCTGTTGCCGTTGAATTTTCACATGTGAAAAGTCACTGGATGTGTTCATTTCTACGCCAATAAGCACTATGCATCACCCTGCCCAATATATGAAGAGGCTGAAGCCTCTTGATGTACTGCACTGCAACAATGCAGTGGCGGGGCTATCATGAGCCCCGGCATATGATAGATATCCTCCATAGTATAAAACTTTGTAAATGCCTTAGGTAATACAAAAGTTTGTGCACTGGTTTCAATAACAAGATCTAGGACGCTCAAATAGGTCTGTATATCTAAAGCAGTACAGTTCATATCAGTTTCCAGGAAGAACATGAAGTCAACAGCCACAGTGCCAAGAAGGAATGCCAATGACAAAAAATGTGACCATTATGTCACGCTGTTTAAAATGGCAGCAGAATCTGGATATGTACTGTAGACTGTACTGATTTGGTTTTAGTATGTAAATATCTGTAACACTACAGACAGTGCTGTGTATGAGATAATGCATTAACTAGATCATCTCTCTGCCTCCTACCCAATCATGTTGCCATCAATATTAATGTTTAGTTCTTCAGGAAAGGAGATTAGATTGGCTTCCATTCCTACCCATTGACTGTGTTCTATGTCCGTGGATACTTCAATGAAACAGCTGAAGTTCCTTCTAGTTGCTAAAAGTGGGAAATATTGTTTGCTAAGTGAAATGAATAAAAGTATTATTGCCATGGCTCATTTTCCCTAGAGCTGAATCCAATTGAGAACCTCCTGCAAAGTAGTGACACAAATCTTACTGATTTTACCTGAGTGTATACAAAACACACTCTAATATGAACAATGTGGACAGACAGGACTTTAAATCCCTCACAGATAAATAGGACCTTATCATAAAACCAGCAAATAAGGGAGGCTCATTAGTTATCATCAGGGGTGAACCACGCCTGTCTGCTGCCTGAGGCGAGCCATAGAGAGATGCCCCTTATATATGTAATATTTCAATGAGTGTCAGGAAAAGATCCATGATATTGGTTTGGTGTGAAAATAAAGCAATGCAAAATGCATACAGGGTACCGCCATGTAGTACAAAATAGATACAGTGTGCCGCCATGTGGTATAAGACAGATACAGTGTACCACCATGTAGTATAAAATTCATGCAGCGTGCCACAATGTAGTATAAAATGCATACAGAGTACCACCATGTAGTATAAAATGTATACAGCGTACCACCATGTAGTATGCAATGCATACAGCGTGCCGTCATGTAGTATAAAATGCATACTGCGTACCACCATGTAGTATAAAATGCATACAGCGTACCGCCATGTAGTATAAAATGCATACAGCCAATACAAATCCATAACAGGAAAAGTACAAATTGATAGAATACATACATCCAATCTGTAAGACTTCCCAACCATCAAATGCAACTTATTTACAATTATATTGTCTAGAAGCATTACATGTATACTAGCCCCAAATGCACGTGATGAGTATGTATGGCTACATATGGTTTGTGGTTGCTGCACAGAAATAAAGTTTGACATTTTTCATCAGTTTTTTAGAAAATCTAGCATCAAAATCAAGCATGATAAATCAGGGAAACGTACTCATCGATTCAGGCACTTTGTAATCTTAATCTTCTTATATTTGTTATCAATGGCCTTCTTCCATCTAAAATGAACCTTTAAAATGATGCTAATAACCCAGGGGGACTTTGCAGGGCATTTCGAAGACTCCACCTTGCTGTAGCTACAAAGGCTGTTACAAAGGCAGGAGATGAGGGGGGGAGACATGCTCCTGCACAGTGTAAAAGCATGTGACGCCAGAACACAGAGGGGGACTAATAACGCCCCACCCCGAGCCTTTCTGGCTCATTACCATAATTTTAAAAGTTAATTTTAGAAAATATGAGACCGATTTAAGAACAATACCACAGTTACTTTGCTTGGATCAATGAGTAAGCACGCCTCGTTTATCATGCTTGGTTTTGATGGTGCATTTCCTTTAACCCTAGCTTGTGATACATTTATCAGAATGACTTTACTCTGGTATGCTTTAGATGGCTGCTACTTACGCAATGTAATTCTATTACAATGTTCGCTGAAATGAGCAATAAATGATCGTTTTAATAGCTTCAATGTCCTACTCACTAAGGAGACAAGGTAATTAAGCCACTTATATGTACTTAAGTGTCAACCTTATACTGAGATGCCTAGACTCGTGGGCTTGCCTGATTATGTATTTAGCCTACCCCTCATGAGTAACAGACTATAAATGGATTTGAGGAACTTGCATTATGTGACCTTTTGGTAAAGAATGTGGCCAGGCATAATGCACTATGCATTTTTGTGACTATATACAACTGCGTATTGCAGGCTGTTTGTTTGTCCAATGACCAAAGCTAACATTTTCATGGAGATTTATATACTAGTCGGGTGAAATTTGCAACCACATTATCTTAGTTTACAACTGGCCTGTTTGGATAACATGAGTATGTTTATCTCAACTTTTAACTTAATAACATATGGTATTTTTTTTTATAGATTAATGTATAATTTAATATTCCTATATGTTCAATTACTAAAATTTTAAGTGTTTAATAAAAATGTATTATTTGTACTTTAGCTATGATAGTTAATATATGCAGCTTTCTGTCTCAAACATGCCTGTGTTACACCATTTAACTGTGGAAGACAGATGGAGAGGTAGCTCATCCTATGTTTTATCATCCTAGCTGTGATTCATGACTGAGCTGAATGCTAATGTCTCACAGATTATCTAAGATCCTGCGTTCTCCCACAGGAATTGTGGCAAACTCAGCTCAGTAAATATTGACACCTGTAAACCAAGCTCACTGATGCCTTTGGCCATTCAGCTATCTCCCCATCTGTTTTCTTAGGATTTTAAGCAAATGTTTTTGGGCTTCATCTTTCATTTCATTGTAGTACTGTAAAAGAAATGTTAACCAGCAACTAATCTGACAACCACATGGCATGCTGGAAGACCCAACTCACATGAGAGAATGAAGAGTAAGATATGTAAAGTGTATATATCCCTCTGGTCTTCACTGCTTACTCTTCCATAGTTAACAGCATGCCGTGTTAATCTGCTTAGTTACAAAGTGGAGCTTTCTCTCCTATTCCCCATGGGATCTTTCTGACCACGATCAAAGTCCAAGCACATTCTTGGAAAACTCTATTGTTCCCCAGAGTGGGATTAATGACTAATTATGTCAGGTCATTCATCCAGATGGCCTCTCAGATGCTCCTTTGTCATTGTCCGTCCTTCCATATGCCCCTTTGACCTTGAGGTTTATTTCTATGACAACATGAAGCCTTAGCTTTCTTGCAGAAATTGCCAAGAAGTGGTCAGAAGGGGATGCAGGATAATCTGTCCACACTTTGTATTCTGTTTCCATCTCTTGTTAAATCCAATGAATAGATAAAAATGCTATCTGATCCCAGCTGAGCGATGACCATGATCATGATGCCATGTTACTTGCTAGGTTTTTAAATTAGCAGACAGCTTTGTACAATGAAACGTGCATTTAATTTGAAGAACATCAATCGCCATAATGTGATCTTTTTATCTCATTAATGTTTAGCAAGGGTAATAGAACAGAATTACAAAATATCACTGTGAAGGGAATACAATTCAGAGAATTATGGATATCCAGTATTAAAGCCCCAGAGATGTTTGGATAAATCTTCCTCTACGGTTTCAGAAATTAAAGAATCTTTAGTACTTCTGTCTGGTTTAAAATGGAGCTTTAGATTTTGATCTTATTCTAAAGATTGTGAGGTAAAGAAATCAATTCTGTCCTTCCCGATGCAGTCATGCAAGGCAATACATGCAAAAAATAACAAAGACTTCCTACTTGTTAAAACAAAAGACATAAGTTATGTTTCCTCTTTTGTTAATAATAGGAGGAATGTAACTAAATAACAATTTAGGAATAGGATTTTTTTCTTTAAAATATTACTAAATATAGCTGATTGCATGAATATAGCAATATAGTCTATTGGGGACTATTCACATTGACTTGTTTAATTATCTTTGACTAGACCCAATGTCATGTATTTTATACACCTGTGAATGACTTATTACATGATCATACTGCAAACAGGGTTTGTTTTATGTTTGTAACCATGGAAGCACATTAATCTTCATATGAGCTACACTGACATAGCCACAAGACACTTCAATCTTTTTCTCCTGTATACTACACATTTTCATATTCCCTAATATCTCAGTGTGATAGCAAGTTTATTCTTTAAAATACCTGCACACAATGTAGAATTTTGGACATGTGCCAGCAGTATTTTCCGTAGCTATGGACTCATGCAACATGGCTGTGCATGAGCTGACTGGCTGAAATGTAGATAAGAGAGCAGGTCCTATTCTTGCTCTTATTTCAAGAGCAGAGCTCACCCTTAGATGACAATGGGGATGCAAACAACGGTTCATAGGACCATAATTTGTGTCCTGTTTAACTTCACAAGTGAAAGGTCACTGCCATGTACCCAAGAAAAGAGAAACGGCATCATCACTATTAGTCTGTCAGCTAAGAAAATTACTAAACTTCATCATGTGAGTTCCATGACAGCTGTGAGAATACAAAATTAAGTCTCTCCATCCATTCCCAAGTTAAGAGGTGAACTTCTAGGCAAAATATTGGAGTCAACAAGTTGACTACATAAGGTATATCAATTCTTGTTGACAAATATGGTCATGCAGGTGGCTTGTGTGCTTTGTAATCATGAGATCCATCCAAGGCATCCAAGTACTGTGCAACATTCATTACACATGTCTGGAATTGTTTAGCAGCCAAAGACATTGAATACTTGACCAGGATCAATGGTGGTCCTAATGCTGTGCTATATGTGAGAAGTTTAAAAAGATAAGTTACTTTGTAAACTTTTTTCTCTGGATATCAAAAGGACAACATAGTATTCCAGCAGTGCAGTGATCTGAAGCATATCTCAATACTGGTGAAGAAATGGTGAAATAATAATGCCATAGAGTTGCTGGATTTGCACCCATGGTCCCCAGCCTTCAACCCAATAGATCACTTTTGATGAAAAACTGTATTTGTATCCAAGTGATTCTACCAGTATGCACTAAAATTGAGAACAAACCTGATATCAGATTTTGGTTGAGCCATGCTTGAATATGATCTATAACATATCGAAAATGATGCAGTCAGTGTTGAAAGCCAAAGGGGGATCTAGAAAATTATAAAAATCTAAATTTAAATTTTAAGGAACAAAACAGTAATGATGTAGTTACATGACAAGAATCGGTAAAACTAAGCATATGCTAAATAGTACTGAATTTTGAATCGGCGTCCTTTGGCCTTTCAGTTCACTACCACTGTGCTATGTAGCCTGCTTATACTTGTCTTTTTGTTGCTTTTGTTTCTGCATTAGCTGCTGGGGTTTTTAGGTCTCAGGTGTGTTCATTTGTATTATACTATCAGGAGTAGTCGGGCTCCAGATAAGGCTGGTTTTGTCATTCAGTCTTTGCTAGGTATTGTTGTATCTACAGCTTATCACTAGCTCTGTTCTGTAGGAACAATTATACTTCCTAAGTAGCTTGTTTCTTTGACTGTGGTGAGAGATTCTGTCTGTTCTATTGAATTTACTCACTACTTTCCTGTTTTGTGGACCTGCTCTGGTTGTTACCTGTTATTCCTGTCCTCCCTATTGCCCTCCTTCATGTATTCAGTCTTGGTTGTGTGTTTGTGTGCATGCTGGGATTGCTAGTTCACAAGTTTTACTTGCAGCAATCGTTTTCTTTAGAGGGACCCAAATTTATTACACCAGACCTTAATATCCTTAAGTCTTTTTTCCTACTATCTGGAAAAGTCTTCATGTTCAGAGAGAGAAGTTGTTGGGTCCGGAGCAAGTCTGTGAAGCTGACCATCACCCGCATGCAGGGACTAGCTTAGCCTTAGAGTATTGATGCTGGTATATAGGACCTGCTACATTAATCCCTTGAGCAATTTTAAGCCCCCCTGGCCAGGTCTATTTCTCACTTTGACTGATATTTCTTTCTATGTTTTAAAACTTTTTCTTATATAAAAAAATCTTGCACTCAGAGAATCTTGCTCTGATGTAATATCTTTAGCATAATGAGGACATGTTTTGTGGAATGCATATGCATTGCAGCATCTCTTACTTTGTCATGGAATAAAAACAGCTCTCTGCATGTAGAGTGTCATCAGTACTGAACGGTCTTAGGCACTGGAGGGAACACATACCGTATATATTCTAGTATAAGCCAACCCGAGTATAAGCTGAGGTCCCAAATTTTACCACAACTACCTGGGAAAACTTATTGACTTGAATATAAACCTAAGGTTCTAAATACATTGGTCACAGCCTCCCTGAGTAATGTAATGCCCAGCAACCTCGTCAAGTAATGTAATATCTATCAGCCTCCCAACGTAATGTAATGCCCATCAGCCTCCCTCAGTAATGAAATGCCCCATGCAGCCCTCCCCAGTAAAGAAATGCTCCATGCACCCCTTTGTAATGAAATGCCCTGCAGCCTCCTAAATAATTAAATACCCTGCAGCCCCCCAAATTATGAAATGCCCTGAAGCCCCTAATGAAAAATGAAATGGACTGCAGTCTCAATATTAATAAAATGACCTTCAGTTCCCCCTAATAATGAAATTCCCTGCATTCCCTCGCTGTGTAAAATTATGAAGTTACATATTCACCTTCCGATGCTCCCTGCGGCACCTTTACCTTCTTCTCTTCACTTGTAACAGCCGGCAGAGTTGTGTTCATGAGCTCTGCCACCGGCGCACACTATGATGTCAGCAGTGGCAACACCCGCTCTTCATAGTGTGAAGAGGAGCCGCGGGGAGCATCTTAAGGAGAGTATGTAACTTAATTTTTTTATACACCTATGTATAAGCTAAGGTGGGGTTTTTCAGAACATTATTTGTGCTGAAAACGTTGGTTATATATGTATATATGGTATTCCTTTTTTTCAAAATGGTCATATCATGACAAATCTGTATTTGAAACCTGAAAAATTTGCATACTTTACAAAGACTTTTCAGACTTATGTTAGCAATGAAAAAACATTCTCTGGTCCACTTGCTCATCCATATTTCTTTAAAGGGGCTCATTCGAATATACCAATAAGTAGGTGTGCCTGTCAAACAGAAGAGCGCAAAAGTTCTCATAATGGAGACTGTCATTTAAGGCTGCTGTGCAGGTGTGTGGAGACTTCTAGCCATTGATGCTCCACTATGGGTTTTCTGGGAAAATATTCAAAGTTTTCTGGGATAGGATAAAGAAAACAATGCCTCTTTTAGCCACTGTGTAAGGAGATCCAACCAGGTCAAAACAGTGTTGTCTACAGTTGGGAATCTGTTCCTTCTGGAATAGATAAACTGCTTTGGTTTAAATCCCTCATAATGTCATGGCTCTTGTAGCTAAAAGAGGCATGGTTTTCCTTATGGAAAACTTTTCATATTTTCCCAAAGTGCTAGCTTCTGAGTCGCCATACACCTCACAGCATACTGCTACCCATTAATACTTTTTATCCTCAATATTTGTGTGTATTTTTTAAATTTAAGAAGGTTGACACTTTGTATTGGCAGATAACTTGTTATCTATGAATTTTTCAATTTTAACTCCCCGCAGACCAGCGCAGACTTTAGACGTCAGCGGGCACAGGTCAGGTGTCTCGTCGCTGTCGTTTTCTCTGCTCCTGCGTTACCCTTCTCTGCTCCTCCCAGCATCGTGCTCTATAGACCCAGTCACGTGACCACCGGGCCTAAAGGGTTTAACCAGAGCTGTTGGGTCTAATTAGACCCAGTCCAGCTCTGATCAGCATCCCCAGTGACAGGTGGTGGTTTCCCCCTGTAACGGAGGCTCTTATAGATGTCTCAGTTACAGGGGAAAACTTATAAAAGTTTAATCATGGAAAATGTCCCCCAGGGGTCTTTTGTGACCTCATGGGGGACATAAAAAGTAAAAACACACCCACACAAACAAAATATGAATAAATATTCATAAAAAATACATGCGCATTTCCCAATAAAAAAAAAATCGCCCATTATATATCAAAACAACTGAAACAATATAGTATTTTTCCACTTTTAATTCCCATAAAAACTAGAAATAAAAAGAAACTTTAAACTTTTATTAAGTTTTAACCAGCTCTACGTGTCCCAAAAATAACACCTTAAGCGCTGCATACGAAAATTTGCTAAAATACACTGGTCACTAGACCCTTTTCAGTTCGCATCACTAAGGGATTAATAGAACTACATAAAAAACAAGCTGTTTTTATCACCATACTGAGCAGAAATTTTGAAAACTTCACTGTTTACAGTTTATTCCCAATTTCCTAAGAACATCCAGGGGTTTAAGTTCATATATCTTCATATTAACATTCAAGATAACAATTTAAAAAATCCTTAATGTTCCACAGTCTAATAGACTTGAGCATTGTATCAATCAAGAGACAAATGAGCATCGCACTAGGAGTTTGGCGACATCAATTGTAGAAAACCATTTTACTTTAGTCTATATATTTGTTTCCTTACTCTTTATAATGAACAAATAAAATAAAAATAGATTTCAGTCCACATAGCTGTTTTTGTTATTTTCAAAGATACAGACAAATGTTTTGGCTCATTAAGTGACAAAGCAGAAAATGTAATTGGAGACTGTGCACTTCTTGAGATGTTGAAATGCAATGGATCAAAAAAGTGTTTAAAGCCAGCGTCTGGCTCAGCTAACAGTACATTAAAATGCAATTATAAATGTTTTTATTATGTTGTGTGGACCAGTATTGTGTGAATATAGTACTTTAGAAATATTTTTATTGCTGGAATGTGAGGTGTACAAACAAGGAAGACGGAATGGGTTCCATATGAAAATAGAATGGGTAGTAGTGTAGATTTGTAGCGTTTTAGCCATGGAGAGCAGAAGAAGAGTGAAGAAATCAGGTGATACCTTTTTGAGGCTGGCTGAGTATATTTGAAGGTGAGCTTTCAAGAATACTAGTTCTCTTCGCCAGACATGATGTTAAGCATGAAACAGAAAATTGACAACATTTTATACACACTAGGCAGTGATCATCAAAGGATATTTAAAAAAACTTTTGACAGATTGATAAATACACGGACGGCAATAAACACACTTAAAAACCTGTGAGGCATGACAAGAAAGCCCAGTCTCTTATCTGCTTGTGGCCTCCAGGTCAGAGATAGGAGGTCATGAAGCTGGTATGAATGTCAAAACCACTTTGTAAGGTGTTGAATCTCTGCATTAATTTATGCTCCCATTCTTTCCTTTCCCTCTGTGTTATAAAATGTCCCATTAAAATAGTAATCTGCAAATCTAATATCAGATTGGTGCATGTTCATGCGCTGATGGAGTCTCTGACATGTTTCCCCAGCGTAAAAGTGGTTGGACACTGTTGACGCAAAATAAGGTAGAACACATCAGAAGACCTGCAGGAAAAGGTCCTCTTGATCTTATATACCTACTTTGATTGAGGTACAGTTATCTGGTCACTTGTGCGAATGTGCTGGCACATTTTAGACCTGCTTTGCAGGCAGGGTGAGGTACCATTTTCTGATGGAAGTCTTGGGGCACTCCGGACAACCAGTTGTTTCAGGTTTGATGGTTGCTGGAAGGACAGGAGAGGTGGGACTGGGAATATTTATTTTAGTCTTGTATCTTTGTGCAGAATATAATTCCAACCTATTTCTATCAGTCCTGCTATTTACAATTTGGTTGCCCCTGGATCCAACTGTAAATCTTTTGACTATGGTCGGATTCTTCTCATGAATAGCTTCTCTGGTCTGCACACTGCAATGCCCCTCCCCCTAGCTCAGACACAAGCACGTCCTGCCAGAAAGCAGCAGTGTGCAGTAGCATTGCAGTATATGGTCGGAACGATCAGGCCATCTAGGGTTAAAGTACCCTAAAGGGTCTAAAAATATGAAAAAAAAAAGTTTAAAATTTTAAAAAATAATAACATTTAAAAAATTCAAATCACCCCTCTTTCATAGGAACTGATATAAAACGAAATAAACATTAAAATCACAAACAGGGGTTATTTGACATTGTGCTGTTGTGGACTTTCTTTTCTGCTAAAATATAAAACCGGTTGTTGCCGGTGGTGAACCGCATAACAGAAAATAGCGCCCAAAAGTGATCAAAAGGTCGCAAAAAAAATGATACCTTACACAGCTTACAAAGTTATTAGAGTCAGAAAATGGTAGAAAAGTACAGAAAAGAAAGAGCTGCAAAGTTATCAAAAACAATATAGGTTCTTTATTAAAGTTCTCCAAAAATGTATACAGATATATATATCCCACAAATGAGAAAATCAAATACATAGGGTAAACAAGTAGCCCCAGTTGGAAAAGGGCATCCACAGAGTACCTATAACACCCCTTTGGTATGCCCCAGAGTCAGAAAATGTATGTCCAGAATAAAACATAGTCAGCCAACAGTAAGGCCAATAAAGTGACAATAGTACAATGAAACAAATAGTGAAATAAACCCGGAGGTACCTTCGGTATTAAAAATATCATGTCTCTATAGCATACTTACCTGAAAGCATGATAAAGGGCAGACAAGGGGCAAAAAAAGGAAGGCCAAATGGTAAACCCTGATGCGCGTTCCGCACAATACTTCGTCACAAGAAAGTGACGCAAAGGCTGCTTCCTTAAGGGATTAAACATCACTAGGGGATTCAAATTTGAGAACTTTCTTTCCTGGGCAAACCCATTTAAAATTCATTGAGCCCTTCATGGAAGGCCTTTATTTTACATATGCCTTTAAAGCAGACGTCATGAGTTTATACAATAAGTTTATGGCAGTGGAACTAAATCCACAACTGAATTGAATGTACTTTCTATGAACATTTCTTTTTTTTAAATTAAATTTATTTTAAGCAATATTTGATCCTAGGAAAACTAACAACTCTTACAGCTTTTTTTAACACAACCATTTTGTTTGCACAGTGTATGCATCATTACAAATAAAGGATGGTGTTACAGACATCAGCATAGTCTTTTGGGATCATTTGTAATACATTAGTACAAAGCATTGACCGCATTACTAATCCAATCACACGCTTCCTATTGATCCTATTTTGAGGAACCTGCCAGGGAGAACTATTTATTAATACCCAGTCAATTATGCTTAATTGGCTTATGAAATAAGCCAAACATTTGTGTTTCCCCTTAAGCCTGCAATCAATGAAGCCTTTAAATTTTGGATGTAGATACTAATTTCTCTGGCTTTTCTCTCAATTATCAAATATCTTTGACTGTAAAAACACTGTAATGGTATGGTAGTGAACAATTTCCCATATACCAGCAAGAAATTATGGAGTATAAGAAACAAATGCTTTACTATGGTTCTACACTAGAATTTAAGGTTGGACTTGATGGATATTTTTCTTTTTCAACCTTATAAAAAAACACAACTATATATACTAGAGTGGAGCCAAAGCATTAGAAGTTTAGGACCGGGACCCCCCTACCATTAACATCACGATCAGTGCTGAGACCAATTGTGAGCATTAACTCTTTGAATTATTATTAAATCAACCACATAGATTTAGTGGTTTTTACAAAATCACACTTACATGCTGGTTATTGCCACCTGACACAGTTTTGCATTAAACTGTTAACATCTTCTTTTTGTGAAAATTTGCAAATGAACCTCAGGGGCTTTGCATATTTCACAGAAGCCCCTTCTGGCTTAGTCAGCTGCTAATAATCCAGTCGTTCCTTCGGTGCTTATGCCTCCCTTCCTTTGTCAGAGAGCTGATGAAAGCTGACAGAGCCAGAAAGGGCTTCTGTAAAGTACATAGGAGCCCCTAAGGCTCATTTGCATGTTATTAAAAAAGGAAATGCCTGAGTGTAATAATGTTTTTTGTTAAAATCGATTACGCCATTTGAAGCAATCACCCTTGCTGCATGTGGGCCACAGTAATTTAAAGGCCACTGGCAACTTTATCAGCGGCATTTAAACAGTTAACTGTGTCACTAATCACAGATTTACACTCATCACTACTTTAACCCTCTAAACATGGCACAATTTTACACTTTTTTGGTGGAAATTAACCTTCCCAACGTAGGATGTAATAGAACTGCATGGGCTGAGGTGACTTGCCTATCCATGCAGTACTATTACTTCAAACCTTCTGGCACTGGCTCCCAAGTGGAAAATTTTATATTTCAAAAATCAAGAATTTTTTGTGATGTTCGTCAAATATGCTTTTTTTTCATAAATAGACATAAAACATCTTTCAACAAATTTGTCAGCTAACAAGAGGTGCTATGTGTCACGAGAAAACATCTGGATATGTAAAAATGTTCAAATGTTATAACCACTTATAGTGACATATTAGATTTGAAAAAATGAACCATGGAAGGTGCAAAATGGCCAAGTCATTAAGGGGTTAATATAGATGTATGTTGTAAATTTGCCTCAATGTATGTTTGATTTAGTAGCTAGTAGACTCCCTTGAAGTGTAAAACAAGCATAGGAAGAAAGAAAAGTATACGAGTGAAAGTGAATACTATAAAACCCTTTGAACCTTTATGGTACAGTGTCATGATGGCAGATCATACGAGAGCCCTTGTAGACCATACAACCTCTCTAGTTTTTTCTCGGTATCAAATATTTTAAAATTTGGAAGGCCTTATTTGAATGTGAACAGATCAATGTGAAAACTAGAATGTCTACTCTGTATTTTCCAATTCATAGAACTAGCTTCTGAAGCAAGAAGAGAGAGAGAGAAATACTTTTAGAAAAGTGGAATAAAATTGACAGACCAAGAAAAGTTCTGTGTATTTTGCAGGAACAAAAAGAGCTATAATTGTTGATTTTTTCCTATATAACAGTATTGTGCTTCTTACTTTCTTAGCCTTTTTGTTGCCACTACTTTTGCAACTTTACTATAGTTCCATCATGCATGTAACCGGTTATATTTTAAACTCAGTATAAAATTTTTGATAGTATGATTGAAAAGTATCAAATTTCTGCAAAACCATTTTAAATCAAAACATTCCCCCCCCCCCCCCCCACACCTATTATGAGCCAATTTAAAATACTTTGGATAGTTTGGAGTCACTTATTAAAATATACTACATTTCACACTGGATTTTCCTTAACACTTCTGGAATTCTTGTGGCATTGCCTTCAAAAGCTAGGGAATGTGAGAATCCAAGAAGAGCTACTGATATTTTATGTACATATAGTGTTTCAGTCTTCAACAGTAATGGCAGTTTTAAACAGTTGTCACAATTTACACATGTAAGGAAGATTAAAGAACAGGTTTCTCACCACGAGGGTAAAATTACCTGAGTTAAGAATTAACTATTAACAGGAACCAAAATATATTTTTTAAACCTAATTTTGTATAATGATTAATGATTAAATGTGTAATATTATAGTCAACATAAGCATAAATGTTAGATTAGTAAAGAAATATTCTGATGTTAAAGATTTTGGGCTTATGATGACAGTTGTAATGAATCAGAATTAGTGTACGGACCACATTGTAGTCACAAACCCTAATTACATCTGTGAGTCTACCTTCCAAATTCAAGTTTGAGCCGCAATTTTGGAGAATTTTGAATGATAAATACGCCTGAATATTATCATATTGGGTATGTTGAATGACAAGTTTGAGTTTTTAAAGAGAGATTTTTTTGGACCATACTTCTATATGTGTTTTGAGTTTTGGATATTATTTGACAATAAATGTCTGTAACATTCGGTTAAGTTTTAAAAGAGTGCCTCTTTGTCGCTGCTCATTCTAGAGGGAGGGGGGACCATGTGATGCTAGCAGGATAACTTTGTACCTATTGAATTCAAAATCCTCATGCAAGGAATAGGCAGCTGAGGATCCGTCCCGTTCCCTATTTATACCTTCACAGCAACCTTGACCATCCCCTGCTCTCCAACCTATCTTCACAACAGGGAAGCTGTTAACCCTTAAGGACTTTTAACACCAGATTACTGGTGGTAGAGTGTCCTAAATAGGCTGCTTGTTATGTCTAGGGGATGGGGTGACTGTGTTTTATATATATATAAAATACGAAATAATAAGTTTGTAAAAATGCAGGAAGCGCTCAGGCTGATGCCGCCCAGGCACCTCTCAGCTTCCCCGGTCTTAAATATATTTACACCACCCTGCTGCAAGCCACCTCCTCCTGCCGGCCAGGGAACCGTCAGCCTGACCGCCTTCTGCACTTTTACAAAGTTATTATTTTGCCAATAAAAACGTCAAAATATATTTAGTTATGCATTCAGTGCTTATTGTGTGTAGACAAACACATGTTCTGATAGAAAAAGAGCACTATTGTAGAGGTGAATAGCTAGGCCCAGGGCACATCCTGTTTATTATTTTTCATCCATATATTTAGTTTGATATATATTAATCTTTTGTCATAATTATACATTTATAGTATATTTAACGCAAAATATTATTCCCTGCAGCTAGGCACCTTATGGTCATTGAGGAGGGGCAGGCTAGGTTTTCCATCATAATAATAATGGAATATTCATGTTTTTATGCTATTTTATTGAGTTTTATGGAATGTATATACATCATTTATCTGTGGTAATGTCATGTAAAATAAACCATTTTTAGCAGAGAGAAGGTACCTTTATATTTCTTTTTATTCATTTTTTATATGTTGCAAAATGGCAAAAATGTGGCATATCATTGTGGATTTTTAGACATTTATATTTATTTTTCCTTTATTTACTACTTAAGGTACTTAAACACTAGGCAGTTTTATTGCTCTTACCACGTACTGCAATACTACAGTATCATCACAGGGAGCGATAAGCTCATCCAAGATGATGGTGACTATGTGCTGAAATTAACTGCCAGTGGCAGCTAAATAGTTAAAGGGGTATTCCGGGAATATGAACGTCTGACACAAAAACCCATGATGATATAAATAAATGAGTACAACAATACTCAATGTCATTAGTCACAAAACGGAGCTTAAATAGTTTGATTTTATGATTTACAAAATTTATGGCCTCTCTAAAGTAGGTGGAGTTATCACCAAGATGGCCGCCACTGGAAAATACAAGTCCCATGATCCTTTAGTTCTCAGTAACTCCTCCTCCTACCACTTATACTCTGCTCCCAGTGATGATGTAACATGTTTTCTTGCTCTGTTACCATAGTAATGATGGGTAACTGCCATCACCACAACACCGGCCATACTGGATGCACTGCAACCAACCGACTACAGCCAAACGTAGTGGTGATCACATGACCTGCTCAGGCAGGTACAGAACATGTGATGTGGACATGTGACCAGCAGCCATCTTCTGTCCTGCAACGGACTGCGCGGAGGAAATTAACGGACTGATTAAAGGGCCAGTAGCATTTTAATTCTTCATTACAGTCTATGTCATCAGCATTTTTCTGCTAACAGGAGCAAAATTTTAAATAACAACTAATTACACATTAGCTTATATTTTGAGTATCCATTTGTATATGAATTATGCTTATTCCTGGAATACCCCTTTAACATCTGTGATTGCCACTAACATAATGCAGCCAACACCCACCATGTATGAAGAGGGAACATCCCGTGAGCCCTCTTCATACATTCTTAATGACATTTTGACGTATATGTACGTCATAATCCATTGAGAGGTTATGGATAAGAGCAACTACAGTATTTTTCGGACTATAAGGCACACCAGAGTATAAGGCGCACCATCAATAAATGCCTGCTAAAATGTCTAGGTTCATATATAAGGTGCACTGGACTATAAGGCGCACCTGATTATAAGGATGAATGACCAGCGGGTGGCAGACCTGTGCACAGTTCAAGGCAGCTGTTGTCTGTAAGTACGGTTCATATATAAGGCGCATTGGACTATAAGGCGCACCTATGAGTTCTGAGAAAATCAAAGGATTTTTTGTGCGCCTTATAGTTTGAAAAATATGGTACATTTAAGTAATATTAGTTAAACAATATTAAGTCATGATAACTGTAGTTATCTGTAAAAACAAAAGAAAACATTTTCACTTAAAAAAGCTACAATAAAACCCACAAAATTATATGTGGTTTTGTGATGCTTGTTCTGAACTCACTTGTTATGAACTCACTAGCCAAAAATACCATACATTTCAAATACCATATTTCAAATATAAATCACACTACATCACATTGCATTACACATTTCATATTTTAATTTCTTGTTACAAAGTTCATTTTGAAAATTCACATATAAAACCCGAAAACTATGCTTTTTCAGTTATTATCCCTAAGCTTAATTTTATATATAGGTAATATTGTTAGTTTGACTCAATTATTCGGGCAAGTTTTAGGGCAAAATTTTCAGTTTTGGCTTAATTAGACACATATATTCATAAGCTGATATTGATCCCTTCATAAATAAATTGAGTTAATTTTTTTCATTTTACTTATTGACTGTGACTGTAAAACTGACAGGTGCCTGGTTTTGATTTTAAGGGTAAATTGTGATTATAAATATTGCTCTTCTTTGTAGCTGACTGAGAATTCTGGTATTTTTTTATCATGCTGTCCAATTGGTTAAAAATCTTTCTCTGATGGACTGAAGCAGCTTGAGTGAACGCCTGAGCGCACAACCAATTAGGCTCATTTGAAGTAGCAGAATTGCCTTCTTTGGTGTTAAAACCCCATGTCAAACACTGGGCCTAAGCTCATTTGTAGTACAAAATGAGATTGACAGAGCAGCTGCAACAGGGGGCATGCCTGCTGGACGACTTAATTGTGGAGACTGAAGGGCCATCATGAACTGGCTTGTAGAGATTGTATCACCATGGCTGCATTACAAATGCTCCTTATTAACAATGATCTGTAATCAATGAGCTGAGGCAGCCAGACCCATTTGTGAGGAAGAAAAAGGGAGTCACAAGGCCCAGCAACAAAAATGGAACGGTAATGCACATACCTGAGATTTTCCTTTGTGCATTATAATGCATTTAGTTTTTAGATATGAATTCTGCTTTAGATATTTCCAGCGCCAATATATGAATACAATAAAGAAAATGAATGCTGCTTCAATAATATGAAAAAATGGCATAATATGGCAAATACATATATTGGCAGTGATCAATATTGTAATGCAAAACATTTTAAAAGACAAAGTTGGTGGCTCCTAAACCATTGTGTAGACATCATGAAATTAGACAACACCATATTGAATTTCTTAATAATAATAATTCTTTATTTATATAGCGCACACAGATTACGCAGCACTGCACAAAGCATGACAAATTTGGTCCCTGTCCCCATGGGGCTCACAATCTAAACAACCTACCAGTATATTTTTTTAGTGTGGGAGAGAACATACAAACTCTTTGCAGATGTTGACCTGGGTGGGACTAGAACCCAGGACTCCAGTGCAGCAAGGCAGAAGTGCTACCCACTTAGCCACCGTGCCACCCATTCTTGTCTTAATGCATCTTGCAGTTATGTATTAGTTAAGTTGTGCAAAATATTTTTTAGCTTTTGGGTAATTTCTATGTTTACTCATAGTGGCACTAAAGAGTGATCAATGTGTGCTAATTTTGCACTGACCTTTTTATTTTTTATTTTCTGTCTAGAGAAGTGGTTGTGTCTTATTCTTCAAGCTGCTCCTAGAGAGCTTTGTTGCTTGTGCTTTTAAAAATTTAGCAAAATTTGGTTGTAATGTTTAAAAATAATCTGTGCTGAATTAATAAATAATACAATGATAAAAATAGACACAAAACAATTTATTTGCATATATGTACTCAATAGATCATTAACACAGCAAAGTAAATTAACTTAGAAAATTGATAAAGGACAGACTAATGCACATAGGGGTTCGTCACTTTTCAAAAAAAATCTCCATTAAAAAATGTCTCTGCATGTATATGTACCTTTAACCTTGCCTCCTTTGAGAGCATCAGCCTTTCTCTGTTTTCACTATACTGCCCTCTACATGTATACAGAACTTCTTCTTTCTCACAGCTCCAGTCCGTCCACATGAAATCACCTCTTTATATAACAGTCAGTCTCACTTACAGACACAAGGAGAAGAGACGGGGAGAGCAGGATGAGTCAATACTCTCCTGCTGCAGGCCTCTCCTATTCTCCAGAGCTCACACATGTAAACAAAGAGCCACAGAGAGTTTGCAGACAGGACTAAAGTAAGTACCAGGAATGCTGAATCACTTGAATGGCAAAAAAGAATGGCCTCGGAAAGGAGGGCTGCATAAGGAAATAATAATAATAATCTTTATTTATATAGCGCCATCAAATTCTGTAGCGCTTTACAAATCATAGGGGACATATACAAATATATTACATTACAAAGAACAAACAGTCATATGGAACAATAGGAGTGAGGGCCCTGCTCACAAGAGCTTACAGTCTATGAGGATGAGGGGGTGACACAAGAGGTTGTATAATGGTCAAAAGGAAAGTAGTGTGATTTAATTTGCTCAAATGCATCAGTTTTATTTCATATACTAAGCCAACAAGTAGGATGTGCAAAGTTAATAATGCAAAGGGGTTCATTTATCTTTATGTGTGTATTTTTGTTTTGTCCAGATTTTGAGTTTGTTTGATTTATCATAGAGGGTCATATGTTAGGCAGTTAAGTCTACAGGTTTTTTGAACTTTTTTTTAAAGTCACACATAAGTTGCAAACTCTTCTGCAACCACTTCTAATTTTTTTCCTATGTCTTCTCAGCCTTGAATTTATTTGTGCCTAAAGTTGAGACTTTTTTTAATATGTTCTCATCTGGATTTTAAAGTTAATTCAGAAACAACACAGAAAAATTGTGAAAAACTATTACTATTTACAATCAAATTCTACTCCTGATTCCACTTATCAACATTGTCTCTCTTAAGTATTCTATTTTTCTCCAGCCATTGAAGTTATATGAGTTCCTTCCATATTTTCTCACTTTTAGTATCGTTGGCATATATGTGGATATCCATTCCACCAATCAAATTGCCCTTGCTGCCAATATTAGTAAGTTCACTAACTCGCCTACTGGCTCTTTCTTCATAATAATGAAAAACTCCTGTCTGCTTAAAATTGGTTACATTGCACCAGTTTTTACACCACTTGCCAATTACTATAAATATTGTTTTGACTCGTGTATTGTTTTTTGTCGTATGAGGGTTTATTTTTTACAGTTGAATTTTGTAATGGCACCATTGCATTCATTATATAACGTATTGTGAAGATTCTTTTGCAAGAAGGAGCAATTCATCTTCAGTCATGTTGTTTTCCTGTTAATAACAGGTAACAAGGTTGCTCTTCTCTGAACCAGCTCAACTATTTCCTTTTTATACACTGGTGCCCAAAACTGTAAACAATTTCCCATGTGTGGTCTACCCAGTGATTTTTATAAGGGCAGGACTTATCGTGAGATCTTATGTCTTACTTGATACAACTAATTATTTTATTTGCTTTAGCAGCAGACAACTGGCACTGATGACTAAAATTAAGTTTACTATCCACCAATACCCCCAAGTTTTTTTATCCTTCATTTTTACTAAGACATTCACCAATTAAAACATAATTGTACTTTTCATTTCCTCAAACCAAGTGCTTTACCTTACAGTTATATACATTAAACTTAATTAGCCATTTGTCATTCCTCCAGCTTCCGGAAACCCATCTTTAATATTGCAATATCATTCTCTGTATTAATTACTAAACAGAGCTAGTATTATCTGGAAATATTTAAACTCTATGTAAATGTTATGAGGTTATTATTAATAATAGTAAAAAAGAGGCACTAATACAGACCCCTTTGGCACCCCAATGGTAACTTCAGAACAAACGGAGATTGTGTCATTAGTAATGGTCTTAAAGCACTGATGTTGGGTTTTAAGGGTATGTACACTGAGACACTCCAGTATAGCATCTCTAACAAACCCCTTAATAATTTTTTGAAGTCTGAGGTCTGTAATTTCTGGGATCACTTTTTGACACATTTTTTGAATATTGGCACCAGAATTGCTCTGGAATAGAATTTGCCCTTAAACTGTAGCTAAACTTTCAAACAAATGTTTATTTTTCTTAAGTATGAGTCCAAAAAAATAAAAAAATTAACATACTTTGATAATATATTTTGTAGTGTTTCTGTTATACCCCCATGCTAGCCCACTCCCTTGCTGGCCGCAACTCCTTCACGCCCCTCTTCATCCTCCTAGCATGGAAGTGGCGGAATGGCAAACATAATCGCAATTGCTAGCAATAATTTAGCATTTGTGACTATTTCAGGGCTTCTACACCACTTTTGTGACATAGAAGTCCTGATGAATATCCCCTGTGTCAAGGTAAACACCTGTAGAAAAACCATATATGGATAGGTGATGGTATTTCCCCATGACGTGGTTCCTACTCTGCAGAGAACACGACATATCTAAAAAAAGGCTACCCTCTCTATAGCTCGACATCTACTCAGAGAGGATTCTCTTGCACACAGCTACTATGGGATATGTCCTCTGCAGGAAGAGAATGCCCTGCTCCCCACTTGATAGCAGAGCAGGGGGCAAGTGTCTAACTGTCATCAGAGCCCCTACTCCACAGAATATGTATATAGGTTAGCAACAGCAGAAACCAGTCAAGGAGGAAATTTACAGAAAGTTCACTTTCATAAAAACATACAACAGAAACACTACAAAATAATGTGTATTATATGTTTTATTATTGGGACTTTAAAAAATTAAAGTTTAGTTTAAAGCATCGTCTATTATTAAAAATAGATTACTGTCATTTACAGTACATAATTCCTGCAGTATTCCAAGTGTTTGCCATCTAGGCATCGTGATTTGTCTATTTTTGTGGGTTTAAAGGACACCTGTCATCAGGTCTCTGCCACTAGTCCTGTCACTACTACCTGTTGGAGCAGCTCACAAGGATCCCATCCCAGCCTTTATCTAGTTATTTCATACATTATTCATTGTAAAATCATCTATTCTTTATCATGTAAATGAGGCTGGTCACATGGTCAGAGGCAGTGATGTCACCCCTGTTACCCCTCCCCTCTCCTCCCCCTGCTCATGTCTGTGTGTAATGTATAGTAAAGCATGGCTAGTATGTGCGCTGCATCTGCTGACATGCTGCATCCTCCTAATACACAGAGACACAGACATCAGCTACACATGAAGCTGTAGCACATGACATGTTCTGCTGTAACATGGCTGCCTGGAGCTGCTGTATCTCTCCTAAACACACAAACATGCACACACAGGCTGCAGGGGGCGTGGCCACCAGCACCAGGAAGCACATCATTATACAGCCTCACACCATTATACAGGCTGTCAGTCATGCACTGGGGGTGTGGCTGTGCCTCCCACTCATGAATAGAGTGGACAGCTTGAATATGCTAATGCTTCATTGGACATTTCACAGGTCATTTGCATACAGCTTTAGGACGTCATTGCTTAGGTTTACAGGCATGTAGAGGGACAATAAAGGGATAGAGGCAATGCTCTCTAATGGCAGTTTATGAAAATATATTTAGTTTAGGAGGGTTATTTTGCATGACGGGTTCTCTTTAAGGTGTTGCGGCACTTCTTCCGGGGTTAAGCAGCTGCCATTTAATGGAGGGTATACATTATTTCTGATAATGTCATCCACCATGTTCTTTTCCTTGGTAAAGACAGTGTAGAGCATGACTTACCGTAAATTGGCCCTTTCCTTATCTCCCTCTGCTATGACCAGAGGTTATTCCTTGGTGGTCCAACTCTTTCAGTTCTTTACTGTTTGTATATTTGTTAAATATACAATTAGCTTCAGGTTTTAGCTTCTCTCCATTGCTGGGATACTGCATGTTTTTTATGCATTAGGTAGATTGGTTACTATTATTATGCTATTGTAGCCGTATTGCTAGCAATAATTTAAAACAAATTAATTTGAAAACTAAAAAGGTTAAAGTCAGAAGAGAGAATAATGATCAGAAAGGCTTTAAGAATTGAAATAACTTGTATAATTTTAAAAGGTCTTCCATAACCATAATAATTTTCATCTAATATGTTTTTTTCTTGTTGCTCTATACAATTCAAGATTTCAATTTGGTGGAAACAGAACCTAGATAGTATCATATAGTTTCTAGGAATGTCATACAGTAGCCATATCAACATTACATGCATTACCTGTGGAGATGTTTATTTTGGCGGCCCGATTGGAGAAAATACAGGGAGGAATTTCTATTTTTAAAATCAAATAAAGGGGTTGTTCAGTAATTCATTTTGTATACAAATTTGAGGGGGCTGCAAAACTATCAGGAGCTGATAACTCCTCCAGAGCTTCAATTTTCCCACGGTCACTGGCTGTATACAGAGATTGGCGGTGCTGTCCTGACCACTGCCACATACCTGCTACTGTCTGAAACTCATGCATGTATACATGCATCGGCATGGCAGTGTCGGGAGAACAGGAGCGCTGGTCAGTATCAGCACTTTGATATTTTTACAGCCCCTCCAGCCTTGTATAAGAATGAAGGTGGTTTTTATCAAGGTAACAATGGAGGCATGGCTTTCCTTACCCCATCTTTTTTTGCATATTTTTTACCCATATTAAATTCATTCACAATAACAGAAATAAATGCCTCTTTAGCAGTAGATCCAGTTTAAATAAGGGTATAGAGTGGGTCCATTATCCAGCATTATTTAATATTAGATCTTAGTAAAAGAGAGATGAGCTTCCTCGTCAAAAAGAATAGTGGTCAATATTAATAGGCAAACTATACTATGCCTTTAATAAAATTTGCAACGAGGCACAGGTTCAGGGCTAAGGTACAAAACCTAACCCCCCCAACATCCTAGTGGCCACTTCTATGAATAATGTTTTCTAAGGTTGAGCCCCTCAGATACCAGTTCATGTTTGACACTTTTACCTCTGTGCAATATGGTGGTGGGTGAAGCATTTGGATATGGTTTAAAATTTCCAATGAAGACTCATATGTTATCATGCTATTTTATCAGTTTTATCTTTGCAGAATTTGCCATCATTAAAATTTATTTAATTTTCCTCAATTTGTTATTGACCTTTGAAACGTTTGAAAGATCATGTTTATATTATCATTTGCCTTATCATTGGCCAAACTTCCTATTCTTCTTATCTTCCTATCCTCATATTGCCATCATGCCATATTATTGTTTCTATATTTAACTTTTTAACTCTTCTTAGGCCGCCTACTGACTTAAGACGTCGCTGCAATTTTCTACTGCTCCTGTGCCAGCCGCGGAAGCAGGACCCGGTCTCCATGTGTTAGAGACACTCAGACACCCTAGGGAGAAGGGAGATGCGGTTTGTTACCGCTACTCCCTTCTCCGTTCCTCACAGCACTGAATGAGCGCAATGCATGGAGGAGCAGAGCCGGCACTGCCGGGTCTAAAGGAGTTTAACAGAGCTGCTGGGTCTAATTAGACCCAGTCCAGCTCTGATCGGCACCACCAGTCACAGGTGGTCATTTTCCCTGTAACTGAGGCTCTTAAGCCCCTTCCACACTTGCGTTGCAGATCACGTCAGAGTTTGATCAGGGTGCAATCAGAGTTTGGTCAGTGAAAAACACACATTTTGCATCAGAGTGCAATCAGTTTTCAGTCAGAGTTTGTTCAGTGTCTCAGTTTTTCACGCACATTTTTAATGCTATTTCAATGCAATTTCAATGTGTTTTTCACGCACAGAAAATGCACGTGAAATGGACTCAGGACTGAGCTCTATCTTCACTATGGCAATTGATGCATGAAAAATGCATGGCACTTGCATTGCACTTGCAAGTGTCTCAGAGTGCAATGCATCTCCATAGACTTATATGGTGCATTTTTCACGCGCGTGACCTGCAAAAGTAGAGCATGCCGAGATTAAAATGCGCGTTAAAAAAAACGCGTGTGTGTGCATGAAAACAAATGCAAGTCTGAAAAGACCCATTGATTACAATGGGTCAGAGTGCAATGCAAGTTCTGCGCGTCAAAAGCACGTGCAGAAAACGCGCGTGAAAAACGCAAGTGTGGAAAGGGGCCTTATACATGCCCCAGTTACAGGGGAAAACTTGTAAAAGAAAAAAAAGAAAATTAAAAAGAAAAAAAAAGTATAAATGTCCCCCAGGGGTCTTTTATGACCTCATGCGGAACATATCAAGTAAAAACACACACACAAAAAAATAATAATAAATATTCATAGAAATACAATGACTTTTCCCCATGTAAAAAAAAAAATTCCCTCGCTACACTACAAAAAGCATTGCCATAGTCACCCGTTTCCCGAGACTATACATATTATATATCAAAATGACCAAAACAAATTAATTGATAATGTTCATTTTGAGTTAATTTGGAAACCAAAAAAAAAAGTACTATTATTTACAAAGCATTTTTTCCACTTATAACCCCAAATAAAAACACTTGCTCTATGTGTCCCCCCAAAAAAAACCACCACAAAAAATGTTAGCATGCAAAAAAAAGTTATGGCCCTTAAACCGCACTTATGAAAATTTGCTAAAAATGCCCGGTAACTAGAGCCTTTTCAGGCTGTGTCACCTGTGTCACAAGTTAAAAGTTGTTTCCCTAATTCCCTGGCTAAAACAGCATGTACAAAACAATTTCCCGACTGAGATCAATAAACTTTTATTGTATTGATATATTTTTTTTATATCAATTTTAATAAACATTCATTTTAATACAATGAATAATCTTTTTACAATGAAGATTTATTTTATATGACTTTCTGATTAAATGCCCATTGATATAACAGTAAAGTGTAGCATGAAAAGTTAAACATTCTTGTAAAGAATTAAATTGGGTAAGACTTACAGTTGGTGGTTTCTGTATAAGAGTATGGTCACGATGTGCTGTGCATGCTCCATTCTTATTAAGAAAGCTGTTGTCTACTACTAGTGTCGTCACTCTGGGGGAACAGTTTGTGGGAACTCAGGTGCCGGCCAGGATTGTTCTGCGTCAGTTATTGTGACACCAGAAGAATATAACATGTACTTTTCTGGATATTGAAACTCCTCTGTGGACATCTTGCCTAGAGGAACTACAACTACCAGGATTTGGGACAATACCATTGAACCCGGTAACATACTTGATGGTTTGATATGCAAGACTATAGGTACTGCTTCACCCTCTTTTTACTAGTTGCTTATGTTCTAATCAATTAGCAACTTATTTATAGGTTATACTAATACATTTCTGTACTTATTCAAAAGCGCAGGTAGACTTTATTTCAGTTGGATATAGATTTGAAGGGAAAGTGTGGGTGTTCCCTGTACTTACCAGCAAAGTTTGTATTGAAATGTGTTTGTGTTGTTTGATTTTCGCCAGTTAATTAAATATCTTGCTATTTTATCAGTTTTATCATTGCAGAATTTACCATCATCCTCAATCAGCATTTGTCATTGACTAAGTCATATAAAAGAGATTGTTTAAGATTATGGAAAATGTGTTGCATTAATGTAAAGTATTTAAGCTTGTCATATGGTTGGATGTTAAATAAAACTAACACATTTCTTCTTTTTATCAGCTCTTGATGAATGGAAATGATGACGAGAATGATCATTTAGCTGCATCCCAATAGTTTAATGGTCTATGGATATGTCCCAATAGATTCAGTCTTACCTCCCTCATAAAAAGAAACATATAGAGGATTTCTGAAGAAACAATCACTGAACAAGATGAATGAAGCTTCCCATGCCTATTATCATTCAGAGACCTAGAAAAGGGACTTTAAAAATGCAGCACTACATTCTTCCCTTGATGTTTTCCATGATCTATTACAACATTATGTGGCAGATAAATTAATCATTAAAATCTTAGTAAAGTCTTTACAAATAATAACCAGGTGTAGTTTGATTGTCTTTGATCTCAGGGATAAAATTTATCTCTGTCATTTAATATAGAAGAAATACGGCATATGATTTACCTCATGACCAATACTTAGTGAAAGTTCACACAAGGGGTGATTTTCATAGCTGTTCCAGAGCTGTAAAGTTAGTCTGAGAGAAAACGACAGTTTATTTTCTGTGAAAGATGATGATTTGTTAATTTTCCCTAGTTTTTAATTGTGTATACTGTTTTGGTTGGGTATCCAATTATATATGTCATACACGGTTATTTGGATTGTGTAAGATAGAAATGTATTTACCCTATTTAAAATTCCTTTTTTGTCTGGAAATGACCATTTGTTTAGTGATGAGCTAAAATACAATGGGGAACCCTATAGCACATGCTCAATTCTACCTGATGTAAATGAGTACTCAGCACAGTAAATAATTGTAAGCGATGTCAGCCTCTATATAAAGAAGCTTCTTATTATTATTTTGGTTTGTGCAGTGATATGTTTTATGCTGCTGTGGCTAGAGATAAGTGAATTTTGCAAAAATTTGATCTAACAACATTTCTTTTCCAAAAATTTGTCACTGGGAGAGTGTATGTGTGTTTCCGTCAATGTGCATAGCTGTAACATGCAGAACTAGTTCTTTCTCGTAGGAAAACAGTCACAGTGCCCCCAGTAGCCAATAGTCACAGAGCACCCAGTGGCCAATAATTACAGAACCCCCAGAAGACAAAAGTCATGGTGCACCCAGTAGCCAATAGTCATGAAGTCAACATTAGCCAATGGTTGTGGTACCATGAGTAGCCAATAGTTAAATATTCTATATGTATTATACAAAGGCAAGAAGACTATTTCAACCACAAAAAGATATGGATAGTGCTCCCAAAATTTTATTAGAGCGGAGATAAATCATATGGCTGTGTTAAGCACAGGACATTATGGTATTTTAACTCAAAAATATGTATAATGATTCCAAATGTTCATATTAATAAATTTGATCAATTTTATGGCTTTGCTACACACATAGATTCAGGCACTATGACTTTGATAATATTCTTATATTTGTTATAAATGGCCTCCTTCCTTCTCAACTTTAGAAATTATGCTAATGAGTCTGCATGTCTCCTTTGGGTCATAACAGAACACCTCTGTGCTGTAGTTTCACAGGCTGTTAGATTGTCTTACCCTCTCGCTGCTCCCTCAGCACTTCCCCCTCCCTCTGCTTGATGTATTCTGACTGCAGCAGTAGTTTCAGCACACAGAGAGGGGGACGTGTTCCTTGCACTCTGTTACAACCTATGAAGCTACAAAACTGAAGGGCAATTGATAACAAGTATTAGAATATTACCATAGTCTGAGTGCCTGGATATGCTGGAGTAAGTGTCCCTAGTTTATAATGCTTGATTTTGATGGTAGATTTCCTTTAAGCACATGCCAAAATAGCATTTTAACAATCCAAAATGGGGAAAGTCATAACTAAATTTCAGCAAATCTGTGATACATTTTATGTTTGTGTTTAACACATGCCAGAACTTTATTTCAACCCAAAAATGAGGATAGTCATGACTGTCAACAAACAAGTGATACACTATCTGCATGTGTTAAATACCTGCCACAAGGGTGTTTGAACCTCAAAAATGGGGATAGTCAAAACTAAGTTTCATCAGATTGAGTGATAAATTTTCTGTTTGTGTTTAAACATGCTAAAATAGTGTTTTACCCTTAAATTGGTGATAATCATTACACATTTTCAACAGATAAGTGATATTGGGCATTGGGTAGCACCTTCAGTGACTGACTGCTTCACCCCAAGTGTGAAAGGGAACGGTATCAGAAGTCATTACTCCCCGGTGCGACCAAGTTAATCAACAAACAAGGCCCAAAGAGAAGTAAGCTGCGCTCACCACCTAACCAGTCCCTGCAGGTCCCATCCTCATCCTCTTTTTTTCTTTTTGTTCTTTTATCCCGTGCATAAATTGGGATAGAGATCCTAAAACCTCAACAGACAGGTGATCTATTTCATGGAATGAATCTCAATCCAATAAATGGAAATGGAGACCCCAAAACTTCGCGAGAAAGGTTCTATATGTAATGGATTTATAACACACTTGCCACTCACTAGTAGGGCCGTTTCTAGGTAATTTATTGTACAGGCCGAATTTCTGTCATCACTACCGGGTATAACCTGGTATATATATATTAGCTTGCCTGCTGACACTCACATACATGCATTCTTGTTTAGCATCTACACTGCTGATATTAAGCACAATTTGAAGGACACCTTCATTCAGAAACTCTAGGACAATATGACAGTTGTGGGTTGCATTAGGGGTGGTGATGAAATAGAATACATGGAGATTCTCGCTAGATATGCCTCCTGGAGTAAAACAAATGGCTAGTTGTTAAACATCTCCAAACCTAAGGAGATGGTAATCGACTATAGAAGATCACTGGTCAAAAACTTGTGATCACTTGTACATTTATGTAGAGGAGGTAGAGAAAGTAAAACATTTATTTTGAGGTATACCTGGACAACATGCTAGATTGGAGAACACATGTGGAATATCAGATTAAGGAAGACAATGGAAGACTGCATTACTTACGATTGTTACGATCCTTTAATATTTGCAATCATTTGCTGAAATGTTTTTATCAAACTGTAGTCACTACAGTCCCCCCCCCATTATGAAATGCCCCATGCAGCCATCCACCCCAGTTATGAAATGCCCCATGCAGCCAGCTCCCCCACTGATGAAATGCCCCATGCAGCCAGCCCTCCCTCATGATGATGAAATCTGCCAGGCCCCCCTACTGATGGGGAAATGCCCCATGCAGCCAGTCCCCCTACTGATGAAATGCCCCATGCAGCCAGACAAGTTCTGGAGCTGACAGCAACATTGTAGGCCACAGAGTGGCACAATGACAAAGTGTGGAGGTGGCAGCAGCAGCATGAGGTCAGAGAGTGGCACAATGACAAATTCTGGAGCTGGAAGCAACCTGGTAGGCCACAGTGTGGCACAATGACAAAGTGTGGAGGTGGCAGCAGCAGCATGAGGTCAGAGAGTGGCACGATTACAAATTCTTTAGGTGGCAGCAACACGGTAGGCCACAGTGTGGCACAATGTCAAAGTTTGAAATGAATTTGAACTTTGCAATGACTTTGAAGTTTGAAATTTTAAATTTAAATTTGAAGATTAGAGATACCACATGCACCAAAGCAAAGAAAGAGAACTTTCAAAAAGAACTGCAATTTGGGGTATACAGATGCCCCAAAACGAACACCCTGGGATTGGAGCAGAAATCGCTACAGTACAGTACAGTACAAACAGCTAGACACTGGAGACAGCACATGCAGTGTGAAATACCGAGATTGGAAATGGCCGTCAGTTTTTATAGGGCTGTGACATCACATAAGCCTGCCTGTGGCTGATTGGCTTACAGGTCTGCATGTCATCTAGGGTGTTCCTTTCTTCTTCGGGGAAAAAACTTTGTTCCCACAAATCACCGTAAACTTTGGATTTGTAATCAATTGAAGTTTTCCTGAAATTCGGAATGAATTCCACTTCGTTCAAATTGATTCGCCCATCTCTAAACAATACATAGCAAAGACTGAATGACAAAACCAGCCATAAATGGAGCCCGGCCACTCCTGATAGGATAACACAAATGAACACAGCTGAGACCTAAAAACCCCAGCAGGCAATGCAGAAACACCGATAGCAAAAAGACAGCCACATAGCACAGTGGCAAAGAACTGACCAGAAAGAAAGGCCAAAGGAAGCCATCCAATTAATCCAATCCAATTAATAATGAAAAATAAAATGGCAGCACTCCAAGATTCCATTCAAAATTGTGTACTTTTATTCAAGTGGCCACTGCAACGTTTCAACTCCTGAGGTCTGGCGTCTCTCTCAAGCTCAAGTTAAGTTGCATTGAAACTCCTATAAAATTCCAATACAAATCCATAACAGGAAAAGTACAAATTGATAGAATACATACATCCAATCTGTAAGACTTCCCAACCATCAAATGCAACTTATTTACAATTATATTGTCTAGAAGCATTACATGTATACTAGCCCCAAATGCACGTGATGAGTATGTATGGCTACATATGGTTTGTGGTTGCTGCACAGAAATAAAGTTTGACATTTTTCATCAGTTTTTTAGAAAATCTAGCATCAAAATCAAGCATGATAAATCAGGGAAACGTACTCATCGATTCAGGCACTTTGTAATCTTAATCTTCTTATATTTGTTATCAATGGCCTTCTTCCATCTAAAATGAACCTTTAAAATGATGCTAATAACCCAGGGGGACTTTGCAGGGCATTTCGAAGACTCCACCTTGCTGTAGCTACAAAGGCTGTTACAAAGGCAGGAGATGAGGGGGGGAGACATGCTCCTGCACAGTGTAAAAGCATGTGACGCCAGAACACAGAGGGGGACTAATAACGCCCCACCCCGAGCCTTTCTGGCTCATTACCATAATTTTAAAAGTTAATTTTAGAAAATATGAGACCGATTTAAGAACAATACCACAGTTACTTTGCTTGGATCAATGAGTAAGCACGCCTCGTTTATCATGCTTGGTTTTGATGGTGCATTTCCTTTAACCCTAGCTTGTGATACATTTATCAGAATGACTTTACTCTGGTATGCTTTAGATGGCTGCTACTTACGCAATGTAATTCTATTACAATGTTCGCTGAAATGAGCAATAAATGATCGTTTTAATAGCTTCAATGTCCTACTCACTAAGGAGACAAGGTAATTAAGCCACTTATATGTACTTAAGTGTCAACCTTATACTGAGATGCCTAGACTCGTGGGCTTGCCTGATTATGTATTTAGCCTACCCCTCATGAGTAACAGACTATAAATGGATTTGAGGAACTTGCATTATGTGACCTTTTGGTAAAGAATGTGGCCAGGCATAATGCACTATGCATTTTTGTGACTATATACAACTGCGTATTGCAGGCTGTTTGTTTGTCCAATGACCAAAGCTAACATTTTCATGGAGATTTATATACTAGTCGGGTGAAATTTGCAACCACATTATCTTAGTTTACAACTGGCCTGTTTGGATAACATGAGTATGTTTATCTCAACTTTTAACTTAATAACATATGGTATTTTTTTTTATAGATTAATGTATAATTTAATATTCCTATATGTTCAATTACTAAAATTTTAAGTGTTTAATAAAAATGTATTATTTGTACTTTAGCTATGATAGTTAATATATGCAGCTTTCTGTCTCAAACATGCCTGTGTTACACCATTTAACTGTGGAAGACAGATGGAGAGGTAGCTCATCCTATGTTTTATCATCCTAGCTGTGATTCATGACTGAGCTGAATGCTAATGTCTCACAGATTATCTAAGATCCTGCGTTCTCCCACAGGAATTGTGGCAAACTCAGCTCAGTAAATATTGACACCTGTAAACCAAGCTCACTGATGCCTTTGGCCATTCAGCTATCTCCCCATCTGTTTTCTTAGGATTTTAAGCAAATGTTTTTGGGCTTCATCTTTCATTTCATTGTAGTACTGTAAAAGAAATGTTAACCAGCAACTAATCTGACAACCACATGGCATGCTGGAAGACCCAACTCACATGAGAGAATGAAGAGTAAGATATGTAAAGTGTATATATCCCTCTGGTCTTCACTGCTTACTCTTCCATAGTTAACAGCATGCCGTGTTAATCTGCTTAGTTACAAAGTGGAGCTTTCTCTCCTATTCCCCATGGGATCTTTCTGACCACGATCAAAGTCCAAGCACATTCTTGGAAAACTCTATTGTTCCCCAGAGTGGGATTAATGACTAATTATGTCAGGTCATTCATCCAGATGGCCTCTCAGATGCTCCTTTGTCATTGTCCGTCCTTCCATATGCCCCTTTGACCTTGAGGTTTATTTCTATGACAACATGAAGCCTTAGCTTTCTTGCAGAAATTGCCAAGAAGTGGTCAGAAGGGGATGCAGGATAATCTGTCCACACTTTGTATTCTGTTTCCATCTCTTGTTAAATCCAATGAATAGATAAAAATGCTATCTGATCCCAGCTGAGCGATGACCATGATCATGATGCCATGTTACTTGCTAGGTTTTTAAATTAGCAGACAGCTTTGTACAATGAAACGTGCATTTAATTTGAAGAACATCAATCGCCATAATGTGATCTTTTTATCTCATTAATGTTTAGCAAGGGTAATAGAACAGAATTACAAAATATCACTGTGAAGGGAATACAATTCAGAGAATTATGGATATCCAGTATTAAAGCCCCAGAGATGTTTGGATAAATCTTCCTCTACGGTTTCAGAAATTAAAGAATCTTTAGTACTTCTGTCTGGTTTAAAATGGAGCTTTAGATTTTGATCTTATTCTAAAGATTGTGAGGTAAAGAAATCAATTCTGTCCTTCCCGATGCAGTCATGCAAGGCAATACATGCAAAAAATAACAAAGACTTCCTACTTGTTAAAACAAAAGACATAAGTTATGTTTCCTCTTTTGTTAATAATAGGAGGAATGTAACTAAATAACAATTTAGGAATAGGATTTTTTTCTTTAAAATATTACTAAATATAGCTGATTGCATGAATATAGCAATATAGTCTATTGGGGACTATTCACATTGACTTGTTTAATTATCTTTGACTAGACCCAATGTCATGTATTTTATACACCTGTGAATGACTTATTACATGATCATACTGCAAACAGGGTTTGTTTTATGTTTGTAACCATGGAAGCACATTAATCTTCATATGAGCTACACTGACATAGCCACAAGACACTTCAATCTTTTTCTCCTGTATACTACACATTTTCATATTCCCTAATATCTCAGTGTGATAGCAAGTTTATTCTTTAAAATACCTGCACACAATGTAGAATTTTGGACATGTGCCAGCAGTATTTTCCGTAGCTATGGACTCATGCAACATGGCTGTGCATGAGCTGACTGGCTGAAATGTAGATAAGAGAGCAGGTCCTATTCTTGCTCTTATTTCAAGAGCAGAGCTCACCCTTAGATGACAATGGGGATGCAAACAACGGTTCATAGGACCATAATTTGTGTCCTGTTTAACTTCACAAGTGAAAGGTCACTGCCATGTACCCAAGAAAAGAGAAACGGCATCATCACTATTAGTCTGTCAGCTAAGAAAATTACTAAACTTCATCATGTGAGTTCCATGACAGCTGTGAGAATACAAAATTAAGTCTCTCCATCCATTCCCAAGTTAAGAGGTGAACTTCTAGGCAAAATATTGGAGTCAACAAGTTGACTACATAAGGTATATCAATTCTTGTTGACAAATATGGTCATGCAGGTGGCTTGTGTGCTTTGTAATCATGAGATCCATCCAAGGCATCCAAGTACTGTGCAACATTCATTACACATGTCTGGAATTGTTTAGCAGCCAAAGACATTGAATACTTGACCAGGATCAATGGTGGTCCTAATGCTGTGCTATATGTGAGAAGTTTAAAAAGATAAGTTACTTTGTAAACTTTTTTCTCTGGATATCAAAAGGACAACATAGTATTCCAGCAGTGCAGTGATCTGAAGCATATCTCAATACTGGTGAAGAAATGGTGAAATAATAATGCCATAGAGTTGCTGGATTTGCACCCATGGTCCCCAGCCTTCAACCCAATAGATCACTTTTGATGAAAAACTGTATTTGTATCCAAGTGATTCTACCAGTATGCACTAAAATTGAGAACAAACCTGATATCAGATTTTGGTTGAGCCATGCTTGAATATGATCTATAACATATCGAAAATGATGCAGTCAGTGTTGAAAGCCAAAGGGGGATCTAGAAAATTATAAAAATCTAAATTTAAATTTTAAGGAACAAAACAGTAATGATGTAGTTACATGACAAGAATCGGTAAAACTAAGCATATGCTAAATAGTACTGAATTTTGAATCGGCGTCCTTTGGCCTTTCAGTTCACTACCACTGTGCTATGTAGCCTGCTTATACTTGTCTTTTTGTTGCTTTTGTTTCTGCATTAGCTGCTGGGGTTTTTAGGTCTCAGGTGTGTTCATTTGTATTATACTATCAGGAGTAGTCGGGCTCCAGATAAGGCTGGTTTTGTCATTCAGTCTTTGCTAGGTATTGTTGTATCTACAGCTTATCACTAGCTCTGTTCTGTAGGAACAATTATACTTCCTAAGTAGCTTGTTTCTTTGACTGTGGTGAGAGATTCTGTCTGTTCTATTGAATTTACTCACTACTTTCCTGTTTTGTGGACCTGCTCTGGTTGTTACCTGTTATTCCTGTCCTCCCTATTGCCCTCCTTCATGTATTCAGTCTTGGTTGTGTGTTTGTGTGCATGCTGGGATTGCTAGTTCACAAGTTTTACTTGCAGCAATCGTTTTCTTTAGAGGGACCCAAATTTATTACACCAGACCTTAATATCCTTAAGTCTTTTTTCCTACTATCTGGAAAAGTCTTCATGTTCAGAGAGAGAAGTTGTTGGGTCCGGAGCAAGTCTGTGAAGCTGACCATCACCCGCATGCAGGGACTAGCTTAGCCTTAGAGTATTGATGCTGGTATATAGGACCTGCTACATTAATCCCTTGAGCAATTTTAAGCCCCCCTGGCCAGGTCTATTTCTCACTTTGACTGATATTTCTTTCTATGTTTTAAAACTTTTTCTTATATAAAAAAATCTTGCACTCAGAGAATCTTGCTCTGATGTAATATCTTTAGCATAATGAGGACATGTTTTGTGGAATGCATATGCATTGCAGCATCTCTTACTTTGTCATGGAATAAAAACAGCTCTCTGCATGTAGAGTGTCATCAGTACTGAACGGTCTTAGGCACTGGAGGGAACACATACCGTATATATTCTAGTATAAGCCAACCCGAGTATAAGCTGAGGTCCCAAATTTTACCACAACTACCTGGGAAAACTTATTGACTTGAATATAAACCTAAGGTTCTAAATACATTGGTCACAGCCTCCCTGAGTAATGTAATGCCCAGCAACCTCGTCAAGTAATGTAATATCTATCAGCCTCCCAACGTAATGTAATGCCCATCAGCCTCCCTCAGTAATGAAATGCCCCATGCAGCCCTCCCCAGTAAAGAAATGCTCCATGCACCCCTTTGTAATGAAATGCCCTGCAGCCTCCTAAATAATTAAATACCCTGCAGCCCCCCAAATTATGAAATGCCCTGAAGCCCCTAATGAAAAATGAAATGGACTGCAGTCTCAATATTAATAAAATGACCTTCAGTTCCCCCTAATAATGAAATTCCCTGCATTCCCTCGCTGTGTAAAATTATGAAGTTACATATTCACCTTCCGATGCTCCCTGCGGCACCTTTACCTTCTTCTCTTCACTTGTAACAGCCGGCAGAGTTGTGTTCATGAGCTCTGCCACCGGCGCACACTATGATGTCAGCAGTGGCAACACCCGCTCTTCATAGTGTGAAGAGGAGCCGCGGGGAGCATCTTAAGGAGAGTATGTAACTTAATTTTTTTATACACCTATGTATAAGCTAAGGTGGGGTTTTTCAGAACATTATTTGTGCTGAAAACGTTGGTTATATATGTATATATGGTATTCCTTTTTTTCAAAATGGTCATATCATGACAAATCTGTATTTGAAACCTGAAAAATTTGCATACTTTACAAAGACTTTTCAGACTTATGTTAGCAATGAAAAAACATTCTCTGGTCCACTTGCTCATCCATATTTCTTTAAAGGGGCTCATTCGAATATACCAATAAGTAGGTGTGCCTGTCAAACAGAAGAGCGCAAAAGTTCTCATAATGGAGACTGTCATTTAAGGCTGCTGTGCAGGTGTGTGGAGACTTCTAGCCATTGATGCTCCACTATGGGTTTTCTGGGAAAATATTCAAAGTTTTCTGGGATAGGATAAAGAAAACAATGCCTCTTTTAGCCACTGTGTAAGGAGATCCAACCAGGTCAAAACAGTGTTGTCTACAGTTGGGAATCTGTTCCTTCTGGAATAGATAAACTGCTTTGGTTTAAATCCCTCATAATGTCATGGCTCTTGTAGCTAAAAGAGGCATGGTTTTCCTTATGGAAAACTTTTCATATTTTCCCAAAGTGCTAGCTTCTGAGTCGCCATACACCTCACAGCATACTGCTACCCATTAATACTTTTTATCCTCAATATTTGTGTGTATTTTTTAAATTTAAGAAGGTTGACACTTTGTATTGGCAGATAACTTGTTATCTATGAATTTTTCAATTTTAACTCCCCGCAGACCAGCGCAGACTTTAGACGTCAGCGGGCACAGGTCAGGTGTCTCGTCGCTGTCGTTTTCTCTGCTCCTGCGTTACCCTTCTCTGCTCCTCCCAGCATCGTGCTCTATAGACCCAGTCACGTGACCACCGGGCCTAAAGGGTTTAACCAGAGCTGTTGGGTCTAATTAGACCCAGTCCAGCTCTGATCAGCATCCCCAGTGACAGGTGGTGGTTTCCCCCTGTAACGGAGGCTCTTATAGATGTCTCAGTTACAGGGGAAAACTTATAAAAGTTTAATCATGGAAAATGTCCCCCAGGGGTCTTTTGTGACCTCATGGGGGACATAAAAAGTAAAAACACACCCACACAAACAAAATATGAATAAATATTCATAAAAAATACATGCGCATTTCCCAATAAAAAAAAAATCGCCCATTATATATCAAAACAACTGAAACAATATAGTATTTTTCCACTTTTAATTCCCATAAAAACTAGAAATAAAAAGAAACTTTAAACTTTTATTAAGTTTTAACCAGCTCTACGTGTCCCAAAAATAACACCTTAAGCGCTGCATACGAAAATTTGCTAAAATACACTGGTCACTAGACCCTTTTCAGTTCGCATCACTAAGGGATTAATAGAACTACATAAAAAACAAGCTGTTTTTATCACCATACTGAGCAGAAATTTTGAAAACTTCACTGTTTACAGTTTATTCCCAATTTCCTAAGAACATCCAGGGGTTTAAGTTCATATATCTTCATATTAACATTCAAGATAACAATTTAAAAAATCCTTAATGTTCCACAGTCTAATAGACTTGAGCATTGTATCAATCAAGAGACAAATGAGCATCGCACTAGGAGTTTGGCGACATCAATTGTAGAAAACCATTTTACTTTAGTCTATATATTTGTTTCCTTACTCTTTATAATGAACAAATAAAATAAAAATAGATTTCAGTCCACATAGCTGTTTTTGTTATTTTCAAAGATACAGACAAATGTTTTGGCTCATTAAGTGACAAAGCAGAAAATGTAATTGGAGACTGTGCACTTCTTGAGATGTTGAAATGCAATGGATCAAAAAAGTGTTTAAAGCCAGCGTCTGGCTCAGCTAACAGTACATTAAAATGCAATTATAAATGTTTTTATTATGTTGTGTGGACCAGTATTGTGTGAATATAGTACTTTAGAAATATTTTTATTGCTGGAATGTGAGGTGTACAAACAAGGAAGACGGAATGGGTTCCATATGAAAATAGAATGGGTAGTAGTGTAGATTTGTAGCGTTTTAGCCATGGAGAGCAGAAGAAGAGTGAAGAAATCAGGTGATACCTTTTTGAGGCTGGCTGAGTATATTTGAAGGTGAGCTTTCAAGAATACTAGTTCTCTTCGCCAGACATGATGTTAAGCATGAAACAGAAAATTGACAACATTTTATACACACTAGGCAGTGATCATCAAAGGATATTTAAAAAAACTTTTGACAGATTGATAAATACACGGACGGCAATAAACACACTTAAAAACCTGTGAGGCATGACAAGAAAGCCCAGTCTCTTATCTGCTTGTGGCCTCCAGGTCAGAGATAGGAGGTCATGAAGCTGGTATGAATGTCAAAACCACTTTGTAAGGTGTTGAATCTCTGCATTAATTTATGCTCCCATTCTTTCCTTTCCCTCTGTGTTATAAAATGTCCCATTAAAATAGTAATCTGCAAATCTAATATCAGATTGGTGCATGTTCATGCGCTGATGGAGTCTCTGACATGTTTCCCCAGCGTAAAAGTGGTTGGACACTGTTGACGCAAAATAAGGTAGAACACATCAGAAGACCTGCAGGAAAAGGTCCTCTTGATCTTATATACCTACTTTGATTGAGGTACAGTTATCTGGTCACTTGTGCGAATGTGCTGGCACATTTTAGACCTGCTTTGCAGGCAGGGTGAGGTACCATTTTCTGATGGAAGTCTTGGGGCACTCCGGACAACCAGTTGTTTCAGGTTTGATGGTTGCTGGAAGGACAGGAGAGGTGGGACTGGGAATATTTATTTTAGTCTTGTATCTTTGTGCAGAATATAATTCCAACCTATTTCTATCAGTCCTGCTATTTACAATTTGGTTGCCCCTGGATCCAACTGTAAATCTTTTGACTATGGTCGGATTCTTCTCATGAATAGCTTCTCTGGTCTGCACACTGCAATGCCCCTCCCCCTAGCTCAGACACAAGCACGTCCTGCCAGAAAGCAGCAGTGTGCAGTAGCATTGCAGTATATGGTCGGAACGATCAGGCCATCTAGGGTTAAAGTACCCTAAAGGGTCTAAAAATATGAAAAAAAAAAGTTTAAAATTTTAAAAAATAATAACATTTAAAAAATTCAAATCACCCCTCTTTCATAGGAACTGATATAAAACGAAATAAACATTAAAATCACAAACAGGGGTTATTTGACATTGTGCTGTTGTGGACTTTCTTTTCTGCTAAAATATAAAACCGGTTGTTGCCGGTGGTGAACCGCATAACAGAAAATAGCGCCCAAAAGTGATCAAAAGGTCGCAAAAAAAATGATACCTTACACAGCTTACAAAGTTATTAGAGTCAGAAAATGGTAGAAAAGTACAGAAAAGAAAGAGCTGCAAAGTTATCAAAAACAATATAGGTTCTTTATTAAAGTTCTCCAAAAATGTATACAGATATATATATCCCACAAATGAGAAAATCAAATACATAGGGTAAACAAGTAGCCCCAGTTGGAAAAGGGCATCCACAGAGTACCTATAACACCCCTTTGGTATGCCCCAGAGTCAGAAAATGTATGTCCAGAATAAAACATAGTCAGCCAACAGTAAGGCCAATAAAGTGACAATAGTACAATGAAACAAATAGTGAAATAAACCCGGAGGTACCTTCGGTATTAAAAATATCATGTCTCTATAGCATACTTACCTGAAAGCATGATAAAGGGCAGACAAGGGGCAAAAAAAGGAAGGCCAAATGGTAAACCCTGATGCGCGTTCCGCACAATACTTCGTCACAAGAAAGTGACGCAAAGGCTGCTTCCTTAAGGGATTAAACATCACTAGGGGATTCAAATTTGAGAACTTTCTTTCCTGGGCAAACCCATTTAAAATTCATTGAGCCCTTCATGGAAGGCCTTTATTTTACATATGCCTTTAAAGCAGACGTCATGAGTTTATACAATAAGTTTATGGCAGTGGAACTAAATCCACAACTGAATTGAATGTACTTTCTATGAACATTTCTTTTTTTTAAATTAAATTTATTTTAAGCAATATTTGATCCTAGGAAAACTAACAACTCTTACAGCTTTTTTTAACACAACCATTTTGTTTGCACAGTGTATGCATCATTACAAATAAAGGATGGTGTTACAGACATCAGCATAGTCTTTTGGGATCATTTGTAATACATTAGTACAAAGCATTGACCGCATTACTAATCCAATCACACGCTTCCTATTGATCCTATTTTGAGGAACCTGCCAGGGAGAACTATTTATTAATACCCAGTCAATTATGCTTAATTGGCTTATGAAATAAGCCAAACATTTGTGTTTCCCCTTAAGCCTGCAATCAATGAAGCCTTTAAATTTTGGATGTAGATACTAATTTCTCTGGCTTTTCTCTCAATTATCAAATATCTTTGACTGTAAAAACACTGTAATGGTATGGTAGTGAACAATTTCCCATATACCAGCAAGAAATTATGGAGTATAAGAAACAAATGCTTTACTATGGTTCTACACTAGAATTTAAGGTTGGACTTGATGGATATTTTTCTTTTTCAACCTTATAAAAAAACACAACTATATATACTAGAGTGGAGCCAAAGCATTAGAAGTTTAGGACCGGGACCCCCCTACCATTAACATCACGATCAGTGCTGAGACCAATTGTGAGCATTAACTCTTTGAATTATTATTAAATCAACCACATAGATTTAGTGGTTTTTACAAAATCACACTTACATGCTGGTTATTGCCACCTGACACAGTTTTGCATTAAACTGTTAACATCTTCTTTTTGTGAAAATTTGCAAATGAACCTCAGGGGCTTTGCATATTTCACAGAAGCCCCTTCTGGCTTAGTCAGCTGCTAATAATCCAGTCGTTCCTTCGGTGCTTATGCCTCCCTTCCTTTGTCAGAGAGCTGATGAAAGCTGACAGAGCCAGAAAGGGCTTCTGTAAAGTACATAGGAGCCCCTAAGGCTCATTTGCATGTTATTAAAAAAGGAAATGCCTGAGTGTAATAATGTTTTTTGTTAAAATCGATTACGCCATTTGAAGCAATCACCCTTGCTGCATGTGGGCCACAGTAATTTAAAGGCCACTGGCAACTTTATCAGCGGCATTTAAACAGTTAACTGTGTCACTAATCACAGATTTACACTCATCACTACTTTAACCCTCTAAACATGGCACAATTTTACACTTTTTTGGTGGAAATTAACCTTCCCAACGTAGGATGTAATAGAACTGCATGGGCTGAGGTGACTTGCCTATCCATGCAGTACTATTACTTCAAACCTTCTGGCACTGGCTCCCAAGTGGAAAATTTTATATTTCAAAAATCAAGAATTTTTTGTGATGTTCGTCAAATATGCTTTTTTTTCATAAATAGACATAAAACATCTTTCAACAAATTTGTCAGCTAACAAGAGGTGCTATGTGTCACGAGAAAACATCTGGATATGTAAAAATGTTCAAATGTTATAACCACTTATAGTGACATATTAGATTTGAAAAAATGAACCATGGAAGGTGCAAAATGGCCAAGTCATTAAGGGGTTAATATAGATGTATGTTGTAAATTTGCCTCAATGTATGTTTGATTTAGTAGCTAGTAGACTCCCTTGAAGTGTAAAACAAGCATAGGAAGAAAGAAAAGTATACGAGTGAAAGTGAATACTATAAAACCCTTTGAACCTTTATGGTACAGTGTCATGATGGCAGATCATACGAGAGCCCTTGTAGACCATACAACCTCTCTAGTTTTTTCTCGGTATCAAATATTTTAAAATTTGGAAGGCCTTATTTGAATGTGAACAGATCAATGTGAAAACTAGAATGTCTACTCTGTATTTTCCAATTCATAGAACTAGCTTCTGAAGCAAGAAGAGAGAGAGAGAAATACTTTTAGAAAAGTGGAATAAAATTGACAGACCAAGAAAAGTTCTGTGTATTTTGCAGGAACAAAAAGAGCTATAATTGTTGATTTTTTCCTATATAACAGTATTGTGCTTCTTACTTTCTTAGCCTTTTTGTTGCCACTACTTTTGCAACTTTACTATAGTTCCATCATGCATGTAACCGGTTATATTTTAAACTCAGTATAAAATTTTTGATAGTATGATTGAAAAGTATCAAATTTCTGCAAAACCATTTTAAATCAAAACATTCCCCCCCCCCCCCCCCACACCTATTATGAGCCAATTTAAAATACTTTGGATAGTTTGGAGTCACTTATTAAAATATACTACATTTCACACTGGATTTTCCTTAACACTTCTGGAATTCTTGTGGCATTGCCTTCAAAAGCTAGGGAATGTGAGAATCCAAGAAGAGCTACTGATATTTTATGTACATATAGTGTTTCAGTCTTCAACAGTAATGGCAGTTTTAAACAGTTGTCACAATTTACACATGTAAGGAAGATTAAAGAACAGGTTTCTCACCACGAGGGTAAAATTACCTGAGTTAAGAATTAACTATTAACAGGAACCAAAATATATTTTTTAAACCTAATTTTGTATAATGATTAATGATTAAATGTGTAATATTATAGTCAACATAAGCATAAATGTTAGATTAGTAAAGAAATATTCTGATGTTAAAGATTTTGGGCTTATGATGACAGTTGTAATGAATCAGAATTAGTGTACGGACCACATTGTAGTCACAAACCCTAATTACATCTGTGAGTCTACCTTCCAAATTCAAGTTTGAGCCGCAATTTTGGAGAATTTTGAATGATAAATACGCCTGAATATTATCATATTGGGTATGTTGAATGACAAGTTTGAGTTTTTAAAGAGAGATTTTTTTGGACCATACTTCTATATGTGTTTTGAGTTTTGGATATTATTTGACAATAAATGTCTGTAACATTCGGTTAAGTTTTAAAAGAGTGCCTCTTTGTCGCTGCTCATTCTAGAGGGAGGGGGGACCATGTGATGCTAGCAGGATAACTTTGTACCTATTGAATTCAAAATCCTCATGCAAGGAATAGGCAGCTGAGGATCCGTCCCGTTCCCTATTTATACCTTCACAGCAACCTTGACCATCCCCTGCTCTCCAACCTATCTTCACAACAGGGAAGCTGTTAACCCTTAAGGACTTTTAACACCAGATTACTGGTGGTAGAGTGTCCTAAATAGGCTGCTTGTTATGTCTAGGGGATGGGGTGACTGTGTTTTATATATATATAAAATACGAAATAATAAGTTTGTAAAAATGCAGGAAGCGCTCAGGCTGATGCCGCCCAGGCACCTCTCAGCTTCCCCGGTCTTAAATATATTTACACCACCCTGCTGCAAGCCACCTCCTCCTGCCGGCCAGGGAACCGTCAGCCTGACCGCCTTCTGCACTTTTACAAAGTTATTATTTTGCCAATAAAAACGTCAAAATATATTTAGTTATGCATTCAGTGCTTATTGTGTGTAGACAAACACATGTTCTGATAGAAAAAGAGCACTATTGTAGAGGTGAATAGCTAGGCCCAGGGCACATCCTGTTTATTATTTTTCATCCATATATTTAGTTTGATATATATTAATCTTTTGTCATAATTATACATTTATAGTATATTTAACGCAAAATATTATTCCCTGCAGCTAGGCACCTTATGGTCATTGAGGAGGGGCAGGCTAGGTTTTCCATCATAATAATAATGGAATATTCATGTTTTTATGCTATTTTATTGAGTTTTATGGAATGTATATACATCATTTATCTGTGGTAATGTCATGTAAAATAAACCATTTTTAGCAGAGAGAAGGTACCTTTATATTTCTTTTTATTCATTTTTTATATGTTGCAAAATGGCAAAAATGTGGCATATCATTGTGGATTTTTAGACATTTATATTTATTTTTCCTTTATTTACTACTTAAGGTACTTAAACACTAGGCAGTTTTATTGCTCTTACCACGTACTGCAATACTACAGTATCATCACAGGGAGCGATAAGCTCATCCAAGATGATGGTGACTATGTGCTGAAATTAACTGCCAGTGGCAGCTAAATAGTTAAAGGGGTATTCCGGGAATATGAACGTCTGACACAAAAACCCATGATGATATAAATAAATGAGTACAACAATACTCAATGTCATTAGTCACAAAACGGAGCTTAAATAGTTTGATTTTATGATTTACAAAATTTATGGCCTCTCTAAAGTAGGTGGAGTTATCACCAAGATGGCCGCCACTGGAAAATACAAGTCCCATGATCCTTTAGTTCTCAGTAACTCCTCCTCCTACCACTTATACTCTGCTCCCAGTGATGATGTAACATGTTTTCTTGCTCTGTTACCATAGTAATGATGGGTAACTGCCATCACCACAACACCGGCCATACTGGATGCACTGCAACCAACCGACTACAGCCAAACGTAGTGGTGATCACATGACCTGCTCAGGCAGGTACAGAACATGTGATGTGGACATGTGACCAGCAGCCATCTTCTGTCCTGCAACGGACTGCGCGGAGGAAATTAACGGACTGATTAAAGGGCCAGTAGCATTTTAATTCTTCATTACAGTCTATGTCATCAGCATTTTTCTGCTAACAGGAGCAAAATTTTAAATAACAACTAATTACACATTAGCTTATATTTTGAGTATCCATTTGTATATGAATTATGCTTATTCCTGGAATACCCCTTTAACATCTGTGATTGCCACTAACATAATGCAGCCAACACCCACCATGTATGAAGAGGGAACATCCCGTGAGCCCTCTTCATACATTCTTAATGACATTTTGACGTATATGTACGTCATAATCCATTGAGAGGTTATGGATAAGAGCAACTACAGTATTTTTCGGACTATAAGGCACACCAGAGTATAAGGCGCACCATCAATAAATGCCTGCTAAAATGTCTAGGTTCATATATAAGGTGCACTGGACTATAAGGCGCACCTGATTATAAGGATGAATGACCAGCGGGTGGCAGACCTGTGCACAGTTCAAGGCAGCTGTTGTCTGTAAGTACGGTTCATATATAAGGCGCATTGGACTATAAGGCGCACCTATGAGTTCTGAGAAAATCAAAGGATTTTTTGTGCGCCTTATAGTTTGAAAAATATGGTACATTTAAGTAATATTAGTTAAACAATATTAAGTCATGATAACTGTAGTTATCTGTAAAAACAAAAGAAAACATTTTCACTTAAAAAAGCTACAATAAAACCCACAAAATTATATGTGGTTTTGTGATGCTTGTTCTGAACTCACTTGTTATGAACTCACTAGCCAAAAATACCATACATTTCAAATACCATATTTCAAATATAAATCACACTACATCACATTGCATTACACATTTCATATTTTAATTTCTTGTTACAAAGTTCATTTTGAAAATTCACATATAAAACCCGAAAACTATGCTTTTTCAGTTATTATCCCTAAGCTTAATTTTATATATAGGTAATATTGTTAGTTTGACTCAATTATTCGGGCAAGTTTTAGGGCAAAATTTTCAGTTTTGGCTTAATTAGACACATATATTCATAAGCTGATATTGATCCCTTCATAAATAAATTGAGTTAATTTTTTTCATTTTACTTATTGACTGTGACTGTAAAACTGACAGGTGCCTGGTTTTGATTTTAAGGGTAAATTGTGATTATAAATATTGCTCTTCTTTGTAGCTGACTGAGAATTCTGGTATTTTTTTATCATGCTGTCCAATTGGTTAAAAATCTTTCTCTGATGGACTGAAGCAGCTTGAGTGAACGCCTGAGCGCACAACCAATTAGGCTCATTTGAAGTAGCAGAATTGCCTTCTTTGGTGTTAAAACCCCATGTCAAACACTGGGCCTAAGCTCATTTGTAGTACAAAATGAGATTGACAGAGCAGCTGCAACAGGGGGCATGCCTGCTGGACGACTTAATTGTGGAGACTGAAGGGCCATCATGAACTGGCTTGTAGAGATTGTATCACCATGGCTGCATTACAAATGCTCCTTATTAACAATGATCTGTAATCAATGAGCTGAGGCAGCCAGACCCATTTGTGAGGAAGAAAAAGGGAGTCACAAGGCCCAGCAACAAAAATGGAACGGTAATGCACATACCTGAGATTTTCCTTTGTGCATTATAATGCATTTAGTTTTTAGATATGAATTCTGCTTTAGATATTTCCAGCGCCAATATATGAATACAATAAAGAAAATGAATGCTGCTTCAATAATATGAAAAAATGGCATAATATGGCAAATACATATATTGGCAGTGATCAATATTGTAATGCAAAACATTTTAAAAGACAAAGTTGGTGGCTCCTAAACCATTGTGTAGACATCATGAAATTAGACAACACCATATTGAATTTCTTAATAATAATAATTCTTTATTTATATAGCGCACACAGATTACGCAGCACTGCACAAAGCATGACAAATTTGGTCCCTGTCCCCATGGGGCTCACAATCTAAACAACCTACCAGTATATTTTTTTAGTGTGGGAGAGAACATACAAACTCTTTGCAGATGTTGACCTGGGTGGGACTAGAACCCAGGACTCCAGTGCAGCAAGGCAGAAGTGCTACCCACTTAGCCACCGTGCCACCCATTCTTGTCTTAATGCATCTTGCAGTTATGTATTAGTTAAGTTGTGCAAAATATTTTTTAGCTTTTGGGTAATTTCTATGTTTACTCATAGTGGCACTAAAGAGTGATCAATGTGTGCTAATTTTGCACTGACCTTTTTATTTTTTATTTTCTGTCTAGAGAAGTGGTTGTGTCTTATTCTTCAAGCTGCTCCTAGAGAGCTTTGTTGCTTGTGCTTTTAAAAATTTAGCAAAATTTGGTTGTAATGTTTAAAAATAATCTGTGCTGAATTAATAAATAATACAATGATAAAAATAGACACAAAACAATTTATTTGCATATATGTACTCAATAGATCATTAACACAGCAAAGTAAATTAACTTAGAAAATTGATAAAGGACAGACTAATGCACATAGGGGTTCGTCACTTTTCAAAAAAAATCTCCATTAAAAAATGTCTCTGCATGTATATGTACCTTTAACCTTGCCTCCTTTGAGAGCATCAGCCTTTCTCTGTTTTCACTATACTGCCCTCTACATGTATACAGAACTTCTTCTTTCTCACAGCTCCAGTCCGTCCACATGAAATCACCTCTTTATATAACAGTCAGTCTCACTTACAGACACAAGGAGAAGAGACGGGGAGAGCAGGATGAGTCAATACTCTCCTGCTGCAGGCCTCTCCTATTCTCCAGAGCTCACACATGTAAACAAAGAGCCACAGAGAGTTTGCAGACAGGACTAAAGTAAGTACCAGGAATGCTGAATCACTTGAATGGCAAAAAAGAATGGCCTCGGAAAGGAGGGCTGCATAAGGAAATAATAATAATAATCTTTATTTATATAGCGCCATCAAATTCTGTAGCGCTTTACAAATCATAGGGGACATATACAAATATATTACATTACAAAGAACAAACAGTCATATGGAACAATAGGAGTGAGGGCCCTGCTCACAAGAGCTTACAGTCTATGAGGATGAGGGGGTGACACAAGAGGTTGTATAATGGTCAAAAGGAAAGTAGTGTGATTTAATTTGCTCAAATGCATCAGTTTTATTTCATATACTAAGCCAACAAGTAGGATGTGCAAAGTTAATAATGCAAAGGGGTTCATTTATCTTTATGTGTGTATTTTTGTTTTGTCCAGATTTTGAGTTTGTTTGATTTATCATAGAGGGTCATATGTTAGGCAGTTAAGTCTACAGGTTTTTTGAACTTTTTTTTAAAGTCACACATAAGTTGCAAACTCTTCTGCAACCACTTCTAATTTTTTTCCTATGTCTTCTCAGCCTTGAATTTATTTGTGCCTAAAGTTGAGACTTTTTTTAATATGTTCTCATCTGGATTTTAAAGTTAATTCAGAAACAACACAGAAAAATTGTGAAAAACTATTACTATTTACAATCAAATTCTACTCCTGATTCCACTTATCAACATTGTCTCTCTTAAGTATTCTATTTTTCTCCAGCCATTGAAGTTATATGAGTTCCTTCCATATTTTCTCACTTTTAGTATCGTTGGCATATATGTGGATATCCATTCCACCAATCAAATTGCCCTTGCTGCCAATATTAGTAAGTTCACTAACTCGCCTACTGGCTCTTTCTTCATAATAATGAAAAACTCCTGTCTGCTTAAAATTGGTTACATTGCACCAGTTTTTACACCACTTGCCAATTACTATAAATATTGTTTTGACTCGTGTATTGTTTTTTGTCGTATGAGGGTTTATTTTTTACAGTTGAATTTTGTAATGGCACCATTGCATTCATTATATAACGTATTGTGAAGATTCTTTTGCAAGAAGGAGCAATTCATCTTCAGTCATGTTGTTTTCCTGTTAATAACAGGTAACAAGGTTGCTCTTCTCTGAACCAGCTCAACTATTTCCTTTTTATACACTGGTGCCCAAAACTGTAAACAATTTCCCATGTGTGGTCTACCCAGTGATTTTTATAAGGGCAGGACTTATCGTGAGATCTTATGTCTTACTTGATACAACTAATTATTTTATTTGCTTTAGCAGCAGACAACTGGCACTGATGACTAAAATTAAGTTTACTATCCACCAATACCCCCAAGTTTTTTTATCCTTCATTTTTACTAAGACATTCACCAATTAAAACATAATTGTACTTTTCATTTCCTCAAACCAAGTGCTTTACCTTACAGTTATATACATTAAACTTAATTAGCCATTTGTCATTCCTCCAGCTTCCGGAAACCCATCTTTAATATTGCAATATCATTCTCTGTATTAATTACTAAACAGAGCTAGTATTATCTGGAAATATTTAAACTCTATGTAAATGTTATGAGGTTATTATTAATAATAGTAAAAAAGAGGCACTAATACAGACCCCTTTGGCACCCCAATGGTAACTTCAGAACAAACGGAGATTGTGTCATTAGTAATGGTCTTAAAGCACTGATGTTGGGTTTTAAGGGTATGTACACTGAGACACTCCAGTATAGCATCTCTAACAAACCCCTTAATAATTTTTTGAAGTCTGAGGTCTGTAATTTCTGGGATCACTTTTTGACACATTTTTTGAATATTGGCACCAGAATTGCTCTGGAATAGAATTTGCCCTTAAACTGTAGCTAAACTTTCAAACAAATGTTTATTTTTCTTAAGTATGAGTCCAAAAAAATAAAAAAATTAACATACTTTGATAATATATTTTGTAGTGTTTCTGTTATACCCCCATGCTAGCCCACTCCCTTGCTGGCCGCAACTCCTTCACGCCCCTCTTCATCCTCCTAGCATGGAAGTGGCGGAATGGCAAACATAATCGCAATTGCTAGCAATAATTTAGCATTTGTGACTATTTCAGGGCTTCTACACCACTTTTGTGACATAGAAGTCCTGATGAATATCCCCTGTGTCAAGGTAAACACCTGTAGAAAAACCATATATGGATAGGTGATGGTATTTCCCCATGACGTGGTTCCTACTCTGCAGAGAACACGACATATCTAAAAAAAGGCTACCCTCTCTATAGCTCGACATCTACTCAGAGAGGATTCTCTTGCACACAGCTACTATGGGATATGTCCTCTGCAGGAAGAGAATGCCCTGCTCCCCACTTGATAGCAGAGCAGGGGGCAAGTGTCTAACTGTCATCAGAGCCCCTACTCCACAGAATATGTATATAGGTTAGCAACAGCAGAAACCAGTCAAGGAGGAAATTTACAGAAAGTTCACTTTCATAAAAACATACAACAGAAACACTACAAAATAATGTGTATTATATGTTTTATTATTGGGACTTTAAAAAATTAAAGTTTAGTTTAAAGCATCGTCTATTATTAAAAATAGATTACTGTCATTTACAGTACATAATTCCTGCAGTATTCCAAGTGTTTGCCATCTAGGCATCGTGATTTGTCTATTTTTGTGGGTTTAAAGGACACCTGTCATCAGGTCTCTGCCACTAGTCCTGTCACTACTACCTGTTGGAGCAGCTCACAAGGATCCCATCCCAGCCTTTATCTAGTTATTTCATACATTATTCATTGTAAAATCATCTATTCTTTATCATGTAAATGAGGCTGGTCACATGGTCAGAGGCAGTGATGTCACCCCTGTTACCCCTCCCCTCTCCTCCCCCTGCTCATGTCTGTGTGTAATGTATAGTAAAGCATGGCTAGTATGTGCGCTGCATCTGCTGACATGCTGCATCCTCCTAATACACAGAGACACAGACATCAGCTACACATGAAGCTGTAGCACATGACATGTTCTGCTGTAACATGGCTGCCTGGAGCTGCTGTATCTCTCCTAAACACACAAACATGCACACACAGGCTGCAGGGGGCGTGGCCACCAGCACCAGGAAGCACATCATTATACAGCCTCACACCATTATACAGGCTGTCAGTCATGCACTGGGGGTGTGGCTGTGCCTCCCACTCATGAATAGAGTGGACAGCTTGAATATGCTAATGCTTCATTGGACATTTCACAGGTCATTTGCATACAGCTTTAGGACGTCATTGCTTAGGTTTACAGGCATGTAGAGGGACAATAAAGGGATAGAGGCAATGCTCTCTAATGGCAGTTTATGAAAATATATTTAGTTTAGGAGGGTTATTTTGCATGACGGGTTCTCTTTAAGGTGTTGCGGCACTTCTTCCGGGGTTAAGCAGCTGCCATTTAATGGAGGGTATACATTATTTCTGATAATGTCATCCACCATGTTCTTTTCCTTGGTAAAGACAGTGTAGAGCATGACTTACCGTAAATTGGCCCTTTCCTTATCTCCCTCTGCTATGACCAGAGGTTATTCCTTGGTGGTCCAACTCTTTCAGTTCTTTACTGTTTGTATATTTGTTAAATATACAATTAGCTTCAGGTTTTAGCTTCTCTCCATTGCTGGGATACTGCATGTTTTTTATGCATTAGGTAGATTGGTTACTATTATTATGCTATTGTAGCCGTATTGCTAGCAATAATTTAAAACAAATTAATTTGAAAACTAAAAAGGTTAAAGTCAGAAGAGAGAATAATGATCAGAAAGGCTTTAAGAATTGAAATAACTTGTATAATTTTAAAAGGTCTTCCATAACCATAATAATTTTCATCTAATATGTTTTTTTCTTGTTGCTCTATACAATTCAAGATTTCAATTTGGTGGAAACAGAACCTAGATAGTATCATATAGTTTCTAGGAATGTCATACAGTAGCCATATCAACATTACATGCATTACCTGTGGAGATGTTTATTTTGGCGGCCCGATTGGAGAAAATACAGGGAGGAATTTCTATTTTTAAAATCAAATAAAGGGGTTGTTCAGTAATTCATTTTGTATACAAATTTGAGGGGGCTGCAAAACTATCAGGAGCTGATAACTCCTCCAGAGCTTCAATTTTCCCACGGTCACTGGCTGTATACAGAGATTGGCGGTGCTGTCCTGACCACTGCCACATACCTGCTACTGTCTGAAACTCATGCATGTATACATGCATCGGCATGGCAGTGTCGGGAGAACAGGAGCGCTGGTCAGTATCAGCACTTTGATATTTTTACAGCCCCTCCAGCCTTGTATAAGAATGAAGGTGGTTTTTATCAAGGTAACAATGGAGGCATGGCTTTCCTTACCCCATCTTTTTTTGCATATTTTTTACCCATATTAAATTCATTCACAATAACAGAAATAAATGCCTCTTTAGCAGTAGATCCAGTTTAAATAAGGGTATAGAGTGGGTCCATTATCCAGCATTATTTAATATTAGATCTTAGTAAAAGAGAGATGAGCTTCCTCGTCAAAAAGAATAGTGGTCAATATTAATAGGCAAACTATACTATGCCTTTAATAAAATTTGCAACGAGGCACAGGTTCAGGGCTAAGGTACAAAACCTAACCCCCCCAACATCCTAGTGGCCACTTCTATGAATAATGTTTTCTAAGGTTGAGCCCCTCAGATACCAGTTCATGTTTGACACTTTTACCTCTGTGCAATATGGTGGTGGGTGAAGCATTTGGATATGGTTTAAAATTTCCAATGAAGACTCATATGTTATCATGCTATTTTATCAGTTTTATCTTTGCAGAATTTGCCATCATTAAAATTTATTTAATTTTCCTCAATTTGTTATTGACCTTTGAAACGTTTGAAAGATCATGTTTATATTATCATTTGCCTTATCATTGGCCAAACTTCCTATTCTTCTTATCTTCCTATCCTCATATTGCCATCATGCCATATTATTGTTTCTATATTTAACTTTTTAACTCTTCTTAGGCCGCCTACTGACTTAAGACGTCGCTGCAATTTTCTACTGCTCCTGTGCCAGCCGCGGAAGCAGGACCCGGTCTCCATGTGTTAGAGACACTCAGACACCCTAGGGAGAAGGGAGATGCGGTTTGTTACCGCTACTCCCTTCTCCGTTCCTCACAGCACTGAATGAGCGCAATGCATGGAGGAGCAGAGCCGGCACTGCCGGGTCTAAAGGAGTTTAACAGAGCTGCTGGGTCTAATTAGACCCAGTCCAGCTCTGATCGGCACCACCAGTCACAGGTGGTCATTTTCCCTGTAACTGAGGCTCTTAAGCCCCTTCCACACTTGCGTTGCAGATCACGTCAGAGTTTGATCAGGGTGCAATCAGAGTTTGGTCAGTGAAAAACACACATTTTGCATCAGAGTGCAATCAGTTTTCAGTCAGAGTTTGTTCAGTGTCTCAGTTTTTCACGCACATTTTTAATGCTATTTCAATGCAATTTCAATGTGTTTTTCACGCACAGAAAATGCACGTGAAATGGACTCAGGACTGAGCTCTATCTTCACTATGGCAATTGATGCATGAAAAATGCATGGCACTTGCATTGCACTTGCAAGTGTCTCAGAGTGCAATGCATCTCCATAGACTTATATGGTGCATTTTTCACGCGCGTGACCTGCAAAAGTAGAGCATGCCGAGATTAAAATGCGCGTTAAAAAAAACGCGTGTGTGTGCATGAAAACAAATGCAAGTCTGAAAAGACCCATTGATTACAATGGGTCAGAGTGCAATGCAAGTTCTGCGCGTCAAAAGCACGTGCAGAAAACGCGCGTGAAAAACGCAAGTGTGGAAAGGGGCCTTATACATGCCCCAGTTACAGGGGAAAACTTGTAAAAGAAAAAAAAGAAAATTAAAAAGAAAAAAAAAGTATAAATGTCCCCCAGGGGTCTTTTATGACCTCATGCGGAACATATCAAGTAAAAACACACACACAAAAAAATAATAATAAATATTCATAGAAATACAATGACTTTTCCCCATGTAAAAAAAAAAATTCCCTCGCTACACTACAAAAAGCATTGCCATAGTCACCCGTTTCCCGAGACTATACATATTATATATCAAAATGACCAAAACAAATTAATTGATAATGTTCATTTTGAGTTAATTTGGAAACCAAAAAAAAAAGTACTATTATTTACAAAGCATTTTTTCCACTTATAACCCCAAATAAAAACACTTGCTCTATGTGTCCCCCCAAAAAAAACCACCACAAAAAATGTTAGCATGCAAAAAAAAGTTATGGCCCTTAAACCGCACTTATGAAAATTTGCTAAAAATGCCCGGTAACTAGAGCCTTTTCAGGCTGTGTCACCTGTGTCACAAGTTAAAAGTTGTTTCCCTAATTCCCTGGCTAAAACAGCATGTACAAAACAATTTCCCGACTGAGATCAATAAACTTTTATTGTATTGATATATTTTTTTTATATCAATTTTAATAAACATTCATTTTAATACAATGAATAATCTTTTTACAATGAAGATTTATTTTATATGACTTTCTGATTAAATGCCCATTGATATAACAGTAAAGTGTAGCATGAAAAGTTAAACATTCTTGTAAAGAATTAAATTGGGTAAGACTTACAGTTGGTGGTTTCTGTATAAGAGTATGGTCACGATGTGCTGTGCATGCTCCATTCTTATTAAGAAAGCTGTTGTCTACTACTAGTGTCGTCACTCTGGGGGAACAGTTTGTGGGAACTCAGGTGCCGGCCAGGATTGTTCTGCGTCAGTTATTGTGACACCAGAAGAATATAACATGTACTTTTCTGGATATTGAAACTCCTCTGTGGACATCTTGCCTAGAGGAACTACAACTACCAGGATTTGGGACAATACCATTGAACCCGGTAACATACTTGATGGTTTGATATGCAAGACTATAGGTACTGCTTCACCCTCTTTTTACTAGTTGCTTATGTTCTAATCAATTAGCAACTTATTTATAGGTTATACTAATACATTTCTGTACTTATTCAAAAGCGCAGGTAGACTTTATTTCAGTTGGATATAGATTTGAAGGGAAAGTGTGGGTGTTCCCTGTACTTACCAGCAAAGTTTGTATTGAAATGTGTTTGTGTTGTTTGATTTTCGCCAGTTAATTAAATATCTTGCTATTTTATCAGTTTTATCATTGCAGAATTTACCATCATCCTCAATCAGCATTTGTCATTGACTAAGTCATATAAAAGAGATTGTTTAAGATTATGGAAAATGTGTTGCATTAATGTAAAGTATTTAAGCTTGTCATATGGTTGGATGTTAAATAAAACTAACACATTTCTTCTTTTTATCAGCTCTTGATGAATGGAAATGATGACGAGAATGATCATTTAGCTGCATCCCAATAGTTTAATGGTCTATGGATATGTCCCAATAGATTCAGTCTTACCTCCCTCATAAAAAGAAACATATAGAGGATTTCTGAAGAAACAATCACTGAACAAGATGAATGAAGCTTCCCATGCCTATTATCATTCAGAGACCTAGAAAAGGGACTTTAAAAATGCAGCACTACATTCTTCCCTTGATGTTTTCCATGATCTATTACAACATTATGTGGCAGATAAATTAATCATTAAAATCTTAGTAAAGTCTTTACAAATAATAACCAGGTGTAGTTTGATTGTCTTTGATCTCAGGGATAAAATTTATCTCTGTCATTTAATATAGAAGAAATACGGCATATGATTTACCTCATGACCAATACTTAGTGAAAGTTCACACAAGGGGTGATTTTCATAGCTGTTCCAGAGCTGTAAAGTTAGTCTGAGAGAAAACGACAGTTTATTTTCTGTGAAAGATGATGATTTGTTAATTTTCCCTAGTTTTTAATTGTGTATACTGTTTTGGTTGGGTATCCAATTATATATGTCATACACGGTTATTTGGATTGTGTAAGATAGAAATGTATTTACCCTATTTAAAATTCCTTTTTTGTCTGGAAATGACCATTTGTTTAGTGATGAGCTAAAATACAATGGGGAACCCTATAGCACATGCTCAATTCTACCTGATGTAAATGAGTACTCAGCACAGTAAATAATTGTAAGCGATGTCAGCCTCTATATAAAGAAGCTTCTTATTATTATTTTGGTTTGTGCAGTGATATGTTTTATGCTGCTGTGGCTAGAGATAAGTGAATTTTGCAAAAATTTGATCTAACAACATTTCTTTTCCAAAAATTTGTCACTGGGAGAGTGTATGTGTGTTTCCGTCAATGTGCATAGCTGTAACATGCAGAACTAGTTCTTTCTCGTAGGAAAACAGTCACAGTGCCCCCAGTAGCCAATAGTCACAGAGCACCCAGTGGCCAATAATTACAGAACCCCCAGAAGACAAAAGTCATGGTGCACCCAGTAGCCAATAGTCATGAAGTCAACATTAGCCAATGGTTGTGGTACCATGAGTAGCCAATAGTTAAATATTCTATATGTATTATACAAAGGCAAGAAGACTATTTCAACCACAAAAAGATATGGATAGTGCTCCCAAAATTTTATTAGAGCGGAGATAAATCATATGGCTGTGTTAAGCACAGGACATTATGGTATTTTAACTCAAAAATATGTATAATGATTCCAAATGTTCATATTAATAAATTTGATCAATTTTATGGCTTTGCTACACACATAGATTCAGGCACTATGACTTTGATAATATTCTTATATTTGTTATAAATGGCCTCCTTCCTTCTCAACTTTAGAAATTATGCTAATGAGTCTGCATGTCTCCTTTGGGTCATAACAGAACACCTCTGTGCTGTAGTTTCACAGGCTGTTAGATTGTCTTACCCTCTCGCTGCTCCCTCAGCACTTCCCCCTCCCTCTGCTTGATGTATTCTGACTGCAGCAGTAGTTTCAGCACACAGAGAGGGGGACGTGTTCCTTGCACTCTGTTACAACCTATGAAGCTACAAAACTGAAGGGCAATTGATAACAAGTATTAGAATATTACCATAGTCTGAGTGCCTGGATATGCTGGAGTAAGTGTCCCTAGTTTATAATGCTTGATTTTGATGGTAGATTTCCTTTAAGCACATGCCAAAATAGCATTTTAACAATCCAAAATGGGGAAAGTCATAACTAAATTTCAGCAAATCTGTGATACATTTTATGTTTGTGTTTAACACATGCCAGAACTTTATTTCAACCCAAAAATGAGGATAGTCATGACTGTCAACAAACAAGTGATACACTATCTGCATGTGTTAAATACCTGCCACAAGGGTGTTTGAACCTCAAAAATGGGGATAGTCAAAACTAAGTTTCATCAGATTGAGTGATAAATTTTCTGTTTGTGTTTAAACATGCTAAAATAGTGTTTTACCCTTAAATTGGTGATAATCATTACACATTTTCAACAGATAAGTGATATTGGGCATTGGGTAGCACCTTCAGTGACTGACTGCTTCACCCCAAGTGTGAAAGGGAACGGTATCAGAAGTCATTACTCCCCGGTGCGACCAAGTTAATCAACAAACAAGGCCCAAAGAGAAGTAAGCTGCGCTCACCACCTAACCAGTCCCTGCAGGTCCCATCCTCATCCTCTTTTTTTCTTTTTGTTCTTTTATCCCGTGCATAAATTGGGATAGAGATCCTAAAACCTCAACAGACAGGTGATCTATTTCATGGAATGAATCTCAATCCAATAAATGGAAATGGAGACCCCAAAACTTCGCGAGAAAGGTTCTATATGTAATGGATTTATAACACACTTGCCACTCACTAGTAGGGCCGTTTCTAGGTAATTTATTGTACAGGCCGAATTTCTGTCATCACTACCGGGTATAACCTGGTATATATATATTAGCTTGCCTGCTGACACTCACATACATGCATTCTTGTTTAGCATCTACACTGCTGATATTAAGCACAATTTGAAGGACACCTTCATTCAGAAACTCTAGGACAATATGACAGTTGTGGGTTGCATTAGGGGTGGTGATGAAATAGAATACATGGAGATTCTCGCTAGATATGCCTCCTGGAGTAAAACAAATGGCTAGTTGTTAAACATCTCCAAACCTAAGGAGATGGTAATCGACTATAGAAGATCACTGGTCAAAAACTTGTGATCACTTGTACATTTATGTAGAGGAGGTAGAGAAAGTAAAACATTTATTTTGAGGTATACCTGGACAACATGCTAGATTGGAGAACACATGTGGAATATCAGATTAAGGAAGACAATGGAAGACTGCATTACTTACGATTGTTACGATCCTTTAATATTTGCAATCATTTGCTGAAATGTTTTTATCAAACTGTAGTCACTACAGTCCCCCCCCCATTATGAAATGCCCCATGCAGCCATCCACCCCAGTTATGAAATGCCCCATGCAGCCAGCTCCCCCACTGATGAAATGCCCCATGCAGCCAGCCCTCCCTCATGATGATGAAATCTGCCAGGCCCCCCTACTGATGGGGAAATGCCCCATGCAGCCAGTCCCCCTACTGATGAAATGCCCCATGCAGCCAGACAAGTTCTGGAGCTGACAGCAACATTGTAGGCCACAGAGTGGCACAATGACAAAGTGTGGAGGTGGCAGCAGCAGCATGAGGTCAGAGAGTGGCACAATGACAAATTCTGGAGCTGGAAGCAACCTGGTAGGCCACAGTGTGGCACAATGACAAAGTGTGGAGGTGGCAGCAGCAGCATGAGGTCAGAGAGTGGCACGATTACAAATTCTTTAGGTGGCAGCAACACGGTAGGCCACAGTGTGGCACAATGTCAAAGTTTGAAATGAATTTGAACTTTGCAATGACTTTGAAGTTTGAAATTTTAAATTTAAATTTGAAGATTAGAGATACCACATGCACCAAAGCAAAGAAAGAGAACTTTCAAAAAGAACTGCAATTTGGGGTATACAGATGCCCCAAAACGAACACCCTGGGATTGGAGCAGAAATCGCTACAGTACAGTACAGTACAAACAGCTAGACACTGGAGACAGCACATGCAGTGTGAAATACCGAGATTGGAAATGGCCGTCAGTTTTTATAGGGCTGTGACATCACATAAGCCTGCCTGTGGCTGATTGGCTTACAGGTCTGCATGTCATCTAGGGTGTTCCTTTCTTCTTCGGGGAAAAAACTTTGTTCCCACAAATCACCGTAAACTTTGGATTTGTAATCAATTGAAGTTTTCCTGAAATTCGGAATGAATTCCACTTCGTTCAAATTGATTCGCCCATCTCTAAACAATACATAGCAAAGACTGAATGACAAAACCAGCCATAAATGGAGCCCGGCCACTCCTGATAGGATAACACAAATGAACACAGCTGAGACCTAAAAACCCCAGCAGGCAATGCAGAAACACCGATAGCAAAAAGACAGCCACATAGCACAGTGGCAAAGAACTGACCAGAAAGAAAGGCCAAAGGAAGCCATCCAATTAATCCAATCCAATTAATAATGAAAAATAAAATGGCAGCACTCCAAGATTCCATTCAAAATTGTGTACTTTTATTCAAGTGGCCACTGCAACGTTTCAACTCCTGAGGTCTGGCGTCTCTCTCAAGCTCAAGTTAAGTTGCATTGAAACTCCTATAAAATTGGGGGGGGGGTAATAAGAATGAGGCTATGATGATAGAGGGATAATAAGAAAGAAGCTGTCACTATTGGGGATAATGAGAATGAATCTGTCATGGTGGGGGAAATGATAAGGGCAAGGCTGTCACAATGGGGGGATAGTAAGAATGAGGCTGTCATGATGGGGAGAGGATGATAAGGATGAAGTTGTTACTATGGAGGTGATAATAAGAATAAACCTGTCATGATGAGGGAATATTATCCCCCAGTGAGCTTCTTCTTATTATCCCCCATAGTGACAGCCTTTCTTATTATCCCCCCATAGTGACAGCCTATTTTCTTATACCCCTACACCTATTCTTATTATCCCCCCATAGTGACAGCTTCTTTCTTATTATTCCCCCCCATCGTAATAAGAATGGGGGGATAATAACATAAACCTGTTTGTATGGCAGAAATATAAGAGCCAGTCTGACAAAATGGGGCGATAGTAAGAAAGAGGCTGTCCTGATGAAGAATAATAAAATGGCTGTCACGGATGGGGGAATAATAAGATGATACTGCCACTATGGGGATAATAAGATGGGGTGTATAGATGGGGAGGAATACAATTGAGGCTGTCCTATAGGTCAATAATGAGAATAGGCTTGTCATGAAGGGAAAATATATGACAGGGTGTCATGATGGGGGGGGGGTGAAAGAATAAGAATAAGGCTGTAACAATGGGGGGTAATAAGAATGAGGCTGCGATGATGGAGGGGGGAAGGCTGTCCTTATGTGGGGATAATAAGAATAAACCTGTCATGATGAGGGAAATGATAACAGCCGGGCTGTCACCATGGAGGAATAATATGAATGAGGCTGTCACGATGGGGGAATACCGTAAAAAAATAAACCTTCATGATGGGAGAAAATAAACATGGCTGTCACGATGGGGGGGAAAATAAGAAAGACTGCACTATGGGGGATTAATACAATGAGACTGTCTAGTGGGAAAATCCTATTGAGGCTGTCCTGATGGGGACAATAAGAATAGGCCTGTCATGATAGGGGGAATAATAGAACAGGGTATCATTATGGGGAATGAAATAATATGAATAAGCTGTAATCATGAGGGGGTATAAGATGAGCTGTGATGATGAGGTGGAAGAATAGATTGAGGCTGTCTAATGGGGGGAATACTAATATGACACTCTCATGGTGGGGTGATAAGAATGAGGCTGTTTATGATTGAGGGGATACATAATAGATAGGATGAAGGTCAATAGAAATCCCCCATCACTGTATCTTGGGTACATGAAGGGATTGTCTGTTGTACAGCTGCCGTTCTGGTGTTTGGATATATTACCAGAGAAATAATCCGTGTGAGAAAATATTACTTATTTCCATGGACCGCTCTTTTTCATTTGTACTGATTTCTTTGTAAAAATATGAAAAACCTTTACCTCTTTTAAGAAACACTCTCTATGATCTGTGAAATGGTAGTCCTTTTTCATAGATCCAATTACCTTTTAATTGGCATTGGGTCCATGAAAAGAAACAATCCTGCAAAGCACCTAATAAATTATAAAACTCAGAGGCAAAAAAATTAAACACAATTATGTAGATGAAGCCTATTGCTGTAATCAGCTGGTACAGTATATATATATATATATATATATATATATATATATAATATATATACAGGCGATCCCCTACTTAGACATCCGACAGACGACCCCTAGTTACACACGGACCTCTCTGACCACTGTGACCTCTGAAGAAGGTCTCTGATGCCTACATTTGTCCCAGGCCCGTATGATCAGCGTAAGGTGTTTTGTAATAAAGTTTTACCTATAATCCTGATTCTCATTACAGCTTAAAAATTTTGAAAATCCAAAATGTAGTCTGGAGCTACATTTATAAAATGTACAGTTCCAATTCACATACAAATTCAAGTAAAAAACAAACCTAAAGATCTCTATCTAGTACATAATCCAGGTACTTGCCTGTGTTGCTTGAATACATGACAAGGTAGTAAGATATCTAGATATTATCTGTCTGATGTTCTGAATTAAGATTGTAAGCTTTTGTTGGGGAGTCCTTTACCTAGCTATTGTTTATAATCATGGTAGTGTAGTACATACTTTTTATTTTTTTATTTTTTTATTCATGAAACAGTTGTATGGTTCTGCGGAATATTGGTTCTTTGTAAATAAAGATAATAACACTATCATACCAGTTTTAAATAGAAGTTACATTTCCAGCAGATTCTTTGTTATAGACATACTAAATTTTAATACAATAGGCCCTGACTTATTACAATAGATCCTGTCTAAATGCATCACTCATTCTGATTGCTTCATTCTCTAGTTCCTAAGTTACACAGAATGAGTTCTTTGTGGAGGGAAGCAGACGGAAATTAACATTTTTTTGTTTATTGAAGGCACTAATCTACCCCATAGTAAAAAAAAACTGCTTCCAGAGGCTCACTGCTAAATCTATAGAAATCCATGTAACTCACTACAAGGCTTGGCTCCATCATTGGCACTGCATTTATTTTTTACGTAGCAAATTTGGCAAAGTCTGTATGGAGATGGTCACTGAAATAATAGAAAAGATAAAACTTAATTTTTATTTGTAATAAAAAGGAGGACTGATATTAGAGTGTGTTGTATTAGCTCACATACCCCCCAATTAACTGCTCTATACCACCACCTCTAGGGTTGCTTGAAAGTGTTCATTCATTCTCACAAATCTAGCTCTAATTGCTAGTATCTAAACTGGGCAGTAGGGGGAGTAGTGGATAGAGTACTACAGTAACTAATGATAATCTATTTAGTCTGCTGTTTCTCCATACCCTCCCTGCTCTGCCCCTACCATATAGAGCAGTGGTGGCGAACCTATGGCACTGGTGCCAGAGGCGGCACTCAGAGCCCTTTCTGTGGGCACCCAGGCCATTACCCCAGCACTCCAGACAGGACTCAAAGAATATTACACTAGCAGTTCCAACAACTTAAAAGATGCTGCTTTCCAGAAAGAAGCTAACATTTTCTCATCTTTCTATGTGTTGCTATCTCCTCAGGAGGCCAAATGATTGAAAGATGTTGAAGAACAGGGAGCAATAAGTTATTGCTTTCATTTTGGTTGCACCGACCTCGCATAAATAAGGTGAGTTTTTGGGTTGCTTTTTGGCCACTCGCTGCTAAAGGTTTGCCACCACTGATATAGAGCATTAAGATTCACTGATGCAGTAACCATCAACGTGCTGCATCTATTTTCTCAAACCCTTTCTTCTCTCCATGTGTTTTTCACTAACTGGGATCATCAGGAGTAGTCAATACAATACCGTTCTATTGTAGAAACATATAACATTTGTGCTAGATGGTCCTGATGGTGGACACTGACCAGCGATAACACCACGCTGGAGTCTGGTTCTGTAGATTGGTCCCCAATTGGAGAACTATTCCCAAAGTTTGGATGAGTTAGAGCACTATGGATTGTGTAACACATGTGGCTGCGAACTTTCTTCCAACATATATGGCACTGTTGTTTTTTTTTACAATTCAATACAAAATGTTCAGATTGTAAAAAGTATCTAAAAAATTTTGTTTATCATACAATATCTACTAGAGTTTAATTTTAAAAATAACAAAAACATTACCTTTTAACCTTAGTTAGTTTACATGGGAAAATGTCTCACTATTTTGAATGGGCATTTTAAAAAAAAAGGCATAACCAAGCAAACCAGTAGCAGCACCCTTGGGCACAAATAATCTTCTTTCCAATATTCTACTACCTGTATTGCTGAGTTCTTCTAAAAATAACTTAATCTGTGTGGTAAGGTACTACTTTCATAGAGACTGGGTCGGAGCTGACCTGATGAGTTATTCTCTGTAACTCGTTCCCTTCTTGTTAATTTGACATCTCTACTCTCTCAAAAGTCACTGTCTGGCTGTGGTTCCGGCTGGTTTGTGCATGTTACACTTTATTGGATACAAAGTGGCAAGCCCATTACTTAAAGAAAGCCAGTTTGGAAGAAGAGCAAAACTCAGTCTCTATGAAGTCCTTGCTTTCCTAGCGCCCGCTGACTTCTTCATATGATTAAAAGGTTTTTTTTCAAAGTTGGAACAGTGCTCACCATAACAGCAAAAAACATCGATACAGTATATGGAAAGCAGTTACATGCTGCACAAGCTACTTTACTTTGGGTTGTAATCAATGGTATTTTTCTCCCATTCCCCACATGATAGGGAAAGCAATAAGCAATAATGTCCCAGCTTCACAACTTTACAAAGTGCCAGAAAAAGCAGAGTCACGGCCAATTTGATCATCTTCATTAGTCCCATTTACTGACTATGAGATACTATCTAAGGCAGATAGTAGATCAACTTGCCTACCCCATAGTATTAAAATCCGATCATAAGTACACATTCCTCCCTCCATCTCTCTCTCGCCTCCTAACTGGTCAAGTTTAGAGAGAACAGATCCCCCTTCAGCAGTCCCAGTAGTTTGGAACACCCACCCACTCGAACAGATTGTTATTCTTATCTTGTGGATAGGGAGAACAATTAAACCTTGGTACAAATGCGAGACGAACGCTGAGCCCGGCCCCGTCTCGCCCCTAAGTCATTCCCTTTTCAGTTTGCACCCACCCACCCATTTTTCCTCTTGATTTGAGGCATTTTCAGCCAAACCTCCTCCCAGATGGTGCGCCACGTTTTTTATTTTTGTTTTTTCTCCCTTGATCATCTTCTTCGCCTTTAGCTGATCCCCTTCTGGGCTCCATTGTCACTTTTCTCCCTTTTCAACGTTTTCTCCTGTCGCCCTTTATAAAGTGCAGCACGGCCCACATTATTTTCCATTCCATGAACACTCATGAACAATGAGCCAAAGGTTTGTTGTATTTAGTCTTTTAAACGGGTAGGCAAGTCCGGCTCCGGCATAAATAAAGGCGGGCCTAAACAAAAGAGGGGAAATGACTGTTTGCCTCTGAGGCACGAACATTCTCTTAGATACTTGTGTGCATCTTCCTATACTATCCCTATTCACCTTATTAAATATGATTAATGTCACTTTAGTTCTCATGATTATCACTATAGATGTGTTTTTCTTCGTATTCTGTTCTATGAGATTGGACAATCTGAACCGTCAGTTGACGAAGATGGTCACTGTCAGAGTGACAAGACGGAGCAAGATACAAGCTAGCACATGCAGCTGTGTAAGGAATTTATTGGAAAGTTCCTGCCCTCGTTGCCTGTCTCAGAGATTTTTCTTTTCCCCTTCCGGGTAATTCTTGTCCTATATGTATGTATCAGTGTTTCTGAACGGCAATTTAACACATCAACAAGAAGGTTTTGTTCCAAAAAATAGCAGAATAAAAAATAATGTGAACTAATCTTAAGGACTAAATAAACCTAAAAATGATTTTATCTATCTTATGAATTGGCAAATGAACACCTTGAAAAGATCATCGACAACATCGGACGCGCCAAACAAGCTAGACAAGCTACTAAACAGCTACGGAACTCATATGTGGTCTCATTAAACCTATACCATAATATAAATATAAACGGGCCTAAACATAAGTAGTAAGGAGTATTTTTGTTACAAATTACAAACAATTACAAAACAACAATTTATACACAACAACAGAACAAACAAACAACAACAAGGACAACAACAAACAACAAACAAAACAAAGCTTTTGAAACAACACACCACAAGCTTTCCTTGTTATAAATTTAAGTTTATGTTTGTTAAACCAATACAAATCCATAACAGGAAAAGTACAAATTGATAGAATACATAAATCCATCAAAATGCAACCAAAATGCAACCATCAAATGCAACTTATTTACAATTATATTGTCTAGAAGCATTACATGTATACTAGCCCCAAATGCACGTGATGAGTATGTATGGCTACATATGGTTTGTGGTTGCTGCACAGAAATAAAGTTTGAAATTTTTCATCAGTTTTTTAGAAAATCTAGCATCAAAATCAAGTATGATAAATCAGGGAAACGTACTCATCGATTCAGGCACTTTGTAATCTTAATCTTCTTATATTTGTTATCAATGGCCTTCTTCCATCTAAAATGAACCTTTAAAATTATGCTAATAACCCAGGGGGACTTTGCAGGGCATTTCGAAGACTTCACCTTGCTGTAGCTACAAAGGCTGTTACAAAGGCAGGAGATGAGGGGGGGAGACATGCTCCTGCACAGTGTAAAAGCATGTGACGCCAGAACACAGAGGGGGACTAATAACGCCCCACCCCGAGCCTTTCTGGCTCATTACCATAATTTTAAAAGTTAATTTTAGAAAATATGAGACCGATTTAAGAACAATACCACAGTTACTTTGCTTGGATCAATGAGTTAGCACGCCTCGTTTATCATGCTTGGTTTTGATGGTGCATTTCCTTTAACCCTAGCTTGTGATACATTTATCAGAATGACTTTACTCTGGTATGCTTTAGATGGCTGCTACTTATGCAATGTAATTCTATTACAATGTTCGCTGAAATGAGCAATAAATGATCGTTTTAATAGCTTCAATGTCCTACTCACTAAGGAGACAAGGTAATTAAGCCACTTATATGTACTTAAGTGTCAACCTTATACTGAGATGCCTAGACTCGTGGGCTTGCCTGATTATGTATTTAGCCTACCCCTCATGAGTAACAGACTATAAATGGATTTGAGGAACTTGCATTATGTGACCTTTTGGTAAAGAATGTGGCCAGGCATAATGCACTATGCATTTTTGTGACTATATACAACTGCTTATTGCAGGCTGTTTGTTTGTCCAATGACCAAAGCTAACATTTTCATGGAGATTTATATACTAGTCGGGTGAAATTTGCAACCACATTATCTTAGTTTACAACTGGCCTGTTTGGATAACATGAGTATGTTTATCTCAACTTTTAACTTAATAACATATGGTATTTTTTTTATAGATTAATGTATAATTAAATATTCCTATATGTTCAATTGCTAAAATTTTAAGCGTTTAATAAAAATGTATTATTTGTTCTTTAGCTATGATAGTTAATATATGCAGCTTTCTGTCTCAAACATGCCTGTGTTACACCATTTAACTGTGGAAGACAGATGGAGAGGTAGCTCATCCTATGTTTTATCATCCTAGCTGTGATTCATGACTGAGCTGAATGCTAATGTCTCACAGATTATCTAAGATCCTGCGTTCTCCCACAGGAATTGTGGCAAACTCAGCTCAGTAAATATTGACACCTGTAAACCAAGCTCACTGATGCCTTTGGCCATTCGGCTATCTCCCCATCTGTTTTCTTAGGATTTTAAGCAAATGTTTTTGGGCTTCATCTTTCATTTCATTGTAGTACTGTAAAAGAAATGTTAACCAGCAACTAATCTGACAACCACATGGCATGCTGGAAGACCCAACTCACATGAGAGAATGAAGAGTAAGATATGTAAAGTGTATATATCCCTCTGGTCTTCACTGCTTACTCTTCCATAGTTAACAGCATGCCGTGTTAATCTGCTTAGTTACAAAGTGGAGCTTTCTCTCCTATTCCCCATGGGATCTTTCTGACCACGATCAAAGTCCAAGCACATTCTTGGAAAACTCTATTGTTCCCCAGAGTGGGATTAATGACTAATTATGTCAGGTCATTCATCCAGATGGCCTCTCAGATGCTCCTTTGTCATTGTCCGTCCTTCCATATGCCCCTTTGACCTTGAGGTTTATTTCTATGACAACATGAAGCCTTAGCTTTCTTGCAGAAATTGCCAAGAAGTGGTCAGAAGGGGATGCAGGATAATCTGTCCACACTTTGTATTCTGTTTCCATCTCTTGTTAAATCCAATGAATAGATAAAAATGCTATCTGATCCCAGCTGAGCGATGACCATGATCATGATGCCATGTTACTTGCTAGGTTTTTAAATTAGCAGACAGCTTTGTACAATGAAACGTGCATTTAATTTGAAGAACATCAATCGCCATAATGTGATCTTTTTATCTCATTAATGTTTAGCAAGGGTAATAGAACAGAATTACAAAATATCACTGTGAAGGGAATACAATTCAGAGAATTATGGATATCCAGTATTAAAGCCCCAGAGATGTTTGGATAAATCTTCCTCTACGGTTTCAGAAATTAAAGAATCTTTAGTACTTCTGTCTGGTTTAAAATGGAGCTTTAGATTTTGATCTTATTCTAAAGATTGTGAGGTAAAGAAATCAATTCTGTCCTTCCCGATGCAGTCATGCAAGGCAATACATGCAAAAAATAACAAAGACTTCCTACTTGTTAAAACAAAAGACATAAGTTATGTTTCCTCTTTTGTTAATAATAGGAGGAATGTAACTAAATAACAATTTAAGAATAGGATTTTTTTCTTTAAAATATTACTAAATATAGCTGATTGCATGAATATAGCAATATAGTCTATTGGGGACTATTCACATTGACTTGTTTAATTATCTTTGACTAGACCCAATGTCATGTATTTTATACACCTGTGAATGACTTATTACATGATCATACTGCAAACAGGGTTTGTTTTATGTTTGTAACCATGGAAGCACATTAATCTTCATATGAGCTACACTGACATAGCCACAAGACACTTCAATCTTTTTCTCCTGTATACTACAAGTTTTCATATTCCCTAATATCTCAGTGTGTTAGCAAGTTTATTCTTTAAAATACCTGCACACAATGTAGAATTTTGGACATGTGCCAGCAGTATTTTCCACAGCTATGGACTCATGCAACATGGCTGTGCATGAGCTGACTGGCTGAAATGTAGATAATAGAGCAGGTCCTATTCTTGCTCTTATTTCAAGAGCTGAGCTCAACCTTAGATGACAATGGGGATGCAAACAACGGTTCATAGGACCATAATTTGTGTCCTGTTTAACTTCACAAGTGAAAGGTCACTGCCATGTAGCCATGTACCCAAGAAAAGAGAAACGGCATCATCACTATTAGTCTGTCAGCTAAGAAAATTACTAAACTTCATCATGTGAGTTCCATGACAGCTGTGAGAATACAAAATTAAGTCTCTCCATCCATTCCCAAGTTAAGAGGTGAACTTCTAGGCAAAATATTGGAGTCAACAAGTTGACTACATAAGGTATATCAATTCTTGTTGACAAATATGGTCATGCAGGTGGCTTGTGTGCTTTGTAATCATGAGATCCATCCAAGGCATCCAAGTACTGTGCAACATTCATTACACATGTCTGGAATTGTTTAGCAGCCAAAGACATTGAATACTTGACCAGGATCAATGGTGGTCCTAATGCTGTGCTATATGTGAGAAGTTTAAAAAGATAAGTTACTTTGTAAACTTTTTTCTCTGGATATCAAAAGGACAACATAGTATTCCAGCAGTGCAATGATCTGAAGCATATCTCAATACTGGTGAAGAAATGGTGAAATAATAATGCCATAGAGTTGCTGGATTTGCACCCATGGTCCCCAGCCTTCAACCCAATAGATCACTTTTGATGAAAAACTGTATTTGTATCCAAGTGATTCTACCAGTATGCACTAAAATTGAAAACAAACCTGATATCAGATTTTGGTTGAGCCATGCTTGAATATGATCTATAACATATCGAAAATGATGCAGTCAGTGTTGAAAGCCAAAGGGGGATCTAGAAAATTATAAAAATCTAAATTTAAATTTTAAGGAACAAAACAGTAATGATGTAGTTACATGACAAGAATCGGTAAAACTAAGCATATGCTAAATAGTACTGAATTTTGAATCGGCGTCCTTTGGCCTTTCAGTTCACTACCACTGTGCTATGTAGCCTGCTTATACTTTTCTTTTTGTTGCTTTTGTTTCTGCATTAGCTGCTGGGGTTTTTAGGTCTCAGGTGTGTTCATTTGTATTATACTATCAGGAGTAGTCGGGCTCCAGATAAGGCTGGTTTTGTCATTCAGTCTTTGCTAGGTATTGTTGTATCTACAGCTTATCACTGGCTCTGTTCTGTAGGAACAATTATACTTCCTAAGTAGCTTGTTTCTTTGACTGTGGTGAGAGATTCTGTATGTTCTATTGAATTTACTCACTACTTTCCTGTTTTGTGGACCTGCTCTGGTTGTTACCTGTTATTCCTGTCCTCCCTATTGCCCTCCTTCCTGTATTCAGTCTTGGTTGTGTGTTTGTGTGCATGCTGGGATCGCTAGTTCACAAGTTTTACTTGCAGCAATCGTTTACTTTAGAGGGACCCAAATTTATTACACCAGACCTTAATATCCTTAAGTCTTTTTTCCTACTATCTGGAAAAGTCTTCATGTTCAGAGAGAGAAGTTGTTGGGTCTGGAGCAAGTCTGTGAAGCTGACCATCACCCGCATGCAGGGACTGGCTTAGCCTTAGAGTATTGATGCTGGTATATAGGACCTGCTACATTAATCCCCTGAGCAATTTTAAGCCCCCCGGTCAGGGCTATTTCTCACTTTGACTGATATTTCTTTCTATGTTTTAAAACTTTTTCTTATATAAAAAAATCTTGCACTCAGAGAATCTTGCTCTGATGTAATATCTTTAGCATAATGAGGACATGTTTTGTGGAATGCATATGCATTGCAGCATCTCTTACTTTGTCATGGAATAAAAACAGCTCTCTGCATGTAGAGTGTCATCAGTACTGAACGGTCTTAGGCACTGGAGGGAACACAGTATATATTCTAGTATAAGCCAACCCGAGTATAAGCTGAGGTCCCAAATTTTACCACAAATACCTGGGAAAACTTATTGACTTGAATATAAACCTAAGGTTCTAAATACATTGGTCACAGCCTCCCTGAGTAATGTAATGCCCAGCAACCTCGTCAAGAAATGTAATATCCATCAGTCTCCCAACGTAATGTAATGCCCAGCAACCTCCCTCAGTAATGAAATGCCCCATGCAGCCCTCCCCAGTAAAGAAATGCTCCATGCACCCCCTTGTAATGAAATGCCCTGCAGCCTCCTAAATAATTAAATACCCTGCAGCCCCCCAAATTATGAAATGCCCTGAAGCCCCTAATGAAAAATGAAATGGACTGCAGTCTCAATATTAATAAAATGCCCTGCAGTTCCCCCTAATAATGAAATTCCCTGCATTCCCTCGGTGTGTAAAATTATGAAGTTACATATTCACCTTCCGATGCTCCCTGCGGCACCTTTACCTTCTTCTCTTCACTTGTAACAGCCGGCAGAGTTGTGTTCATGAGCTCTGCCACCGGCGCACACTATGATGTCAGCAGTGGCAACACCCCCTCTTCATAGTGGGAAGAGGAGCCGCGGGGAGCATCTTAAGGAGAGTATGTAACTTAATTTTCTTATACACCTATGTATAAGCCAAGGTGGGGTTTTTCAGAACATTATTTGTGCTGAAAACTTGAGGTATTCCTTTTTTTCAAAATGGTCATATCATGACAAATCTGTATTTGAAACCTGAAAAATGTGCATATTTTACAAAGTTACATTTCAGACTTATGTTAGCAATGAAAAAACATTCTCTGGTCCACTTGCTCATCCATATACCAATAAGTAGGTGTGCCTGTCAAACAGAAGAGCGCAAAAGTTCTCATAATGGAGACTGTCATTTAAGGCTGCTGCGCAGGTGTGTGGAGACTTCTAGCCATTGATGCTCCACTAGGGGTTTTCTGGGAAAATATTCAAAGTTTTCTGGGATAGGATAAAGAAAACAATGCCTCTTTTAGCCACTGTGTAAGGAGATCCAACCAGGTCAAAACAGTGTTGTCTACAGTTGGGAATCTGTTCCTTCTGGAATAGATAAACTGCTTTGGTTTAAATCCCTCATAATGTCATGTCTCTTGTAGGTCATGCCTCTTGTAGCTAAAAGAGGCATGGTTTTCCTTATTTTCATATTTTCATATTTTCCCAAAGTGCTAGCTTCTGAGTTGCCATACACTTCACAGCATACTGCTACCCATTAATACTTTTTATCCTCAATATTTGTGTGTATTTTTTAAATTTAAGAAGGTTGACACTTTGTATTGGCAGATAACTTGTTATCTATAAATTTTTCAATTTTAACTCCCCGCAGACCAGCGCAGACTTTAGACGACAGCGGGCACAGGTCAGGTGTCTCGTCGCTGTCGTTTTCTCTGCTCCTACGTTACCCTTCTCTGCTCCTCCCAGCATCGTGCTCTATAGACCCAGTCACGTGACCACCGGGCCTAAAGGGTTTAACCAGAGCTGTTGGGTCTAATTAGACCCAGTCCAGCTCTGATCAGCATCCCCATTGACAGGTGATGGTTTAACCCTGTAACTGAGGCTCTTATAGATGTCTCAGTTACAGGGGAAAACTTGTAAAAGTTTAAACATGGAAAATGTCCCCCAGGGGTCTTTTGTGACCTCAAAGGGGAAAAAAAGTAAAAACACACCCACACAAACAAAATATGAATAAATATTCATAAAAAATACATGCGCATTTCCCAATAAAAAAAAAATTGCCCATTTTATATCAAAACAACTGAAACAATATAGCATTTTTCTACTTTTAATTCCCATAAAAACTAGAAATAAAAAGAATCTTTAAACTTTTATTAAGTTTTAACCAGCTCCACGTGTCCCAAAAAAAACACCTTAAGCGCTGCATACGAAAATTTGCTAAAATACACTGGTCACTAGACCCTTTTCAGTTCGCATCACTAAGGGATTAATAGAACTACATAAAAAACAAGCTGTTTTTTTCACCATACTGAGCAGAAATTTTGAAAACTTCACTGTTTACAGTTTATTCCCAATTTCCTAAGAACATCCAGGGGTTTAAGTTCATATATCTTCATATTAACATTCAAGATAACAATTTAAAAAATCCTTAATGTTCCACAGTCTAATAGACTTGAGCATTGTATCAATCAAGAGACAAATGAGCATCGCACTAGGAGTTTGGCGACATCAATTGTAGAAAACCATTTTACTTTAGTCTATATATTTGTTTCCTTACTCTTTATAATGAACAAATAAAATAAAAATAGATTTCAGTCCACATAGCTGTTTCTGTTATTTTCAAAGATACAGACAAATGTTTTGGCTCATTAAGTGACAAAGCAGAAAATGTAATTGGAGACTGTGCACTTCTTGAGATGTTGAAATGCAATGGATCAAAAAAGTGTTTAAAGCCAGCGTCTGGCTCAGCTAACAGTACATTAAAATGCAATTATAAATGTTTTTATTATGTTGTGTGGACCAGTATTGTGTGAATATAGTACTTTAGAAATATTTTTATTGCTGGAATGTGAGGTGTACAAACAAGGAAGACGGAATGGGTTCCATATGAAAATAGAATGGGTAGTAGTGTAGATTTGTAGCGTTTTAGCCATGGAGAGCAGAAGAAGAGTGAAGAAATCAGGTGATACCTTTTTGAGGCTGGCTGAGTATATTTGAAGGTGAGCTTTCAAGAATACTAGTTCTCTTCGCCAGACATGATGTTATGCATGAAACAGAAAATTGACAACATTTTATACACACTAGGCAGTGATCATCAAAGGATATTTAAAAAAAACTTTAAAACAACAGATTGATAAATACAGGGACGGCAATAAACACACTTAAAAACCTGTGAGGCATGACAAGAGAGCCCAGTCTCTTATCTGCTTGTGGCCTCCAGGTCAGAGATAGGAGGTCATGAAGCTGGTATGAATGTCAAAACCACTTTGTAAGGTGTTGAATCTCTGCATTAATTTATGCTCCCATTCTTTCCTTTCCCTCTGTGTTATAAAATGTCCCATTAAAATAGTAATCTGCAAATCTAATATCAGATTGGTGCATGTTCATGCGCTGATGGAGTCTCTGACATGTTTCCCCAACGTAAAAGTGGTTGGACACTGTTGACGCAAAATAAGGTAGAACACATCAGAAAACCTGCAGGAAAAGGTCCTCTTGATCTTATATACCTACTTTGATTGAGGTACAGTTATCTGGTCACTTGTACGAATGTGCTGGCACGTTTTAGACCTGCTTTGCAGGCAGGGTGAGGTACCATTTTCTGATGGAGGTCTTGGGGCACTCCGGACAACCAGTTGTTTCAGGTTTGATGGTTGCTGGAAAGACAGGAGAGGTGGGACTGGGAATATTTATTTTAGTCTTGTATCTTTATGCAGAATATAATTCCAACCTATTTCTATCAGTCCTGCTATTTACAATTTGGTTGCCCCTGGATCCAACGGTAAATCTTTTGACTATGGTCGGATTCTTCTCATGAATAGCTTCTCTGGTCTGCACACTGCAATGCCCCTCCCCCTAGCTCAGACAAAAGCACGTCCTGCCAGAAAGCAGCAGTGTGCAGTAGTATTGCAGTATATGGTCAGAACGATCAGGCCATCTAGGGTTAAAGTACCCTAAAGGGTCTAAAAATATGAAAAAAAAAAAGTTTAAAATTTTAAAAAATAATAACATTTAAAAAATTCAAATCACCCCTCTTTCATAGGAACTGATATAAAACTAAATAAACATTAAAATCACAAACAGGGGTTATTTGACATTGTGCTGCTGTGGACTTTCTTTTCTGCTAAAATATAAAACCGGTTGTTGACGGCGGTGAACCGCATAACAGAAAATAGCGCCCAAAAGTGATCAAAAGGTCGCATAGTCCTCATTCTGCAAAAAAAATGATACCTTACACAGCTTACAAATTTATTAGAGTCAGAAAATGGTAAAAAAGTACAGAAAGAAAAAAAAAGAAAGAGCTGCAAAGTTATCAAAAACAATATAGGTTCTTTATTAAAGTTCTCCAAAAATGTATACAGATATATATATCCCACAAATGAGAAAATCATATACATAGGGTAAACAAGTAGCCCCAGTTGGAAAATGTATGTCCAGAATAAAACATAGTCAGCCAACAGTAAGGCCAATAAAGTGACAATAGTACAATGAAACAAATAGTGAAATAAACCCGGAGGTACCTTCGGTATTAAAAATATCATGTCTCTATAGCATACTTACCTGAAAGCATGATAAAGGGCAGACAAGGGTCAAAAAAAGGGAGGCCAAATGGTAAACCCTGACGCACGTTTCGCACAATACTTCGTCACAAGAAAGTGACGCAAAGGCTGCTTCCTTAAGGGGTTAAACATCACTAGGGGATTCAAATTTGAGAACTTTCTTTCCTGGGCAAACCCATTTAAAATTCATTGAGCCCTTTATGGAAGGCCTTTATTTTACAAATGCCTTTAAAGCAGACGTCATGAGTTTATACAATGAGTTTATGGCAGTGGAACTAAATCCACAACTGAATTGAATGACTAACACGTATATGTTTGTACTTTCTATGAACATTTCTTTTTTTTAAATTAAATTTATTTTAAGCAATATTTGATCCTAGGAAAACTAACAACTGTTACAGCTTTTTTTTTTAACACAACCATTTTGTTTGCACAGTGTATACATCATTACAAATAAAGGATGGTGTTACAGACATCAGCATAGTCTTTTGGGATCATTTGTAATACATTAGTACAAAGCATTGACCGCATTACTAATCCAATCACACGCTTCCTATTGATCCTATTTTGAGGAACCTGCCAGGGAGAACTATTTATTAATACCCAGTCAATTATGCTTAATTGGCTTATGAAATAAGCCAAACATTTGTGTTTCCCCTTAAGCCTGCAATCAATGAAGCCTTTAAATTTTGGATGTAGATACTAATTTCTCTGGCTTTTCTCTCAATTATCAAATATCTTTGACTGTAAAAACACTGTAATGTTATGGTAGTAACAAAGTGAACAATTTCCCATATACCAGCAAGAAATTATGGAGTATAAGAAACAAATGCTTTACTATGGATCTACACTAGAATTTAAGGTTGGACTTGATGGATATTTTTCTTTTTCAAAAAAACACAACTATATATACTAGAGTGGAGCCAAAGCATTAGAAGTTTAGGACCGGTACCCCCCTACCATTAACATCACGATCAGTGCTGAGACCAATTGCGAGCATTAACTCTTTGAATTATTATTAAATCAACCACATAGATTTAGTGGTTTTTACAAAATCACACTTACACGCTGGTTATTGCCACCTGACACAGTTTTCCTGTTAATAGCTTCTTTTCGTGAAAATTTGCAAATGAACCTCAGGGGCTTTGCACATTTCACAGAAGCCCCTTCTGGCTTAGTCAGCTGCTAATAATCCAGTCGTTCCTTCGGTGCTTATGCTTCCCTTCCTTTGTCAGAGAGCTAGTGAAAGCTGACAGAGCCAGAAAGGGCTTCTGTAAAGTACATAGGAGCCCCTAAGGCTCATTTGCATGTTATTAAAAAAGGAAATGCCTGAGTGTAATAATGTTTTTTGTTAAAATCGATTACGCCATTTGAAGCAATTACCCTTGCTGCATGTGGGCCACAGTAATTTAAAGGCCACTGGCAACTTTATCAGCGGCATTTAAACAGTTAACTGTGTCACTAATTACTTTACTTTAACCCTCTAAACATGGCACAATTTTACACTTTTTTGGTGGAAATTAACCTTCCCAACGTAGGATGTAATCGAACTGCATGGGCTGAGGTGACTTGCCTATCCATGCAGTACTATTACTTCAAACCTTCTGGCACTGGCTCCCAAGTGGAAAATTTTATATTTCAAAAATCAAGAATTTTTTGTGATGTTCGTCAAATATGCTTTTTTTCATAAATAGACACAAAACATCTTTCAACAAATTTGTCAGCTAACAAGAGGGTGCTATGTGTCACGAGAAAACATCTGGATATGTAAAAATGTTCAAATGTTATAACCACTTATAGTGACATATATTAGATTTGAAAAAATGAACCATGGAAGGTGCAGGAAGGTGCAAAATGGCCAAGTCATTAAGGGGTTAATACAGATGTATGTTGTAAATTTGCCTCAATGTATGGTTGATTTAGTAGCTAGTAGACTCCCTTGAAGTGTAAAACAAGCATAGGAAGAAAGAAAAGTATACGAGTGAAAGTGAATACTATAAAACCCTTTGAACCTTTATGGTACAGTGTCATGATGGCAGATCATACGAGAGCCCTTGTAGACCATACAACCTCTCTAGTTTTTTCTCGGTATCAAATATTTTTAAATTTGGAAGGCCTTATTTGAATGTGAACAGATCAATGTGAAAACTAGAATGTCTACTCTGTATTTTCCAATACATAGAACTAGCTTCTGAAGCAAGAAGAGAGAGAGAGAAATAATTTTAGAAAAGTGGAATAAAATTGACAGACCAAGAAAAGTACTGTGTATTTTGCAGGAACAAAAAGAGCTATAATTGTTGATTTTTTCCTATATAACAGTATTGTGCTTCTTACTTTCTTAGCCTTTTTGTTGCCACTACTTTTGCAACTTTACTATAGTTCCATCATGCATGTAACCGGTTATATTTTAAACTCAGTATAGAATTCTTGATAGTATGATTGAAAAGTATCAAATTTCTGCAAGACCATGTTAAATCAGAACATTCCCCCCCACACCTATTATGAGCCAATTTAAAATACTTTGGATAGTTTGGAGTCACTTATTAAAATATACTACATTTCACACTGGATTTTCCTTAACACTTCTGGAATTCTTGTGGCATTGCCTTCAAAAGCTAGGGAATGTGAGAATCCAAGAAGAGCTACTGATATTTTATGTACATATAGTGTTTCAGTCTTCAACAATAATGGCAGTTTTAAACAGTTGTCACAATTTACACATGTAAGGAAGATTAAAGAACAGGTTTCTCACCACGAGGGTAAAATTACCTGAGTTAAGAATTAACTATTAATAGGAACCAAAATATATTTTATAAACCTAATTTTGTATAATGATTAATGATTAAATGTGTAATATTATAGTCAACATAAGCATAAATGTTAGATTAGTAAAGAAAGATTCTGATGTTAAAGATTTTGGGCTTATGATGACAGCTGTAATGAATCAGAATTAGTGTACGGACCACATTGTAGTCACAAACCGTAATTACATCTGTGAGTCTACCTTCCAAATTCAAGTTTGAGCCGCAATTTTGGAGAATTTTGAATGATAAATACGCCTGAATATTATCATATTGGGTATGTTGAATGACAAGTTTGAGTTTTTAAAGAGAGATTTTTTTGGACTATACTTCTATATGTGTTTTGAGTTTTGGATATTATTTGACAATAAATGTCTGTAACATTCGGTTAAGTTTTAAAAGAGTGCCTCTTTGTTGCTGCTCATTCTAGAGGGAGGGGGGAACCATGTGATGCTAGCAGGATAACTTTGTACCTATTGAATTCAAAATCTACATACAAGGAATAGGCAGCTGAGGATCCGTCCCGTTCCCTATTCATACCTTCACAGCAACCTTGACCATCCCCTGCTCTCCAACCTATCTTCACAGCAGGGAAGCTGTTAACCCTTAAGGACTTTTAACACCAGATTACTGGTGGTAGAGTGTCCTAAATAGGCTGCTATGTCTAGGGGATGGGGTGACTGTGTTTTATATATATATAAAATACGAAATAATAAGTTTGTAAAAATGCAGGAAGCGCTCAGGCTGATGCCGCCCGGGCACCTCTCAGCTTTCCCGGTCTTAAATATATTTACACCTCCCTGCTGCAAGCCACCTCCTCCTGCCGGCCAGGGAACCGTCAGCCTGACCGCCTTCTGCACTTTTACAAAGTTATTATTTTGCCAATAAAAACGTCAAAATATATTTAGTTATGCATTCAGTGCTTATTGTGTGTAGACAAACACATGTTCTGATAGAAGGAGAGCACTATTGTAGAGGTGAATAGCTAGGCCCAGGGCACACCCTGTTTATTATTTTCTATCCATATATTTAGTATGATATATATTAATCTTTTGTCATAATTATACATTTATAGTATATTTAACGCAAAATATTATTCCCTGCAGCTAGGCACCTTATGGTCATTGAGGAGGGGCAGGCTAGGTTTTCCATCATAATAATAATGGAATATTCATGTTTTTATGCTATTTTATTGGGTTTTATGAAATGTATATACATCATTTATCTGTGGTAATGTCATGTAAAATAAACCATTTTTAGCAGAGAGAAGGTGCCTTTATATTACTTTTTATTCATTTTTTATATGTTGCAAAATGGCAAAAATGTGGCATATCATTGTGGATTTTTTTTATATTTATTTTTCCTTTATTTACTACTTAAGGTACTTCAACACTAGGCAGTTTTATTGCTCTTACCACGTACTGCAATACTACAGTATCATCACAGGGAGCGATAAGCTCATCCAAGATGATGGTGACTATGTGCTGAAATTAACTGCCAGTGGCAGCTAAATAGTTAACATCTGTGATTGCCACTAACATAATGCAGCCAACACCCACCATGTATGAAGAGGGAACATCCCGTGAGCCCCCTTCATACATTCTTAATGACATTTTGACGTATATGTACGTCATAATCCATTGAGAGGTTATGGATAAGAGCAACTACAGTATTTTTTGGACTATAAGGCACACCAGAGTATAAGGCGCACCATCAATAAATGCCTGCTAAAATGTCTAGGTTCATATATAAGGTGCACTGGACTATAAGGCGCACCTGATTATAAGGATGAATGACCAGCGGGTGGCAGACCTGTGCACAGTTCAAGGCAGCTGTTGTCTGTAAGTACGGTTCATATATAAGGCGCATTGAACTATAAGGTGCACCTATGATTTCTGAGAAAATCAAAGGATTTTTTGTGCGCCTTATAGTCCGAAAAATATGGTACATTTAAGTAATATTAGTTAAACAATATTAAGTCATAATAACTGTTGTTATCTGTAAAAACAAAAGAAAACATTTTCACTTAAAAAAGCTACAATAAAACCCACAAAATTATATGTGGTTTTGTGATGCTTGTTCTGAACTCACTTGTTATGAACTCACTAGCCAAAAATACCATACATTTCAAATACCATATTTCAAATATAAATCACACTACGTCACATTGCATTACACATTTCATATTTTAATTTCTTGTTACAAAGTTCATTTTAAAAATTCACATATAAAACCCGAAAACTATGCTTTTTCAGTTATTATCCCTAAGCTTAATTTTATATATAGGTAATATTGTTAGTTTGACTCAATTATTCGGGCAAGTTTTAGGGCAAAATTTTCAGTTTTGGCTTAATTAGACACATATATTCATAAGCTGATATTGATCCCTTTATAAATAAATTGAGTTAATTTTTTTCATTTTACTTATTGACTGTGACTGTAAAACTGACAGGTGGCTGGTTTTGATTTTAAGGGTAAATTGTGATTATAAATATTGCTCTTCTTTGTAGCTGACTGAGAATTCTGGTATTTTTTTATCATGCTGTCCAATTGGTTAAAAATCTTTCTCTGATGGACTGAAGCAGCTTGAGTGAACGCCTGAGCGCACAACCAATTAGGCTCATTTGAAGTAGCAGAATTGCCTTCTTTGGTGTTAAAACCCCATGTCAAACACTGGGCCTAAGCTCATTTGTAGTACAAAATGAGATTGACAGAGCAGCTGCAACAGGGGGCATGCCTGCTGGACGACTTAATTGTGGAGACTGAAGGGCCATCATGAACTGGCTTGTAGAGATTGTATCACCATGGCTGCATTACAAATGCTCCTTATTAACAATGATCTGTAATCAATGAGCTGAGGCAGCCAGACCCATTTGTGAGGAAGAAAAAGGGAGTCACAAGGCCCAGCTACAAAAATGGAACGGTAATGCACATACCTGAGATTTTCCTTTGTGCATTATAATGCATTTATTTTTTAGATATGAATTCTGCTTTAGATATTTCCAGCACCAATATATGAATACAATAAAGAAAATGAATGCTGCTTCAATAATATGAAAAAATGGCATAATATGGCAAATACATATATTGGCAGTGATCAATATTGTAATGCAAAACATTTTAAAAGACAAAGTTGGTGGCTCCTAAACCATTGTGTAGACATCATGAAATTAGACAACACCATATCGAATTTCTTAATAATAATAATTCTTTATTTATATAGCGCACACAGATTATGCAGCACTGCACAAAGCATGACAAATTGGTCCCTGTCCCCATAGGACACAATCTAAACAACCTACCAGTATATTTTTTGAGTGTGGGAGAGAACATACAAACTCTTTGCAGATGTTGACCTGGGTGGGACTAGAACCCAGGACTCTAGTGCGGCAAGGCAGAAGTGCTACCCACTTAGCCACCATGCCACCGTGCCACCCATTCTTGTCTTAATGCATCTTGCAGTTATGTATTAGTTAAGTTGTGCAAAATATTTTTTAGCTTTTGGGTAATTTCTATGTTTACTCATAGTGGCACTAAAGAGTGATCAAGGTGTGCTAATTTTGCACTGACCTTTTTATTTTTTATTTTCTGTCTAGAAAAGTGGTTGTGGCTTATTCTTCAAGCTGCTCCTAGACAGCTTTGTTGCTTGTGCTTTTAAAAATTTTGCAAAATTTGGTTGTAATGTTTAAAAATAATCTGTGCTGAATTAATAAATAATACAATGATAAAAATAGACACAAAACAATTTATTTGCATATATGTACTCAATAGATCATTAACACAGCAAAGTAAATTAACTTAGAAAATTGATAAAGGACAGACTAATGCACATAGGGGTTCGTCACTTTTCAAAAAAATCTCCATTAAAAAATGTCTCTGCATGTATATGTACCTTTAACCTTGCCTCCTTTGAGAGCGTCAGCCTTTCTCTGTTTTCACTATACTGCCCTCTACATGTATACAGAACTTCTTCTTTCTCACTACTCCAGTCCGTCCACATGAAATCACCTCTTTCTATAACAGTCAGTCTCACTTACAGACACAAGGAGAAGAGACGGGGAGAGCAGGATGAGTCAATACTCTCCTGCTGCAGGCCTCTCCTATTCTCCAGAGCTCACACATGTAAACAAGAGCCACAGAGAGTTTGCAGACAAGACTAAAGTAAGTACCAGGAATGCTGAATCACTTGAATGGCAAAAAAGAATGGCCTCGGAAAGGAGGGCTGCATAAGGAAATAATAATAATCTTTATTTATATAGCGCCATCAAATTCTGTAGCGCTTTACAAATCATAGGGGACATATACAACTATATTACATTACAAAGAACAAACAGTCATATGGAACAATAGGAGTGAGGGCCCTGCTCACAAAAGCTTACAATCTATGAGGATGAGGGGGTGACACAAGAGGTTGTATAATGGTCAAAAGGAAAGTAGTGGGATTTAATTTGCTCAAATGCATCAGTTTTATTTCATATACTAAGCCAACAAGTAGGATGTGCAAAGTTAATAATGCAAAGGGGTTCATTTATCTTTATGTGTGTATTTTTGTTTTGTCCAGATTTTGAGTTTGTTTGATTTATCATAGAGGGTCATATGTTAGGCAGTTAAGTCTACAGGTTTTTTGAACTTTTTTTTAAAGTCACACATGAGTTGCAAACTCTTCTGCAACCACTTCAAATTTTTTTCCTATGTCTTCTCAGCCTTGAATTTATTTGTGCCTAAAGTTGAGACTTTTTTTTATATGTTCTCATCTGGATTTTAAAGTTAATTCAGAAACAACACAGAAAAATTGTGAAAAACTATTACTATTTACAATCAAATTCTACTCCTGATTCCATTTATCAACATTGTCTCTCTTAAGTATTCTATTTTTCTCCAGCCATTGAAGTTATGTGAGTTCCTTCCATATTTCTCACTGTTAGTATCGTTGGCATATATGTGGATATCCATTCCGCCAATCAAATTGTCCTTACTGCCAATATTAGTAAGTTCACTAACCCGCACTAACTCGCCTACTGGCTCTTTCTTCATAATAATGAAAAACTCCTGTCTGCTTAAAATTGGTTACATTGCACCAGTTTTTACACCACTTGCCAATTACTATAAATATTGTTTTGACTCGTGTATTGTTTTTTGTCGTATGAGGGTTTATTTTTTACAGTTGAATTTTGTAATGGCACCATTGCATTCATTATATAACGTATTGTGAAGATTCTTTTGCAAGAAGGAGCAATTCATCATCAGTCATGTTGTTTTCCTGTTAATAACAGGTAACAAGGTTGCTCTTCTCTGAACCTGCTCCAGCTCAACTATTTCCTTTTTATACACTGGTGCCCAAAACTGTAAACAATTTCCCATGTGTGGTCTACCCAGTGATTTTTATAAGGGCAGGACTTATTGTGAGATCTTATGTCTCACTTGATACAACTAATTATTTTATTTGCTTTAGCAGCAGACAACTGGCACTGATGACTAAAATTAAGTTTACTATCCACCAATACCCCCAAGTTTTTTTATCCTTCATTTTTACTAAGACATTCACCAATTAAAACATAATTGTACTTTTCATTTCCTCAAACCAAGTGCTTTACCTTACATTTATATACATTAAACTTAATTAGCCATTTGTCATTCCTCCAGCTTCCGGAAATCCATCTTTAATATTACAATACCATTCTCTGTATTAATTACTAAACAGAGCTAGTATTATCTGGAAATATTTAAACTCTATGGTGTAAATGTTATGAGGTTATTATTAATAATAGTAAAAAAGAGGCACTAATACAGACCCCTTTGGCACCCCAATGGTAACTTCAGAACAAACGGAGATTGTGTCATTAGTAATGGTCTTAAAGCACTGATGTTGGGTTTTAAGGGTATGTACACTGAAACACTCCAGTATAGCATCTCTAACAAACCCCTTAATAATTTTTTGAAGTCTGAGGTCTGTAATTTCTGGGATCACTTTTTGACACATTTTTTGAATATTGGCACCAGAATTGCTCTGGAATAGAATTTTCCCTTAAACTGTAGCTAAACTTTCAAACAAATGTTTATTTTTCTTAAGTATGAGTCCAAAAAAATAAAAAATTTAACATACTTTGATAATATATTTTGTAGTGTTTCTGTTATACCCCCACCCTAGCCCACTCCCTTGCTGGCCGCACCTCCTTCATGCCCCTCTTCATCCTCCTAGCATGGAAGTGGCGGAATGGCAAACATAATCGCAATTGCTAGCAATAATTTAGCATTTGTGACTATTTCAGGGCTTCTACACCACTTTTGTGACATAGAAGTCCTGATGAATATCCCCTGTGTCAAGGTAAACACCTGTAGAAAAACCATATATGGACAGGTGATGGTATTTTCCCATGACGTGGTTCCTACTCTGCAGAGAACACGACATATCTATAAAAAGGCTACCCTCTCTATAGCTCGACATCTCCTCAGAGAAGATTCTCTTTCACACAGCTACTATGGGATATGTCCTCTGCAGGAAGAGAATGCCCTGCTCCCCACTTGATAGCAGAGCAGCAAGGGGAAAGTGTCTAACTGTCAACAGAGCCCCTACTCCACAGAATATGTATATAGGTTCACAAAATAGAGAAAAATATTTTCACTATGATCGGAGCTCCAAGATTTCTAAAACTTCGATGAACAGCACCAATCTTCAATTTCTCCTGCTGAAAGTATGTCACCATTCAGACTAGCACCATCACGTTCTCATTCTCCTCCTTTATTATATTGTAACTGGAAGAAAATATGCAGGCAGATGGTGTGGTACGTTCCAACAAGGTTAAAATTTATTCCAGTTCATTATACTCACAAAAATCCAATAAAAATGCGCATATCACAAATTCACATAACGGGACGCTAGCTTTCTCTCCGCCCGACCCAGGGTTTCGCCGGCAAGGCTTCTTCCGGGGCGTTGCTCATAGGTTATATATGTATATAGGTTAGCAACAGCAAAACCAGTCAAGGAGGAAATTTACAGAAAGTTCACTTTCATAAAAACATACAACAGAAACACTACAAAATAATGTGTATTATATGTTTTATTATTGGGACTTTAAAAAATTAAAGTTTAGTTTAAAGCATCGTCTATTATTTAAAATAGAGTACTGTCATTTACAGTACATAATTCCTGCAGTATTCCAAGTGTTTGCCATCTAGGCATCGTGATTTGTCTATTTTTGTGGGTTTAAGGTGTTGCGGCACTTCTTCCTGGGTTAAGCAGCTGTCATTTAATGGAGGGTATACATTATTTCTGATAATGTCATCCACCATGTTCTTTTCCTTTAAAGACAGTGTAGAGCATGACTTACCGTAAATTGGCCCTTTCCTTATCTCCCTCTGCTATGACCAGAGGTTATTCCTTGGTGGTCCAACTCTTTCAGTTCTTTACTGTTTGTATATTTGTTAAATATACAATTAGCTTCAGGTTTTAGCTTCTCTCCATTGCTGGGATACTGCATGTTTTTTATGCATTAGGTAGATTGGTTACTATTATTATGCTATTGCAGCCTTATTGCTAGCAATAATTAACGAATTAATTTGAAAACTCAAAAGGTTAAAGTCAGAAGAGAGAATAATGATCAGAAAGGCTTTAAGAATTGAAATAACTTGTATAATTTTAAAAGGTCTTCCATAACCATAATAATTTTCATCTAATATGTTTTATTTTGTTGCTCTATACAATTCAAGATTTCAATTTGGTGGAAACAGAACCTAGATAGTATCATATAGTTTCTAGGAATGTCATACAGTAACCATATCAACATTACATGCATTACCTGTGGAGATGTTTATTTTGGCGGCCCGATTGGAGAAAATACAGGGAGGAATTTCTATTTTTAAAATCAAATAAAGGGGTTGTTCAGGAATTCATTTTTTATACAAATTTGAGGGGGCTGCCAAACTATCAGGAGCTGATAACTCCTCCAGAGCTTCAATTTTCCCACGGTCACTGGCTGTATACAGAGGTTGGCGGTGCTGTCCTGACCACTGCCACATACCTGCTACTGTCTGAAACTCATGCATGTATACATGCATCGGCATGGCAGTGTCGGGAGAACAGGAGTGCTGGTCAGTATCAGCACTTTGATATTTTTACAGCCCCTCCAGCCTTGTATAAGAATGGAGGTGGTTTTTATCAAGGTAACAATGGAGGCATGGCTTTCCTTATCCCATCTTTTTTTGCATATTTTTTACCCATATTAAATTCATTCACAATAACAGAAATAAATGCCTCTTTAGCAGTAGATCCAGTTTAAATAAGGGTATAGAGTGGGTCCATTATCCAGCATTATTTAATATTAGATCTTAGTAAAAGAGAGATGAGCTTCCTCGTCAAAAAGAATAGTGGTCAATATTAATAGGCAAACTATACTATGCCTTTAATAAAATTTGCAACGAGGCACAGGTTCAGGGTTAAGGTACAAAACCTAACCCCCCAACATCCTAGTGGCCACTTCTATGAATGCTTTCTAAGGTTGAGCCCCTCAGATACCAGTTCATGGTTGACACTTTTACCTCTGTGCAATATGGTGGTGGGTGAAGCATTTGGATATGGTTTAAAATTTCCAATGAAGACTCATATATTATCATGCTATTTTATCAGTTTTATCTTTGCAGAATTTGCCATCATTAAAAATATAATTAATTTTCCTCAATTTGTTATTGACCATTGAAACGTTTGAAAGATCATGTTTATATTATCATTTGCCTTATCATTGGCCAAACTTCCTATTCTTCTTATCTTCCTATCCTCATATTGCCATCATGCCATATTATTGTTTCTATATTTAACTTTTTAACTCTTCTCAGGCCGCCTACTGACTTAAGACGTCGCTGCAATTTTCTACTGCTCCTGTGCTAGCCGCGGAAGCAGGACCCGGTCTCCATGTGTTAGAGACACTCAGACACCCTAGGGAGAAGGGAGATGCGGTTTGTTACCGCTACTCCCTTCTCCGTTCCTCACAGCACTGAATGAGCGCAATGCATGGAGGAGCAGAGCCGGAACTGCCGGGTCTAAAGGAGTTTAACAGAGCTGCTGGGTCTAATTAGACCCAGTCCAGCTCTGATCAGCACCACCAGTCACAGGTGGTCATTTTCCCTGTGACTGAGGCTCTTAGGCCCCTTCCACACTTGCGTTGCAGATCACGTCAGAGTTTGATCAGGGTGCGATCAGGGTTTGGTCAGTGAAAAACGCACATTTTGCATCAGAGTGCACCAGTTTTCAGTCAGAGTTTGTTCAGTGTCTCAGTTTTTCACGCACATTTTTAATGCAATTTCAATGCAATTTCAATGTGTTTTTCACGCACAGAAAATGCGCGTGAAATGGACTCAGGACTGAGCTCTATCTTCACTATGGCAATTGATGGATGAAAAATGCATGGCACTTGCATTGCACTTGCAAGTGTCTCAGAGTGCAATGCATTTTTGATGCATCTCCATAGACTTATATGGTGCGTTTTTCACGTGCGTGACTTGCAAAAGTAGAGCATGCTGAGATTAAAACGTGCGTTAAAAAAAATGCGCGTGTGTGCATGAAAAAAAATGCAAGTCTGAAAAGACCCATTGATTACAATGGGTCAGAGTGCAATGCAAGTTCTGCGCGTCAAAAGCACGTGCAGAAAACGCGTGTGAAAAACGCAAGTGTGAAAAGAGCCTTATACATGCCCCAGTTACAGGGGAAAACTTGTAAAAGAAAAAAAAAGAAAATTAAAAAGAAAAAAAAAGTATAAATGTCCCCCAGGGGTCTTTTATGACCTCATGCGGGACATATCAAGTAAAAACACACACACAAAAAAATAATAATAAATATTCATAGAAATACAATGACTTTTCCCCATGTAAAAAAAAAAAATTCCCTCGCTACACTACAAAAGCATCGCCATAGTCACCCGTTTCCCGAGACTATACATATTATATATCAAAACGACCAAAACAAATTAATTGATAATGTTCATTTTGAGTTAATTTGGAAACCAAAAAAAAAGTACTATTATTTACAAACAAAGCATTTTTTCCACTTATAACCCCAAATAAAAACACTTGCTCTATGTGTCCCCCCCCAAAAAACCACCACAAAAAATGTTAGGTTAGCATGCAAAAAAAAAGTTATGGCCCTTAAACCGCACTTATGAAAATTTGCTAAAAATGCCCGGTAACTAGAGCCTTTTCAGGCTGTGTCACCTGTGTCACAAGTTAAAAGTTGTTTCCCTAATTCCGTGGCTAAAACAGTATGTACAAAACAATTGACTGAGATCAATAAACTTTTATTGTATTGATATATTTTTTTTATATCAATTTTAATAAACATTCATTTTAATACAATGAATAATCTTTTTACAATGAAGATTTATTTTATATGACTTTCTGATTAAATGCCCATTGATATAACAGTATAGTGTAGCATGAAAAGTTAAACATTCTTGTAAAGAATTAAATTGGGTAAGACTTACAGTTGGTGGTTTCTGTATAAGAGTATGGTCACGATGTGCTGTGCATGCTCCATTCTTATTAAGAAAGCTGTTGTCTACTACTAGTGTCGTCACTCTGGGGGAACAGTTTGTGGGAACTCAGGTGCCGGCCAGGATTGTTCTGCGTCAGTTATTGTGACACCAGAAGAATATAACATGTACTTTTCTGGATATTGAAACTCCTCTGTGGACATCTTGCCTACAGGAACTACAACTACCAGGATTTGGGACAATACCATTGAACCTGGTAACATACTTGATGGTTTGATATGCAAGACTATAGGTACTGCTTCACCCTCTTTTTACTAGTTGCTTATGTTCTAATCAATTAGCAACTTATTTATAGGTTATACTAATACATTTCTGTACTTATTCAAAAGCGCAGGTAGACTTTATTTCAGTTGGATATAGGTTTGAAGGGAAAGTGTGGGTGTTCCCTGTACTTACCAGCAAAGTTTGTATTGAAATGTGTTTGTGTTGTTTGATTTTCGCCAGTTAATTAAATATCTTGTTATTTTATCAGTTTTATCATTGCAGAATTTACCATCATCCTCAATCAGCATTTGTCATTGACTAAGTCATATAAAAGAGATTGTTTAAGATTATGGAAAATGTGTTGCATTAATGTAAAGTATTTAAGCTTGTCATATGGTTGGATGTTAAATAAAACTAACACATTTCTTCTTTTTATCAGCTCTTGATAAATGGAAATGATGACGAGAATGATCATTTAGCTGCATCCCAATAGTTTAATGGTCTATGGATATGTCCCAATAGATTCAGTCTTACCTCCCTCATAAAAAGAAACATATAGAGGATTTCTGAAGAAACAATCACTGAACAAGATGAATGAAGCTTCCCATGCCTATTATCATTCAGAGACCTAGAAAAGGGACTTTAAAAATGCAGCACTACATTCTTCCCTTGATGTTTTCCATGATCTATTACAACATTATGTGGCAGATAAATTAATCATTAAAATCTTAGTAAAGTCTTTACAAATAATAACCAGGTGTAGTTTGATTGTCTTTGATCTCAGGGATAAAATTTATCTCTGTCATTTAATATAGAAGAAATACGGCATATGATTTACCTCATGACCAATACTTAGTGAAAGTTCACACAAGGGGTGATTTTCATAGCTGTTCCAGAGCTGTAAAGTTAGTCTGAGAGAAAACGTCAGTTTATTTTCTGTGAAAGATGATGATTTGTTAATTTTCCCTAGTTTTTAATTGTGTATACTGTTTTGGTTGGGTATCCAATTATATATGTCATACACAGTTATTTGGATTGTGTAAGATAGAAATGTATTTACGTTATATACTCGAGTATAAGCCTAGTTTTTCAGCACAAAAAATGCGCTGGAAAACCCAAACTCGGCTTATACTTGAGTCAAAAAATAAATATATCTAAACTCACCTTTCCGGCGACCCCTGTATATCTTCTGTGCGATCTGTCCGGCAGCGGCAGCAGGCTATATACACTGGGGCAGGGTCTGGCAGGCTATATACACTGGGGCAGGGTCTGGCAGGCTATATACACTGGGGCAGGGTCTGGAAGGCTATATACACTGGGGAAGATCAAGTGTAGTAGCGTTCTTATAAGTTTAGGATATGCCGGGTGAGGGGCCCCGCAATTCTCTGCGTCGGCAGTATATGACCAGCCCCAGGGTCAGACTCGGTCCCAGCCTGCACCAAGTTAAGTGTAGTAGCGTTCTTATAAGTTTGGGATATGGCGGGTGAGGGGAATGTAAACAGATGCGCAAGAAGCGCATGATGCGCATGGAGCTGGCGCTCCGCTGCCAGGCGAGCTTTCGCCAATCCAAGCCCCTGTCTCTAGGCCGCTTTCCCTGACCAGCAGCAGCTCTCTCCCTAGCGGCATCCAGACACAGAATGATCCGAGCAGCGCGGGCAGCGGCTAGTCTATCCCAGGGTCACCTGATCTGGCCAGCCAACCACTGCTATCGACGTGTAAGGGTACCACGTCATGCTGGGTGGAGTGCAGAGTCTCCTGGCTTGTGATTGGCTCTGTTTCTGGCCGCCAAAAAGCAAAACGGCGGGAGCTGCCATTTTCTCGAGCGGGCGAAGTATTCGTCCGAGCAACGAGCAGTTTCGAGTACGCTAATGCTCGAACGAGCATCAAGCTCGGACGAGCATGTTCGCTCATCTCTAATTAGGTATTATCGCTTCCCAAAATGTCCGATCTATCAAAATATTATATAGCGATTATTATATAGCAAAATATTAGCGACTTTTCCTAGCGTTTAACCCCGTAATGGAAATAGGCGCCCCATAGTCGAAAATGCCACTTTCTTGCCATTTTGAAAAATATAAAAAATTCTATAAAAAGTGATCAAAAGCCCATACAGTCCTCAAAATGATAGCATTAAAAATGTCATCAAAAGTTGCAAAAAAATGACACCACCCACATCTCCATGCACTGAAATATGAAAAAGTTATTAGTGCCAGAACATGGCAAAATGAAGAATTTTTTTTTGTACAGAAGGTTTAAATTTTTTTAAATGTATGAAAACATTATAAAACCTGTACAAATTTGGTATCCTTGTGATCATACTGAACCAAAGAATATAATAGACATGTCAGTTGGGGTGCTCAGCGAAAGCTGTAAAATCCAAGCCCACAAGGAAATGGCGCAAATGCGTTTTTTTTATCATTTTCACTGCTAAATTTTTGACTGACCATCATCCCCTAGTTTTTTATATCCTGCCATAAGAGACTTCAAAAACCACCAGGTAGACTGATATCCTGCCATAAGAGACTTCAAAAACCACCAGGTAGACTGATAGTGACTTCCACCGACTTGATTCCATCCCCATTATCAATCCTATTGGAGAAGTCTTAACACCATTAATTAAAAACATAGTCTTTCCTTCTTGTTACCTCATCTTTCTTTTCTATTATCAACCATGTAGGTATACTACCACCACATGGTATCCTAGTCACTTGGGACATAACATCCCTTTATACCTACATCCAAAATTCTAAGGGGATAGAATCAATCACAGAGATCCTCAAAAAAACTTGCTATGAACCCTCCCATATTTCTTTTTACATCAATTTATTACATCTGGTCTTGGAGGAAAACCATTTTCTCTTCCAGGACAAATTTTGCATTCAACAACAAGGGACAGCCATGGGTTGTAATGTTGCACCCCTCTATGCCAACTGCTACATGGATTCTGTTGATAGACAATACATTTATCTATACTCCCTGTTCCAATAATATTCACTTATCTGGAAAAGATATATAGATGACATCTTCTGCATTTGGGTGGGCACAGAGACTACATTAAACCAGTTTTATGTCTTCATGAATATTATTAACCCGCAACTTGACTTCACACTTCACCATGACCCATACAAACTATATCAGCTTTCTGGATACCATAATCATCAAAAACCTCAATGGTAACACATCCACTGGCATTTACAGGAAAAATATGGACCGCAATAGCTAGCTACATTGCTCTTGTTGTCTCTCCACTCTATCTCTATGCTACATTGTATAAGCTGTCACCCACCATCCCCCAAGAATTCAATCCATCGCTCACAATTTTCCCATATTAGATGCCTTGTAACTGACCCCAATACCCAGGCAACCAGAATCAACAAAATGGTGGAACACTTTTATGACCTCAGAGACCCCATACAGGTGATGGGAATATACAATCTACAAGAACATTCTCACCCCCTCATTTCACACTACTGGTAATAAGATTATGAATATTATATGGGGACATTGGAATATCCTTACTAAACCTACCCCACCATACCAGCCTTCCAAAATGCTCCCCTAGCTTGCACTAGACTTCCAAAATACCTAAGGGACTCCTTCATTAGGGTCGACATTGAGCCCAATACCCAAATCCCCTGCCAACAATTTCTCTGAAACCCATGGAAGGGTACTAACAATATCCACAGTGCACAAATGTCTTCAGAGGGGACAAACTTTACCATCCCCACACAGGCAAATCCTTTCCCATAAAGGATTACTACACCTACCAGACCACATTTGTGGTCTATTTAATCAAATGGCCATGTGTACTAATATATCTGCGAGAAACTACACAATCAACAAGCTCTAGGGTTGGACAACACATGTCCACCATCAGAACTAATAATATACTATTACCTGTCCCCCACCACTTTCATCAACATAAACACAACCTGTCACAATTGCAATACCAAATTGTTGAACATATTCCGTGACCCAGAAGAAGTGGTAATTGGATTAAAATGCTAAAGAACAGCGAATCCTATTGGATCCATACTCTTCAGAGTACAGAACTCCATGGACTAAACAGTGACATTGATGCTTCAAGTTTTATATAATTACCAGCCAAGATAATGTACTGTATAATTGTTTATTTGATTTTCCTATGACAGTTACTGCCATTATCCTTATTGGTAATATAAAGCAGGCTCTCCCCGTGTTATTTATTTTTTCCTCCCTTTTATTTATTTTTCCTCCATTTTCTTCCATTTTAGTTTCCTCCTAATTCCCCCCTCCCCGTTTTTTCAAGTTTACCTTTATAGCATACACTATATCCTCATACATGCAATACATTCAACCTACAATTCCTCTTGTTCCACACATCATTACATAGTCTCTTCCCCATAGGTAGCACACTATTCATTTATTGTGATAGATACTCCATATGTCATAATTCTTTTCCCCTCCATTTACACATGGACCGCAACTGTTAGTACTTTACCCATGGGCTACACTTGCAAGGCGTCCGTGGTTACCTAGACGTGTGAAAATCGGAAGTACACTGATTACAGAACTTCTGGTCTAACGCTTCACACGCTCTACACACTACTTACTTATTTATATACAGCGGCGTGGCTCCTGCATGTCATGCGCCACATTTCAGAGTACATTTGTACTATACCCAGGTGCCCACACACTTGCTACTTACCTCTATTACCTGTCGCCCTTTGGTAAGACTCTTCTATATTTATTTACAGCCCTGCATATTTGCTACCGAGAATTAATTGAATTGCTATATATACCTATCTGCTTATGGTTTAAGTGTTATTTTAAGTATATTGAAATAGACTTACTTTGTTATATAAACGCTCAATGAATTCGTTCAACGAACTGTATATTATGACTGCCAATTTAATCTCTTCAGTATACTTATGCCTACTTACTGCAGAGTCATCCACTCAGTTATATAATTTTGTACTTTGTGTTTATATTTCAGTATTTGATAAAGGCTGCTGCGTCAGCCAAAAACGTTCATATGAAATGAAAACTGGACATGTGTCTTAATAAATTCCCAAATCTCATATTGGTGTGCTTGGATTATATTTATATTTATGTCCCCTAATGGTTAATTAATAGTAAATGCCTGTAACCAATTACTTTGTATACAGTTCTTCTTCACAAGCATTGGCTCAGAATAAAGAAATTAACCTACAGTGAATACGGAAAGTATTCAGAAGTATTCATATTGATGCACACTCTGCACCCCATCTTGACAAAAAATAAAGAAATGTAGATATTTTTGCTAATTTATTAAACAAGAAAAATAATAAAATATAAGATGGTCATAATTATTCGAACCCTTTGCTGTGCTACTTGTATTTGATTTTTATGCTGTTCATTTCCTTCTCCTCTTCCTTGAGATGATTCAACTCCTTCAATGGAGTCCAGCTGTGTTTAATTGCTCTCATGGGGTCTAAGGAACTGCCCAAGGAGCTCAGATACAGAATTGTGGCAGGGCACAGATCTGGCCAAGGTTATAAAAGAATTTCTGCAGTACTCAAGGTTGCAAATAGCACACAGTCTCCATAATCCTTAAATGGAAGAAATTTGTGGCGACCACAACTGTTCCATGACCTGGTCATCCAGCCAAACTGTGGGGAGATGGGAGAAAGTTCAACAAAGTCAACTATCAATGCAGCCTTCCACTAGTCAGGGCTTAATGGCTTTACTTTTTGGTGTTAATTCTAAGTGGTATTTGTGGAGAAAACCAGGCGCTGCTCATTACCTGCCAAATACAATTCTAACAGTGAAAAATGTGGTGGCAGCGCCATGCAATTTTCAGTTGCAGGGACATGACAACTGGTTGCAATTGAAGAAAAAATGTATGCTGCCAAGTACAGGGATAACCTGGATGAAAACCTCTTCCACGGCGCTCTTGCCTCAAACCCTCAAACTGGGCCAAAGGTTTACCTTCCAACAACACAATGACCCTAAGCACACAGCTAAAATAACAAAGTGGTGGCTTCAGAACAACTCTGTGACCATTCTTGACTGGCCCAGCCAGAGCCCTGACCTAAACCCAATTGATCATGTGATATTTCAGTTTTTCTTGTTTTATTAACTAGCAAAATATCTACATTATTTTTTTTATGTCAAGAAGAGGTGCAGAGTGTACATTAATGAGTAAAAAATTAGTTTTGATCTTACCAATTCTCTGCAATCAAAAAAATAGTGAAAACATTTCCTTTAAATGTCCATAAGTGAATGAACTATTAAAGGGAACCTGACATCAGGAAGGTATTTTTTACACGATGACAGATTCCAATAGCCTCTTGATTTAGAAAATGTTTTTGTTTTTTGCATCTGAATAATTCCACTGCTTTTTAAACGTTTCTTTAACATTACCTGGCTCCCTGCCAGCAATGTGTGTTGAGTCTCAGGGGTGGGAGTTGTTCAAATGGCAAAAGTCATCTTCTTTTCAATGCCTTCTCCCTTCTCCTCACTCCCCGTCACTCAGTTTCTCCCCTGCTACCTCCCCCAAGTTTACGTCAGCTTACTGATCCAAGCCGATTATGTTAAAGAAACAATTAAAAAGCACATGCCATAGGCTATTGAAACCTGTCATCATTTAAAATTTATCTTCCTGATTACAGGTTCCTTTAAAGTTTAAAGTGTCAGCAATAAACACTTAAACGCTCAAATTTGGATGTTTACTAAAGTTTTATGTATATAATAGTAGTGAACAAGCATCTGCTATTACAACCATGGATATAATTTTAAAAACTATGTAATTCATCATGTAATGGTGAGATAGACTGTTATCATTTAGCTTCCATCAAGGTGTCATTTCAACCATTAAAGTAATCCAGCTAATGTTATTTATGCCGGCATTTTTCATTTAATCATTGGGGTAGGCTTCAAACTGAGCTTCCAACATAGATGGGAACATAGCCTAAGAGTATAATGTATATCAAATGTAATTACTAATTTTCTTAAAAGGAGCACATACAAGACATCTTGCAACAGCGTGTAACTCCGGAGACCACACTTGAGATCATCTTATTTATGTTTAGTAATATGTATCTCAATGGACATGTTTTCAGAATGAATGACACAATCTGATTGTGAAAGATGCAGTAAATAAGATCCTGTAGATATTACGTGTTGTTTAATATGTTATTGGCTCACAGGCCAAAGAATTCATGCTTCAAAGCCAAATGAATTACCCTACACAGAGCATGTTCTTACTGGTCTATTTATTAAGGTAGGTAATATCCTATAATCTGCATCAACATATTCATAGGCAAATATTTTTATGTGTTCTAGATTTAATTAACACTGTGGGGTAACCTATAACGTTAATGTATAGGATTGCATTACACTCATTTTAATTTCAAAGTTTAATCAGCATTAAGGAGTACATCAATCTTCAAAAACTTTAAAATGATTAAGTAATGATAATTATTAAATATTCTAAATAACAGAATAGCATCTTTCTAAATAACTTGCGGGATCATTCATCTAATTCCATGTAAAGTACAGAAAGTTCTATTCATTATGTGACACAGAAGGTGTGGACCCTCTATGTTACCATTATCTGACTATTCTATCTGACTAGGCTATTCCTGATGTTCTCTAGGTGATCAATTGTTTCTCATTGATTACGGCCAGGCCCTTTTTTTGCTTTTGCGTTTTCATTTTTCACTTCAAAAATCGCATAACTTTTTTATTTTTCCATGTAAAGAGCTGTGTGGGAGCTTGTTTTCTGCGTAACAAATGCAATGAAATTGGTGAAAAAAATTCATTTGTACACTTTTCTTGTTCGGTTGAATTTTACAGCTTTCACTGTGTGCCCCAAATCACATTTCTACTCTATTCTTTGGGTTGGTGCGATCATGGGGATACCAAATTTATGCACGTTTTATAATGCTTTCATGCATTCAAACCTCCTGTACAAATAAACATTCTTCATTTTGCCATCTTCTGGTGCTAATAACTTTTTCATACTATAGTATACGGAGCTGTGTGTAGTGTCATTTTTTGCAACTTTTGATGATGTTTCCAATGCTAGCATTTTGAGGATTAAAGTGCTTTTTGATTACTTTTTATTGAAATTTTTGTATTTTTCAAAATGGCAAAAAAGTGGCATTTTTCAACTTTGGACAGTATTTTCCATTACAGGGTTAAACGTCAGAAATAACCATTATTACTAGAGATGAGCGAACATACTCGTCCGAGCTTGATGCTCGTTCGAGCATTAGCGCACTCGAAACTGCTCGTTGCTCGGACGAATACTTCGCCCGCTCTAGAAAATGGCATCTCCCGCCGTTTTGATTTTTGGCGGCCAGAAACAGAGCCAATCACAAGCCAGGAGACTCTGCACTCCACCCAGCATGACGTGGTACCCTTACACGTCGATAGCAGTGGTTGGCTGGCCAGATCAGGTGACCCGGGATAGATAGCCGCTGCCCGCGTGCTCGATCATTCTGTGTCTGGATGCCGCTAGGAGGGAGAGAGCTGCTGCTGTCAGGGAAAGCGTTAGGCTGTTCTATTAGAATAGTGTTAGGCAGGAGTGATTCAAAAAGAACCCAACAGCCCTTCTAGGGCTACAATAAAGTTATACATTTTTTTTTATTTGCTTGTGGCTGGGCTTGCTGGCACTAGTAGTGCAGCTGTACCATATAGTGAGGAATTTGGCAGGGGGACTTGCTACCGTTGTGTTTAGCTCTTAGTGACACGCATATCCACCCAAACACCGAAGTGGGAAATTATTAGGGGTTTGATTAGAATTGGCAGAGTCTGCTTATTATTTTTTTTTTACCTTTATTTCATTTTATAGCTCAAATCATCTTGCAAAGCAGTGTGCTTTCAGTGTCGGCTACAAAAAGCCATAGGAGAACCCCAACGGCTTACTTACGCCTACAATAGCGTTATATTTTCCTTTTTTTGTTTGCTTGTGGCTGGGCTTGCTGGCATAGTAGTGCAGCTAGTACCCTACTGTGGAGGAATTTGCTGGGAGACCTGTGACCGTTGTGTTAGCTCTTAGTGACACCATATCCACCTTAAACACCGAAGTGGGACAATTTATTAGGGGTTTGATTAGAATTAGGCAGAGTCTGCTGATTTTTTTTTTTTTTTACCTTTATTTCATTTTATAGCTCAAACTCATCTTGCAAAGCAGTGTGCTTTCAGTGTCAGCTACAAAATATCCATAGGAGAACCCCAACGGCTTACTTAGGCTACATAGCGTTATATTTTCTTTTTTTGTTGCTTGTGTGGGCTTGCTGGCATATAGTGTGCAGCTAGTACCATATGTGAGAATTTGCTGGAGACCTGCGACCTTGTGTTTAGCTCTAGTGACACGCATATCCACCTCAAACACCAGAAGTGGGACAATTTATTAGGGGTGATTAGAATAGGCAGAGTCTGTGATTTATTATTTTTTTTACCTTTATTTCATTTATAGCTCAAACTCATCAGGCACAAAAATCAGTTGTGTGCTGTCAGTGTAGGTTAGAAACTAGCCATAGCATAGGATAGCATCGTTTTGTTAAAAAAAATAAATAAATAAATATAAACACACAAAAAAAAAAAATTAAAAGTTTACACTTTAATTTGGAAAATGTTTAACCCGAGTGCTAGGGGGTAGAGGACGAGGGCGTGGACGTGGGCGTCCAACTACTGCAGGGGTCAGAGGCCGTGGTCCTGGGCAGGGTGGAGACACCACTGCTGATGTGATGAGGGGCAGGGAACGCCGCAGAGCTACACTCCCTAGGTTTGTCATGTCTCAAGTTACTGGGACTCGTGGTAGAGCACTGTTGAGGCCAAACACAGTGCAAGAGTTGATGTCGTGGATTGCGGACAATGCTTCTAGCCATTTGTCCACCAGGCAGTCTTCCACGCAGTCCACCCATGTCACCGAAATCAGCACTCTCCGGCTCCTCCACCTCAGCTCCTTCCCCCCAGTCTGCCCCCTCCCAGCAAAATTTGGCATTTGAACCGGAAACTCTGAGGAACTGTTTCTGGACCATTCCCACAGTCACAAACCACTTGTCCGGTTGCTGCTGAGCAATTTTCCGATGCCCAGGTTTCCACCAGTCGCAGTAAGTGGGGGGTTGGAAATTTTGGGATGCGGCATTACCTAACATGTTTATGATTTTTACTATTTATTTATATGTATATCATTTGTAGGGAAAGGGGGGTAATTGGAATTTTTATGTTTCTCTAATTTAAGTTTAACTTTTTTTTTCTTTTTTTTTACTATTTTTCACGCCCTCTAGTGTATTTTAAGCCTAGGTTGCCTGTCGGATCCTACCATTTACTGCCATACTACAATATGGCAGTATATGGGGATTTTTCCACATTATCTATTACAATGTGTAAATTGCACATTGTAATAGAAGAGTTAAAACCAGTATAGCAACAGATCGCCTTTCACGGCGTCATAGGAAGTGAAAATCTTAGCCAACATGGCGTGCCCACGCTAGCACCGATCGCGGGTGTTACCAGTGATCTGTAAAGTTATCTGTAAAGTTATCTGTAAAGTTACAGATTTTTTTTTACCTTTTTGTTGCTTTCACAAGTTTCTGGCTGTAAAATATTTAGTTACTGTACTTACTATTTAAAACATTGTCCCTTCATTTAAAGGGAATCTGTGGAAACTAACCTAATAAACTACTACCCATTTGTTTTCTAGGAGCTTAACATATTCTGGATCATGTTTCTTTCATAGCCCATTGTAGTGGCATAACTAAGAAAAACAACTTTGAAGTGAGATGTAAATTAGATGTATAATGTCATAGAGTCTAGAACTGAAGGCCAGCTCTAGCCACCTCCGAATCCCTCCCATTCTGTGATGCACATCAAACAACACATTTTTGGAAAGCAGTTTATAGATGTCTCTAAATCAATTACAATGAAGGAGGAATTATGAGGCGAGGAGAGCCAATCAGTGCTAAATTATGTTAACTTTCTACAACAACTTTACCTATCACTTCAAAGTTGATTTTCTGTATGATGCTACCATGTTGGGTCCTGTAAGAAACATGATTAGGAAGGTGTTAAGGCAAAATACTAGTATGTGATGACAGGTTTCCTTTAAGAAAATGAATAGCACATCACCAAAAGAATATAGAATGGCACTAATACATAGGAGTAAATACATTTATCAAAAGACACAGGCTTTTCAACCTAAAATAATAAATTCTTCCATATCAGACTTTTGGAAAAGTTGACATAATAGAAGACAATGTGAGCAATAATAGAAATGCACATAACTATAATGTGAAATGCTTAAATAAATGAATAGAGATAGAGAAGGTTTGAATAAATCTATCCGGCGTTTGCTTGAAAACAACATGTAATTTGCACAAAGAGGCTGATTTTACATGGGGATATTAGTAGGTTTAAACTACACCTACTTAATAATTACACCTTTGCTTAAGGGTAAATAACTATGGATTTCATCATAATTACAATGAAACCTTCTGATGCTCAAGGGCAAGGTTGTGTGCATCAAATGTACTGACAGAAAAGACAAGAAGAAATAAACCCAGCTGGATGCTATTCTAAACACAACGTGTCTCTATAATTTTCTACTTGTGGGAAAAATACTTTTAGAAAGGTCTTTGAGAAAAGCTCCTATAAAGGGCATCACATTCACAGTGCAAACAAAGCAGAAATAGAAGGCAAAATGTATAATCTTTCCTACTACTAAAACATTCATTTTCCATCTGGTTTCAAGTTGGAGAAGTGGGTTTTAAACACACAGCCCTTAAAGTGCTTTTATAACTTTCACTTTATATCTGAGACAAGAAGTAATCTGCTGGCAGTTCGATCTTGCATGTATTGTCAAGAACATGAAAGGATGTTCTTTTATCATACTTTCTAGTATGCTTGCAGTCGATTTGGAATCTTATTTTCTATATTTTTTGAACAGCTCATATTTTCAAACATATTGATAAACACACAATTAGACAGAGGGCATAAATAAAGGTACAATCATACATAACACACATATGGATATCCCTTATCTGTCCTCTATATGCACATGGATAAGTGCCATCCATAATCTTAAGAAAATTGGTGCATATAGATCTTTTTGTGCATCACACGTACTGAGTTGTTTTCACTGACTGACAGGTCTTAGATAACAAGCAGACAGAATCATACAGAGTAATGTATGCTGCACTGTAAGTATTTTAAACCTTCCTGCCTCACAGCTCCCTGTACAGGTCCCCTCCCTAGTCACATTACACATGCCACCCTCTCCTATTATTCTTAATTCCTCCACTGAGAACAGACAAATGACGAGTCTTCTCCCCCACTGAAGACAGACACGTGACAAGTTTTCCTTCCCCCACTGACAACAAACGAGTAACAAGCCCGCTCCCCTACACATACTGACAACAATCCGGTCTCCCTCCCACATGGACAACAGACTTTCACCCTGCAGCCTGGGCCCTCTTACACTTTAGCATTCGTTAAAGCAGGCATTTCCTCACTGCCAGGAACAAATACTTCTGGTTGTATCATAGCAATGTGTGGAGATAAAGAGCCATTTCTTTCAAAAGTGAGAGTGCACCCTCAAAGAACTGGTAGATCGAGATGGAGAGGGTAGTTCTTTAGAGACACAAATCAATATAAGACAAGTTACATGTCCTATAGTCACCTAGGTGTGACTCTGGTCATTTAGAACTTAAATCTAATATAAATACCACCTTGCAAGTTTTTGTCACATTAAATCAATAAATGTGTTAAACTTGCAACTAAATCTCAGGTGGCCATCATTCAAACACAACGTACGCAAACCTAGTTCTCCCATATTAATTGTTAATATATGTTTTTCAATTAGTATTTGTCAAGACAAGGAAGAGGTGCTACCGGCCAGGTGCTGCACTATAACACAGATGGCAACTGGTTGATGTTCCCTACATTGAGTATGTGCTCAGAACAGATGACAAACTAAAAAAGACACACACAAGCGTAGTCAGGAGTACTGGGTCAAAACAAAGAAAATTGGGGTAGAAAATTGAGATTTAGGCAGAGATTTAGTTGACAATGTAGCAAAGGTCAAATAACACAACAATTACTATAGATGAAGAAGTACAACATTTAGGTGACCAGTAAAACCAAATCTGGTGCAGGGGCTTGAAGAAATGTGGGCACCTGTGTGCAGTATCTTTTGTAATCTTGCACACCACTTTTTATCTTACCTTCTTTTGGGATAAATATAATCAATGACTCTAAAGATTAGCACAGGAATTTGGAGCTAGAACTTAAATGAATACTGCTCTAAAGTTTATCCAATATGGGCCCAATTGTTTTTCTAGTAGAACATTTCTAAGCCAGGTCCTAGAAACCCCATCTAACTGATAGGAATGTATTGACTTTGCTGTCCTGGAACAGATAAAGATGAAGCCTTTCTGGGCAGGTTAACCTAGAGCAGTGGTAGGCAAACTAAGGCACGGGTGCCAGGGGTGGCACTCAGAGCCATTTCTGAGGGCACTCAGACCATCATCCCAGGACAGAGTTCTCCAAATAGGACCAAATCCTCCAAATGTGCAAATATATATGCTGATATAAATATATGTAAGGTATAAATACAGTGTTTGCATTTATGTATATACAGAGTATACAAAATATATGCATATATAAACATAAACACAGTGGGGGATATTTATCAGGAACTCTTTGCGCACCGCCAGTGGCGCAGGGGCCCTGAAATAATTGCAAATGCTAGCTTATTGCTAGCTTTTGCGATTATTTGCCCTTATCCGCCACCTTCACGCCAGTGGGGCGTGAAGGGGCGTCAAGGGGGGCGCGGCCGGCTGAGAGGAGGGCGTGGCTGGACGGGAGTGGGCCGGCGTGGGGCGTTACTGTCCCCGCGCCTGCGCACTTGCTGTTCTTTTTTTTTTGCCTGGGCGTAGGATAAACGCTGTGCTGCAATCAGTCCCGATACATCAAGAGGCAAAAGCCTCTTGATGTATTGGGCTGCGAATTTGCAGCTGTGCCAGCGTATGATAAATATCCCCCAGTATATGCATGTATACACGTATACACAGTATATACATACATACATATATGCACAGTGGGGCACATGTATCATAGTTTTGCCTCTCTGAGGTGAATTTTAGAGACTTTTGGTGGCTAGTTTTTGCACCTTATGTATGATCCTGTCTTTTTACTTGTGATACATGTTCAGTTTTTCCTATCCTGGCAGGTGCAAATTTTGCCTTCTTTTTGAGACTTTTGTCTCAAATCCACATTGATACAAGCCATGTGAGGGGGTTATATGCAGGAGAGGATAAAACCCACGTGAGGGGGTTTTATACAGGAGTTGACACTACTGTTAATTTGGGATTTAACAGGTTTCATTTTTAATGCATTTTGAAACTAATTACAACAGCTGAGGAGAGGTGATTTGCCTTATTTCATTACTTTTAACATTTGAATTGACAAAATTCATAGTAAACGCAATGTTAACACATGCATTTACGCGGCGTTTATATTACGTTTTGTAAACAAAAATGTTAACAGTAATGAAATAAAGTAAATCACCTAACCTAAGCTGTTGTAATTAGTTTCAAAATGTATTAAAACCCATAAAGTCGCAAAAAAGTCGCAAAAAGGTGAAAAATTGCACGGAACATCTGCAAAGTTAAGATACATGTGGCACACTGCAAAAGGTGCAGACCGAGGTGCACTTGAAGAGCGTCAACAAAAGTTGCAAAAAAAGTCGCAAAAACAAGAAAAGTGGCAAAAAAAGTCAATTTGCCTTTTTGAAACTATGATACATGTGCCCCAGTGTATACATATATACACATAGGGGCATATTTATTAGGACCTCTGCGCCTCGGCATTTGTGAAATAATCACAAATGCTAGCTTATTGCCTGCTTTTGCGATTATTTGCCCCAATCCGCCACCTTCACGCCAGTGGGGCATGAAGGGGGGGGGGGGCACGGCCGTCCGAGCGGAGGGGGCAGCCGGCAGATGGGGCGGCGCTGGGCGGATAAACGCTTCACAGCCTCCGCCCTGAAGCCTCTTGATGTATCGGGCTGTGAACTTGCAGCGCCAGCGTATGATAAATATCCCCCATATACTCAGTATATGCATATATACACATATACACAGTATATACATAAATACACATATACAGAGTATTTACATATATACACAGTATATACATATATATACAGTGTATACATACATATACAAATATACACAGTGTATACATATATACACATATACAAAGTATATGCATATATACACATATACACAGTATTTGCATTAATACACATATACACAGTATATACATAAATACACATATACACAGTATATACATAAATACACATATACACAGTATTAACATATACCCAGAGTTTCTGCATATATACACATATACACAGTATATATATGCATAAATACACTATATATACATCTATGCACAGTATATATATATGCATACAAAATACAGAGTATAAACATATATACACGTATACACAGTATATCATATAAACACATATACACAATATATGTATCTATACACAGTATATACATATATAGACATATACACAGTATATGCATTTATACACATATACACAGTATATACATATATACACATAGGCAGGATGGATCCATGCTTTCATGTTGTTGACGCCAAATTCTGACCCTACCATCCGAATGTCGCAGCAGAAATCGAGACGCATAGCCAGGCAACGTTTTACCAATCTTCTACTGTCCAATTTCGATGAGCTTGTGCAAATTGTAGCCTCAGTTTCCTGTTGTTAGCTGAAAGGAGTGGCACCCGGTGTGGTCTTCTGCTGCTGTAGCCCATCTGCCTCAAAGTTTGATGTACTGTGCGTTCAGAGATGCTCTTCTGCCTACCTTGGTTGTAACAGGTGGTGATTTGAGTCACTGTTGCCTTTCTATCAGCTCGAACCAGTCTGGCCATTCTCCTCTGACCTCTGGCATCAACAAGGCATTTCCGCCCACAGAACTGCCGCTCACTGGATGTTTTTTCTTTTTCGGACCATTCTCTGTAAACCCTAGAGATGGTTGTGCGTGAAAATCACAGTAGATCAGCAGTTTCTGAAATACTCAGACAAGCCCTTCTGGCACCAACAACCATGCCACGTTCAAAGGCACTCAAATCACCTTTCTTCCCCATACTGAAGCTCGGTTTGAACTGCAGGAGATTGTCTTGACCAGGTCTACATGCCTAAATGCCGCCATGTGATTGGCTGATTAGAAATTAAGTGTTAACAAGCAGTTGGACAGGTGTACCTAATAAAGTGGCTGGTGAGTGTACACAGTATATACATATGCATACACATATACACAGTATATGCATATATACACATATACACAGTATACACATATATACACATATACAAAGTATATGCATATATACACAGTATATACATATATACACAGCATCAGTTCTGCTAAGTTGTTAGTCCTCCCCTTGCAAAGTTTATATTAAGGAGAATATAGGTGCATACTGTAGAGTACAGCAATGTAACATTTCTATGCCAGCAGCATGGGTTGGATGAAATTCTAAATAGATCTAAGCATTATAGGAAATCTACCATCAAAATCAAGCCTGATAAACCAGGGACGGGACGGGAGTGGGCCGGCGCAGGGCGTTACTGTCCCCGCGCCTGTGCACTTGCTGCTGCTGGCGACTTTTCATACTTGAAAAGTCGCCGGCTGCGGTTTTTTCTAGAATAACCGCTGCGCTGCCAGCAGCCCCGATACATCAAGAGGCAGAAGCCTCTTGATGTATCGGGCTGCGAATTTGCAGCGGCGGGGCTAAGACGGGCGCGGCTGTCATACGCTGGCACACAAGTGCCAGCGTATGAATAAAATCCCCTATGATGCAATTGGAAATAAATAAAGTCTGTGTATATATAGCTGGGAACTGGGAAAGGGTGATAGAATAATGCTTTGTACATATGTATAACATACATTTTGGTTAAAGCTCTATTATTTAAAAAAACTAATCAGAAAAATTAAAGAAGCTTATTTTTTCAGTTTGTAGTCAATTTGTAAAAATTTTATGAATGTAATGCTTTTTAGAGAGATCATCAGTTTAAAGAGCAGAACATCCAAAATCTGACTCTACTTGCCATAGCAACCCCTCGGCATACCCACAATCAAGTTGTGGCGGGGGCGTGGGTTAACTTGGGAACAAGAAGTACTCACTATTTAGGACATCTATCTCGTCCAGCAATGTCAACCTGTTAATGTGATTTATAGCATTGATAGGTACTGAGAGACGAGCGGCACTTAAAATGCCGGTATCCGTATTGAGAACGAACTTTCCCAATGCTGTCTCGAATAACAGCCCATTAAGTCAAGTGGCGAGACCTCGAGCATTTTCAAGGGACCAAGGCTCTGCAAAGGGAAGATTGGCACAAACCACCTGGGGAACTCAGGAAAAGGATGGACACACCACGGAAATGGACAGGAAAAACAGCAGGCGGCGCGAATGCATGGATGCCATGAGGCGTTAATCGCACCATTATGCCAAAATTCTGGGCAACAGACATGGCCATGACATAGAGTGACTGAATGAGGCTGATAGATCGATCAAAAACATGCAAAATTGACCCTGACCATAGGGGACGGCATGCAGACTCACGGCAGCGGCGCAGGACAGGAGGCTTGAGGTGTCAAGGCGACATACCATAAATGGGACCAGGCTCACCAAGAGGATGGGAGCAAGAAGCGCTGAAATGAATGTTTCCTATGTGAACAAAAGGTTGACTGTGTTATACTTAGTCAATAACAAGCATTGGGTGCGAATAGGGCCAAGTTCCAATACGTTATGTGATGTGAAACACTCCGAAACAATGAGCCTGACACAGCTCTTTGATCAAGGGATGCAGTGGTGGAAAGCCAATGGGGACGACTTCATGATGAAGAGCGACAGTATGGGCACTATTAATATTGCGTGCTATGATGCAACGCAGCGTCTCCAGATGGCGGCGACAGATGGGCCGAGTTCCACATGTACTGGTGAACACCTGAAAATCTGCCGACCACAGCTCGTTGATAAGGGGAGATGTCGCATGCATCTCTCGTGATCCAGGTCTGGGTATAGAGAGTTTGAAAGGACCATTTGGTGGACGTATTGAGGGATCGGGAGGCACATGGACAGCGAAACAGCAGGGGCAGCATTGATGGATGCCTATGAGGCTGTAATCTGGGATGGAGCTGGGTGGTCACTGCCAGGCGCAGATTCGCATGTCCAAGCCCCTGTCCGCTTGGCTCCTCCCACCCAAAATGGGCCTGGCGGGCCAGAAGCGTTTACTTTGAAAAAAACTTAGTAATTTGGTCATCATGGAATAGCCATAGTGTTCTAATTGTTTTTACGGAAATGGTTCATGATTAAGAGCGCCCTATGGGGCATCCATATGCGCTGTATGTATTGCAACTTCAGGTATTCCAGCATTACGGCGACAGATGGGGCCGGAGTTCACATGTATCTAGTGAAACACTGAAAATTCTGCCTGATCAAGTCGTTTGATAAGGGAACCGACGTATGGAGGCAGAGTGAACTAGTAGAGATTTCAAGGTGTGCTGCAGTTAAAATATGTTAGTTGGATCCGTGGGGATGGACGGTCGATCCCGCTGCCAGGAGAGCTTTAGCAATATCCACAGCCCCTGTCTCTCGGCTACTCCCCAAAACAGCATTCTAAGAACTCTTTGTATATCAAGTCACCATTTTCATTTACTAGTAGACGTGCTAGTTCCGATGGTACACGATCTTGGGATATGGCGGGTGAGGGGAATGTAAACAGAATGCGCAAGAGCGCTGAAATAATATCAGTAAATGATAAAAGTTTGCCAGTTATTTTTGTGGATTACACAGCAGGGTGGCAACCAAGTTAACAAGTTTGAGGGGGAAGCCATGAAAAAAACCAAAAATTTGCCTGACACAGCTCGTTTGATAAGGGGACTCATGTATGGACGGCAGTGAAACTAGTAGTCGATTAAAGGTGTGCTGCAGTTAAAACTATGTTAGTGGATCTTGAGATGGTAGCTGGCGCTCCACTGCAGGCGATTTCGCCAATCCAAGCCCCTGTCTCTAGGCTACTCCCAAACAGCACTTCTAAAGAACCTTTTGTATAAGATCAAGTGTAGTAGCGTTTTATAAGTTTGGGAGTATGGCGGGGTGAGGGGAATGTAAACAGATGCGCAAGAAGCGCTCTGAAATAATTCGGTAAATGATTAAAAGTTTGCCAGTATATTTGTGGGATACACAGCAGGGTGGCGACAAAGTTACAAGTTTGATGTGGAATCCATGAAAACAACCAAAAATTCTGCCCTGACACAGTTCGTTTAAGGCTGATAATGGAGACCATGTATGGAGGCAGTTATATGACGACTTTTCGGCGGCGGCCGCTTATGGCGATGACGTGTGGAGGTTAGTCATGGAGACAACGTGCGCCCACAGTTCAGAGTACATGTGACTCTACCAGGTGCCCCCCCACACTGGCTACTTACTCTATTACCGTCGCCCTTTGGTAGTCTTCTATATTTATTTACAGCCTGCATATTGCACCGAGGAATTTAATTGAATTGCTATATATACCTATCTGCTATGGTTGAAGTGTTATTTAGATATTGAAAATAGACTTACTTCGTATCTAACGCTCAATGATCGTTTCCAACGGGAATGAATTATGACTGCCAATTTAATTCTCTTCAGTATACTTATGCTACTTACTGCAGAGTCATCCACTCAGATTATATAATTTGTACTTTGTGTTTAATTTCCAGTATTTGATAAAGGATGTGGTTCAGCAAAACGTCATAGAAATGAAAATGGAATGTGACTTAATAATTCCCAAATCTCATATTGGTGTGCTTGGATTTATATTTTATTATGTCACTAATGGTACTGATAGTAAATGCCTGTAACCAATTATTTGTATACCGTTCGTTCTGTCACAAGCATTGGCTCGAATAACGAAATAACTACAGTGTGAAACGGAAAGTATTTCAGAAGAGTATTCATATTGATGCACACTCTGCACCCCATCTTGACAAAAAAGAAAGGAAATGTAGAATTTATGCTAATTATTAAACAAGAAAAAATAATAAAATATAAGATGAGTATAATTATTCGAAAAACCCTTTTGCTGTGTATGGTATTTGATTTATGTTGTTCATTTCTTCATCCTCTTCCTGAGATGATTCAACACTCTTCAATGGAGTCCAGCTGTGTTTAATGCTCTCATGGGTCGTAAGGAACTGCCCAAGGAGCTCAGATACAGACTGGGCAGGGCACTATTGGCCAAGGTTTTATAAAAGCATTTCTGCAGTACTCAAGGTTCATAGCACAACAGTATCCATAACCTTAAAATGGACGAAATTCGAAATTTGTGGCGACCACAACTGTTCCATGACCTGGTATCCAGGCCAAATGTGGGGAGATGGGAGAAGTTTTTTTCACAAGCTCAACTATCAATGCAGCCTTCCCTAGTCAGGGCTTAATGGCTTTACTTTTGGGTGTTAATTATAAGTGGTATTTGTGGAGAAAACAGGCGCTGCTTCATTACCTGCCAAAGACAATTCTAACAGGAAAAAATGCGGTGGCAGCGCCATGCAATTTCAGTGAAGGACATGACAACTGGTTTGCAATTGAAGAAAAAACTTATGCTGCAAAGTACAGGGGATAACCTGGGATGAAAACCTCTTCCCACAGCGCTATTGCCTCAAAACCCTCAAACTGGGGCCCAAGGTTACCTTCCAACAACAAAGACCCTAAGCACACAGCTAAAATAACAAAGTGGTGGCGTCAGAAGCTCTGTGATCATTCTTGACTGGCCCACGCCAGGGCGCCCTGACCTAAACCCAAATTGATCATGTGATATTCAGTTTTTTCTTGTTTTATTAAACTCGCAAAATATCTACATTATTTTTTATTAGTCAAGACGAGGTGCCAGAGTGTACATTAACTGAGTAAAAAATTAGTTGTGATCTTACCAATTGCTACTGCAAGCAAAAAAAGAGGTGAAAACATTTCTTTAACTGTCCAATCTAGTGCAATGAAACTATTAAAGGGAACTGTCATCGGAGGTATTTTTACACGATGGACAGATCCAATAGCCTCTGATTAGAAAAGGTCTGGTTTTTGCATTGATAATTCCATGCTTTTAAACGTTCTTTAACATACTGCTACCTGCCAGCCACAGTTGGTGAGTCTCAGGGGTGGGAGTGTTCCAATGGCAAAAGTCATCTTCTTTTCAATGCCTTCTCCTTCTCCTCACTCCCGTCAATCAGTTTCTCCCCTGCTACCTCCACCAGTTAAGTCAGCTTACGATCCAAGCCCGATATGTTAAGAAAAATAAAAAGCACATGCATAGGCTATGAACAACCTGTCATCATTTTCAAATTTATCTTCCTGAATTCACAGGTTCCTTTCAAGTTAAAGGGTCAGCAATAAACACTTAAACGCTCAAATTTGGCTGTTTACTAAAGTTTAGTAATTATAATAGTAGGAAAAGCCTTGCTATTACAACCATGGATTATAATTTAAAAACTATGAATCATCATGTAATGGTTGAGATAGAAAAGGTGATCATTTAGCGTCATCAAGGTGTATTTGTCAACCATAAAGTAATCCAGTCATGTTATTATGCCGGAATTTTCATTTAAATAATGGGGGTAGGCTTTCAAACTGAGCTTCCAACCATAGATGGGAAACATAGCCTTAAGGTATAAGTATAACAAATGTAATTACTAATGTTCTTAAAAGGGCACATACAAGACATTTGCAACAGCGTGTAACTCCGGAGCCACACTTTGAATCATCTTATTTATGTTTAGTAATATGATCCAATGGACGGTTTCAGAATGAAGGACACAACGATTATGAAAGATGCAGTAGTAAATAAGATCCTGTAGATATTACGTGTTGTTTAAGATGTATTGGCCACAGGCCAAGAATTCATGATTCAAAGCCAAATGAAATTACCCTTACACAGAGATGTCGCTACGGTCTATGTATTAAGGTAGGTAATATCTATTAATCTGCTATCAATCATTTCCATAGGCAAATATTTTTATGGGGTTCGAGATTAATTAACATGTGGGGTAACTATAACGTTAATGTATATTTTTTTGGATGCATTACACTTCATTGTTCCTTTCAAGTTTAATCAGCATTAAGGAGTACTCAATCTCAAACTTTAAATGCTCAGTTAAATGATAATTATCAATATTCTAAAAAAGAATAGACTTTCTAAATAACTTGCGGGATCATTCATTAATCATGGAAAGTAGGGAAGTTCTATTCATATGTGACCAGAATGGTGTGGACCCTCTTATGGTAACCATGGTCGGATATTGAGGCATTCCTTATTTCTCTAGGTGATCAATTGTTTCGCGTGATACGGCAAGGACCTTTTTTGCTGTTGCGTTGTATTTTCACTTCAAAAATCGCATTAAACTTTTTTAGTTCCATGTAAAGAGAAGGGTGGGAGCTTGTTTTTTTCGCGTAAACAAATGCATGAATGGTGAAAAAAAATCATCTTGTACACTTTTCTTGGTGCGGTGAATTTACAGCTTTCACGTGTCCCCAAATCACATTTCTACTCTATTCTTTGGGTTTGAGTGCGATCCATGGGGATACCAAATTATGCACGTTTATATGCTTTCATGCATTCACACCTCCTGACAAATAAAACATTCTTCATTGTGCCATCTTATGGTGCTAATAAAACTTTTCATACCTAGGTATACGGAGCTGGGTGTAGTGTCATTTTTTGCCCACGTTGATGATGTTCCAATGCTAGCATTTTGAGAATAAAGTGTTTTTATAATTTTTATTGAAAGTTTTGTTATTTTTCAAATGGCAAAAAAGTGGCATTTTTAAAACTTTGGACAGTATTTTCCATACAGGGTTTTTTAACACGTAGAACTAACCATTATTCCTTAGAGATGGAGCGAACATTTACTCGTCCGACGCTTGATGCTCGTTCGGAGACTTAGCGCACTCGAAATGCTCGTTGTCTCGGACGAATATTCTGCCCGCTCTAAGAAATGGCATCGCCCGCGTTTATTTTTGGCGGCCAAAAACAGAGCCAATCACAAGCAGGGAGACTCTGCACCCACCAGCATGACGTGGTACCCATACACGTCGATAGCGTGGTTGGCTGGCCAGACAGCTTGCAGGGACCTGGGATAGACTAGCGCTGCCCGCGCTGCTAGGATTCTTCTGTGTCTGGATGCCGCTAGGGAGAGAGCTGCTGCTGGTCAGGGAAGGGAAAGCGGAGGCGGTTCTATTAGAATAGTGGTTAGGCAAGAGGAGGATTCAACAAGAACCAACAGCCCTTCTTGGCTACAATAACGTTATACATTTTTTTTTTTATTTGCTTGTGGTGGGCTTGCTAGGCACTAGTAGTGCAGCTAGTACCAGATAGTGAGAATTTGCAGGGGATTGCTACGTTGTGTTAGCTACTTAGTGAACGGGCATATCCACCTCAATCACCGAAGTGGGACAATTTATAGGTTGATGAGATAGGCCGAGTCTGCTTATTATTTTTTTTTTGACCTTTATTTCATTTGTATAGCTAAAACTATCTTGCAAAGCAGTGTGCTTTCAGTTGTCGCTACAAAATAGCAATAGGAGAAACCCCAACGTTACTTACGCCTACAATAGCGTTATCATTTTTCTTTTTTGTTTGCTTGTGGCTGGGCTTGCTGGCATTGTAGTGCAGCTAGCTACATACTGTGAGGAATTTGCGGGAGACCTGGACCGGTTTGTCTTAGCACTCTTAGTGACACGGCATATCACCCTTAAACCGAAGTGGACAATTTATTAGGGGTTGATTAGAATTAGGCAGAGTCTGCTGATTTTTTTTTTTTTTACCTTTATTTCATTTCCAGCTCAAACTCCTCTTGCAAAAGAGTGTGCTTCAGTGTCAGCGACAAAAATCCCACATGAGGGGAAAAAAGGGGGAAACAAACAAACCCCCCCCCCACCGGCTTACTTAGGACTACAATAGCGTTATATTTTCCTTTTTTTGTTGCTGGGATGGGCTTGCTGAGCTAGTAGTGAGGATCAGTACATATGGTGAGGAATGTGCTGGGCGACGCGGACCGTGTGTTAGCTCTTAGTGAACGCTTATCACCTCAAAAACGAAGTGGGACCAATTTATTAGGGTTTGGATTAGATAGGCAGAGTTCTGTGATTATTTATTTTTTTTACCTTTATTTCATTTATCGCTCATCCATCAGGCAAAAATCCAGTTGTGTGCTGGGCAGTGTAGTAGAACTAGCCAGTAGAATAGGATAGAATGTTTGTTAAAAAAAATAAATACTAAAACTAAAACCACACAAAAAAAAAAAAACATTAAAGTTTACATTTAATTTGGACAATGTTAACCAGAGTGCTAGGGTCGAGACGAGGGCCAGTGGACGTGGGCGTCCCACCTACGGCAGGGTCGAGGCCGTGGTCCTGGGGCAGGGTGAGAACCACTGCTGATGAGGGGCAGGGGAACGCCGCAGCGCTACACTCCCCTAGTTCGTCCCTGTCTCAAGTACTGGGACTCGTGGTAGAGCACTGTGCGGCCCCAACAACCCCGTGCTGAAGCGTTTGATGTCGTGGATTGCGGACATGCTTCGAGGCCATTGGTACACCCGCCGTCTTCCACGCAGTCTACCCATGTAACCGAAATCAGCACTCCTCCTGGCTCATCCACCTCAGCTCCTTCCCCCCCAGTCTGCCCCCTCCCAGCAAAATTTGGATTTGAACGGTATTGAGGAACGTTTCTGGACCATTCCCCCAGTCACAAACACACCTTGTCCGGTTGATGCTGAGCAATTTCCGATGACCAGGTTTTCACAGTCGCAGTTATGTGGGTGATGATGATATTATTGACGTAGTGGAAGGAGTGTGTAAAGAGTGGTGTCGGGCGATGAGGAGAACACGGTTGCCAGACAGCTGTGTGAGTTGTTGTCAGGCGGAAGTCCCGAGGGAGGGAGCAGATGCGGGATCGGGAGTGATGATGAGGAGCAGACCAAGCTGGGTGAGAGGCCGGAGGTGAACACAGGCTTCTGCGAGGAGTCGAGCTATAGCGAAAGGTTGGAAGAAGGAGCGGTGGGGGTCCAGACGGAGAGGCAGGGCCAGAGCTGGTTGCATCAGGCCAAATGTTGCCCGTAGTCAAGCCTCGTGGCGGGAGGGGTAGATTTTCAGAGTTGGAGTTGTTCTAAAGAAAGACCGGATGACGACGGACTGTGGGTGCAACCTTGCCAAACCAGGATCTAGCAGGGGTTCAACCACGACCTGTAACTAGTACTACCACCAGTAATGCACAGCATATAGATGCTAAACACCCCACTCAATGGCACCAACCCGTTCACCTCAGGCCGGGCACACCACGCTCCTTCACGAATTCCTAGTCGCCCTGCAGGAGCCACGCCTTCCACACACTCCGTGCACAAACCCCTCCGTCGAACCCCTCCCTCCGATCCTCCACACAAGCACACCAGCGATTTTCAGCTCTCCATACGCCCAGACGCTGGAGCGCAAAGGAATATAGCGGCAAACCACCCACAGCCAAGCCTCAACGTCAATCTCACAAGTTGCTTTAGCCTGCGGAAGATGACTGCCCCTCCTTAGGCTGTAGACGGACCCGTGCCTAACAAACCTCATGTGAGGGCGCACCCCTCGGTATTCGGTCCCCATCCCGCCCACTACTTTTTCCCGATGTGCCCTCCCAGCTCCCTGCACAAGCACGTGTCAGAGAACATATTGTCCCTGACCAACGCCGTTTTCGGACAAGGGTCCACCTGACCCGGACACGTGGAACGAGTGTCTGCCAGGCAGGCCTACTGATATACGGCTGACGGCACATGGGTTAACTTGGTGGAGGCTGGGACCGAGGTTCCCTGACCCTGGGTGCTTCTATATACTCCGACGGTCCGAGGATTGGCGTGGGACCTAACCGGACCAAGTCTCCAAGGCCTCTATTGGCCTCCTCCTCCTCACCCCTCCTCCTCCTAATTCGACTTACCATCCGTGGGTCAGGCGCCATCAGTCGGTAGTCTAGGGACAAGCAGCAGTTTGCATCGACTAGCGACAGCGCGCGGTGCTCAAAACTTGCTGAGGCCTAGGCATAAAAAGGCCCACGCCCAAGGCATATCAGTGCATCAACGGCGCAGACTTCTGGGGCTTCACCCGTGAACTGAAGCCGAGCTGGTTGTGTGGAAACGTCCGTCCCTGGTGGCCGGCTCTGCCACTCGGCAGACTGACCACGTTGCATGCCGGCCCATGTGTGAAATCTCATAGTTCGATTCTTCCGTCTCTCCCTCAAGACATACCCAATCGTCTGATTGCTCACGAAGGTGCGCCGCATCTGGCGCATTTCAGGAGTCCAGCCAGCTGACTGCACTCTCAGGCAAGCGCAGCGCCGCTCCAAATGCCCCCGCTCCACCGACTGTTTGTGCGACGTTGCCCACGAGGTTGAAGTTCAACATTAACCATTGTGTATCAGAGTTTCCAGCAGACGCAAGGAGCGATTGTAGAACGCCAGAGTCAATTCCCAGAACTGCTGTAGTCCAGGTAGTCAGCTCCTCAAGTCTACATGAGAGGTAGACGTGGAGGTCCGATATCTGCAGTGTCTGAGTACACTTTGACAGTCAACACAGATTGTCCGACGGCAGATGGCCCATCATCAGCCTCACATCCCGCTGCTTGGCCTTTTGACAAAACTCTCTGGTCAGCATGAATCGAAGCTTTGCGCTCGTCAAAGAGACGGGGAAGAAGATTCCCATTGTTGATAGCCAAAGCCCCTTAGGCGTTTTCTTTCTCAGACCGCAATCGGAGGAGGGGGAGGAGGATGAGTAGGAAGAGTGGAGCACTGTTGGCGAGCACAAGAAGAGGGGACCATTGTCAGTCCTTCACTGTTCAGTCGAGATGGGCAGAATGAAAGGATTGGAGGAGTTGGAGGAGGAGGAAATGGGCAATCAGGCCAGTGAGGGGAGTGAATTTGTGAGCGGTTGGGACGTGTTGGCGCATATGGCAGATTTCATGCTTAGGCTGCCTATCCGTACCTTGCCGTTCAAAGAATTTATCCAGCCCCGTACTGCGTTTCACCTCTCCTGGACCCAACGGTACAAGCAAAATCTTTCACTCTATCCCCTGGAGAGGAAAGGAGTGTGAGATGCACTGAATACCAGCAGGCCCGGTGCCAAAGCTGAAACAGTATTTCCCTTGTGACAGCGCTATCGGCGTCAGAGGCGGACTTTGATGGCCAAGTGCGAGGGAGAGGGCGCGCCAGCTCTTCCTCACTGGCAGGGGGTACCGGTTTTAACAAGGCCTTTGCAGTTTATGTCCACCCCACAAGACACTGTCACCTGTCCCCAGTGTCCGGCAGAGTGGGCTGATCTTTACATGAAAAGATGGTGAGGGAGTAGTAGTGACCATACCATCGTCCTAATTATCACACAGCTCCTACAATATGGGTTTTCAAAGCGGACATGTGGCAGGCAGACTGGCGCTGTACGCCTGGGAGGGATTTCTTGGCCTGTCCCTGTCGCTAGGTGTTGTCACGGAGCTGTGTTTTCAGTGCAGCTGGTGGCCTCAACACCGATAAAGCTTACACGCCTGATGACTGACAGCGGTGACCGGCTGACGTTATCAAGCATGAATAAGGCCTGGATTTCTCCTGATTTTTCATTCTCCCAGGTGACAAGAAGCTACCTGAATTAATGATGCATCCCCTCCTCCTCATTGTCGCTCCTTTCCTATCTTTGATACACTATTTTTTTTGCAGGGCCAACTGCTTAGCCTAGTATCTATGTAATTTAATTTTTCTGGGGGCCACCTACCCGGTCCCTCTGTTTAAAAAGCATTTTGGGAGTGCACTACCTCAGGCACTAAATTATTTAATTTTTTCTGGGGACCACCTCCTGCTCCTCTGTTTGAAACTTTTTGGACTGCCACATACAGGCACTCAATTTATTAATTTTTCTGGAGGGACCACGCCCTGCTCCCGCTGGTTTGAAACTTTTTTGAATCCACATACGGCACTCAATTAGTTAATTTTTCTGGAGGACCACCTACCTGCCTCTGTTTTTTTTTGAAAACTTGTTTTTGGACTGCCCACATCCAGGCCACTATCCAAATTAAATTGTCTACCTAGCAGCCTCCACATGTCGTCTTTTTAGTCTGGTCCACTCGCCACGTTTCTACCTCTCCACAGCATGGCCTAGATCACCAACAAGTCGTCCATAGCTAGCCTAGCCGTCCATACTCCATTCAGTCTCCTTATCACAACAACTGTGTCGTCAGAATTTTGGGTGTTTTCTGGCTTTCCACATCAAAACCTTGTAACTTTGTCGGTCACCCTGCTGGTACATCCCACCAACAATATACTGGCCAAAACTTTATATAGAATCATTTTACCAATATTATTCAGCAGCGCTTTTGCGCCTCTGTTTAATTCCCTCACCCCGCCATATCCGACAACTTATAAAGAACGCCTATAACACTTGATCTTACACAAAGTTTTCGTTGAAGTGTGTTTGGGGATGTAGCCTGAGACAGGGGCTTGGATTGGCGGAAGACTCGCCTGGTGCGGAGCCGCCATGGTTCCCATCTCCGATCCACTAACCTAGTTTAAACTGCAGCCACCTTTTCCTATACTAGTTCACGAGCCTCCATAACATCGTCCCTTATCAACGAGCTGTGTCGGGCAAATTTTGGGTGGTTTCATGGCTTCCACATCAAAAACTTGTTAATTTGGTCTTCCAACCCCACGCTTTGAATCTACAAAAATACTCCAAACTTTTATATCATACCGATATATTTCGCGCTTTGCCAGGCATCTGTTTACCATTCCTCGCACCGCATAATCCTGAGTCACCTTAATCTACCTATAGTTTCACAGCCTCCATACTCGTCACCTATCAAACGAGCGGTCAGGGACAAATTTCGGTGTTTCACTACGATATACTAGTGTAAGAGAGCCCATCTGCTGTTCCGCCATTGCATCGGAGACCTGAAGTTTGCAATCATAGCAGCGCATATGATATGCCCATACTGTCTCGCCTTAATCATGGAATGTTGTCCCATGGCAAGCCATCCACATGTGTTCCCCCCTTATCAAAAGAGCTGGTCAGGCTACATTTTACGGGTGCTTCTCACCAGATGTAATGAACTTGGTCACTATGTCGCCACCAATGCTGTGTTATCGGACTAAATATTACCGAAACTTTTGTTCACGATAGGAAATCATTCACCTCCTTGGGTGAAACCTGAGTCATTTAGGGTATGTCGTCATGACCATCTCCAGCGCCACTGCTGCTGCGCTGCCTCTTGCATGCCGTTCCCCTATTAGTTGTCAGGGTTCAAGTATTGGATGTTTTAGATTTGCCTATCTCTGCCTCATTCGGTCACTCGTCATGCCATGCTGTTGCCCATAATTTGGCATAATGGTGTGAATAACACGCCGCAGAGGCATCCATACTGCTGCCCTCTGTTTCCTGTCCATTTCAGGTGGTTTCCATCCTTTGTCTGAGGTTTCCCCAGTGTGTTTGGCCAAGCTTCCCTGTGCAGATACTTGGTCCCCTGAAAATGCTCGTAGTCTCCAGATTAATGGGGCTCGTTATTTATGAGACAGCACCATCGCAGCATCGCGGAAAAGTTGTCTCGAATAACGGAGCTACCGCGCTTTTATTGCTTCGCTCATCTCTTACATACTACATTTTGATAGATGGGAATTTTGGGATGCGGCATGACCTAACATGTTTATGATTTTTACTACTTTTAATTAATTGTATATCATTTTGTAGGAAAGGGGTGGTAAGGTATGGGATTTTATGTTTCTTCTAATTAAGTACTTTTTTTCTTTTTTTTATATTTTTTTTCACGCCCTCGAGGTGTATTTTAAAAGCCCATAAGGTTGCCGTGACGGATCCTGACCATTTACTGCCATACTACATATGGCAGGTATGGGGAATTTTTCCACATTCTATTACAATGTGTAGAATGCACTGTGTAATAGAAGAGTTAACACCAGTATCAGCAACAGTATCGCCTTTTCAACGGCAATCATAGGAAGTGACAAATCGTAGCCAAAGTTGGTGCCACGCTAAGCACGCGCTGCGGTGTTACCAGTGATACTGTACAGGTAATCTTTAAAGTTTATCTGTAAAGTTACCGATTTTTTTTTACATTTTTGTTGCTACTCACACGTTCGGCTGTCAAAATCATTTAGTTACGTACTTATCTTCTTTAAACATGTCCTCATTTTTAAGGCGATTGTGGAAACTAACCCTATAAATAACTACCCATTTGGTTTCTACGGAGGCTTACACATTATTCTGGTCCATGTTTCTTTCATAGCCCATTGTAGTGAGCATAACTAAGAAACAAACCTTTGTAAGTGAGATGTAATTAGCTTCTATGTCATGCGTCTAAGATCGAAGGCCGACCTAGCCACCTCCGCATCCCTCCCATTTGGTGTGCACATCCAAACACCAACTTTTTGTGAAAGCAGTTATATAGATGTCTTAAAAACTCAATTAAAGAAGGGGAATCTGAGGCGAGGAGAGCCAATTCAGTGCAATTATGTTAACTTTCTACAAACACCTTTAACCTCTCCCTTCAAAGTGAATTTTCTGTATGATGCTACATGTTGGGTCTGTAAAAGAAACTGATGTAGGCACGGTGTTAAGGCAAAATACTGTATGATGACAGGTTTTTTCCTTAAGGAAAATGAATAGCACATCACCAACAGAAATAGATGGCACTGAATACATAGGACGTAAATACATTTCAAAAGACACAAGGCTTTTCATCACCTAAACAATAAATTAATTCCATATCAGACTTTGGAAAAGTTGACATAATAGACAGACAATGTGATAATAAGAGAAATGCACCATAACTAATGAGTGAAATGCTTAAATAAATGAATAGAGATTTTTTAAGAGGAAGGTTTGAATAAATCTATCCGCGTTTGCCTTGAAAACAACGTAACTTTGCACAAAGAGGCTATTGTACATGGGGATATAGAGAGTTTTAAACTACACTACTAATAATTACAACACGTGCTTAAGGGTTAAAATAACTATGGATTTCATCATAATTTACAATGAAACCTTTGATGCTGCAAGGGACAGGTTGTGTTGGCATCACATGTACTGACAGCAAAAACAAGAAAAATTATAACCCAGCTGGAATGCTATTCTAAACGACGGTCTCCTATAATTTTCTATGTGGAGAAAATACTTTTGAGAAAGTCTTGAGAAAAGCTCCTAATAAAGGCAATCACCATTCACAGTGCAAACAAAGGGAAATAGAAGGACAAATGATAATCTTTCCTACTACTAAAAACATCATTGTCTTTCATCTGTTTCAAGTTGGAGAAGTGGGTTTTAAAAACAACACCGCCCTTAAGTGCTTTTATAACTTCACTTGTATCATCTTATACAAGAAGTAATGCTTTGGCAGTGTCGATTGCATGTATTGTCAAGAACATGAAAGGATTTTCTTTAGCAACGTTCTAGTATGCTTGCAGTCGATTTTGGGGGATATCTTATGTTCTATATTTTTTTGACCAGCAGCTCATATTGTCAAACTATTGATACACACAACTTAGGGACAGAGGGCATAATAAGGTACGATCATACATAACAAACATATGGATATCCCTTATTGTCTCCTCTATATTGCACTGGCAAGTGCAGCCAAACTTAAGAAAAATTGGTGCATATAGATCTTTTTGTGCATCAACGTTGTTGTTTTTCAGTGACTGACAGGTCTAGAGTAACAAGCAACGAATCATACAGAGAATGTCGCTGCACTGTAGTAGTTTAAAACTTCCTGCCTCACAGCTCCTTACAGGTCCCTCCATAGTACATTACAATGCCACCCTCCCTAAGTTATTCTTAATTCTCCCACACTGACGAAACAGATCAAATGACGAGTCTTCTCCCCCACTGCAAGACAGAACGTGCACTAGTTGTTCTTCCCCCCATCGGACACACAAACGAGTAGTAACAAGGCCGCTCCCTACACACATCTGACAACAATACGGTCTACCCTCCCACAGGACAAAACGCTTTCCCCTGGCTGGGCCCTCTTAACAACTGCGGCACCTTAGCATTCGTTAAAGCAGGCATGTTCCTACACTTCCAGGAACAAAAACTTCTGGTTGGTATCATACGCAATGTGTGGAGATACAGAAGCCATTTCTCAAAAGTGAGAGTCAGAACACCCTCACCGAAATGTAGACGAGGTAGCTCAAGGGAGGGGTAGTTCTTTAAGACACACAAATCAATATAGACAACGTTACATGTCTCCAGCTCACCTACTAGGTGTGACTCTGGTTCATTTAGAACTTCAATCTACATATAATATACCACCTTGCAAGTTTTTTGTCACGTGAAATCAATAAAGAGGTTAAAACTGGCACTAAATCTCAGGTGGCCATCATTCACCAACAACGTCCGCTACAACCTAGTTCCCAATTAATGTTAATATATGTTTTCCATTAGTATTTGCCAAACAAGGAAGGGTGCTAACGGCCAGGGCTGCTGCCTATAACAACAAGATGGCAACTGTGTTGATGTTCCTACATTGGATAGGTGCTCAGAACAGTGAAACAACTAACAAAGACACACACAAGTCGGAGTCAGGAGTATTATGGTCAAAAACAAGAAAATTGGGGTAGAAAAATTGAGATTTAGCGCGAAGCTTTAGTTGACCAATGTAGCAAGAGTCCAAATAAACACAACAATTACTATAATGAAGAAGTAACAATTATAGGTGACCAGAAAACCAAATCTGGTGAGGGCTTGAAGGAAATGTGGGCACTGTGTGCAGTATCTTTGAATCTTTGCACACCACTTTTATCTCTACCTTCTTTGGGATACATATATATCAATGCTCTAAGCATTGCACAGGAATTTGGACGCTAGAACTTCAAAGAATACTGCTCTAAGTTTTATCCAATATGGCCCAATTGTTTTCTAGCTTAACATTTTCAAGCCAGGTCCTAGAAACCCCCATCAACTGATAGGTAATGTATTGACTTGCTGTCCTGGAACAGAATAACGCTGAAGCCTTTCTGGCCAGTTAACCTAGAGCGTGTAGGCAAACTAAGGCCGCGGTGCCAGGTGTGGCACTCAGCCATTCGCCGAGGGCACTCAGCCCATCATCCCAGGACAGAGTTCTCCAAATAGGACCAAACCTCCAAATGTGCAAATATATATGCTGCATATAAATAGAGTAAGGTAATAAATTACAGTGTTTGCATTTATGTATATTAGAGTAGTATACAAAATATCTATATATCAACATAAACCGTGGGGGATATTTATCAGGAACGCTTTGCGCATCCGCATGTGCGCAGGGCCTCGGAATAATGCAATGCTGCTTATGATGCTAGCTTTGCATTATTTGCCCTTATCACCGCCACCGTCACGACAGGGGGGTGAAGGGGGCGTCAAGGGGGGCGGCCGGCTGAGAGGAGGCGTGGCTGACGGGAGGTGGGCCGGCTGGGGCGTTACTGTCCACCCGCCTGCCACTTGCTTTGTCTTTTTTTTTTGCCCTGGCGTAGGATAAACGCCTGTGCTGCAAATCAGTCCCGATACAGCCAAGAGGCAAAAGGCCCTCTGATGTATTTGGCTGCCGAATTTGCCAGCTGCCAGCGTAATGATTAAATATCCCCAGTACTAGCATGTATACACGAAGCACAGTATATACATACATACATATATGCACAGTGGGGCACATGTATCATAGTTTGCCTCTCTGGGTGAATTTTAGAGACTTTTGGGGCTAGTTTTTGCACCTTAGTATGTATCCTGTCTTTTTACTTGTGATACATGTTCAGTTTTTCCTATCGCAGGTGCAAATTTTGGCTTCTTTTGAGACTTTTGTCTCAAATCCATAGACAACAAGCCACGTGAGGGGTTATATACAGGAGAGGTAAACCCACATGGGGGGTTATATACAAGGAGTTGACACTACTGTTAATTGGGATTTAACAGTTTCATTTTTAATGCATTTTTTGAAACTCAGTACAAAGCTGAGAGAGGTGATTTGCCTTATTTCATTACTTTTAACATTTGAATTTACAAAATTCATAGTAAACGCATGTTAGCACATGCATTTACGCGGTGTTTATATTACGTTTTGTAACAAAAAATGTTACAGTAATGAAATAAGGCAAATCACCTAACCTAGCTGTGTTAATTAGTTTCAAAATGTGTAACACCGCATGAAGTCGCAAAAAAGTCGCAAAAAAAAAGTGAAAAAATCGCACAGAACATCTGCAAAGTTAAGATACATGTGGACACTGCAAAGGTGCAGACCGAGGGCACTTGAAGGAGCGTCAACAAAAGTTGCAAAAAAGTCGCAAAAACAAGAAAAAGTGGCACACAAAAAAAGTCAATTTTGCCTTTTTGAAACTATGATACTGTGCCCCAGTGTCATACATATAACACATAGGGCATATTATTAGGATCTCTGCGCCTCGGCATTTTGTGAAATAATCACAAATGCTAGCTTATTGCCTGCGTTTGCGATTATTTGCCCCAATCCGCCACCGTCACCACCCCACTGGGGCTTACGACGCCTCCCTGGCGTAGGAAAAACGCTTTGCGAGCCTCCCGCCCCGAACATCAAGAGGCTGAGCCTCTTGATGTATCGGGCTTGCGAACTGTGCAGCGCCAGCATATGATAAAATATGCCCCATATCGTACATGCATATATAACATTATACACGATATACATAAATAACCTGTTACAGAGTATTTAATATATACACAGTATATACATCTATACACATATGCACAATATAACAAAAGATACACAGTGTATACATATATTACACATATGCACAGTATAACCATATATACACATATACAAAGTATATGCATATATACACATATACACAGTATTTGCATTAATACATATAACAGTATAATAAAATACACATATACACAGTATTTTAACATATACCCAGAGTTTCTGCATGTATACACATATACACAGTCATATATATGCATAAATACACTATATAACATATCACAGTATTACATATCATACGAAAACTACAGAGTATAAACATCATATACACGTATACACCGTAATACATATATCACATGGCAGGATGGATCCATGCTTTTTATGTTGTTGACACCAAAATTCTGACCCTACCATCCGAATGTCGCAGCAGAAATCGAGACTCCATCAGACCAGGCACACGTTTTTCTAACTTCTACTGTCCATTATGGATTGAGCTTGTACAAATTGTAGCCGCAGTTCTGTTGTTAGCTGAAAGGAGTGGCACCCGTGTGGTCTTCTGCTGCTGTAGCCCATCTGCCTCAAAGTTTGATGTACTGTGCGTTCAAGAGATGCTCTTCTGCCCTACCTTGGTTGTAACGGGTGTGATTTGAGTCTGTTGCCTTCTATCAGTCGAACCAGTTGACCATTCTCCTCGGACCTCTGGCATCAACAAGGCATTTCCGCCCACAGAACGCCGCTCACTGGATGTTTTTTTCTTTTTGGACACATTCTCTGTAAACCCTAGGATGGTTGTGCGTGAAAATCACAGTAGATCAGCAGTTCTGAAATATCAGACCAGCCCTTCTGGCACCACACACCATGCCACGTGTCAAAGGCACTCAAATCCACCTTTCTTCCCCATACTGATGCTCGGTTTGAACTGTAGGAGCTTGTCTTGACCATGTCTACAGCCTAAATGCCCGCCAGTGATTGGCTGATTAGAATAAGTGTTAACAAGCAGTTGGACAGTGTACCTAATAAAGTGGCTGGTGTGTGTACACCGTATATACATATGCATACACATTACACAGTATATGCATATATACACATATACACATATCACATATATACACTATACAAAGTATAGCTATATACACAGTAATACATATATACACAGCATCAGTGTTCTGCTAGCTTGTTAGTCCCTCCCCTTGCAAGTTTTATAAGGAGAATATAGGTGCATACTGTGAGTAAGCAAATGTAACATTTTCTATGCAAGCAGCATGGGTTGGATGAAATTCTAAATAGATCTAAGCATTATAGGAATATCTACCATCAAAATCAAGCCTGATAACCAGGGACGGAGAGGAGAGTGGCCGGCGCAGGGCGTTACTGTCCCGCGCCTGTGCACTTGTGCTGCTGGCGACTTTTCAACTTGAAAGTACGCCGGCTGCGGTTTTTTTCTAGAAAACCGCTGCGCTGCCAGCAGCCCCGATACATCAAGAGCAGAAGCCTCTTGAGATTATCGGGCTGGAATTTGCAGCGGCGGGCTGTCATAACGCTGGCACACAAGTGCCAGCGTTGATAAATATCCCCCTATGAGTGCAATTGGGAAATTGTGTAATAAAGGTTGATATACTAGCGGGAACTAGGAAAGGGTTGCTTGATAATGTGTACATATGTCTAACATATTTGGTTAAAGCTCTATTTATTTAAAAAAACTTTAATCGAAAAATTACAAGAAGCTTATTTTTCAAGTTTGTAGTCAATTTGTAAAAATTGTTATGATGTAATGCTTTTCTAGAGAGAGTCATCATTAAAGAGTGCGTAGCAGAACATCAAAATTGACCTCCAGTTGCCTAAGCAACCTCGGCATCCCACAATCAAGTGAGTGTGGGGGCCGTGGGATTAACTTAGGAACCAAGAAGTACTCACTATTTAGGACGATCTATCTCGTCCTCAATGTCAACCTGTTAAGTGATATAGCATTGGTAAGTACCTTTGACTGACATTCACCAACTATTTGTACAATTTTGGTAATGTAAAATTCAAATGGCCTGTGGTAACTGCTAACATTTCATTAAAAAAATTAACCCCATTTTAACAAGTAGATAAAAAATAAACAATAGATATACTTGATATACACTGGCGCAGGCTGTAGATAGGTTTGACGTAGTGCTTTCAATAGGCAGAAAAAAATCTTCGCTGGTAAGGACAATGTGCCTCTCCACTGCTACAAAATAGCTACTTCTATAAAAACAAAGATAGCTATAAGATTCGAAAATCGCTATACCACTATTGGTCCTACAATGACCTATACATCAGTGTGCTCAATGCACTACACATGTAGGGGCACCCCTCCTGATATGGGAAGTTTGATTCCTTCCGTGGGAGGTTCTGTTCTGTTTGTCCCGTAAGTCTTGTGTAGGATCAATCCTGTTCCACTAGGTTCTTTCGTGTTTGTATAGCGTTAATCCAACAAAATAGTAATCCACGAAGTGCAGATCAGCGCACAAGCCCTGTCTGGTGGCTTCGCTTCGCTAACAGAGGTAGCGGTTGACGTCACACCCTAGGTACGGGCCATCTGGTGAGACAAAAAGGATTTTTCCACGACAGCGTTGAATAGTTTTAAAACCTTAGAGCCAGCGCAGGTATCTTTGTTTTTTGAATAAAAAATAAACCGATGTTTAAAAAAAAAATATCAATAAATGACATAGAATTTTGTATTGAATGATTGTCTATCTAAACATTTTTAGTCATTTAAAGTAATACTTGTTGTCAGAGGTCATGAAAATATTTATTGATAAGCAATTTCTCAAATTAAATGTGCATTTTGAACAAAGCAGCGCTATGGTATTATATGCTGTCAAATAACCTTCATTTGTTACTTTCCCTGGTCAAAGCAAGGTTGCACCAAAAAGAGAATTAAATAGTTTACTGATATTATTCATGACAAAATCTCTAAATTTTGAAATTTCTATCTTCCAACATAGAAAGACCAGCAAATGTCAGCCTCTTTATTCCACCCAGGTAATGATTACCTTTTGCTAACAGACATTGGTAACGAACATTCTTTCTTTCAATATTTGCCCTTGACGTTTTATCATGAGGTTGATGCTCTAATTTGTCTTATTTTATTATTAAATTATTATTTCTTTAAATTATTTCTTGCTTATAATATTAAATAATATTTATCAAGTACATCTCAGGGCCATTTTAGGTAGAATGCAGCCTTTGGTCATGTCCCATTTCCCCGGGATTTAGGATAAGGGTTGTTGTCCCAAGACAACTATGTAGGAACATATCCTTCTTCCTTGGTGGTGAGAAACGACCCCAGCTTTCGTATTATTGTTGTTAAACCTTATATAAATAGTGGATCCAATCGTTTTTTTGATTAGAATTTTCATCAAGATAACAGATATTTTCATGTTAAATATTTTACAATACAGAGGCAATTAAATTCTTTTTGTATAATACGTGTATTTGTTGTTTCGGAAACATGATGTGTTAGATCCAAAATTTACTATTCTATCCACTTGTTACTCCATTCCATCAAAAAGAATTCTTTGGCAGTTTTGAACATGCAAAACTTGAGTAAAAAATTAAAAAGATCCTGGTGTTATTAAACCAGGCCAATGGCCATAATTCAAGTTATATTATAAAATATGTACAAATGTATTATTATTAGAAACACAAATTCATAGGCTGAGTGTTACAAAATTCAAACCACCAAAAAATATAGTGGCTGAGAACTCTCAGGTCGAGACCAATCTGAGCGTACTGGCAATAGGTACAAATAATAAATATAACTGAGCGTCGAAAAAAAAAAAGATCATAATCACCACTGTGTTTAATTGTGGGGAAGCTGCCACCCCATGCGTATTGCCAGCCTCATGGTTTAGTCAAGGGTAATTTGCCTTTGTGCTGGGCATTTAACTTGCATTTGGGGGGTCTTCCCCCATGAACACCCCCCCAAGCCATTTTCGGGGGGCGATCATTGCTATGGCATCCCTGGGGTCCGATCAGGACCCAAGAGCTGCCTGTAGGCACTGCTGAAAGATGCGTCTATGATGTCATCTTAAGGCACAGTGTCAGCCTTACATGTGCATAGGTGACACAGCATACCCATGCATACATAGTATTGCAGAGTATTATCAGGAACAAGCAATCAGTAAAACAGTGACAATGTTTTTCAATAAAAAATAAAGTAACAAATCAATAAAAATGCCCATAAGCCCCAAAACATATAAAAGACACAACACTAAAAAAAGTCAACTCATAACAGAACCCGTCCGTAACAACCCATAGAATAAAATTAATTATTGCCCGTACGTCCTAGAAAAAATATCATGATGGTATCCGTAACCGTATCAACCTAGAATAAGAATAACATATTATTAGGCTATAAGTGAACAGCAAAAAAAAGAGGAAAAAAAAAGAGGAGGAAAAGTCAGTACAGAAATGATGCTTTTCTACTCCGATTCAAAAAAAGTAATACATTTCAGCCATAGGGGGTACCAAGGCCAAAATGGTAACAAATGGAAAAAAACATCTCTCGCAAAAAAATGCCAGTCAAAGCCCCAATTCAAAAAAAGCAAAAATTTATAGCTACAAAAGGGGCCAATGTGGAAAAAAACTCCTGTCAGCTGCAGGGGTCCTTCCCTTCTGGACCCTGTTGTGCACCCATAAAAACAAATGAACGTTATAACTGACACATTGACCATTAACTTCACCTCCATTTTATCAATTATATGAAGATTCAAGGGTAAACAATTTTCGTTAAAAGTCGTTTCTGAATTTAAGGGGTGCAGATTGAAAATGGGGTTACGAGTAGGGTGTTTTAATGCTAAATATTATAAAATTTCAGTTCAAAACAGTATTTATTCCAAAATAGTGCATTCTGAAAATATGGAATTCATATTTATTGTAAGCAGCGTGACATGCAAAATAATTATCCGCAGACATTTCAAAATGCTGAAAATGTCAAAGCAAAAGGAAATGTTATTCAGCCACTATTTAGGTGGCAAATTTAGCTGGCTTGAAAATGCGATGATTGAATTTCTGACATTTTTTCCAAAAATTTTATTTTTTCCTTTTTTGTAAATAATGGCAAAACTGGCAGCCATATTTACCACTCGAAAATAAAGTACCACACATGTGGGAGGAAAAAGAATCTCAGAATCGCTTTGAGTAAGTAACAGTGCTCAAAAGTTACTAAAACCTATAACGACGCATGTATAGAATACAAAAATGGGGTTGAGCTTAAGCTGTAAAATGGCTGCTCCCTTAGGGTGTTAATTCCTCTTTGGACGACACCTCCATTTGTGTGGAGTTTATATAAAAACTTATGTTTTTCATCGCATTTTCAATTCACTTTTTGGTTAGTAATTTGGTGTTTGTAACAAAGTTCATGAGGGTGGTAGATCTCCTATGCTACAGCTAGCAGGTGAATCTATCTGCGGATAAGGAGTGTCTAGCTGTAGCATTGCGAATCACTGGGTGTAGACCTAAGGTGCGGCATGTTGGAGTTGCGCAGCAGCAAGCAGAGTGATCTCGCTCACTGTTGTTATTGAGCTCACTCTGTACATACACAATAGCTCCAGAACACCTCCTCTGACACTGTCGGCAGCTTAATGGTCAGTGTCAGAGGATATTAGCATACCTGGCTACCACACCTTTGCATCAGCGTCACTCTCTCGAGTACGTAGTGAAGATAAGAGTGGTCAGCAACCATGCTAATAACTCGGTTGAGGGTGGGGCTAGTGCCATGTAATCCATGTACAAACCCAGTATTATAAGGTAGTTTGAGTACTATATGAATGTATAGAGGGTGGTAAACAAACATTAATTCCACAAAGTTAGATCAATTTTCACCCAGGCTTCAACGAATCAGTAGCCTCCACAAACAAGGAACTCACTTTGTCTGACCATGGGGATTGTTCTTCATTGGGGTACCCCGGATCTGAGGATGCCACACTGAGGCGGGTCCTGTTACATCCCCCAGAACTTTTGACACAGGACCGAAACTGGAACTACTAGAGAAACTGTCGGGGACCACCGTTTTCTGTTTGCCAACCCTACCATGGGTCCACGTAGGTTTTAAGAGTACTAATAAACGTCCCTAATGATTCAGATACTATAATGTAGAGTACTGGAGTAAAATACTTAGTTTCTAAGTATTCTGGCTGGACCAATCATACAGACAAACTCAGAGAACTGGAATGTGAATCCATGTGTTGATAGTTCGATATTGACCTCATTGCGTGTAATAAAAGTAATCAATCATTTTACATTTTCCCAGAAAGATGACACCTCATTTAAACAAAAAACCTCAACAAACTTCACTTTTCTCTGCTGTTAGACATAAAACATGAACAGACATGTTAGAATTCAGTAAATGTAGGACCTTTCCTGTTTGAAGCGCGAAGAGAAGAATTTTGGCTAACATTTATTTGTATTTTGTCAGAATTTGTTCGGAGATCAAGCCAATTAAAATAAACAATTGGACATGCAGTGAACAGAAAGACTTTGCTGTACTATTTTCAAAGAGCGTTGTTACATAGACTGAACTGAAAATGAAAAGGTCATGCTGAAATATTTCTCCACAAAAAAAACAACAACGTGCCTGTTTGCTTGCTAAAGGAATTGGAATGATTGATTATTTACATTTCAGCCATACATATTTTGTAAAACCAATATACTTTAGGTTGCTGGATGATATTGTGTTATTGTAAGACAGATCGTGGAATGAAACAACTACAAACCACCAGCCCTAGAAACACCAACACGACACGATTTAAACAAGAACCACAAGGCCAAATACACGACAAAAAGTAACAAAAAGCTAGATACTGAAGATCATTACAATAATACAACAACTAGCTAATTCCTGCTGTTAAATGAATGCAGTGTAGAGGATAAAAGGGTAATTATCATTAAGCGGCTTCCTTACGAGTTCTATGTCTGTCTGAGATCTGCTGCAGCAGATTCATTAAAGTGACTTTGAACCCTGATAATTTGCTGGCAAATTGTTTTTCTGTGTGGGTTTGTTGCGACAGTCCATGAAAAGTTGCGACATAGATGAGGGGGCGGCTGTCGTAAAAATGCCCAAAACTTCTATAGACACTGAAATTGTGAACAAAAAGTCTATGCAAAATAGTCTAAAATTGGCGCAAGCAGGTCTATGTAAAGTGACTTGTCCTTATTGCAATTGGCATAAGTGCAAAGTTCAAACAACTCTAAACATAGAACAAAAACCCCAATGATAATACCCCCATTGATTTTAGCTCTTTTCTTATGGCCTTTCAAACTGAAAACACGTTTTTTTTCCCTTTCTGCACGTCTTGAGCACTTAATTTCTGAAGTGTCGTCGCACAATATTGGTGTTTTTATACCTCTCAACTTGTTTGCTTTTTGGTGTCAAAGTTTTGTCACCGCTAGATGAATCCAAGCATTTCTTGCGATTGGTATTTTCCAACTCGTTTTTTGGTGCAGTTTTTGTAGCAGTTAAGAGCAAGATATCTAGAGAGTTCTACACTTTTAGTCCATGTGTCAATTCATTAATCCCTTAGCCAAATGCTTCTAGTGCCAAACTGCGCCCAAATTAATAAATGCCCCTCCATAAATGTGAACACCCAAAACGGAGGTATAGTGGTAGTCAGATGTGTGCACCATTCTTCAACAGCACCACATTGTGTCTGCGCCACATTCTGGCAGACATAAACCAAAGTTGCACCCAAAAAAAGAGATGGTGCACTCTGCAAAGACGCTGCAGGGGGCGCCATGACTCATGAAAATGGCACCATTTCATGAATTGGCGCACATACACATGCAAACTGCCCATAGTGCGGTTTGCACTGTTTTGATAAAGTGTGGCCATTTGTACATATTAAAACAATCCTATGTACCTAATAGAAAACATTGGTTCACTATTTAACCCCTACACATCGTCCTATCGGCTTTTTACGGGGGTCATTAAGGGTAACTTCTGAGGTCGCCTTTCAACAGTGTCATGTCAAAAGAAATGTTTTGGGACACCGGGTCTTGCTGGTGCCGGTGTCTGGCTAATGTCACGCCCAGACCCAGACGAACAACGGATCGGAAAAACTCAGATCACCGGTGTTTATCCTTACACACACCACGGTCATGCATGACTGCGGCGTGTAAGTATGTCCCCTGTGGATCGGACCCCTGGTGAGCTTACTAGGGGATCTGATCCTTCCTGCCACAGCCCCGGGTGCGGCTAGTTCCCGTAGACTGCCGCTCCTCTCTCGTCGGCTTCCGCCTCCTGTCAGGACCGGCTATGTACGGCATGTCAGTTACTTACACTGTACACTGCAATACAGTGTATATGCAGTCTAAAGGTGAAAAGCGTACGGATGAACATTCCAAGTATGAATGTGAAAGATGTAAAAGAAAAGTAAATCATTTTTATAATGAAAAATAAATATAAATAAAAGTCCCATATCACCCCTCAGTTAATGTAAATGTGTTATGGCTATTTTCTGCATAGCAAATTAAACTTCAGATTGTTATTTAACATTCCATGCTAATAACTTTCTTATACTTGGCATACAGAGCTTTTTTGCGGCGCTTTTGATGATGTTTACAATGTTATAATTTTTAGGACTGTATGACCTTTGGATCACTTTTATAGAATCTTTTATTTTTTTTATAATGGCCAAAAAGTGGCATTTTCGACTTGGGGCACTATTTTCTTCGTATGGGGTTAAATGCGTGAAAAACTGTTAATATATTTTGATAGATCAGGCATTTCGGATGCGTCGATACCTATTGTTTATGATTTTACATTTTTTATATTAATCAGTTCTAGGGACAAGGGGGGTGATTTGAGTTTTATTTTTGTTATTTACATTTTTTTAAAACTTTTTTACATTTTTTTTATTTGTTTTTACCATTTTTCAGACTCCTTAAGGTACTTTAACCTAGGTTGTCTGTGTGATCCTATATATACTGCCATACTAAAGTATGGCAGGTATGGCAGATATGGGGATTTGCTCCTCATGTTTACAATGTGCTGATAGCACATTGTAAGAATGGGTAACAGAAAGCCAGCCTCGAGCCCGTGAGCCCTCTCCATGCACCCGGCATGTGACGTAGTTGTCGTAAAAAAAACCCACAAAAATCTTCCCGTAATATACCATTTTCACAAACACTATCACAAAAATGTTCTAAAAGTGATCAAAAAGTTATGCGCCTTCAATATGATACTACTGAAAAGAACAACTCTTCTCGCAAAAATAACCCTCACCAGCTCTGTCAACAGAAAAATACAGAAGTTATGGCCTGAAAAGTTGTGTTATAGTAAAAACAAATGCGATTTCTCCAATATGGTTTTGCTAGTAAATTGGCAAAGATGAGAAAAACTATATAATGAGGTCATACCGCAATCGATGAACCAGAGATATAAAGATAAAAAAGTGCTAAAAATCCAAAAAAAATTGATGATTGGTTTTGTTTGTTCCCTCTTGAAATAGTTAATAAAATCTCATGAATAAGCTATTGTCCCCAAAAGGAATTGATCTATACATTGTACCTCATCCCGCAATAATAAACCCTCATATGTTTGCATTACACAAAAATAAAAATGTATAACTTGTATCAATGTGACAATACAAATCTACTGTGAATGGCGCTGCTTCTTCCTATGTTGATGTGCGCCCGTACAGCAGTGTCGATATCTCGGGGAAATAGGGCACAATTTCATCATTTAATTTATTAGAAACGCAGTTTTGGCCTAAATGAATGTATTTTTCCAAAAAATCCAAAGTTTCTAATCGCAGGTCCATATTGTTTTAACCATGTGAAACACTAAAGGGTTAATAGAGTTGTTTTATATACGTTGAGGGGTGAAGTTTCTATAGTGGGGTAATTTATGGGGTTTTACTATTAGTTAGGCATTTCAAAGTTACTGAAAGCTGAGTTGTCCCTGAAAATGTGAGTTTTGCAATTTCATGAAATGAGAAAATTGCACCTAAAGTTCTGCACCTCCTGCATCCTGAAAAAATGACAGGAACGCATGAAATATCATCTAACATCAAGCAGACTTCTGGTAAATGTTAATGATCAAGCTTTTTCATATTTTACTTCCTGTCTAGAAAGCAAACATTTCAAACATTAAAATGAAGAATTTTTACAAAACTGGTGCCAAATTTTCATTTTTTTTTTCAGAACAAAACACAAAACTTATCTTAAATTTACAACTAACATGAGTAAAAAGTGTCATGAGAAAACATTCTCCAAATCACCTGATTATGTTAAAGTGTTCGAAGTTAAACCAATTAGCATGACAACATGTCAGATTCGAAAAAAGGGTCTGGTCATTAAGTTGAAAACTAGTGTCGGTGTAAAGGGTTAACATAATAAAAATAACTTTTTGGAAGCAGGATGACACATCAACTGCTTAGCTTTACTTTGCTACTGTGCATTTTAGGATTACACTGCCATCATGTGGATAACTAAATTAACACATGTGAAAAATGTTTTAGGAAACAATATCAAAGTGCTGTGCAAATCCAATGATGTGTGAAAAAATTAGTGGTTTCATATTATTAATTACTAACCATTAAACTTTAAACCATCTAAGCAATAATATATTGAGCGCACAGGGGAATAATTGGGTCTATCTGACAGTGAGAGAACCAGAACTGTTACAAATGCTGTCAGAACTGCAGCTATATGTAATTTTTCTCTCATTTTTTTCTCATTTTCTCTCTTCCCTTAGTTTTTTTTGAAAAACTTGTATTCCATAGCTATCCATCACATTTTCTCCAAGAAATGTATTGACAAATTTTCATAAATTGAAAATAGGAGAATCCTACACAATCTTAACTGTACAGTAGATTGTAAGTATAAGTACCAAATTAAGAGTTAGCAGCAGACCAGTGACAGTGCAGGAAAAGAATGAGAATTCTCCATTTATGGAGAACCAACAGATCAGTATTGATGAGAAACTATGTGACTGTTGGTGATGCCTCTCAGCGCCTGGATGTGGTTGGAATCACCTGGCTAGGTGTAGTAATGACTCTCTCCAGCTACTTAATAAGGTATTCCGAACCTCAGATGGATACAGAACAAGAAATGTTTGAAACATACTTTCAAAGCTGTGATTCCATAGTAGTATCTTTTACCCTTGCCTGCAGGAACAGAATAATTTGATTAAGTTGCATTTATTTATTGTGACTGCGGTATCTACCTGTTTAACTCTTATAGTCGCCTTTTATTCCATTTCAAGGCAGTTAGTAAGTTTTTTGAAATGTTTCCAGTTGAGAAAAATGAATCTGTGTCTTGAGTTGTCTTCGTGTGGTTTTATATATTCTCACTTAATAGTTTTGGAGCTCTCAGTGTACCAAATGTAACAGATTTCCACCAGGCATTACTGTAATAGACTGTATGGTGGGAATTAAGATCGATTTTCACTTGGGGAGGTGAAAAAGTGATTAAATAAAGTTCTATTGAATGAAGGTATACAAGGGAAGTACTAAGAATGATGGTGACGACAGTGGGGGGGGGGGGGGAAAGAGGCTTGCTCTGTTATGACGTATTAATGGGGGGGGGGGGGGGGAGGGAAGGGCCTGGGACGCGAATGAGGCTATGACTGCCGGTCGCGAGGGAGGAAAGAGGATAATCCGGCCCGAAGCTGCACTCTGTTAAGAGGAAGAATTAGAAGTGACGGGCAAAGGAACTGATCTAGTCAATGGGTGTGCGAGGGGGAAAAGTTACACGATCAGGGGGCAAGGTGTCAACCAAGGAAAAGAAGGGGTATTGTATATTCTGATATAGGAAGAATGACGGAAGAGGGAGGCCGATCTAAGGAGTACGGGAGAGGGATGCTGTCACAATGGGGGGATAGTAAGAATGAGGCTGTCATGATGGGGAGGATGATAAGGATGAAGTTGTTACTATGGAGGTGATAATAAGAATAAACCTGTCATGATGAGGGAAATATTATCCCCCCATAGTGACAGCTTCTTTCTTATTATCCCCCCATAGTGACAGCCTCTTTCTTATTATCCCCCCATAGTGACAGCCTATTTCTTATTATCCCCCCATAGTGACAGCCTCTTTCTTATTATTCCCCCCATCGTAATAAGAATGGGGGGGATAATAACAATAAACCTGTTGTGATGGCAGAAATTATAAGAGCCAGTCTGACAAAATGGGGCGATAGTAAGAAAGAGGCTGTCCTGATGAGAGAAATAATAAAATGGCTGTCACGATGGGGGGAATAATAAGAATGAGACTGCCACTATGGGGGATAATAAGAATGAGGGTGTATAGATGGGGAAGGAATACAATTGAGGCTGTCCTGATAGGTACAATAATGAGAATAGGCTTGTCATGATAGGGAAAAATAATAATGACAAGGGTGTCATGATGGGGGGGGGGTGAAATAATAAGAATAAGGCTGTAACAATGGGGGGTAATAAGAATGAGGATGGGAGAAGGGGGGGGGGAAGGCTGTCCTTATGGGGGGATAATAAGAATAAACCTGTCATGATGAGGGAAATGATAACAGCCGGGCTGTCACCATGGAGGGAATAATATGAATGAGGCTGTCACGATGGGGGGAATACCGTAAAAAGAATAAACCTGTCATGATGGGAGAAATAAGAACATGGCTGTCACGATGGGGGGGAATAATAAGAATGAGACTGCCACTATGGGGGATAATAAGAATGAGACTGTCTAGATGGGGAAAGATCCTATTGAGGCTGTCCTGATGGGGACAATAATAAGAATAGGCCTGTCATGATAGGGGGAAATAATAGGAACAAGGGTATCATTATTGGGGGAATGAAATAATATGAATAAGGCTGTAATCATGAGGGGGTACTAAGAATGAGGCTGTGATGATAGAGGTGGAAGAATAAGATTGAGGCTGTCCTAATGGGGGGAATACTAAATATGACACTCTCATGGTGGGGGTGATAAGAATGAGGCTGTTATGATTGAGGGGAGGATAATAAGAATTAGGATGAAGGTCAATAGAAATCCCCCATCACTGTATCTTGGGGTACATGAAGGGAGTGTCTGTCGGACAGCTGCCGTTCTGGTGTTTGGATATATTACCAGAGAAATAATCCGGTGAGAAAATAATTACTTATTTCCATGGACCGCTCTTTTTCATTTGTAACTGACTTTCTTTGTAAAGAATGATGAACTATCTTTAAGAAACACTCTCTATGTTCTGTGAAATGGTAGTCCTTTTTCATAGATCCAATTAACCTTTTATTGGCATTGGGTCCATGAAAGAAACAGATCCTGCAGAGCAACCTAATAAATTATAAAACTAGGGCAAAAAAATTAACACAATTATGTAGATGAAGCCTTATGCTGTATCTGCTGGTACAGTATATATATATATATATATATATATATATACAGGCGATCCCCTACTTAAGGACATCCGACAGACGACCCCTAGTTACACACGGACCTCTCTGACCACTGTGACCTCTGAAGAAGGTCTCTGGATGCCTTACATTTGTCCCAGGCCGTAATGATCAGCTGTAAGGTGTTTGTAATAAAGTTTTACCTATAATCCTGATTCTCATTACAGCTTAAAAATTTTGAAAATCCAAAATGTAGTCTGGAGCTACATTTATAAAATGTACAGTTCCGATTCACATACAAATTCAAGTAAAAACAAACCTAAAGAATCTATCTAGTACATAATCCAGGTACTGCCTGTGTTGCTTGAATACAGTGACAAGGTAGTAAAGAATACTAGATATTATCTGTCTGATGTTCTGAATTAGATTGCAAGCTTTTGTGGGGAGTCCTTTGCCAGCTATTGTTTAATCATGGTAGTGTAGTAATAATACTTTTATTTTTTTATTTTTTTATTCATGAAACAGTTGTATGGTTCTGCTGAATATATTGGTTCTTTATAAATAAAGATAATAACACTATTCATACCAGTATTTCCAGCAGATTTCTTTGTTATAGACATACAAGACTAAATTTTAATACAATAGGCTGACTTATTACAATAGATCCTGTCTAAATGCATCACTACATTCTGATTGATTCATGTCTAGTTCCTAAGTTACACAGGAATGAGTTCTTTGTGGAGGGAAGCAGACGGAAATATTACATTTTTTGTTTATTGAAGGCATCTAATCTACTCCATAGTAAAAAAACACTGCTTCCAGAGGCTCACTGCTAAATCTAATAGAAATACCAGTGTAACTCACTACAAGGCTATGGCTCCATCATTGCACTGCATTTATTTTTTACTGTACAAATTTGACAAAGTTCTGTATGGAGGGGGTCACTGAAATAATAGAAAAGATAAAACTTAATTTTTATTTGGTATATAAAAAGGAGGACTGATATTAGAGTGTGTTGTATTAGCTCAATTAACTGCTCTGATACCACCTCTAGGGTTGCTTGAAAGTGTTCATTCATTCTCACTAAATCTAGCTCTAATTGCTAGTATCTAAACTGGGCAGTAGGGGAAGTAGTGGATAGAGTACTACAGTAACTAATGATAATCTATTTAGTCTGCTGTTTCTCCATACCCTCCCTGCTCTGCCCCTACCATATAGAGCATTAAGATTCACTGATGCAGTAAACCATCAACCTGCTGCATCTATTTTCTCAAACCCTTTCTTCTCTCCATGTGTTTTTCCCTACACTGGGTATCATCAGGAGAGTCAATACACGTTTATATTGTAAGAAAATAGTAACATTTGTGCTAGATGTCCTGATGGTGGATCATGAAGTTGATGTCTAATTTGTCTTATTATTATTGAAATTATTATTTCTTTATTATTTTACTGCTTATAATATTAAATTATATTTATCAGCTACAATCTCAGGGCCTTTTAGGTAGAAGCAGCCTTTGGTCATGTCCCATTCCCCGGGATTTTAGGGATAAGGTTGTTGTCACCAAGACAACTATGTAGGAACTATCCTCTTCCTTGGGGTGGAAACGACCCCGCTTTCGTATGTATTGTTGTTAAACCTTATATAAATGTGATCCCATCTTTTTTTGATTAAGAATTTTCATCAAGATACATATTGTCATTGTTAAATATTTTACTAAATACAGAGGCAATTAAATTCTTTTTGTATAATACTGTATTGTTGTTTCGAAACTATGATGTGTTAGATCCAATTTACTATTCTATCCACTGTTTTATCCATTCCATTCAAAAGAATTCTTTGGCAGTTTGAACATGCCAGAACTTGAGTAAAAAATTAAAAAGATCTGGTGTTATAAAGCAGGCCATGGCCATATATTCAAGTTATATTATAAAATATGTACAAATGTTTATTATTATAAACACAAATTCATAGGCTGAGTTTACAAATTCAAACCACCAAAATATATGTGTCTGAAACTCTCAGGGCGAGACCATCTGAGCGTACTGGCAATAGGTACAAATATAATAAATATAACTGAGCGTCGAAAATGATCAATATCACCACTGTGTTTAATATGCCGGGGATAGCTGCCACCCCCCCCTGCGTAAGTGCCACTGCCATCATGGTTTAGTCAAGGTAATTTGCTTTGTGCTGGCACTTTAACTTGCATTTTGGGGGGTCTTCCCCCATGAAACCCCCCAAGCGATTTTCGGGGGGCGATCATTGCTATGGCATCCCGGGGGTCCGATCAGGACCCAAGAGCTGCCTGTAGGCACTGCCTGAAAGATGGCGTCTGATGCTGTCATCTTAGGCAAGTGCAGCCTATAACATGTGCATAGGCGCCACAGCTAATACCCTGCAAATACGATCAGTATTGCAGAGTATTATCAGAACAAGGCAATCATAAAAACAGTGACTGTTTTTCAATAAAAAATAAAGTAACAAATCAATTAAAATGCCCATAACCCCAAACATATCAGAGACAAACACTAAAAGATCTCAACTCATAACAGAACCCCGTCCGTAACAACCCATAGAATAAAATTAATTATTGATCCCGTACGTACTAAAAAAATATATTCATGTATGGTACCCTTTAACGTATCAACCCATAGAATAAAATAACATATTATTAGGCTATACGGTGAACAGCTAAAAAAAAGAGGTAAAAGGTCCGTACAGAATGAGGCTTTTCTACTCCTGACTTCAAAAAAAATTAATACATTTTCAGCAATAGGGTATCCCACTGGCCAAAATGGTAACAATGGACAAACTCTCTTCCGCAAAAAATGCCCGTCATAACAAGGCCGCCAATTAACAAAAAGTACAAAATTTTATAGCCTACAAAAGGGCCATGTGAAACTAAAAAACTCCTGTCATCTGCCGGGTCTCCTTCCCTTCTGTCCTTGTTGTGCACCCATAAACCAAATGAACGTATAACTTAACTGCCAAACATTTGACCATTCCAAATTTCATTCACCTTCCATTTTAGTCAATACGATGAAGATCTCAATGGGTAACAATTTTCGTACAAGCTGTTCTGATATTTAAGGGGTGCAGATTTGAAATGGGGTTACGATGGAGGGTGGTTTTAATGCTAAATTTATTAAAATTTCATTCAAACCGTATTTATATTCCAAATAGTGGATTCTGAAAATATGGAATTCAATATCTTTTGTAAGCAGCGTGACATGTCAAAATAATTATCCAGACATTTCAAAATGCTGAAAATGTAAAGCAGACATGAAATGTTATTCAGCCACGTATTTAGGTGGCAACTTTAAGCTGGCTTGAATATGCATGATGTTGAATTTCTGACAATTTTTTCCAAAAATTTTATTTTTTTTTTTTTCCTTTTTTGTAAATAATGCAAACTTTTGGCAGCCAATATTACCCTCAAATGAAGTAATCAACATGTGGGGAAAAAGAATCTCGACTCGCTTGATAAGTAACAGTGCTCAAAGTTATAACCATATCAGTGCCGCATGTCATAGACAAAAATGGGGGTTGAGCTTACGCTGTAAATGGCTGCATCCTTAAGGGGTTAAATCCTCTTTTGACTAAACCTCCATTTTGATGTGAGTTTTATATCAAAAACTTATGTTTTTCATCGCATTTTCAATTCACTTTTTGGTTAGTATTTGGGTTTGTAACAAAGTTCATGAGGGTGGTAGATCTCCTCTGCTACACTAGCAAGGTTACTCTATCTGCCGGATGAAAGGGAGTGCTAGCTGTAGGCATTGCGAATCACGGGTTTAGACCTAAGGTGCGGCATGTTGGAGTGCGCAGTGCAAAAAGCAGAGTGATCTCGCTCACTGTTGTTATTGAGCTCCACTTGTACCTACACAATAGCTCCAGAACACCTCCTCTGACACTGTCTGCAGCTTAATGGTCAGTGTCAGAGGATATTAGCATACCTGGCTACCACACCTTTGCAATCAGCTCTCACTCTCGGACGATAGTGAAGATAAGAGTTGTCACAACCTGCTAATAACTCGGTTAGGGTGGGGCTATTGCCACGTAATCCATGTACAACCCCTATATTATAAGGTATGTTATACATATGAAATGTATAGGGTGGTAATAACAACACATTAATTCCACAAAGTTAAAGATCAATTTTCACCCAATGCTTCAACGAATCAGTAGCCCTCCACAAACAAGGAACATCACTTGGTCCTGACCATGGGATGTTCAATTCCATTGGGGTACCCCCGGATCCTGATGATGCCACACTGAGGCGGGTCCTGTTACATCCTCCCAGAACTTTTGACCAGGGCCGAAAACTGGAACTACTAGCAAATGTGGGGACCCCGTTTAGTCTGTTTTGCCAACCCTACCATTGGGCTCCACTAGGTTTTAGAGACTAAGAAACGCCCTACATTGATCAGATACTATAATGTACAGTACTGGAGTACAATACTTAGTTTTCTAGTTCTTCTGCTGGACAATATACAGACAAACTCAGTACCAACTGGCATTGAATTCCATGTTTTGCATATTTCGATATTGACCTCATTGCGTGTAATAAAAGTAATCACTCATTTAGTCATTTGTCCCAGAAATATACACATCATTTAAAACCTGAACAACAACTTCACTTTCATCTTGTGCGTAGACATTAAACACTGGAACAGCCTGTTAGAGTCCAGGAAATGTAGGACTTTCATGTTTGAAGCGAAGAGAAGGACATTTGCTACACATTATTTGTATTTTTGTCAGAATTTGTTCGGAGATACAGCCAATTAAAATAAACATTGACATGCAGTGACCATACGTTTGCTGTATCTATTTTCAAAGAGCGTTGTTACATAGACTGAAACTGAAACATGAAAAGGTCATGCTGAAATATTTCTCCCAAAAAAAACAACAACGTGCTTGTTTGCTTGCGAAAGAATTGGAATGATTGCATTTTTAAAATTCTACATTCAGGCATACATATTTGTAAAACCCAATATACTTTAGGTTGCTGATGGATATTGTGTTATTGTAAGACCGATCATTGTGGATACAAGTACACAACGTAGTAGCAAAAGAAAAACCGGACAAATATTCTAGAGTTCCTCCTGCTGTTATAATTAACGAGTGTAGAGTAATACAAGGGGTAATGTTATCATTAGAGCGCTCCTTACGAGTTCTATGTCTGCTGGAGATCTGCTGCCTACGAGATTCATTAAAGGTACTTTGAACCCTGATAATCTGCGGCTGGCAATATTTTTTTCTGTGTGGGTTTGTTTGCGACAGTCACCATAAAGTTTCGACCTATATTGAGGGGGGCTGTCGTAAAATTGCCCCCAAACTTCTATAAGCACTGAAAGTTGTGAAAATAGTCTATCTAAAAATAGTCTAAAATTTTGGGCGCAAGGCAAGGCATATGTTAAAGTGGACATTGTCCTATATGCACATGGGCATAATGTCAAAGTTCAAACAACTCTAACATAACAAAAACACCCCAATGATAATTACCCCCGATTGATTTTAGCTCTTTTATTAGTGGCCTTTCACGAACTGAAAACAGTTTTTTTTTTTCCCCTTTCGCACGTCTGAGCCTTAATGTCTGAAGTGTCGTCGCCACAATATTGGTGTTTTCATACACTCTCAACTTGTTTGCTTTTTGGTTTTAAATGTTTGTCACCGCAGTGAACTCCAACCATTTCTTTGTTATTCATGTTTCCAACTCTTTTTGGTGTCAGTTTTTGGAGCAGTTAAGAGCAAGTCCGAGAGAGTTCTACACCCTTTATGTCCATGTGTCAATTCATATCCCTTATGGCCAAAGCTTTAGTGCCAACTCGCCCAAATTAATAATGCCCCTCCAATAACATGGGTCACCAAAACGTAGGTATAGTGGGTAGTCAGATGGTGTGCCACATATTCTTGTTCAACATGCACCACATTGTGTGCCTGCGGCCACATTCTGCAGGCATAACAAGTGCACCAAAACAAGAGTGGTCACTCTGCAGAAGCAGTTGCAGGGGGCGCCAGCTCAGAAAAATGTGCACCACTTTCATGATCTGGCGGCCCACTACACATGCAAAACTGTCCCATATGGCGGTTTGCAACTGTTTTGATAAATGTGCTGCCATTTGTTCATATTACAAACAATCCTATGATAGCCTAATAGAAACATTGGTGTCACTAATTTACCCTTAACAATCGTCTATCGCTTTTTACGGGGGTCATTAAGGTATTCTTGAGCGTCGCCTTTCAACAGTGTCATGTCCAAAGAAATTTTGGGACACCGGGCTTGCGGTGCCGGTTCTGGCATAATGTCACGCCCGACCCAGCACGAACAACCGGGATCCGGAAAAACTCAGATCAACCGGTTTTTACTCCCTTACAACACCACGGTCATGCCATGACTGCGGCGTGTAAGGAGTCCCCTGTGATCGGACCCCTGGTGAGCTTACTACGGTGAGCTGAGCCTTCCTGCGCACAGCCCCGGGCTGCGGGCTAGTTCCCGTAGACTTGCCGCTCCGCTTTCCTCGTCGCTTCCGCCGCCTTGCAGGACCGTGCTGTATTTACGGCATGCTCAGTTTACTTAGCATGTACACTGCAAGACAATTGTATTGTTGCAGTCTAAAGGCTTACACAGCGGCGGATGAACATTCCAAGTATAGAAGTGAAACGATGTAAAATAAAAGTAAAATCATTTATAATAATAAATAAATTAAAATAAAAAATAAGTCGCTCAATCCCCCATTTACATGTAAAATGTGTTTAGGCTTAGTTTTCCTGCATAGCAATTAACTTCAATTGTTTATTATAACTGTCCATGCTAATAACTTCTTTCTGGCATACAGAGGCTTGTTTTGTCGCTTTTGATGATGTTTACAAGGTTATATTTTTGGACTGTATGACCTTTGGATCACTTTATAAATCTTTTATTTTTTTTTTTAATGCCAAAAAGTGGCATTTTTTCGACTTGGGCACTATTTTTCTCTTTATGGGTTAAATGCAGTGAAAAACTGTTAATATATTTGATAGCAGGCATTTTCGGATTGTCGATACCTATGTGTTTATGATTTTACAATTTGTTTTATATTTTCTCGTCGTTCTAGGAGGGGTCCTTGTTGACGCATTTTACTTTTTCTTATTAATTTTTCTTAAACTTTTTTTTACCTTTTTTTTCCTTTTTTTTTTACCCTTTTTCAGACCTCCTTAGGTACTTACCCAGGTTGTCTGTGGTGATCTATTTATATCTGCCATACCTAAAGTATGGCAGTGTATGGCAGTCATATGGGATTTCTCGCTCTGTTTACAATGTGTTCTGATAGCACATTGTAAGAATGGGAACAGAAGCAGCCTCGAGCCCGTGAGCCGCTCTCCATCCCCCGGCATGTGACGTAGTAATGTCCGTAAAAAAAACCACACAAAATCTGTCCCGTAAATAGACCATTTTTCATCAAACACTATCACAAAAAATGTTTCTAAAAGTGATCAAAAAGTTATGCGCTTCAATATGAACTATCTGAAAGGAGACACACTCTTCTCGCACAAAATAACCCTCAACCAGCTCTGTCAACAGAAAAATACAGAAGTTTGGGCCCTGAAAGTTGTTTATAGTAAAAACAAATGCGAGGTTTCTCCAATATTGGTTTTTGCTTGTCAAAATTGAGGCAAAGATGAAGAAAACTATATAATGATGGTATACCGCAATCGATGAACCAGAGAATAAAGATAAAAAAGTGCTAAAATCCAAAAAAAAATTGATTGATTTTTTTGTTCCCCCTCTTGAATACGTTAATAAATCTCATGAAGTCATTGTCCCCCAAAGGAATGATCTTACAGTTGTACCTCATCCCGCAATATAAACCCTCTATGTTTGCATTACCAAAAATAAAAATGTATAACTTGTATCAATGTGACATATCAAATCTACGGTGAAATGCGTGCTTTTCTATTCTTTTTTTTGGGATTGGTTGCCGCGATCCAGGTATGTGTCGTAACGTTCATCCGGGAGAATAGGGAGACAATTTCACATCATGTTATTTATATAGGAACTGTCAGTTTTGGCTAAATGAATGTAATTTTTCCAAAAAATCCAAAGTTTCTAATCGTCAGGCCATATTGTTGTAACCCATGTGAAAACACTTAAAGGGTTAATAGAAGTTGTTTTATATACGTTGAGGGGTGAAGTTTCTCGAGTGGGGTAATTTATGGGGTTTTACTATGTTAGGCATTTCACAAGTTACTTGAACGCTGATTTGTCCCCTGAAAATGGGAGTTTTGGTCAATTTCATGAAAATGGAGAAAAATTGCACCTAAAGTTCTGCAACCCCTAAGTCATCCTCAAAAAATGACAAGGAACGCATGAAATATCATCTCACATCAAGCAGACATTCGTAAATGTTTAATGACAAGCTTTTTTCACATGTTTACTTGCCGTGGCTAGAATAGCAACATTTCAAAACATTAAAATGAAGATTTTTACAAACTGGTGCCAAATTTCTCATATTTTTTTCAGAACAAAACACAAACTTAGTCTTAAATTTTACAACAACATGAGTAAAAAGTGTCATGAGAAAACATCCAAATCACCTGATATGTTAAGTGTTCCGAAGTATAACACATTAGCTATGACAATGTTCAACTTCGAAAAAGGGTCCTGGTCATTAAGTTGAAAACTAGTGTCGGTGATAAGGGGTTACATAATCAAATAAAACTTTTTGGAAGCAAAAGGATTAAAACATCAACTGCTTAGCTTTACTTTTGCTACTGTGCATTTTAAGGATTACACTGCCATCATTTGGATAAAAATTACCACATGTGAAAATGTCTTGGAAAATGATTCCAAAGTACGTGAAATCAATGATTGTGAAAAAATTAGTGTTTCATATTATAAGTTACTAACCATAATACATTTAAACCATAATTAAGACTAATAATATTATTGAGGCGACAGGGGAATAATTGGGTCACTATCTGACATGTGAGAGAACAGAACTGTGAATCAAATTGCCTGTAAACTGCTAGCTAATTGAAATTTTCTTCTTATTTTTTTCTCATTTTCTCTCTTCCCTTAGTTTTTTTTGAAACTTGTATTCCATACGCTATTCAATCACATTTTCTCCAAAGACAATGTATGGACAAATTTCTTCATAAATTTTAAACTAGGAGAAATCCTTACACAATCTAAACTGGGTGAAACTGATTGTAAGTTAAGTACACAATAAGAAGTAATCGCAGAGAACGTGACAGTCCAGGAAAAGAATGGCAGAATTCCTCATTTTATGGGAACACAACAGATCAGTAATTGATGAGAAACTATGTGCTTTTGTGATGCCCTCTCAGCGCCTGTATTGTGGTTTGAATCACCTGGCAGTTAGTAATGACTCTCCTCCAGCTACTTATAAGGTAGTCCGAACCTCAGATGGATACAGAAGAAGATGTTTGAAACATACTTCATCAAAGCTGGTGATTCCATATGTAGTATCTTTTAAACCCTTGCCCTGCAGTGAACAGAATAAATTTGAACTTAAGTTGCATTTATTTATTGTGACTGCGGTATCTACAAATGTTTAACCTCTTATAGGCTCTTTATTCCATTTTTCAGGCAGAGTAGTAACAAAATGTTTTTGAAACGGTTTTTCCAAGTTGAGAAAAATGAATCTTGTCCCTGAGTTGTCTTCTAGTGTGAATTTTATATATTCTAACTTAATAGTTTGGAGGCTCTCAGTGTAACAAATGTAACAGATTTCCACCCAGAATTACTATAAATAGACTGTATGGTGGGCATGAAATAGTCGATTTTTTCCTTGGGAGGCACATGTGAAAAAGTGTTTTATAAATAAAGTTCTTATGCAATGAAGGTAGACCAGGGAGCTAAGAAGAATGTGGTGTACGACAGTGGGGGGGGGGGGGGTAAAAAGCTATGTGTCGCGTGTTTTTTATGACGTATTAATGGGGTGGGGGGGAATAGAATGAGGCTATAGATAAGGGATAATAAGAAAGAAGCTGTCACTATTGGGATAATGAGAAGAATCTTCCTGTGGTGGGAAATGTATGGGCAAATGCTGTCCACAATGGGGGGATAGTAAGAATGAGCTGTCATGATGGAGGATGAAAGATGAAGTTGTTACCTATGGAGTGTCATAAGAATAAACCTGTCATGATGAGGGAAATGTATCCCCCTAGTGAGGCTTCTTTCTTTATTATCCCCCCATAGTGACAAGCCCTCTTCTTATTATCCCCCCCATAGTGACAGCCTATGTTCTATAAAAAAAGAAAATCCCTGTATCCCCCCATAGTGCCAGCCTCTTTCTTCTATTATTCCCCCCATCGTAATAAAGAATGGGGGGATAATAACAATAAACCTGTTGATGGCAGAAATTGATAAGAGCCAGTCTGACAAAATGGGGCTAGTAAGAAGAGGCTGTCTGATGAGAATAATAAAGTCAATGGCTTCACGATTGGGGGGATAATAAGACATGATACTGCCACTATGGGGATAATAAAATGAGGGTGATAGATGGGGAGGAATACATTGAGGCTGTCCTGATAGGTTCAATAATGTAGAATAGGCTGTCATGATAGGGGAAAATAATAATGACAGGGTGTCATGATGGGGGGGGGGGAAATACTAAGAATAAGGCTGTAACAATGGGGTGTATAAGAATTAGGCTGCGTGAATGGCGAGGGGGGAAGGCTTGTCCTTAAGTGGGGATAATAAGAATAAACCTGTCATGAGAGGGAAATGATAACAGGCCGGGCTGGTCCCCATGGTGGAATAATATGAATAGTCTGCACATTGGGGAATACCGTAAAAAAATAAACCTGTCATGATGGGAGATAAATAATACAGGCGGTCACTATGGGGGGGAAAATAATGAATAGACTGCACTATGGGGGATCTAATAAATGAGACTGTCTACGTTGGGAAAGATCCTATTGGGCTTTCCTGATGGGGACAATAAAGATAGGCCTTCAGATAGTGGGAATAATAGAACCAGGGTATCATTTGTGGACATAAATATATGATAAGCTGAATCATGAGGGTACTAAGATGATGCTGTGATGATGAGGTGGAAGAATAAGATTGAGGCTGTCCCTATGGGGGGAATACTAAAAATACACTCTCATGGTGGGGGTGATAAGAATGAGGCTGTTTATGATTGAGGGGATGATATAAGAATAGGATGAAGGTCAATAGAATCCCCCATCACTGTATCTTGGGTACATGGGAGTGTCTGTTGTCGCTGCCGTTCTGGTGTTTGGATATCATTACCAGAGAATATCCGGTGAGAAAATATTACTTATTTCTCATGGACCGCTCTTTTTCATGTGTACTGACTTTAACGTTGTAAAGAACTTTACAAACCTCTTTTTTAAAAGAAACACTCTCTATGATCTGTGAAATGGTAGTCCTTTTGCATAAGATCAATTACCTTTTATTGGCATTGGGTCCATGAAAGAAACAATCCTGCAAAGCACCTAAATAAATTATAAACACTCAGGCAAAAAATTAAACACAATTATGTAATGAAGGCCTTGCTGTATCGGCTGGTACGTATATATATATATATATTATATATATACTATATAATATATATATACAGGCGATCCCCTACTTAAGTCGATCCGACAGCGACCCCTATTACACACGGACCTCTCTGACCACTGGACCCTGAAGAAGTCTCTGGAGGCTCTACATTTGTCCCATGCCCGTATGATCAGCGTGAAGGTGTTTGTAATAAAGTTTTTACCTATAAATCCGGATTCTCACTTACGACTTAAAAATTTTGAAATCCAAAATGTTAGTCTGGACTACATTTATAAATGTTACAGTTCCACAATTCACATACAATTCAAGTAAAAAACAAACTACAAGATATCTATCTAGTCATAATCCAGTAACTGCCTGTTTGCTTGAATACATTTGACAAGGTATAAAGACTATACTAGATTTATCTGTCTTATGTTTCGGATTAAAAATTTTTGTAAGCTTTTGTTGGGGAGTCCTTTACACTAGCTCATTGTTTATTACAGTCATGTAGTGTAGTCATACTCTTTTATTTTTTTATATTTTTTATTCATGAAATAAAACAGTTGTAATGGTTCTGCGGATATATTAGGGTTCTTTTTATAATAAAGATATAAACACTATTCATACCAGTTTTAAATAGAATTACATTTCCATCACAGCATGATTTCTTTGTTATGAGACATACAATTTAATACAATAGGCTGACTTATTCCAATAGATCCTGTCTAAATGCATCCCTCATTCTGATTGCTTCATGTCCTAGTTCCAGTTAACACACATGAATGAGTTCTTTGTGAGGGAAGCAGATACGGAATATTAACATTTTTTTGTTTATTGAAGGCAATCTATCTACGCCATAGTAAAAAAACTGCTTCAGAGGCTCACTGCTAAATCCATAGAAATCCATGGTAAGTCCACTACAAGCTATGGCTCCATCATTGGGCACTGCATTGTATTGATTTTCGTAGCAAATTTGGCAAAGGTTCTGTTGTGAGAGGGTCACTGAAAGAATAGAAAAGATAAAACTTAATTTTATTTGTATATAAAAAGGAGGACTATATTAGAGTGTGTTTGTATTTCTCAAATACCCCCCAATTAACTGCTCCTATACTACCGACCTCTAGGGTTCTTGAAAGTGTTCATTCTTCTCCACAAAATCAGCTCTAATTGCTAGTATCTAAACGGGCAGTAGGGGGAGTAGTGATAGTAGTATACATAACTAATGATAATCTATTTAGGTCTGCTGTTTCCTCTCCATCCCTCCCTGCTCTGCCCCTACCATAAGAGGCATTGGTGGGAACCTATGGCACTGGGTGGCCAGAGGCGGTACTCAGAGCCCCTTTCTGTTGCACCCAGGACCAGGCTTACCCCAGCACTCCAGACAGACTCAAAATATTACTAACTATGGCGTTCCAGCAACTTAAAAGATGCTGGCTTTCCATAAAGAAGCTCAACATTTTCTCATCTTTTCTATCGTTTGTATTCCTCATGAGGCCAATTTTAAAATGATTGAAAATGTTGAAGAACAGGAGCAATAAGTTATGCTTTCATTTTGGTTGCACGCACCTCGCATAAATAAGGTGAGTTTTGGGTTGCTTTTTGTCACTTCGTGCTAACAGGTTTTGCCTACCACTGAATAGAGCATTAAGACTTCACTGATGCAGTAACCATCAACGTGCTGCATCTATTTTCTCAAACCCTTTCTTCTCTCCATGTGTTTTTCACTAACTGGGGATCATCGAGAGTCAATACAAATCCGTTTCAATGAGGCTAGATAGATCAAAAACATGCAAATTGACCCTGACCTATAGGGGAACGGACATGCAGTCATCGGCAGCGGCAGCAGCGGCAGGCTAGGCTAGAGGTGTCAGCGACATACCCTAAAATGGACTCAGGTTTCACACGACGGGGCAAGAGCGCTGAAATGAAGATTTCCTATGTGAACAAAAGGTTGACTGCTGGTATACTTAGTCAGATAACAAGCATTGGGTGCGAAATAGTGGAACAAGTTCAATACATCTGAGTGAAACACCCGAAAAATGAGCCTGACACAGCTCTTTTGATCAAGGGAGATGACATGTGGAGGCAGCCATGAGGACGAATTCCATGATAAGAGCGACAGTATGGGCATTGATATTGCGCTCTATGATGCAACCAGCGTCTCCAGAATGGCGGCGACAGATGGCCGGTTCCACTATGTATTGGTGAACACCTGAAAATGGCTGCCTGACACAGCTCGTTGATAAGGGGATGATTCGTGCGCTATCCTCTCGTGCTCCATCTGGGTATAAAGTCTTGAATGAGACACTTGGTGGACGTATGGAGGGATCGGGATTGATGACAATGGACCAGGTAAGCAGGGGCAGATTGTGGAGCACTTGAGCTGCCTATCTGGGATGGAGCTGTGGTCCCTGCCACGCGGGATTCGCCTGTCCAAGCCCCCTGTCCGCTTGGCTCCTCCCCAACCCAAAATGGGCCTGGGGTGCCAGAACCGTTACTTTGAAAAAATTATAATTTTACATAATGGAATGATCAGGTTCTAATTGTTTTTACGGAAAATGGTTCATGATTAGAGCGACAGTGGGCATCCATCTTGCGGTCTGCTATGATTGCAACTTCAGGTATCCAGCATTAACGGCGACAGAATGGGCCTATTCCACTATGTATCTATGTGAAACCATGAAAAATTCTGCCTGACACGCTCGTTTGATAAGGGCGATGTATGGACGGCAGTGAACTAGTAGTAGATTAAAGGTGTGCTGCGTTTAACAAACTATGTTAGTTGGCTCCTGGGATGGAGCGGCGCTCCGCTGCCAGGGAGCTTTCGCATCTCCACAAGCCCCCTGTCTCTGGTACTCCCCACAAACAGCACTTCTAAGACTTTGCATAGATAAGCACCCATTTCCTATATTTTAGTAGACGTTCTATTCAATGGTATGGATATTGGTTCACTTTTTCGCCCTCTGTTGTGAGGGGAATGTAAATCAGCATGCGCAAGAGCGCTGAAATAATTTATCAGTAAATGATAAATTTGCCCGTATATTTTGTGGATTCACAGCCAGCTGGTGGCAACAAAAGTTAACCAATGATGAGGGGAGCCTTTGGAAAACAACCCAAAATTTGCCTGACACAGCTCGTTTTGGATAAGGCGGACATGTTCCATTTGGACCGACCCTGTCAGGAACTATAAGTAGATTAAAGGTTGCTGCGTTTTAAAACTAGGTTAGGTTGGATCTTGAGATGGAGCTGGGCTCCACTGCCAGGCGAGGCTTTCGCCAAATCCAAGACCCCTGTCTCTAGGTCTACTCCCAAACGGAGCACTTCTAAACCTTTTGTATAAGATCAAGTGTAGTACGTCTTATGAGAAGTTTGGGTCCGTCGAGCGCCATTCGCATTATGCGCTTGCTTACGGTTTGTGTGAGGAGGGAATTGTGAAACAGATGCGCAAGAGCGCTGCTGACAAATATATCGTAAATGATAAAGTTTGCACGTATATTTGTGTCGTTACACGTAGCGGTGTCGACAAGTAACAAGTTTGATGTTGACAATCCATTGAAACAACCAAAAATTCCTGCCCTGCACAGTTCGTTTGATAAGGAAGACCAGTGGATGAGACGGCACGCTCGCAGTGAGAGCCCCGAGATCTTTCGATGGCCACTCAGGAGTCTATGGGATCCTTCCGATATCCCTGCGCTGTTTTACTCTTTCGCTCATTTTCCATCCTGCCCTCATGCTTGGTAGCAATGAGACAACGTGTGGAGCCAGATCTTAAAAAGACGACGCATGTTGAGCTGCTATGGAGACAATTAATTGGAAGTGCCTGTCATTCGCAGTCCAAAAAAGTTTTACAACCGAGGAGCAGTATGTGGTTACCTCCAGAAAAATTAAATAATTGAGTGCCCTGTATGTGGCACTCCACAAAATTGCTATCAAACAGAGGACCGGGTTGGTGGTCCCTCCCGAAAAATTAAATACATATAGTAGTATATTAGCTGACCACGTTGGCCCGTGCAAAATAGCTTAGTTGTCCTCTGCCTTTTAGTGTACAAGAGGAGGAGAAGGACAATGAGGAAGGAGGGTGGCATACATTATTCAGGTTGGCTTATTTCACTTTGGCTGGCGAGTACCTTTTGACTTGACATTCACCAACTATTTTACAATTTTGGTAATGTAAAAATTCAAATGGCCTGTGGTAACTCCTAACATTTTCATTAAAAAAATTAACCCCATTTCTAACAAGTAGATAAAAAATAAACCAATAGATATACTTGATATACACTGGCGCAGGGCTGTAGATAAGTTCGACGGGGTGCTTTCAATAAGCAGAAAAAAACCTTCGCTGGTAAGGACAATGTGCCTCTCCACTGCTACAAAATAGCTACTCCTATAAAAACAAAGATACCTGTGCTGGCCATAAGGTTTTAACTATAAGATTCGAAAATCGCTATATCACTATTGGTCCTACAATGACTTATACATCAGTGTGCTCAATGCACTAATCTGTATGCGGCACCCCTCCTATATGGGAAGTTTGATTCCTTCCGTTGAGGAGGTTCTCGTCCTGTTTGTCCCGTAAGTCTTGTGTAGAGCAATACCCTTTCCACGAGGTTTCTTTCATGTTTGTATAGCGTTTCCAAACCAAATAGTAATCCACTAAGTGCAGATCAGCGCACAAGCCCTGTTCGGTGGCTTCGCTTCGCTAACAGAGGTACCGGTGACGTCACCCTAGGTACTATCCATCTGGTGAGACAAAAAGGATTTTCCACCGACGCGTTGAATAGTTAAAACCTTATAGCCAGCGCAGGTATCTTTGTTTTTTGAATAAAAAATAAACCAATGTTTAAAAAATATCAAATAAATGAATAGAATTTTGTATTGAATGTTGTCTATCTAAACATTTTAGTCATTTTATAAGTAATACTTGTTGTCAGAAGGTCATGAAAATATTTATTGATAAAGCAATATTCTCAAATTAAATGTGCATTTTAGAACAAAGCAGACGGCTTATTTGTATATATGCTGTCAAATAACCTTCAATTTGTTACTTTCCATGTCAAAGCAAGGTTGCACAAAATAAAGAGAAATTTAAATAGTTTTACTGAAATATTATTCATGACAAAATCTCTAAAATTTTGAAATTTTCTATTTCCAACATAACAAGTACCAGCAAATGTCAGCCTCTTTTATTCCCACCAGGTAATGATTACCTTTTGCTAACATACATTGGTAACAGAACATTCTTTCTTTCAATATTTGTGCCCTTGAGTTTTATCATGAAGGTTGATGTCTAATTTGTCTTATTTTATTATTAAATTATTATTTCTTTTAAATTATTTTACTGCTTTATAATATTAAATATATTTATCAAGCTACATCTCAGGCCATTTTAGGTAGAATGCAGCCCTTTGGTCATGTCCCATTCCCCGAGATGTTGAGGGATAAGGTTGTTGTCCCAAGAGCTATGTAGGAACATATCCTTCTTCCTTGGTGGTGAGAAACGACCCCAGCTTTCGTATTTATTGTTGTTAAACCTTTAATCTTAATAGTGGATCCAATCGTTTTTTGATTAAGATTTTTCATCAAGATAACAGATAATTATCATTGTTAAATATTTTACTAAATACAGAGGCAATTAAATTATTTTTGTATAATACTGTATTTGTTGTTTCGGAAACATGATGTGTTAGATCCAAAATTTACTATTCTATTCCACTTGTTTATCCATTCCATTCAAAAGAATTCTTTGGCAGTTTTGAACATGCAAAACTTGAGTAAAAAATTTAAAAGATCTGGTGTTATAAAGCAGGCCAATGACCATAGATTCAAGATAAAATACGTACAAATGTATTGACTATTATTGCATTAAAAACACTGAAAAGCACAAATTCATAGGCTGAGCGTACAAATCCAAACCACCAAAAAATATAGGTGGCTGAGAACTCTCAGGTCGAGACCAATCTGAGCGCACTGGTATTAGGTACAAAATATAATAAATATAACTGAGTGTCGAAAAAATGATCAATATCACCACTGTGCTTAATGCCGGGGAGAGCTGCCACCCCATGCGTATTGCCACTGCCTCGTGGTTTAGTCAAGGGTAATTTGCCTATGTGCTGGGCATTTAACTTGCCTTTGGGGGTCTTCCCCCATGATCACCCCCCCAAGCCGTTTTTTTTGGGGGGGGAATCATTGCTATGGCAGCCCTGGGGTGCGATCAGGACCCCAGAGCTGCTTGTAGGCACTGCCTGAAAGATGGCGTCTATGACATCATCTTAAAGGCACAGTGTCAGCCTATGCATGTGCATAGGCGGACACTGCTAATACCCTGCAATACATCAGTATTGCAGAGTATTATCAGGAACAAGCAATCAATAAAACAATAAAAAAATAATGTTTTTTAATAAAAAATAAAGTAACAAATCAAATGCCCATAAGCCCCAAAACATATAAAGAGACATAGCACTAAAAAAGTCTAAATCATAACAGAAACCCGTACGTAACAACCCATAGAATAAAATTAAATAATTATTGAACCCGTACGTACATAGAAAAAATATTCATGTATGGTATCCCTGTAACCGTATCAACCCATAGAATAAAGATAACAAGATTATTAGGCTATACGGTGAACAGCAAAAAAAAAAGGAAAAAGTCCAGTACAGAAATGATGCTTTTCTACTCCTGACTTCAAAAAAAGTTAATACATTTTCAACAATAGGGGATACCAATGCCAAAATGGTAACAATGGAAAAAGCATCTCATTCCGCAAAAAAAAAAATCCAGTCACAAGGCTCCAATTACGAAAAAGCAAAAATTTTATAGCCTACAAAAGGGACCAATGAGGAAACTAAACTCCTGTCAGCTGCAGGGTGCTCCTTCCCTTCTGTGCCTTGTTGTGCACCCATAAAACAAAATGAACGTATAACTGACACAATTTGACCATTCTAAATTTCACCTCCATTTTTATTCAATTACTATGAAGATCTCAAGGGGTAAACAATTTTCGTAAAAGCTGTTTCTGATAGTTTAAGGGGTGCAGATTTGAAAATGGGTTGACGATGTAGGGTGGTTTTAATGCTAAATATTTAAAATTCAAAGCAGTATTTATTCCCAAAATAGTGAATTCTGAAAATACGGAATTCAATATTCTATTTGTAAGCAGCGTGACATGAAAATAAATTATCCAGACATTTAAAAAATGATGAAAATGTAAAGCAGACATGGGAAATGTTATTCAGCCACTTATTTAGGTGGCAAATTTATCTGCCTGAAAACGCGATGATTTTGAATTTCGAAAATGACAATTTTTTCCAAAAATTCTTATTTTTTCCTTTTTTTGTAAATAAATGCAAAACTTGGCAGCCAATATTTACCACTAAAATGAAGTACAACATGTGGGGAAAAAGAATCTCAGAATCACTTTGATAAGTAACAGTGCTCAAAAGTTATAACCATATAAAGTGACGCATGTCAGAATACAAAAAATGGGGTTGAGCCTTAAGCTGTAAAATGGCTGCATCCTTAAGGGGTTAAATTCCTCTTTGTGACTAAACCTCCATTTTGATGTGAGTTTTATGTAAAAACTTATGTTTTCATCACATTTTCAATTCACTTTTTGGTTAGTAATTTGTGTTTGTAACAAAGTTACATGAGGGTGGTAGATTTCCTATGCTACAGCTAGCAAGGTGACTCTATCTGCCGGATAAAGTGAGTGCTAGCTGTAGCATAGCGAATCACTGTAGTTATTGAGCTCACTCTGTATATACACAATAGCTCCAGAACACCTCCTCTGACACTGTCGGCAGCTTAATGGGCAGTGACAGAGGATATTAGCATACCTGGCTACCCCACCTTTGACTCAGCATCAACTCTCTGACGATAGTGAAGATAAGAATGGTCAGCAACCATGGCTAATAACTCGGTTAGGGTGGGGCCTAGTGCCACTTAATCCATGTACAAACCCCTTTATTATAAGGTATGTTGAGTTTCATATGTATAGGGTGGTAATAACAACACATTATTTCCACAAGGCTTGATCCAATTTTTCATCCAAGGCTTCAACCAATCAGTAGCCTCCACACACAAAGGAACATCACTTTGTCTGACCATGGGATGTTCATTCCATTGGGGTACCCGGATCTGAGGATGCCACACAATGGCTGAGGCAGGTCCTGTGACATTCCCCAGAACTTTTGACACAGGACCGAAAACTGGAACTACTAGAGAAATGTGGGGGCCCCGTTTATTCTGTTTTGCCAACCCTACCATTGGGCCCCACTAGGTTTTAAGAAACTAATAAATGCCCTAAATGATTCAGAATACTATAATGTACAGTACTGAGTAAAATACTTAGTTTCTAGTTATTCTGCTGGACCAATATACAGACAAACTCAGACAACTGGCATTGAATCCATGTTTGCATATTTCGATATTGACCTCATTGCGTGTAATAAAAGTAATCACATCATTTTACATTTGTCCCAGGGATATGACACCTCATTTAAACCCTGAACAACAACTTCACTTTTCATCCTTCTGCGTAGACATTAAACATGGAACAGCACTGTTAGAATTCAGTAAATGTAGGACTCTCATGTTTGAAGCGAAGAGGAAGGACATTTTGGCTAACATTTATTTGTATTTTTGTCAGAATTTGTTCGAGATAAGCCAATTAAAATAAACAATTTGACATGCAGTGAACAGAAAGACTTTGCTGTACTATTTTCAAAGAGCGTTGTTACATAGACTGAACTGAAAATGAAAAGGTCATGCTGAAATATTTCTCCCCAAAAAAAACAACAACGTGCCTTGTTTGCTTGCTTAAAGAATTGGAATGATTGCATTAATTCTACATTTCAGGCATACATATTTTGTAAAACCCATATATGCTTTAGGTTGCTGGATGGATATTGTGTTATTGTAAGACATCTCAGTGTAATGAACAAGTAAACAAACGTAATAAGTAGCAAAAGAAAAACCGGACAAATATTCTAGAATTTCCTGCTGTTAAATGAACACAGTGTAGAGGAATACAAGGGGTAATTTATCATTAGAGCGGCTCCTTACGAGTTCTATGTCTGTCTGGAGATCTGCTGCACGCAGATTCATTAAAGTGACTTTGAACCCTGATAATTCTGCTGGCATAATTTTTTTCTGTGTGGGTTTGTTTGCGACAGTCACATGAAAAGTTGCGACATAGATGAGGGGGGGCTGTCGTAAAAATTGCACCAAAACTTGTATAGACACTGAAAATTGTAAAAAATAGTCTATGCAAATAACAAATTTGGCGCAAGCAGGGTCTGTGTTAAAGTGACATTGTCCTATATTCAATTGGCGTAATGTAAAGTGTCAAAATAGCATTTGTGCCTCAACTGCACCAAAACAACTCTAAACATAGACAAAAAACCCCAATGATAATTACCCCCATTGATTTTAGCTCTTTTATTATGGCCTTTCAAACTGAAAACAGTTTTTTTTCCCTTTCTGCACGTCTTAAGCCTTAATTTATGAAGTGTCGTCGTCACAATATTGGTGTTTTCATACACTCTCAACTTGCTTTGGGTGTAAAGTTTTGTCACCGCAAGTGAATCCAACATTTCTTTGCTGATTCTATTTTTCCAACTCGTTTTTTGGTGCAGTTTTTGGAGCAGTTAAGAGCAAGTCTATGGAGTTCTACACCTTTTAGTCCATGTGTCAATTCATTAATCCCTTATGCCAAAGCTTCTAGTGCCAAACTGCGCCCAAATTAATAAATGCCCCTCCATAAATGTGCACCAAAACGGAGGTATAGGTGGTTAGTCAGAGTGTGTGCCACAATTCTGTTCAACATGCACCACAATTGTGTCTGCGCCACAATTCTGCAGCATAAACAAAGTGCACCAAAAAAAGAGATGGTGCACTCTGCAGAAGCAGTGCAGGGGGCGCCAGACTCATGAAAAATGTGCACCACATTTCATGAATCTGGCGCACACTACACATGCAAACTGCCCATAGTGCGGTTTGCACTGTTTTTGATAAATGTGTAGCCATTTGTTACATATTAAAACAATCCTATGATACCTAATAGAAAACATTGGTTCACTATTTAACCCCTTAATAATCGTCCTATCGGCTTTTTACGGGGGTCATTAAGGGTACTTCTGACGCGTCGCCTTTCAACAGTGTCATGTCAAAAGAAGATTTTGGGACACCGGGTCTCGCTGGTGCCGGTGTCGGGCTAATGTCACAGCCCAAACCCAGCACTACCAACCGGGATCGGAAAAACTCAGATCACCGGTGTTTAATCCCTTACACACCACGGTCAAGCATGACTGCGGCGTGTAAGTATGTCCCCTGTGGATCGGACCCCTGGTGAGCTTACTAGGGGATCTGATCCCTCCTGCCACAGCCCCGGGGTGCGGCTAGTTCCCGTAGACTGCCAGCTCCTCTTCTCGTCGGCTTCCGCCTCCTGGCAGGACCGGCTGTATGTAACGGCATGCTCAGTTACTTACACTGTACACTGCAATACAAGTGTATTGCAGTCTAAAGGCTTGAACAAGCGATCGGATGAACATTCCAAGTATAGAATGTGAAAAAGATGTAAAAGAAAAGTAAAAATCATTTATAATAATAATTGAATAAATAAATAAAATAAAAGTCCCATAATCCCCCCAGTTACATGTAAAATGTGTTATGGCTTATTTTCTGCATAGCAAATTAAACTTCAGATTGGTGTTATTTAACATTCCATGCTAATAACTTTTCTTATACTTGGCATACAGAGCTTTTTTTGCGGCTTTTGATGATGTTTACAATGTTATATTTTTTAGGACTGTATGACCTTTGGATCACTTTTTATAGAATTTTTTATTTTTTTAAAAAATGGCCAAAAAGTGCCATTTTCGACTTTGGGCACTATTTTCTGTTACGGGGTTAAACGTAGTGAAAAACTGTTAATATATTTTGATAGATCAGGCATTTTCGAATGCGTCGATACCTAATGTGTTTATGATTTTTACTGTTTATTTATATTTATATCAGTTCTGGGGAAAGGGGGGTGATTTGAGTTTTTATTTTTTTATTATAATTTTTTAAAAACTTTTTTTACATTTTTTTTATTTTTACCATTTTTCAGACTCCTTAGGGTACTTTAACCTTAGGTTGTCTGTGTGATCCTATTATATAGATCCTATTATATACTGCCATACTAAGGTATGGCAGGTATGGCAGTATATGGGGATTTTGCTCCTCATGTATTACAATGTGCTGATTGCAAAGAATGGGTTAACAGAAAGCAGCCTCGGGCCCGTGAGCCCTCTCCATGCACCCGCACCCGGCATGTGACGTAGTATGTCGTAAGGGGTTAACTGTACAAAAAATCTAAATCATGTTGAATGTGCTCGTTGAACGACGTAAAAAAAACCAAAAATCTTCCTGTAATATACCATTTTTTATCAAACACTATCACAAAAAATGTTCTAAAAAGTGATCAAAAAAGTTATGCGCTTCAATATGATACTACTGAAAAGAACAACTCTTTTTGCAAAAAATAGGCCCTCAACCAGATCTGCCAACAGAAAAATACAGAAGTTATGGCCCTGAAAAGTTGTTGATAGTAAAAACAATGGGATTTCCTCCAATATTGGTTTTGTTCAGGAAAATTGAGCAAAGATAAGAAAAACTATATAAATGAGGTATCACCGTAATCATAGTGAACCAGAGAATAAAGATAAAAAAGTGCTAAAAATCCAAAATAAAAATTGATGATTTTGTTTGTGTTCCTCTTGAAATAGTTAATAAAATCTCATGAATAAGCTTAAGACCCCCCAGAATAATTATCTATACATTGTATCTCATCCCGCAAATAATCAACCCTCATATGTTCGCATTAACAAAATAATAATAAATAATTTATAGCTTGTACAATGTGACATTACAAATCTACTGTGAATGGCGCTGCTTCTATTCTATCTCTGACCGTGCACTTATACACCAGTTTACCACCACATATGGGGTGTCGATATTCTCGGGAGAAATAGGGCAGATAATTTCATCATTTAATTTATTATGAAACTGTCAATTTTGGCCTAAATGAATGTATTTTTCCCAAAAATCCAAAAGTTTCTACATCGCAGGTCCATATTGTTTAAACCCATGTGAAACACTTAAAGGGTTAATAGACTTAATAGAAGTTGTTTTACATACACAGAGGGGTGAAGTTTCTATAGTGGGGTAATTTATGTGGTTTTACTATTAGTTAGGCCTTTCAAAGTCACTTGGAAGCTGAGTTGTCCCTGAAAATGTGAGTTTTGGCAATTTTCATGAAAATGAGAAAAATCGCACCTAATGTTCTGCACCTCCTAACATCCTAGAAAAAATGACAGGACGCATTAAATATCATCTCAACATCAAGCAGACATTCCGTAAATGTTAATGTGAATGTTACAAACTGGTGCCAAATTTTCATTTTTTTTCAGAACAAAACACAAAACTTATCTTAAATTTTATAACTAACATGAAGTAAAAAGTGTCACGAGAAAACATTCTCAAAATCACCAGGATATGTTAAAGTGTTCCGAAGTTATAACCAACTAGCGTGACACATGTCAGATTCGAAAAATCGGTCTGGTCATTAAGCTGAAAACTAGTGTCGGTGATAAGGGGTTAACACAATAAAAATAAACTTTTTGGAAGCAAAAGGATGAAAACAATCAACTGCTTAGCTTTACTTTGTTACTGTGCATTTTGGGGATTACACTGCCATCATGTGGATAAAATATTAACCACATGTGAAAAATGTCTTAGGAAAAATATCAAAGTAGCTGATGCAAATCCAATGATTGTGAAAAATTTGTGGTTTCATATTATTAATTACTAACCATAATACATTTAAACCCATAATTAAGAATAATAATTATTGAGCGACAGGGGAATAATTGGGTCATATCTGGCATGTGAGAGAACCAGAACTGTTGACAAATTGCATGTCAGAACTGCGGCTATATGTAATATTCGCACTGTCTCATTTTTTTTTCTCATTTTCTCTCTTCCCTTAGTTTTTTTTGGAAAAACTTGTATTCCATACGCTATGCATCACATTTTCTCCAAGAAATGTATTGACAAATTTTCATAAATTTGAAATAGGAGAATCCTTACACAATCTTAAACTGTAAGTACTGATTGTATAGTATAGTACAAATTAAGAAGTAATAGCAGAGAAACAGTGCAAGAAAAGAATGCGGAATTCTCATTTTATGGAGAACACAACAGATCAGTATTGATGAGAAACTATGTGACTGTTGGTGATGCCTCTCAGCGCCTGGATTGTGGTTGGAATCACCTTGGCAGTGTAAGTAATGACTCTTCTCCAGCTACTTAATAAGGTATTCCGAACCTCAGATTGGATACAGAACAAGAAATGTTTGAAACATACTTTCAAAGCTGGTGATTCCATAGGTAGTATCTTTTACCCTTGCCTGCAGGAACAGAATAAATTTGACTTAAGTTGCATTTATTTATTGTGACTGCGGTATCTACACTGTTTAACTCTTATATGTCGCTCTTTCATTCCATTTTCAAGGCCGATTTAGTAACAAAATGTTTTTGAAACTGTTTCCAAGTTGAGAAAAAATGAAATCTGTGTCCTTGAGTTGTCTTCTAGTGTGAAGTTTTATATATTCTACTTAATAGTTTTGGAGCTCTCAGTGTAACAAATGTAACAGATTTCCACCAGGAATTACTAGTAAATAGACTGTATGGTGGGAATGAAATAAGAATAGATTTTTACTTGGGGAAAGTGTGAAAAAGTGTTTTAAATAAAGTTCTTATTGAATAAAGGTATAACAAGGGAAGCTAATAAGAATGATGGTGTAACGACAGTGGGGGGGGGGGGGGTATTGTAAGAAAATAGTAACATTTGTGCTAGATGTCCTGATGGTGGACACTGACCAGCGATACACCGCTGTATTGGTTCTGTAGATTGGTCCCCAATTGGAAACTAATTTCCCAAGAGTTGGATGAGTTAGAGCACTATGGATATGTGTAACACATGTGCTGGAAGCTTTCTCAAACATATACTGCCACTTTTTTTTTTTTACAAATTCAATATAAAATGTTCCAGATATTAAAAAGTAGCTAAAAAATGTTGTTTATCATAAAAATATCTACTATAGTTTAACAAAAACATTACCTTTACCCTTAATTAGTTTACATGGGAAAATGTTAACTATTTTTAAATGGGCATTTTAAAGGTATAACCCGAGCAAACCAGTAGCAGCAACTTTGTGCAACAAATAATCTTCTTTCCATATTTCTACCTGTTATTGCTGAGTGCTCTTCTAAAAATAACTTAATCTGTGTGGTAAGGTACTTCATAGAGACTGGGGCGGAGAGCTGACCGATGAAGTTATTCTACTGTAGACATGTTCCCATTCATTGTTATTGACATCTCTACTTTCAGATAAGTCACTGTCTGGCTTTCCTGCTGGTTTGTGCATGTGACACTTATGTTGGATACAAAGTGTAAGCCCATGACTTTAGAAAAGCCAGTTTGGAAGAAGAGACATCAGTCTCTATGAAGTCCTTGCTTCCTAGCCCGCTGACTTCTTTTATATGGATTAAAAGTTATTTTTTTCAAGTTGGAACAGTGCTCACCAATAACACATCAATACAGTATATGGAAAGCAGTTTACATGCTGCACAAGCTACTGGGGTTGTACCAATTGTGATTTTTCTCCCATTTCCACATGATAGGGAATAGCAATAGCAATAATTGTCCCAGCTTCACAACTAAGTGCCAGAAATAGCAGAGCATGGCATTTGATCATCTGCATTAGTCCCATTTACTGACTATGAGAGTGCTGCAGATAGTAGATCACTTGCACTCCCATAGTATTAAATCGATCAATAAGTTACATTCTCGCCCTGCCTCTTAACTGTCAATTAGAGAGAACAGGATCCCCATTCTAGATCCCAGTAGTTGGAACCCCACTGAACAGATTGTTATTTCTTATCTTGTGGATAGGGGATAACAATTAAACTTGGTACAACCCCCCTAAGTAATTCCCCTTTTCAGTTTAGCCACCCACCCTTTCCTCTTGACCCCTTATTAGTTGAGGCATTTTAAGAAACTAAATAAATATGGTGAGAACAGTTTATTTTTGTTTTTATACCACTTGATATATTCTTAGCTGCAAATCTGGCCCATTGTACTTTTCCAACATTTGTACGATATGTACAGACTTTAATTTCCATGAAGTCACTCAATGACAAATGAGAAAAAGTATTGTTATTTTTAGTCTTTTTAACTTGTAGGTTCAATTCCCTGATCAGGAAAATAAATGCTGCCTAAAACAGAAATGACTGTTTGCCCTGAGGTCACGAACATTCTCTGAGATACTTGTGTGCATACTTACTATCCATAATTCAGCTTATTAGAATATGATTAATGTCACTTTAGTTCTCATGATTATCCTAGAATGGCTGGATTTCTGTTCTATGAGATGTGACAATGCTGAACAGTCAGTTGAGGAAAGTCACTGTAGAGTGACAGCGACAGATACAAGCTGACATGCAGCATGTGTAAGGAATTGTAATGGAAAGTGCCCTGCCGTAGAGGATTTTTCTTTTCCCGTGGTAATTCTTGTCCTAATGTCAGTGTTCTGAACGGCAAATGTTAAACAGGTTTTGTTCCAAAAAAGACAGAATAAAAATTAATTGAACATATCTTAAAGACTAAATAACCTAAAAAAATGATTTTATAGTAATTTATGAATTGCAAATGAACACCTTTAAAAGATCATCGAGCCAAACAGCTACTGGAACTCAATATGTGGTCTACCCCTAACATAAGTAGTAAGGAGTATTTTGTTACAGCTTTTGTTATAAATTTAAGTTATTTTTGTTAAAAGTAGTCTTAATATTAATACATGATGAATTGTTTCATGGTGGAGGGCACCTAGTTTTGGATATATCCTCCTTAACCAGGGCTATATCAGAGGAGAGAGCCGCAACTTGTTTATCTAATCCCTCCACTGTTACACTTGTCTTTTGGACAGTCGCCAGAATCTCTAGCCAAATTGGATTAGTGGCATCCTCAGGATGTTCTATTTGACCCGCCTGCGTGGGACTTACATGTACTTCCTGTACTTCAGAGGGTGCGATAGAAGGGGGATTGCCTGCTTTACCAGTTTGGCGAGTTTTTACAATAGGGGAGCTCCATAATTTCTCAAGCTTCCCAGCCGGGTCATTTTTGCTGCTGCCGCGTTCTTTCCCCTCCTTAGGGGATCCCCCTCCCCCGCCGGATTTCCGGCCCGAATTTTTGGGTGGCATTTTACAGGATACTTTCAAGATACCGCCAAGAGACCCAGTCAAGCAGTTTACACACTATAACAATTGTTCAAAAAATTAAGAACAGTATAAAGTAGCCAACGTATATACCAGAGCAAACCAATATAGCAGTCTCAATCTGTAATGAGGGTCGTTATGTTAGTATGTATACCGCTACAAAACGGGAGAAACCTACGAACTGAGTTAGACCACTATAATCATACAATTAATGGACCATTGGATGCTATGGCGGATCCTGGGGAGAGAAACATAATGTCAAGTAGTACAATGAGAGTAGTTCTTTTAGCGAAAAATGTCACTAGCAAGCGGAGAATACAGAAAAAAAAAAAAAAAAAAAAAAAAAATTCACAGAATTAGTCCAGCAAGTCCTGAGTAGAGTAAAAGTAGTTATTTTAGTGAAAATGCCACTAGCAAGCGGAAAAGACAACAAAAGATTCAAAAAAATTAGTCCAGAGAGTCCAGGGGATTAGTCCGAAAAAACCGGGGAGTTAAATCCAGAAGTTCTAGAGATTAGTCAGGCAGGTAGACAGGCAAATTATAAACGTTATAGCATCATACGGTGGATCAAGACCTTCCAGCAAATTTGCATTAGAGTTGTTACACAGAGGCGAGACAATTAGAGTAGGGAACAGCAAAAGATGTTAATTAGCTGTGATCAAGAAAGTTAATAATGTTAGTAAAGCGAGCCGTCTGCGAAACGGCACTTTCTGGGAGCACCAACCCTGCAACACACAAAGTACCTTTAGCACCCCCGGCAGGGGAATGCTAACAATGATGATAGCCCAACAGGCGGATGTAGCTGGATCCTGATGCCTGCCCACACATGTGGGGTTCAAGGAAGCGGTCTCGGCTCGGATGCTGCAGTGCTCTCTCCCATCTTTGTCTTCCCCCTCACTTGTCTCCGGATCCGGTCCCAATGCGTCCAGTGCCACCAGATTCAATTAAGGGGTAATCGATTCCATCGGTGCCTCCACAAGTGCTACCCCTCAGCAACCCAGGAATAGCCTCCGACCAGAAGGTATCCCCACTCCAGGATCAGCGCGCACCGGGTGATGCGCACGCCAGTTAATGGGACATTTCCCCACTTGCGCCCGATGCACCCCAGCGGCGCATCAAGGGGAAGGCAGGTGAATCGGGCGGTCGGTTGCCACAGGTCAGGTCCCCTGCAGCGGCAGAGGTGCCAGGGTGCGCTGTGCGTGGAGGGGTAGGGGCGGCCAGGACAGCTACAGCTGCAGCATCAGACGCGGCGGGGGGGGGGAGATCGAGTCCGGACTCCTCCTCCTCCTCCTCGCGTCATGCCGGACGGATGTCAAGCTTGTATAGTCTTAATATTAATACATGATGAATTGTTTCATGGTGGAGGGCACACATTTAGTGGATTGCTCCAAAATCAGGACTCATTACACATTCATGGCACGCCAATTTTACTTGATATTAAACAATTTGACACATACAGACATACAGTATTTATTATGACTCCTGCAGTTGTGGCTCTTACGTGTGAAGGATTTCATACCAGATTTTCAAGCAAGGTCAAAAAATTCCATGTCCACTCTTCCATGTTATGTTACTAACAATGATGATCCCTGTGCTTCCTGATGGCTGTTGCAATGACACTTGTAATATAATATAATATATATATATATATATATATATATATATATATATATATATATATAAACAATATACCCAAAAATAAAAGAAACTAATCTAAAAATCATTTTTTTAAAAATAACCATAGAAGTATTAAAAGCATATACTAACATAAGGAAAAGACACAGAATGAACAGAAATACTAATTGGTCAAGGTATAGTGGTTTATTATTTCAACTTCTACTGGTGGATTCCCCCTTAATCATGGCTTCACTGGAAAGGTGGCCTGTGGGGCAGCCTGTATATCATAAATACATTCCCCTGAATGACTCACAATACATTTATTGCCAGACATCAATAGAAATCAAAGTGTTTTGAAAAGTTGCTTTAAAGGCCCAGGATACAGTATATGCAATTATATATTTATATCAGGATTTACTTTTCTTTAAGATTAATATTCTGCTGCAAATCATATACACCTACAGTACTATTAACATAGCTCAGTGTTTCCCTTTATTATCTTATGCTGCTTTCAGCTAGGTCAGCAATCATTGTCTTATAACTACTTCTCAGAGGATCACAAGTGTCTCTTGTGTACATGTGTATTGAAAGCAAGAGGATTTCATGGGTTAAAGAGATGGTCTAAATAGATTTTCATAAACTGACATTAGAGAGCATTGCCTCTGTCCCTTCATTATCCCTCTACAGGCCTGTAAACTTAAGAAATTAGGTCCTAAAGCTGTATGCAAATGACCTGTGAAATGTCCAATGAGTCATTAGCATATTCAAGCTGTCCACTCTATTCATGAGTGGGAGGCACAGCCACAGCCCCAGTGCTTGACTGACAGTCTGTATAATAGTGTGAGGCTGTATAATGATGTGCTTCCTGGTTCTGGCGCCCCCTGCAGCCTGTGTGTGTATAGGAGAGATACAACAGCTCCAGGCAGCCATGTTATAGCAGAACATGTCAGGTACTTGTGTTGCTGATGTCTCTGTCTCACGTATGTGTAAGGGAGGATGCAGAATGTCAGCAGATGCAGCACACACACTAGCAATGCTTTACTATACATTACACACAGACCTGAGTAGGGGGAGGAGAGGGGAGGGGGAACAGGAGTGACATCACTGCCTCTGACCACGTGACTAACCTCATTTACATAATAAAGAATAGATGATTTTATAATGATTAATGTATGAAATAACTAGATAAAGACTGGGATGGATCCTTGTGAGCTGCTCCAACAGGTAGTAGTGACAGTAATAGTGACACAGACCTGATGGCAGGTGTCCTTTAAGGTCCTTTTCATTATAAAATGTGGTGAGTGTTTGGGTGTCCATAGGTCACCTTGAAATCTAGGGACATGGGCTATGGCCCAAAACTCCTATATTATAATCCACTACTGGTTATATATACTGTTGTTGGTGAGTTTTGATTTTTTTTGTTAATAAATCAGTTTAGATTTTAACTACTACTATAATTAATGCTACGGTAATTTCCAAGAAAATATGTATGATGCACTTCATCAATAAAGACATGATATAAGTAATTTGTCACACCAAATAACTTAGCAGAACTGCTTTAACCTACGAATAGTTTTGCTCAAGAGAAAGCTTAAGAGAATGTTTCCTAAAGAGGATTAAACAGATCATGGATTACATTTTCCTAAATAATACTAGAATGGTAATAATTTACTAATTAATAGATATTATTATAAAACTGTAAATAAATGTAGCCATGGTCATCAGTGATTAGCGGACAATTGTTAAAATTACATGTTATGTAATCTTAAAAGGTCATCCTAAATTGATCTGACTTAATGATCCATGTGTTGTACACTGATAACAATATTCTTTGTCTTGCTCGCTGTTTATATTGCAGCAAGTCCTTTGCGATACAGTGATTTAACCGTAGAATTGGTCTTATAGTGTTATCAATTGCTCATTATTATGCATATGAGCCTATGTTTTTTAAGACAAAATATACTTTGCTGCAATCTATGACTTACTGATTGATGTTGGTACACTCAGTTGACCCTTATGTGTCAATATTCTTTTATTTTCTTTTGATAAACACACAGGGCAAGGAATGCAGCTTTTTCAACGGTATGAGAACACAAAGATCTGGTGGGGAATAGGGGAAGAGGCTGGCTATTTATTAAATTACCTGGTGGCCAGTGCCAATTAGAGGTGCACTGCCCTTTAATGCCAGGCCGCAGGATCCAACGGTGGATTGTGGTGAGGTGAGTGACACTGCTGGCGTGGCACACATTGGAGAACGGGTGCAAAGCCATTGTTGTTTCCCCGAAGCAAACCAAAAATTGATTCTTTACTTGAAAAAATAAAAAACAGGCTAGAAGATCCCTTGAGATGGTATCAGACTGCTTGGGGACATGTGCACTTTGTAGATGGATAGTTCAAAATGTATAAGCGGTGTTAGCAAGTGTTTTGTGAGGTGTCTCACATAATCAAGGAGCTGGTGAGTAGAAAATACCCGGAATTTGATTTTATTCTGTAGGTTTATGTCCTCAAAGTCCACCATTTTAGCTCAGAGCTGTGTTATCTTTTCTTTGAGAGCTTGGTGAACATTAGCTAGGTCATTAGCACCTCTTGTATTTACAGGTATTTTCTTAAATCGCTTTATCGGTGGTCAGACAAGCAGCAAATGCAACGTGGTCAGTCAGGGCACTCATCTCTAATGAGGTATTTATTTCCATGTATTTGCTCTGTATGTAGACTTCAGGGTATAGTTTCTGGCAATGCTTACTTTGGTCTCTCAGATGGAGATTGGGGGCTGGTAGTGCTTAAAACTGGCTGTGGAGATGAAGCAAGTGAGCCTAACCAGGAGGGTTGTGGGGACGGTTGCTAGCTCTTTGGACCGGGGCCAATGCCATGTTGAAAGTCCTAGAAATGGGATATCAGGCCACTTATCTGGCACATTGAAGGCAGGAGCTGCAGGTACCTGGTCTTTCTAAAGAGTGGCCTGAGGCAGATTAGTAAGATGGTGAGGCGGGAGCTGGCTGTATTCATGCACAGGCTGCTGGCAACATTATTCTGTCTGCTCTGAGGAAGGGGGGTGAAATTGGTGAATTCACCTGTACAGCTGGCCCTTTAGAAGAGTCTGCAGGTCACTGGCAATAGAGGAGATGCTCTAGAAGTTATAGTGTTGAGGAGCTCCTGCTTTAAACGCCCATCTTCCACGGCACCCTAGCAATGTGCACTGGATTAATTCCCACTGCTATATTGGAAGCATGAAAGAAGCCTTTTCTCCTTTTTCTAGATAAAAACTCTATGATTTGTAGTTTAAACTTGATGTACTTGCATCTTCTTCCAACATTATCAACTACTAGTGGTAGATCCCGGCATGACCCAGGATAGTAAATAACTCTGTTAGTTTTAACAAAATAGAATTTGTTAACAAAAAAATATTTTATATCTATCTACCTCTCCCTGTCTTTATTGAAATAAATCTCCCTGACTGTCTCTAACTCTTCCTGCATGTCTCTCTGTCTCTCACTCTCCCTGCCTGTCTCTCTGTCTCTCACTCTGCCTGTCTGTCTCTCTGTCACTCACTGTCTCTAACTCTTTCTACCTGTCTCTCAATCACTCTCCCTGACTGTCTCTTTGTTTTTCAATCACTCTCTGTCTTTTACTTACTCTCTCTGCCTCTCTTTCACTCACTCTCCGTGCCTGTCTCTCTGCCCCTCACTCTCCCTGCCCATCACTCTTTCTGCTGTCTCTCTGTCACTCCCTCACTTTACCCGCCTGTCTCTTGGTCACTCACTCTCCCTGCCTGTCTCTCAGTCACTCACTCTCTCTACCTGTCTCCCTGTCTGTCTCTCTGTCACTCACTCTCTTTGCCTGTCTCTCTTCCTGTCTCACTGTCACGCCCTCACTTTACCTGCCTGTCTCTCTGTCATTCCCTCACTCTTTCTGTCGGTCTCACTGTCACTCACTTACTCTCCTTGCCTGTCTCTTTGTCACTCACTCTCTCTGTCTGTGTCTCTGTCACTCCCTCACTCTACCTGCCTGTCTCTGTCTCTCACTCTCATTGCCTTTCTCTCACTCTCCCTGAATTTCTCTATGTCACTCACTCACTCTCCCTGCCTTTCACTGAGGCTTTCTATCTCTTACTCAGACTTTCTGTCTCTATGTAACTCACTCACTCTCCCTGTCTGTCTATGTGTCATTCACTCTCCCTGCCTGTCTCTCTGTCACTCACTCTGCCTGCGGGCCTCTCTGTTACTATCTTATTCTCCTTGCCTGCCTCTCACTCTCTCTCTTGGGTCTAAGTATTATTTCCTCTCCCTGTATACCAGCACTATTTTAGTATAAAGATGGAATATGTAGATTAGCTGTGTATGGTCAGTGTAATTCATTCTCAGCTTTATACAACTGCTATGGTTTGGACTATACATTGAATAGAGCACTCATGTGGCTACAGAACAGCTCCCTGCCAGACATGTTATTGTCATAACTCCAGTATACGAAGTGACTGCATATAGCTGTGACAACCCCAATCCTTTATTCTTATTTTAAGTATTTTTTAATCTCTCTCTCTCTATTATATATTTTACACTATAGATTCTTATTTATGACAAGCAATTAATATCTCATATAGTTCAGATATCATATCTCAGCTTTAAGTTATTGAAAGCAGTTAACAAAACAAAAGCAGAGCGGTAGTTGATTACAGAGGGTAACGGACAGATTACTCTTATGTTTGATAAAGCATTAGTGCCTGGCATTATCAGATCTAAGTGCCTTTAAACTGAAGACAAGGACTTTTTTAGTAGAAATTGTTCTTGCTTACAAGAACATCCAAAAAAAATCTAATATAATCCAGGTTGTATTTTAGAACATTAGGCTGCTGTATGTAAAGGCTCTCTAAGATAAGGCCTCTTCTAAAAAGTATCTATCCCACTCCACTTATCTAAATAAAGATTTTATAGAATAAATTCTCAGAGGAACTGGTTTCGGCTTCTCTTCCTTGTTTTGCATCCCGGAAACTACCAAATATAATATATACCAGAAGTTTAGAAAAAGCAGCATTTTGGAAGTTTTATTGACAGTCAGTGTTACTCATTTTGAGTCGTTCCACAAAAAAAAATTCTTGACCATTGGGAAGCACATAGATCCTGGGGATTTGCCCCCCACTTAGTGTTCTTAATGCATTAAGAATATGGGTGACTTCATGTGTCCCATAATTCAACAACTCTGAAACAATTATTTGTTCTACAGTCATAGCCAAAAGTTTTGAGAATTACACAAATATTATATTTTCACATGATCTGTTGCCCTCTGGTTTTTATGTGTGTTTGTCAGATGTTTTAATCACAGACAGAAATACAAGTGCAATCATATTATGAGTAACAAAAGCTTTTATGAACAGTTAGAATGAGTTAATGCAGCAAGTCAATATTTGCAGTGTTGACCCTTCTTCTTCAGGACCTCTGCAGTTCTCCCTGGCAGCTCTCAATCAACTTCTGGACCAATCCTGACTGATAGCAGTCCATTCTTGCACAATTAATGCTTGCATTTTGTCACAATTTGTTGGTTTTTGTGTGTCCAACCGTCTCTTAATGATTGACCACAAGTTCTCAATGGGATTAAGATCTGGTGAGTTTCCAGGCTATGGACCCAAAATCTCTATGTTTTGTTCCCTGAGCCATTTAGTTATCACTTTTGCTTTATGGCAAGGTGCTCCATCATGCTGGAAAAGGCATTGTTGATCACCAAACTGCTCTTGGACGGTTGGGAGAAGTTGCTCTTAGAGGACATTCTGGTACCATTCTTTTTTCATGGATGTGTTTTTAGGCAAGACTGTGAGAGAGCCAATTCCCTTGGCTGAGAAGCCGCCCCACACATGAATGGTGGCAGGATGCTTTACAGTCGGCATGAGACAAGACTGGTGGTATCGCTCACCTTGTCTTCTCCGAACAAGCTGTTTTCCAGATGTTCCAAACAATCGGAAAGGAGATTCATCAGAGAAAATGACTTTACCACAGT